>CM035158.1:6331618-7548670 GCA_020205615.1 Panax quinquefolius
ACTATCCTAGTAATGTCAGCAGTTGCTACTTGCTAGTCAGTAAACCTATGTTATTGCATATGTCAGAAACACAAAAGCTAATTTTCCTAAATCTACCCTTGCAAGTTGCAATAATATCTAAAGAGTGAACAAGATCAGACTTCATTGCATGTTACATACAACCAAGTTCAAGTAAAATTACCAGCAAAAAGAAAGTACTGGTGAATTGCTGTAGTATATAATTAAAAGACGAGGAAACAAAAGATCGTATTCTTTCACATTGTGTGGTGGAGAGATCTTTGGCGCCCAAGATGCTTTATGTTCTGGGGATGCAGTGAGTTAAGCCAGTCTTTGTGAGTACAGAGATTCACTTGCGGCATTAAATGTAGAATCTTTTGCTTCATAAGGTGTTTATGGGATCCGATGTGGCTTTTGCAAATTTACCAAGTTTTCTGAATTGGAGGTTGTTTTATAGCACCAGTCCTTTGTTTTACTATGCTATTTGATGTATACTGTACACGTGAGTACATGGACGTTGGCCTCCTGTTCTGGACAAGTTTTAATACAACACTAACCAAGATCATAAACCAAAAAATAATTACAGGTAGAAAAAGTGTTCTAAAGTTATATATATATATATATATATATATATATATATATATATATATATAAACTAAGCTTGATGCAAATACCAGGGAAACGCTAAAAAGAAATGCAGTTTTGGAAACATTAGACATAAATGGTTAATGTGCAAGGGTCGAGCAATTGGAGTTCATTTTGGTACACTCTGGAAAGTTAGAATAATATGATCTAATTCTTTAAAACCTAAAATTTATTAACCACAGGTCCACAACGGCAAAGTATTGCAGATGTCATATTCTGTTAGGCATCAGAAAAATTACTACAAAGATAAAACCCAAAAGAAAATAAGTGGAAGACAACGAAACAGTTTAAAATAAGCTTATCCTGCATGTTTCTCTTTTAGATAATTAAGTAACATTCACCAAAGAATACCAGGGACCATAAAATTTTTCAAAAAACAATTAGTATTTTAATCAGAGCAAGTTGCAAATAGATTCCCATAATGCAATACAAAGATTTCCCACCCTACACCTTATAAAACAGGTATTAAAGCCAGAATGCCATATATATAATATTAGTAGGTCAAAACACCTCAATTAAAAAAATGGCATCACAAGGATGTAAAATTCGATCTATAAGGTTTAACACAATAGCAGTAAAGATAAAATAGAAAGGCACAACTCCTTAGAAGATCATTAGTCTCTTTTCAACCACACAAAATGGAAAAGAAAAAAAAAGTAATTCAGAAGTGTGCAACTAAATAAGTTGAAACAAAAAGATGATAGAGCAGCACTTAAGTTTTTTGGTAAGCTCTTGATTCAGACCATCTGACAGTCATTAGATCCAAATGGACAATATTAGTTTTGGACATTCTTGGGTACCAAATCAAAGTAAGACATTTTATGTTGAGTACCCTTCCCAAGAATGCCACTTGGTCAGCAGCAGAAATGAGTAAATAGGAGACACATTCAATAGAATGCAGCCAAGAAGCACATCCAGTCCACGAAAATTATGGAAATTAAGTACATTTTTAGACGGCACAAAAGAACACGTATTATCTAGATAATGGCAGACAAAAATTCAATGCAAACTACTACCCTCCAATGCATGCTGGAAGTTTGAAAGGCAATAAAATAACACACCTGTAAGCATGGAAGTATAGCAGGTCTACGCTGTTGTAAGAAATGAATGCACATTAAGACGTATCTGCAAAAGGATCAAAATAATTAGCTAACAACTGAGATAAGTAAAGAACATAATTATCTGCCATTTGATTGCTCAAACCAACTCACGCATAGCTAGACAGGGTCCCCTGGTAAGTCTCATTGACTCCTCTCAACTTCGCCCAGTGTTTCACAATGAATGCCAACTGCCGTAGTCTTGCATCTATATGTGCATAATCTTGAAGCAACTTTGTATTTATAACAGCCAAAAAGTTGTTAACACATATGTCACAGGAGATTCCAGTCACTGGATCCATAAGCTTCACTATGGGCACCCTAGCACGCGTCAGCGCCTATAGACATACTTAAATTAGAATCAACGATTAATTGAAAATTACAATTGATGATGAAACTTATCGACAATTTTGTTGAGTATTAAGAAAAGTCCCAGAATAGCATTTACTACACAAATGGAGCAAATGCAAATATGATAACTCGCTGACAAAGCCATGATAATAAACAAAGAATAAGGCAGTTCACAATCTCAATTAATACATCATCTGCAAGGTCTTAACGCAACCCCAAGAGGAAAAGGTTAGTCTATCCAAGTCTTGGAAATAATCTGTTCAGACATACACACCGATTCAATTAGCGTGATGTTTCAAAACAGTGCAACAGGTGTGGATTATAAGGGGCTTGTTGAAGCATTTACAGATACAGTCTACAATATTTTATTATTCAAATTTTCATTTAGATCTCAAGAATAATTTCAGATATATATTAAATAATATTATTCTTATATGTCATCCACATCTTAAAATCTTTGGCAAATACATTATTTTCAGGAGAATACCTAATATGAGATGAAGGCGGTACAATAGTTTATGCAAATTCTCTAAAAAACAGAACACTAATGGCATTACTGTAAAAGTAAGAATTCTGAGAATCATTACCTCTAACATCTCAAGTAGTAAAAAGATTAGTACTCGGAATTAAATGATTATGATAGCATACCCATCCTTGGAGTTTAATATTACGCTAGCTGCATACATTACCAGCATTGTAGGAATTCATCCTCAACTGACATCCACTTCAGTTTTTTTCTGCTACTAACGTGAGGTACACTTCAATGGGAATTCATGGGTTTTACTAAAACAAAACACTTTACTAACCATCTCTACCAAAATGCACCATTTAGTTTCCAAAATTGCCAATAATAAATGTACACATGTATAATCTCTCATCTCTGCCATAATTCTACTCATTCAACAGAATGTGCACATACTTTGAAAGGAAGATTTTGAACATATTATTTAAGAAAAAGAATATAGAAAGTGTAAATGCATCTACAAGATTATTAAACAATAAGTGATTAAGGCAATTTAATATATCTGGGTTCTGTCCTTCAAATGGAAAGATATATGAATACAAGCATCACTATATTACTAAAGAATATAGTGTGCCTTAGAAACTTACCCGAGTATGAGATAAAACTTCTTAAGAAATAAATGACAGAATACATTTAAATTGTTAACAATCTTCAACATGTTAGCATCAACTCTATTAAGCATATGTAAGACACAAGTCAACTCCATCACCCAAAATTCAATGAAAGAAAAAAGAAAAAGGTTAACGGCATACATTCACTACATCCTAGAATTATATTAGGGAGGAAACAATCATGCACAAGTTAACAAGTGAAATCTTCACCTGCACATTCTGGAGATTTTCTGACTGCAAAATGTCAGCCAGTTTCAACAAGACCTCAGACTTGTTAACATCTGCGTCCTCAATTACAAGACATACATCAATGTCACTTTTTCTAAACCCAAATGAGTTAGCACATGATCCATAAAGATACAACCGAGCCTCAGGCCATTCTTTGGTAACATGTTTCTCCAGTAACGCCAGTAATTGCTTCTGCATCGCCTTTTCTTCCTCAGATGGTATTAGTGACTCATAAATTGTAAGGAAAGCAGTATTTAGCTGGTTGATATCACTGCGGCATTCAATTTGTCTTCTGAATCTCCTCATGCGTTGGGGAAGTATCCATTGTCCTCTCTTATCAGATCTGTAATCCTGATCACAAAAAATACAATATAAAGCACACCTTCTAATAATTAATAATCACGCGAGATAAAGAAATTATAGATTATTAAGTTTACATCTACTTTCATTAACCAAAATACGTCCTTTCACAGTTTCACATGTATGGTGGAAGGTACGAAATTAAGACCTTAACTACAATTTTTTTAACTACATTGTCATCTACTTTGTAAAAAAAGTACATTTAGCATCAGGCTTAATACATAAAGAAACTCTTAATATCTGTTTGAGTTAGAGAAGGTTGCTTAACTTGTTCATGTATTAATTTCCATTGTAATATTTTCATGAAGGAAGTCATATTTTGTAGAAGCATTGTCTTTTAACTTTTAGTGAAGATAAACTTTTTATTTAAATGATCTATATTATAATATACTTAATACTTTTTAGATCAAATATATAGTTATAAAGTTATACTAATGTGTGTATATATATATATATATATATATATATATGTGTAGTAACTATATTTCCAATCTAATGATTAATAGTATGGACTATTACCTAAAATGTATCCCTGCATTCCAAAATTGAAGATGCACTTCAATTTTTTAAGTCAATTTGTTAAAATCTAAAAAGTCAAAATGATATGAATTCATTGAATTTTGAGAGCAATAAATACGGTAATTAATAGTACTTTTTAGTTAGTTTACCGGAGTTATATTTGTTTGAACAAAAATCAAATAAATTCTTATTGATTTTGCATTTAAGGATTTCGCAAATTTACTTCAAAAGTAATGATGCATCTCTAATTTTGAAACCGAAAGAGTATTATTCTATTAGATATTCAAAGAATTAATTATAGACAATAAAATGAAGCTTGTTTGATGGATTGGCGGTAGGGGTGCTCATCGGTAAAAAACCGAACCGATACCGAAAATACCGAACCGGTACCGATCCGAAATTACCGAAAAAATAAGAACCGAATTACCGGTTCGGTACAAAATCGGTACCCATTTTTTCGGTTCGATTTTCGGTTATACCGCATGGTAATATATATAATTATTAATAATAATTAAATAATTTTTTTATATATTAATATTTTTTTAAAAACTAAGAAATCATTAACTATTAATAATAATTAATATATAAAATAAAACTACAAAACATTATTAATATATATAAAAAATTAATAAAACTACTATTATATAGAAATTATTAATATATAAAAAAATTATTTAATATATAAAATTACAAAACATTAACTATTAATTATTAAATTTTGGTATTTTCAGTATTTCAGTTTTTACCGAATTCAAAAAAGTCATTACCGCTATCGGTGCCGAAAAGTGTTAAAATACCGAAAAATCGGTACCGAAAAAAAATCGAAAATTTTGAGCACCCCTAGTTGGCGGCTGTGGTATTGTTTGTTTAGTGTGATGGGTGAAAGTTGGATCTTCAATAAAAGAGGTTTTGGGCCTTTTGGTCATATGAATAGGAGGATTTTTTGGATATGCGTTTGTTTTGCTATTTTGTGTGGAATTGGGATCGAGAGAGAATGCTAGAATTTTTTGTGATCGGACTATAAATATTGATTTGCTTTGGGATAAAATATCTTTCTCTTTGGGTTCATGCAATGGGAGCTTTTGAAGAAATTTCTTTTGAGAGGACTTCTTGTCCTTCTCATGCGTTGTAATCTCCTCTTCTAAACAATAAAATATTGATCTGTTTTCCACAAAAATTAAAAAAAAAAACAATAAAATGAAGTTGGTTTATAAAGATATATTAATTATTAGAGGTTGTAAACTTATAATATATTAATTATTACAGTCAACTAAATAAGTGACTCCTCAATCAAGAAAAAAATATTCAAAGCACATGCACACAATGCAAAGAAAGTTTCTAGGAAGAACAAAATATACAAAGAAAGTTTCTAGGAAGAACAAAAAACGTATGAAATTACGTAAGGTGTGAGGCACAAACCTTTTTGAAATTGCATAAAATGAATGAAATTCAATAACTATATATAATTCAATGGCATTCAATAATTCCTTCGACGTTTTGAGTATCAAAACATAAATGCAAAAATTTCTTTTACCTATATGGCTACTTAACTAATAACAAGCACAAACAAGATATTATATAGAAGAACCTCCCCTTTAAAGTTTAGATACTTGCTATTTTTAGCAGATTCACCCACAGGCTCTTCCCTTTATCTAATTCCAAATTTTTCCCAACATTGATGGGTTTGGGTATAATGAGCCGTTTTTATGCAGTATATTAAAAGTTCTATAAAAATAGAAAAAGAAATACGGAAAAGAACATTAACCACCCAAAACTAATAAATAATAAGCTATTAAAAATGAGTTCAATATAATCAGAAAACTCGTGTCCTCCAATAAAAAAGAAGTAAAGAGGAATAAAAAAAAGACTTTTATGTGAGACTACGAAGAAAGCATGCAACTGGTTGTTTGTAATTTCTTGTGAGGCTTTCTTTTGGAATTTTGGGTTTCTAATTTCTTTTTGGGTTTGTCAATTAGGTTTCTTATTGGATTTGTTGATTGATTTTTATTTTTTCAGGTTCGGTTTTCTAAAGATAATAATAAGTCAGGTTGTTTGCCTAGAGGCACCTTAACTAGCCTTGTGCCTTGGGCTTAAGCGTGAAAGTCCACAACTTATCTACCTTCGATAGGCCTCAGTAAAGCGAAGCACAAAAGTTTTGCCTTGCATGCCCTCGAGCCTAGGTGCACCCTTGATAACAATGGACTCACTCTCACCACATATGCTTTAGGAAAATAAAACAAATAAAGATACCCTTGTTCTTTATTTGGTGGAGAGAAGGGTAAGGGAGTTTGATTTATATGCTGATTGTTCCCATGTGTTGCATATGCTTCACTTACCTTAGTTGATCATTTCAACAAGCCTTTCGCTTTCAGCAACTGTGAGGTGCATTTTAGAAGTATACAATTAGCAATAAGCATTCCTCAATGAGTTCTTTTCTTCATTCTAGTTGTTTATAATAGACACAAGATTAGATGGAATACCTTCTCAACTCATTTTGTTTAGGCACATAATCAGAGAGAATTTATATAGAAACTATAGAAGTGATGCTCATAAAAGATTTAGCACGCAACTACTTTACTGTTCGTGAAATCAAATGTGTCCATGACTCGCCAGCAGTGGGATGCTTTTTGCAAATCTATACATGACTTAACAAGTGTTTCCATTATGAAGTGCTACATAAATAGTTGAGACAAGAAATTGCCTTCATTAGGAGCATGTCATGTGACATGATAGCCAATTAGTAGACCTCAGATGGAGCATGAACTTAAAATTCCAAACAAGCAATGAATATGTACGAATGAGCAGTAGTGTAATACAATCATATATATACATACCTGTATTAATTTTACTTGGTATTGATTAGTACAGTTCTAATCTTTGCTATGAAACTAGTAAACCCCATCAGCCAGTACATATTAATGGTTTTGCATGAACTAAAAAATTTTGATGATATGCCCTTTGGGCTGAATTCCAAGCTTGTGATAAAAGGATGCTACAATTAATCACTGTTTTTATTTCAAACACAACTTTACTTACAAATATCAATAAAGGAAAAGGAAAAATGATTTAATTAATACGATCGGTTCAGTAAGCAAAGCCTGTATGAGTAAAGCCATTTACCTTATCACGCTTCTTTTTAACACTTGTCTCAGCAGATTCATCTTCAAGAACTAATGTGCCCATAACCCGTTCATCTAAATCTTCCAATTCTCTCTGAACTTGATCACCTTCTCTCCTCATAGGATCGCCTCTAACCTCACCATGAAGTTCCAACAGAGACTCTTCAAACTCCGGAGCAGTAACTGAATGCAGATTACTTCCTGCAGGCGGACCAGGGCTATAAAGCTGGCCAATAAGCGTTCTTTCACCAGACATTCTGCCACTCATTGCTCTTCCTTTCTCCTCCTCAGTAACTGAATTGACATTCCTATGATTCAATTCACCAAATTTACCCTTTCCCTTACTCCTATTCCGCGCAAAACTACCACTTTTATTCCCCAAAGTTCTAGGGTTGCTAGAAAACCCTGGTGGCGGGCACCTCACAGATGTTTCCACCCACCTGTTACTACCACCACCACCACCATGATCCCCAAATGCATGCGCATTTGGTTCCTTATTTCGATTTAATTCAAGAGATATTTGAAACTCATTTTCCAAGCCATTCTGGATTCTGTTCCCTAAACCCACTCCTCTATCATCACTTCGTAATTGATTATCATTTGAACTTGATACACCGACATTGTTGTGGATATCAAAAGGCAATGAGCCAAACATCAAATTGGTCCGTACCTGATGATGAGCTGAGTTTAATTTGGGATTCGTACCAAAAGAGCCTACCTTTTTAACATCGTCTCCACCAAATAAGTTACTCTGATTGAGTTGATAATTCTGCTGGTAGGTCTGATCAAATCCAGGTCGTGATGGCGATGCAGAGGACAAATTAGGGTTAGGGTTTTGGAGGAAAAAATTATGAGGAGCGAAATGGGTAGGAGACTGAGACCAAGGGGATCGATCGGAGAGATGCTCGTGACCACTAGGAACATTGGATTGGTACAATGGCGGCGGGAAGGAGATGCTGGGTCCCACGATGGCAACGGCGGGATCGTGAGGCAGATTTTGAGCTGGTGGTTGTTGTGCTTGCTGACGGGGTTGTTGCGGCGGATTTCGCAGCAACTGGAGGATAAATTCGCCGCTATTCACCGACGATGACGGCGGCTGAGCTTCGCCTCCACCGCCTGACATTGTGAGGGAGGTTTTACAAATATTTGAAGTAATGGGACAAGGCGACTAATGTATGGAATTTATATATATACTATAATATAATTGCATATATAGACGGAGACTGTTTTAGAGAGAGGTGTTTGGGGATGGATCGAAGAAGTGTACATTTTACGAGGCATCTGTGAATATCACTACTACCTTCCCTTGTGCTGAAGTATTGAGGGAATATGTCTGATGCGGTTGACTACACTCAAAGTCTGGTGTGAGCATTTTCTTAAAAATTTGTACACAAATGCAAACTACTACCCTTTTTTGCACCCTGCATCAATATGGCATCCCAAAGTTTAGAATTTTCTCCCTGCACAGTAATGTTCTTTTTTCTTTTCCTTTGAAAACCTCAATTTGGATTCTCAAATACAATTTATTTGATTCACAAATATAACCACAATCATATTAAACTTTATGTTAATACTACAACTATTAAGATTTCTAAAAACAAGAAGGAAAAAAAACATTAAGATTCATGGAGAAACTTTACAAGTTTGGAATGTGACACGGAAAGAGTTAGCAGTCAAAATTTGTTATAATTTTTGTGTTGGTATTTATGAACAATTTAAATATTTAATATATTTTTATTTATTAATTAAGAAGCCTTGTAGATTTAATTACTTTACACTCGTTCAAGTTTTGGGCTTAATTTCTAAGTTTATTGAATTTTATTTATTTTTAGGGTTTAGGTAATAAGAGTTAGTCCACGACAAAGACGATTCTACCGAGTAAGCAAGAGACAGTTCAGTTCGATGGTTTGCCTCGTGTTGTAAACGTAATACAAGGAAGTGTAATTTGGGTTTGATTTCTTATTGCCATAACAATAGTTTGGCCCTCCTGTTTAGCTAGCTACTTATTCTGTTTGGGTACCTCAACTCTCGGAGCATTTTCAGTTTGACCATTTACCTCAATAGATATCCCTAAGTCCCATTTTGGAGCAATTTACAAGTTAGCTACTAAACTTTTGATTCTTTTCTTAAGAGATCCCAAGAGTAATTTGTTTTAACAATTTGATACTTGTATCTTGTATTTTAAAGATGTCTAGAGCTACCAAAGCAAGGATGGCACAAGAAAAAGAAAATATTTGTTTTTTTATAAATGAATGTGATTTGTTGAATTATGAAATTTATGTGTATAAACTTGTTACCGAATATGATGATTTCTTAGAGGAATTGGAAGTAGCTTATTAATTATAGACTTAAAAAGAAAAGATAGAGAAGAACGTCAAAAGGAGATTGTTTCTCTAATCGATGAAGTTAGTATGTGTTATAAGAACTTCTTAACTTGTAAGAAAAATTAATGATCAAGAAATTAAAGTTGTAGCGTCATCAATCCACTTCTCAGTCATGTGAATAGATCCTTCTAGAAGAAAGTGTGGAGGACACAAAAGAGAGATTGAAGAAGAGATTATATTTAAAGATATATAAACCAAGCTTAATGGTTGAGAAGGATCATGATTTGGAATCAACGCGACATTAGGATGTCTTGTTTTCGCCAACTTGAAAATTTTTGATTTTGTCATGTCTAATCATTTGTTGAAAGTACATGTTAATATGAAGTCGCTAATTATTTCAAAGTTATTTCGAAAAAAAATAAAAAATTAGCTGCAACATCGTACAAATTGTCTAAAAGAAATTGAAAATATCTAACTCTTGGTGCTTGATATTACTTCATTTCAAACTACAAACGAATTTTCTCCAAAAAAAGTAGAATGACAAAGGAAGAGTTATTCACTAAAATTCGTTATAATTTATGTTTTGGTATTTAAGGACAAGTTAAGTATTTGATGTGTTTTTTTTATTAATAGGATAGTTAACCTAGTAGATTTAATTATTTTGAGTCAGTTTATATTTTGAGCTTAAAATTAAGTTTATTTATTTTTAAGGTTTATGTAGTATAAATAGTCTCTTAGGATTATTATATATTATGGAACAACTCTTATTATGTAAGACCCCAACTTTTATAAATAAAGATAATTTTTCTATAAATACCATTTTTGAATATTATGGAGTAAATTTGATATAATGTTATAGTTATGGGTAATATTTATAAATTTTACAAAGTACGCAAGTTGTTATATAATATTCGATTGGTCGGGGAATATTCGTTTTATCAGGGAATATTCGTACAAAGGCGCAATCATTGGTGGACCCCACAACGGAATTATTGTTGGGTTGAGAAAACGACAAAAATATTTTATGAAAATAACGGCGGAAGTTTTACCGTTAACTGTTGAAACACCCGGTGTTAAAAGTACAGTAATACGCGTGGTTGCATAGTAGCACACAGTATTGATTATTGATGCTTATGTGAGAAGTCACTCAGTTTTGCTTATTATTTGAATCCCTATTTATCCATTTTTCAAAATTATCGGAAGGAAGTTATTGTGTGTGTTTTCGTGTGTGTAGGAGTGTGTGTGTGTTAGTGGGTTTTGGTGGGGAATGATATTATCAAGTGGTATGTGGTGTGTGTTGTGTTAGTGGGAACATGTGTTATATATATATATATATATACTGCTTTGAAAAAATTATCAGAAGAAATGAATTATTGGTTTCATGGGGGAGTACTGTGATTGTTATTATTATTATATATATTATATTTTATTTAAAAGATTTTACTTTAAATATGGACCGTCCGATTAAAGTAAATCAATCTGGACCGTTCATGAGTTAATTCTTATGCAATCCATTCTTCATAAATAAGCTCATTCCTTCATTATTTCTTACGAATTCACTGAAACACAGAGAGAGAAAATTATAGAAAGAAAGAAGAAGAGAAGTCTGCTACCTTTCCTTTCCTATATCCAGTTTCCTTTTACGGTAAGGGGTATTATTTTTTTTCATATTCATGAAGAGAACTTACATTATTCCATTCTTTATTATTTTGTTGGAATAACTTTGTATATGTGATCTACCCTATACTTGGTGATTTCTATTATTATTCCATTCGTTATTATTACTGTTGGAACATCGTATGCTGCGTTATCGTCGGACACGGTTAAAATCTTTATTATTCATTGGAACATCCCGCCGGTGCAAATTTTGCACGACTCGTTCCGATTATTTATTATTCGTTGGAATATCATCATGCATGCGTTTTCTGTGGGACTGGTTAAAATCTTTATTATTACATTGGAACATCCTGTCGGTGCAAATTTCACCGACTTTGGTTCTCGTTATTTATTATTACATTGGAATAAACATACATCTGAAGTACACGATGATTGGGTAATATACCCATGAATTGGATATACTTGAGCTTAGATTTGTGTATTTTCGAGTCTTTTAGTATCATGTTTTCTTTGTGTTTATGTTTTGTTTTGTAGGCTTGGGAATTGTAAGAACAATGGGGAGCATTTGGGCTAAAAAAAAAAAGGGCTTGAGCATCATTTTCTGCAGACCGGTACGGGCGCTTATTTTTTATAAATCCCGGTAGGGAGGGGGGATGGAGCCTGCCCTATTGTTGGCCGGGTTAAAAGGCGCGTGTTGAATTTGTTTTGGCTGTATTGACTTTTCGTTTGACTTCTTATTTGGAACTTGTTTGAAGCCTATTTGGATTAGGATTACTGGAGTTGGGCAAGTGAATATAAATTGGTTATTAAATTGGGATAGGAGACTCATTCTACACAATTGGGAGATTGATCAAGGAGAAAGAGCAGATTTGAAGACTTGGACTTGGAGTTCTTCTTCTTCTTTATTCTTTTAATTTGTGTAATTCATTAAGGATGATTTATCAATTATTGTTGTTTTTAATTTTCGTTATGAACTAATTTCTTTTATTAAGATTCCAATGGAACCTTTTATGGTTATGAATTAATTATTTAATTTATTCCAATTATTTATGTTGAAGTGAATTGTTCACACTTGTCTTGTCTTCGATTGATTAATTATCGCCAATAATTACCTTGTTACTCTAGAAGGAATTGAGAAAGGAATTCTAGGGTTAGAACTAGGCATGGTGACATGTGACTTAGTTATTTGCACAGTGAATAATTAGGTTTGTGAATAGAATGAGAATATCTATTTGCCGCATGTAACACATAAGTAATTGAGATTGTAGCGAGTTTAATTCAATTGTTTTGCATAGAGATATAGCAAAGTTAATCTGGGTTAAATAGAAGGCAAATGATCACTTGAGAAAGAGCTTTTGGCATTTTAGAATTCATGTTAACAATTCAGTAGACATAATAATTGGGATAATTGAATAATTGATTTAAAAATCTTAATTTAGGATATTGGAGTCTTAATTGTTATTTATCTGCATTCAATCAATTCTTAGTTTGTTTACTTGTTTTTTTTTAGAATAATTTCTTGCTTTGTTAAAATCAGTTTTATTAGTTTTAAAAATCACAATTATTAGTTGTTTAAATAAAATTGAATTGATATAGTATTAGTAGTTGGGGTTTATTAATTAGAATTCTCTGCGGGATCAACACTCTATTTTATCACTATATTACTTGTTGATCGTGTATACTTGCACGTTTGCTTTGATTGTGAAATCAACCAACAAGTTTTTATGCCATGAATTCTTAGGAAATTCTTTGATAATATTAATTCCATATTAGTTATAATCAATTCGGTCTTAATTTAAACATTACTTATTTTTCTTCTTGTCTTTCATAGAATTTCTTTTTCATGTGTATGCACACTAGATCAAGGCGAAGAAAGGAACTTTTTCCTTATCTGAGGCGAGATTGAAAGGAAGTTAGGAAAGTGCAATTAACTAGTGCAGTATCACCCGAGGAAGAAAAAGCGGCGTAACAAGAAATTCCAGTGAACATGGCAGGGAACGATCAGAAATCACTTCGGGACTATGTCATGTCGAATGTCACGGATATACAGTCGAGTATTAGGAGGCCAGCAATCAACGCTAACAATTTTGAGATTAAACCCGTAATAATTCAAATGCTTCAGAATCAATGTCAGTTTGGGGGTAGTTCGTTAGATGATCCGAATGAGCATATCTGAAGCTTCTTGGAAGTTTGCGACACCTTCAAATTCAATAATGTATCGAAAGATGCTACAAGGTTGAGGATGTTCCCGTTTACCTTGAAAGACAAAGCTGAAGTTGGCTACTCTCAAATTTCTTGGTTGATCACCACAGGATGACTTAGCTCAAAAATTTCTAGCTAAGTTTTTCCCACCAGCGAAGTCGGCAAAACTACGAAACGATATTCATACCTTTGCACAATTTGATTCAGGATCGTTGTATGAGGCATGGGAAAGGTTTAAGGATATGCTTCATAAGTGTCCTCACCATGGAATTTCGCAGTGGATGCAGTTAAGGATATTTTGTGATGGCTTGCAAGCTTCCACGAGGGCTAGTATAGATGCAGCAGCAGGAGGAACAATCATGTCGAAGAGTTTTGACGAGGCATATCAGTTGTTAGAGACAATGGCCACCAACAACTATCAGTGGCCCATGACTAGGTCTAATCCTCCAAAGCTGCGAGGAAATATAGCGTAGATGCGATGATGACATTACAAGCACATGTGGCGCAATGTCTAAGCAAATGGAATTATAAGCGTCCTCCATCCACATAGCGAAGTGGCGATGGTTTGTGAAATTTGTCTTTGGGTCATACTACGGATCAATGTGCCATAAATCTTTGAATCGGCCAAGTTTGTGAGGAGCTGATCGATCTACCCAAATTTCTATCCGAATTAAAATGTATATAATCCAGGTTGGAAAAATCATCCAGGGTTTTCATGGAGTAACAACCAAGCTGCAGTTCAAGCGCCAAGACAACAAAACAATTTCGGGTTTCAAAATCAGACACAACAACCAGAGCGGAAAGCAAGTTGGGAAGAAGCCTTGGATAGATTTATTACAGCTTCTGAAAAGAAACATGAGGAACATGAAAGGAAACAAAATAAAACAGATCTGAATATACAAAGCATAAATGCGTCGATCAAGAATCTGGAAAATCAAATGGGACAGATAGCGCATACACTTAATAACAAACCACTTGGAACACTTCTGAGCGACACAGAGAAAAGCCCGGGCAGAGATGAGCAATGTAAGGCGGTAACTCTACGAAGTGGAAAAGAATTACAAGAGTCAGTCACGGATAGGGAAAAGATGGATAAGGCATCAATTGAAACAGAGGAAGTGGTGGATACCGAAAAGCATCAAGATGAGACCTTACAGCAGAATAATTCGGAACCAACCAGCACAATGCCTCCCATACCATATCCACAGATATTCCAGAAAGCTAAGTTGGATAAGCAGTTTTCACGATTTTTGGATATTTTCAAAAAGCTGCATATCAACATTCCCTTTGCCGAAGCTTTGGAATAAATGTCGAGTTACGCTAAGTTTATGAAGGAGGTTTTGTCGAGGAAGAGGAAATTGGGTGAATTTGAGACAGTAGCATTGACTGAAGAATGTAGCGCTATCATTCAGAATAAGTTACCACCGAAGCTCAAGGATCCAGGTAGCTTTAATATACCGTGTGAGATTAGAAATCAGTTTTCAGGTCGAGCATTATGTGATTTGGGGGCCAGTATAAATCTGATGCCATTATCCGTCTACAGCCAGTTCGGACTTCAGGCTCCACGCCCAACAAATATCAGTTTGCAGTTAGTAGATAGATCGGTTACATATTCGCGAGGTATTGTTGAAGATGTGTTAGTAAAAGCGGATAAATTCATCTTTCCCGCGGATTTCTTTATCTTGGATTGTGAGGTGGACAATGAAATCCCGATCATTCTTGGGCGACCATTTTGGCAGTGAGCGAACATTGATTGATGTTCAAAAGGTGAATTGACAATGCGAGTTGAAGATCAACAGGTCACCTTTAACGTTTTTAAGTCAATGTCTTACCCAAAAGAAAAAGGTGA
The DNA here is from genome assembly GCA_020205615.1 of Panax quinquefolius. NCBI lineage: Eukaryota > Viridiplantae > Streptophyta > Magnoliopsida > Apiales > Araliaceae > Panax > Panax quinquefolius. The sequence goes on from CM035158.1 coordinate 6,347,061, forward strand.
ATGTATGCGGGTTGATATCATGGAGGAATTGGTGAATCACAAATTCAGCGCAAATTATTCGGAGGACCCACTTGAATCCATTTTGCTCGGGACAGACGAATGTGGTATTGAAGATGATATTGAATATGTCAAATGGCTAGACACACCATCAGTCTTTCGAAAAAGCACTCAATCTTTCGACACCATAGAGAGGCTCGAAGCGGAAGGTAAAAAGTTCAAATCCTCAATAGAAGAGCCACCGGTGCTGGAATTAAAGCCATTACCATCTAATTTGCAGTATGCTTATTTAGGAAAAGACGATACCCTACCAGTTATTTTTTCAACAGATTTGACTGATACGCAAAAGGAGAAACTGCTAAGGGTCTTGCAAGAATTAAAAACAGCAATTGGTTGGACTATAGCGGACATTCGAGGTATTAGCCCATCATTCTGTATGCATAAAATCTTAATGGAAGAGGGGGCAAAACCAACCATCGAGATGCAAAGAAGGCTAAACCCCATCATGAAGGAGGTGGTGAAAAAGAAGATTATAAAGTGGTTAGATGCTGGCATTATTTACCCGATCTCAGATAGTTCATGGGTGAGTCACGTACAATGCGTGACTCAAAGAAAGGGGGTATAGCGGTGGTGAAGAATGAAGCTAATGAGCTCATCCCTACTCGAGCGATTCACAGGATTGAGAGTATCATGGACTCATGCAGTTGAATAAAGCCACACGCAAGGATCACTTCCCTTGCCATTCATTGATCAGATGTTGGATAGGCTAGCGGGACATCAGTTTTATTGTCTCTTGGATGGATATTCTGGGTATAATCAAATTGCCATAGCACCGGAGGATCAAGAGAAAATGACATTCAATGCCCATATGGTACGTTTGCATTTCGACGTATGTTCTTTGGCTTATGTAATGTGTAAGACCCCGAAATTTTTTAAATAAAAAGGAATTTCCTTTATTTATTATTTTGAAATAGTAAGGGTGGATTTGATTAATGTGGTTAGTTATGGGTAAAATGCGCAAATATTTTAAATAAGCAAGTGGTGATAAAATATTCATTATTGTCGGAGAATATTCGTTTGGTCGTGGAATATTCGCATCGCTTCTGGGAATATATTAAATGACGGTAGTAGCTCTTTTGTGGGCCCCATAACGGAAAGCGATTGGATGAAGAAAACGACAAATATAAGTTGTTTATAAATAACTTGGCGTAGTTATTACCATTTATCTCGTTGGAATACCCCGGTGGTTAAAACACACTAATAATCGCGTTGTTGAACAAGAAGACACAGTATTGCACCAATTATTGATTCTTACGTAAGAAAGCGCTTACTCAATAATTGTTATAGTAATTCTTATTCAAAGATTTTATTTTATTGATTCAATAATTGTTGCGTTGATATTTTATATTCATTGTTGTTTGATAAATGTCTTTACACAAGATTTTTTATTATCGAAGCAATAATTTATTTTATCCGAATAATATTATTAGATAACATTATTGGCAATGTCTAGAAAGTTACATCTAATGAGAGGTTTGGTCACCTAATTGCGGCGCCAATAGAGGAGAAATTCTTATTGGAAAGCCCTCTTTCCTGAGGCGCTGGTTGTCAATATTGTGATTCGTAATATTATTTGTGAATAATTAATTATTGATTCATATGATGAGGAAAATATTGATTTTATGTGGATATAGATGGAGAAAAATTTTAAAATGACAATTGTTGAAAATTAATATTTTATCTTTTTCTCGATAAAATAATTCATTTAAATATATTATTTTAATAATATATTACTTGGTGATATTTTTACAATGAATGTGGGATATATGAGTATATGAGGAGGAAGAGTATTTTTGTTGCATTAAATGATTAACACATGTTTTGTGTGTTGGTGGACCCCATTTCTTGATCGAATTTGATTATAGCATTTGTAAAATCGTCTGTTTGTGGATTTTGGTCAATTTTCATTTGGAATTTGGAAAAACTTTCTTCCGCAAAGTTGTAGAGAATTGAATTTCCTATAAAAAGCCATGAGATTCAATTTTTCGACAAAAGGGCTATTTATTATGAATTATTGAAGTTCAAGTTCAAATAATTGATTTTTGGAAGTGTTATTTATTTTATTAATAAAAACGTTTTTTATATGTTGTGGGCATATTTAACATGTGCATGATGGCTGAATTCAGATTCAAGATGTGGGTGTATGAATTTTGTTTATATAATATTATTATATTCATTTTTCGCTTTTGGTGTTCTAAGCAATTTCCTATAAATAGGTGCTTAAGTTAGAATTGAAAATCACACCGTAAACTAAAGTTTTCTCTCTATATTATCGAAGCGTATTCTTGTGAGTATTTTGAGTATACTTTGAGTATTGCTATACGATTGTAAGTTAAAAAGTCAGCCTATATCAGGTGTTTTAACTAAATCTTGTCTTTTCGAGGTAAAGGGTGTTATTTTCTTCTCAAATGATATTATTTCTTCAATATCATTATCTTTGAAATATTGGTTGGAACTTTTATCAAATTTGGAACTTTTTCATGTATGGGGTTACTTATTCATGAGTTCTTATTCACGAGTTACTATTCACGAGATTCTTATTCAGAGTACTATTAAAGTAGGCGTGAAGATGTTTTTTGTGGAATTTTATCTTTTGGTGTTTGAGTTACTATTCACGTTATACTCAAGACTATTCACGATATCTGACACTATTCACGAATACTCAAGACTATTCATAGAAAAATGAAAATTTTCTTTTCGTCTAAAATATCTATTCGGATACTAGCTTTGATTGTATCCGTGTTTTGATCATTCTTGAATTTTACACCCTATGATTATTTTTGAGGTATTTTTGGACGTGGATAAAACAAAGTACGAATCCTTAATCCTTGTCGTCTTTGTTTCTTTGGATTCGTTTCTTTAAAATATTTTTCATCATCTTGATCTTAAATGATGATATTATGGAATATCTTTGGCCTGTAGTGCAAAGAAGGTTGATTTCTTATGAATATCTTTGGCCCGTAGTGCAAAGATGAATATTTGATTTGAAATGAATATTGATTGATGTTACGAGGATAAAATATTGATGATGGATTTGTTAAATTCATAGATTATAGTAGATTTCATTCTACGTAACTCTTCTATGAATTATTATTTCATTGCGAATATTTATCCGAAACTTGTTGTCTATTGTATTCTATCAAATTTTTTCCTGTTGAAGACTAACGATAATTTGTTCTATATTATCTTAGTCATAACATTCTTTCTTTGGGCTAGTTGAGCTCACCCTTTTCCTTTTTGTTCTATTTTTTTCTTCTCGGGAGGCGAGAATGTAGCGAAGTCTTAGTCGGGGTATGGAATGAAGGTTCTAGAGAGAGTTGTTTAATAGTCCTCACCATTTTTATAAAATAATGTATCAATAATTATGATGGGGATTTATTTGCGTGTGGATATTGTCTAGATGGCAATATCTGTATTTAAACTCACAGTTTATATGTTGTAATAATAAAGTTGTAGTTGTTTCTGTACCATGTATTTGGCGACTCAGAATGGGTTGGATGGAATGGACCTATTTTGGGGGCGTCATAGTTGGTATCAGAGCTTAGGGATATGATCTCTGGAGGAGATCGGGGAATAGAACTAGGAGGGGAGAGACGAGTAAATCCTTCGCTAGTGTGTCCTACCTAAGCTTATTTGTTAGTTGGTCAGTATATAGGGATATTATGTGATATATTGATTTTCTTAATTAACCCTTGTTTTATGACGATGATTTGAGAATGTCGAATTGAGAATATTAATGATGGAGTAAATGAGATCGTGGAGATGCTTGTACTTACCAACGAGGAGAACATGCAACAGTGGCAATGTACCTCTGTGAAACAACCACCAGCTGAGCAAATGATGAACGAGGGGATGTTTAGAAGATTTTTACAGATTCATGCAAAATCGCCGAGGAGACTCGTGTTCAAAATACGAGGAGGAAATGATAGTGATTCACGGGTGGTCACTGCCCAAGCGATTCAAAGAGTTGGGACCACGCAGTGCGGGAAAGCCGGATCCGATTAAAGGCGAGCGTGGGTCAAACAAATTACCAAGATATTCGATGTCTTGGATGCGGAGGAACAGAAAGTTCCATTCGCTACTTTTATGTTCCGTGGTGAAGGCTGATTCATGGTGGGAATACGTGAAGCGCACTCCATCCAAATTTGCACTCAAAGATGTCATGGGAGACGTTTGAAACAATTCAATGACAAGTACTTCCACGAAAGTATTCGTATATATGAAGGAAGTGGAGTTTATTAGACTGGAGCAGAATAACATGACGGTGTCCCAGTACGAGGCGAAGTTCGCGGAGTTATCCAGGTTTGCACCTCATTTGGTGGAGAATGAGGAACGTATGACACGGATGTTTCTAAGAGGTTTGAAACCCCCAAGATACGTCGATATCTCATTTCTCATAAATTTTCTCTATTAGGATGTTGTCAGCGAGAGGCTCAGTTGTTAGAAGCGAGATAACGAAAGTACGTTCAACCGAGGGACCATAACCGAGGATCATACCAGAAGATAGCGGTCATCGAATAACGATAACCAACGGAGAAAGAAGAATACAGACAAAGGCGGTAACCACTCTGGTGGTAATCGTGGCCATGAAAATAGAAGAAGCGAGTCGGGAGGAGATTTTAAAAGAGGAGATTCAACAACGACCATTTGAAGACGTCGGCCAAAGAAGAAGCAACTAGTTCCAAGGGAGGAGAAAGACCACCGGTCGTATGTTACAAATGCGGGAAAGATGGACATATCAGCCCAAACTGCCCACAACAGTTTAAGGTATGCTATAATTGTGGAAAATAAGGACATATCGCTTCGAGATTATGCGATATCGAAACCAGATCCAAAGGAATGGTGACTCAAAAGGATGTCCCGAGAAAAGTTAAAGACAACGATTCACGGAAGAGCGTTTGTTGTGGCCGGTCAAAAAATGCGAGAACCCGAACGAAGTTAAGACGGGTTAGTTAATTATAAATTCTTGCGAAGTTTATACCTTACTGATACGATATTGTCAAAGACTCATTTCAGTATAATTTACAAATAATAGAGATGGAGATGAAAACTCTAGTTACCCACGTGATGATATCGAGTATAATCGATTTTAATCGATAAAGTTAAAGTCGTTCAAGCTACACCTGGGAGTGATGAATTTGAAGAAGGAGGTGCAAGAAGTTGTTATTTCAAAAGCGAGAGAATCGGTGAGGTGAGGAAAGCTCAAACCTTCGATTTATTAATCCATTTAAAATTCTCGATCGAATAGGAAGCGTGGCCTATAGACTCGTTTACCGCCAAGTATATGGCGTGTTCATAACATTTTCACGTGATCGATGTTACGTAAATATGTGGACGACCGAACCACGTCATTGAGTTAGAAATCGGACGAGATAGCCAGAAGACTTAACGTATGAAGAGGTACCTGTCAAGATTTTGGATAGGAAGGAGCATGTCACATGTCTGAGGTTATACCACAAGTTAAAGTTTTGTGGAGAAACCATGCTATTGAGAAATTGACTTTGGGAGTTGGAAAGCGGAAATGAAAGCAAGGTATTCTCATCTTTTGAAACACGGTATATACGTCGCCAAATTTAGAGGACGAAATTTCATAAGGAGGAGGTTGTAAGACCCGAAAATTTTTAAATAAAAAGGAATTTCCTTTATTTATTATTTTGAAATAGTAAGGGTGGATTTGATTAATGTGGTTAGTTATGGGTAAAATGCATAAATATTTTAAATAAGTGGTGATAAAATATTCATTATTTTGGGAATATTCGTTTGATCGTGGAATATTAGATGCTTTGTGGGAATATTATGCTGACGGCCTTGCGATCTTTTATGGGCCCCATAACTGAAAGCGATTGGATGAAGAAAATGACAAATATAAGTTGTTTATAAATAACTGGCGTAGTTATTCATCATTATCATTGTTGGAATACCCGATTGGTTAAAACACACTAATCTGGCGTTGTTGAACAAGAAGTACATGCGGTATTGCACCAATTATTGATTCTTACTTAAGAAGGCGCTACTCAATAATTGTTATAGTAATTACTGTTCAGTATTTTATTTTATTGATTCAATAATTGTTGCGTTGATATTTTATATTGTTGTTGTTTCAATAATTGTCATTACACAGTATTTTTTATTATCGAAGCAATAATTCATATTATCTGAATAATATTATTAGATAACATTATTGGCAATGTCTAGAAAGTTACATCTAAGGAGAGGTTTGGTCATCTAATTGCAAGCGCCAGATAAGGAGAAATTCTTATTGGAAAACCCCCTCTTTCCTGGGAACTGCCTGGTTGTCAATATTGTGATTCTGTAATATTATTTGTGAATAATTATTTATTGATTCATATGATGAGGAAAATATTAATTTTATGTGGATATAGATGGAGAAAAATTTTAAAATGACAATTGTTGAAAATTAATATTTTATCTTTTTCTGATAAAATAATTCATTTAAATATATTATTTTAATAATATATTAACTGGTGATATTTTTACAATGAATGTGGGATATATGAGTATATGAGGAGGAAGAGTATTTTTGTTGCATTAAATGATTAACACATGTTTTGTGTGTCGGTGGACCCCATTTCTTGTTGAAATTTGATTATAGCTTTGTAAAATCGTCCGTTTGTGGATATCGGTCAATTTCATTTGGAATTTGGAAAAACTTTCTTACGCAAAGTTGTAGAGAATTGAATTTCTTATAAAAAGTCACGAGATTGAATTTTCGACAAAAGGGCTATTTATTATGAATTATTGAAGTTCAAGTTTCAAATAATAATTGATTTTTGGAAGTGTTATTTATTTTATTAATAAAACGTTTTTTATATGTTGTGGGCATATTTAACATGTGCATGATGGCTGAATTCAGATTCAAGATGTGGGTGTATGAATTTTGTTTATATAATATTATTATATTAATTTTCGCTTTTGGTGTTCTAAGCGATTTCTATAAATAGGGTGCTTAGGTTAGAATTGAAAATCACACCGTAAGCTCAAGTTTTCTCTCTATATTATCGAAGCGTATTCTTGTGAGTATTTTGAGTATACTTTGAGTATTGCTATACGGTCTGCAAGTTCAAGTCATACTTTATATCAGGTGTTTCAACTAGAAATCTTGTCTTTCGAGGAAAGGGATGTTATTTTCTTCTCAAATGATATTATTTCTTCAATATCATTATCTTTGAAATATTAGTTGGAACTTTTATCAAATTTGGAACTTTTTCATATGCGGGGTTACTATTCATGAGTTCTTATTCACGAGTTACTATTCATTCAGTACTATTCATGAAGCGTGAAGATGTTTTTTTTGTGGAATTTCTATCTTTTGGTGTTGAGTTACTATTCACGATACTCGATAATTATTCACGATATCTGACTATTCACGAATCTAAGACTATTCATAGAAAAATGAAAATTTTTCTTTTCGTCTCAAAAATATCTATCCTGGATACTAGCTTTGATTGTATCCATGTTTTGATCATTCTTGAATTTTATACCCCTATGATTATTTTTGAGGTATTTTTGGACGTGGATAAAACAAAGTACGAATCCTTAATCCTTAATCCTTGTCATTTTGTATCACTGGATTCGTTTCTTTAAAAATATTTTTCATCATCTTCAGTCTTAAATGATGATATTATGGAATATCTTTGGCCTGTAGTGCAAAGAAGGTTGATTTCTTATGAATATCTTTGGCCCATAGTGCAAAGATGAACAGGTGTTGAGATGAACATGACCGACTGATGAATATCTTTGGCCTGTAGTGCAAAGATGAATATTTGATTTGAAATGAATATTGATTGATGTTATAGGGATAAAATATTGATGATGGACTGTTAAATTCATAGATTATAGTAGATTTCATTCTCTACGTAACTCTTCTATGAATTATTATTTCCGCTGCGAATATTGATCCGAAACTTGTTGTCATTGTATTCTATCGATTTTTTTCTGTTGAAGACTAACGATAATTTGTTCTATATTATCTTAGTCATAACATTCTTTCTCGGGCTAGTTGAGCTCACCTTTTCCTTTTGTTCCATTTTTCTTCTCGTGGAGGCGAGAATGTAGCGAGTACTAGTCGGGGTATGGAATGAAGGTTCTAGAGAGTTGTTTAGTAGTCCTCACCATTTTATAAAATAATGTATCAATAATTATGATGGGGATTTATTTCATGTGTGGATATTATACAGATGGCAATATCTCGTATTTAAACTCACGTTTATATGTTGTAATAATAAAGTTGTAGTTGTTTTTACATACCATGTATTTGGTGACTCGAGAATGGGTTGGATGGAATGGACCTATTTTGGGGCGTCACATTGGTATCGAGCTTAGGGATATGATCTCTGGCGGAGATCGGGGAATAGAACCCAGAGGGGAGAGGCGAGTAAATCCTTCGCTAGTGTGTCTACCTAAGCTTATTTGTTAGTTGGTCAAGATATATAGGGATATTATGTGATATATTGATTTCCTTAATTAACCCTTGTTTTATGACAGTATTTGAGAATGTCGACTGAGAATATTAACAGTGGAGTAAATGAGATCGTGGAGATGCTTGTACTTACCAACGAGGAGAACATGCAACAGGCTGGCAATGTACCTCCTGTGAACAACACCACTGAGCAAATGATGAACGAGGGGATGTTTAGAAGATTTTTGCAGTTCATGCAAAATCGCATTTAGGAGACTCGTGTTCAAAATACAAGAGAAAATGATAGCAATTCACGGGTGGTCACAATGCAAGCAGTTCAAAGAGTTGGGACCACGAATTGGGAAAGCCGGATCCGATTAAAAGCGAGACGTGGGTCAAAACAAATTACCAAGATATTCGATGTCTTGGGATGCACGAGGAACGAAAGTTCCATTCGCTACTTTTATATTCCGTGGCGAAGGCAGACATTGGTGGGAATCGTGAAGCGTACCATCCATTTGCACTCAAAGATGTCGTGGGAGACGTTTGAAACAATTCAATGACAAGTACTTCCACGAAAGTATTAAATATATGAAGGAAGTGGAGTTTATTAGACCGGAGCAGAATAACATGACGGTGTCCCAGTACGAGGCGAAGTTCGCGGAGTTATCCAGGTTTGCACCTCATTTGGTGGAGAATGAGGAACGTATGACACGGATGTTTCTAAAAGGTTTGAAACCCAAGATACGTCAAGATCTCATTTCTCATAAATTTTCTCTTTATTCGGATGTTGTCAATGGGGCTCGATTGTTAGAAGCGAGATAACGAAGTACGTTCAACCGAGGGACCATAACCGAGGATCATACTCAAGATAGTAATCATCGTAATAACGATAACCAACGGAGAAAGAAGAATACGATTAAAGGCGGTAACCACTCTAGTGGTAATCGTCGGGCCATGAAAATAGAAAAGCGAGTCGGGAGGAGATTTTAAAAGAGGAGATTCAACAGCGACCATTTGAAGACGTCGGCCAAGAGTAACTAGTTCAAGGAGGAGAAAGACCACCGGTCGACAAGTTACAAATGCGGAAAGAGGGATATATATCAAACCGCCACAACAGTTTAAGGTATGCTATAATTGTGGAAAAGAAGGACATATCGCCGAGATTAGACGATATCGAAACCCACCAAATGGAATGGTGACTCAAAAGGATGGCCCGAAAAGTCAAAGACAACGATTCTCGGAAGAGGCGTTTGTTGTGACCTGGGGTCAAAATGCGAGGAACCCGAACGAAGTTAGCACGGGTTAGTTAATTATAAATTCTTTGAAGTTTATACCTTACTAGACAACCGGTTCTACCCATTCTTTTATCTCTTTGCTTGCGCTCAACGTTTGAACTTGACTACGGAGAAATTAGACTTTGACCTATATATGGAGACTCCGTTAGGAGAAACTTTCATTACATCCGTTGTTTAGAAATCTTGCTTGATTCAGGTTGGCACTATTATATTACCTGTTAACCTTATTTCTATAGAGATATTTGCTTTTGATGTGATTTTAAGGTTAACTACTCATCATACCGAAATTGATTACTTTCGTAAGGTTGTTAGTTTTCATATTTCTAAGCAACCTGTTATTCGAATTCAAGCAATCAAACCATTGTAGTCAAACATTTTCATATCAAGCTATGAAGTCATTCGTTTATTACGGATGTCAAGTTTTCTTAGTCCACGTTATGGATTTGAATAAAGACACGTCGATTTGAATAATATTCTGTTGTTATTAATTTTCCCCGACGTATTTCTGAAGAATTTCTTGGCTTACTCCCAAAGCGATATTAAATTTTGTATCGAATTTGAACCCCAGACAAAACTCATTCATAAAATCTCATATCGAATGGCTCTATTGAACTTGTGAGTTAAAAATTCAACTATAAATTTGGTACTGAGCCTTTATCGGTGACTTCTTTTGTGGAATGCAATCGAAGCCGATGAAATTTATCACGTAACATGTTAAACATGTTTGTGGACCCCATTTCTGATTGAAATTTGATTATACTTTGTAAAATCGTCTGTTTATGGATTTCGGTCAATTTTGTTTGGAATTTGGAAAACCTTTCTTCCGTAAAGTTGTAGAGAATTGAATTTCCTATAAAAAAGTCGCGAGATTCGAATTTTCTATCAAAAGGGCTATTTATTATGAATTATTGAAGTTCAAGTTCAAATAATTGATTTTGGAAGTGTTATTTATTTTATTAATAAAAACGTTTTTTATATGTTGTGGGCATATTTAACATGTGCATGATGGCTGAATTCAGATTCAAGATGTGGGTGTATGAATTTTGTTTATATAATATTATTATATTCAATTTTCGCTTTGGTGTTCTAAGCAATTTCTATAAATAAGTCTTGGGTTAGAATTGAAAATCACAATTTAAACTCAAGTTTTTCTCTCTATATTATCGAGCGTATTCTTGTGAGTATTTTGAGTATACTTTGAGTATTGCTATACGGTGCAAGTTCAAGTCATAGCCTATATCCAGGTTTCAACTTAGAAATCTTGTCTTTTCGAGGTAAGGGATGTTATTTTCTTCTCAAATGATATTATTTCTTCAATATCATTATCTTTGAAATATTGGTTGGAACTTTTATCAAATTTAGAACTTTTTTTTATGTAGGGTTACTATTCATGAGTTACTATTCATGAGTTCTTATTCACGAGTTACTATTCACGAGTACTATTACGTAAGCGTGAAGATGTTTTTTGTGGAATTTCTATCTTTTGGTGTTGAGTTACTATTCACGTATACAAGACTATTCACGATATCTGAGACTATTCATAGAAAAATGAAAATTTTTCTTTTCGTCTAAAATATCTATTCGGATACTAGCTTTGATTGTATCCATGTTTTGATCATTCTTGAATTTTATACCCTATGATTATTTTTGAGGTATTTTGGACGTGGATAAAACAAAGTACTGAATCCTTAATCCTTAATCCTTGTCATTTTGTATCTTTGGATTCGTTTTTTAAAAATATTTTCATCATCTTGATCTTAAATGATGATATTATGGAATATCTTTGGCACGTAGTGCAAAGAAGGTTGATTTCTTATGAATATCTTTGGCCAGAAAGTAAAAGAGATGAGCAGTGTTGAGATGAACACGAATGATCGATGAATATCTTTGGCCTTTAGTGCAAAAGATGAGCAGTGTTGAGATGAACATGATCGATCGATGAATATCTTTGGCTGTAGTGCAAAGATGAATATTTGATTTGAAATGAATATTGATTGATGTTACTGAGGATAAAATATTGATGATGGACTATTAAATTCATAGATTATAGTAGATTTCATTCTCTACGTAACTCTTCTATGAATTATTATTTCATTGCGAATATTGATCCGAAACTTGTTGTCTATTGTATTCTATCGATTTTTTCTGTTGAAGACTAACGATAATTTGTTCTATATTATCTTAGTCATAACATTCTTCTTGGGCTAGTTGAGCTCACCTTTTTCCTTTTTGTTCCATTTTTCTTCTCGGGAGGCGAGAATGTGGCAGTACTAGTCGGGGTATGGAATGAAGGTTCTAGAGAGAGTTGTTTAGTAGTCCTCACCATTTTTATAAAATAATGTATCAATAATTATGATGGGGATTTATTTGTGTGTGGATATTGTCTAGATGGCAATATCTGTATTTAAACTCACAGTTTATATATTGTAATAATAAAGTTGTAGTTGTTTCTGTACCATGTATTTGGCGACTCAGAATGGGTTGGATGGAATGGACCTATTTTGGGGGCGTCATATAATGCACCGGCAACCTTTCAACGGTGCATGATGGCGATCTTCTCCGATATGGTCGAGAAAAATTTGGAGGTGTTTATGGACGATTTTTCTGTGTTCGGTGATAGCTTTGATGTAAGACCCCGAAATTTTTAAATAAAAAGGAATTTCCTTTATTTATTATTTTGAAATAGTAAGGGTTGATTTGATTAATGTGGATAGTTAAGGGTTAAATACGCAAATATTTCAAAATAAGCAAGTGGTTATAAAATATTCATTATCGCTTGGGAATATTCGTTTGGTCGTGGAATATTCGCATTGTCGAGAATATTAAATCTGACCAGTATGACCATGTGTGTGGCCCCATAACTGAAAGCGATTGGATGAAGAAAATGACAAATATAAGTTGTTTAAAAATAATTGGCAGTAGTTATTCAAGTAACACTATTGGAATACCCGGTGGTTAAAACATAAGAATCTCTGCGTTGTTGCACAAAGAAGCTTTACGGTATTGCACCAATTATTAAAGGCACTACTCAATAATGGTTACTGATAATTCTTATTTAGTATTTTATTTTATTGAGTTAATAATTCTTTGCGTTGATATTTTATATTCTTTGTTGTTTCAATAATTGTCATTACGGTATTTTTCATTATCAAAGCAATAATTCATATTATCGAATAATATTATTAGATAACATTATTGGCAATGTCTAGAAAGTTTCATCTAAGGAGAGGTTTGGTCACCTAATCAATTGGCGCGAAGAAGGAGAAATTTTATTCGAAAGCCCCTCTTCCTGAAGGCTGCTGGTTGTCAATATTGTGATTCGTAATATTATTTGTGAATAATTAATTATTGATTTATATGATAAGGAAAATATTGATTTTATGTGGATATAGATGGAGAAAAGTTTAATGTGACAATTGTTGAAAATTGAAATTTTATCTTTTACGATAAAATAATTCATTTAAATATATTATTATATTTTAATAATATAATAATGGTGATATTTTTACAACGAATGTGGGATATATGAGTATACGAGGAGGAAGAGTATTTTTGTTGCAATAAATGTTTAAAACATGTTAAACATGTCGGTGGACCCCATTTATTCGATCGAAATTTGATTATAAACGTGTAAAATTACCCGTTTGTGGATTTGGTCAATTTCTATTTAGAATTTTGAAAAACTTTCTTACGCAAAGTTGTAGAGAATTGAAATTCCTATAAAAACTCATGAGATTCGAATTTTTCGATGAAAGGGCTATTTATTATGAACTATTGAAGTTCAAGCTCAAAATAATTAATTTTGAAGTTTTAAATATTTTTAATAAGAAAACGTTTTTTTTGAGTTAGGCAAGGTGAGTCACTCTTGGTGGCTGATGGTTTGAATCAGATTTTTGGGTGCGTAGGAATTTAATAATTATTTATTAATATTTTATTAAATTTTTCGCTTTCGTGTTCTAAGCAATTTCTATAAATAGGGTGCTTAGGTTAGAATTGAAAATCACACCGTAAAGCTGAAATTTTTCTCTCTATATTATCGAGCGTATTCTTGTGAGTATTTTGAGTATACTTTGAGTATTGTTAGACGGTTGCAAGTTCCCTTGACTATATCCAGGTTGTTCAAATTTAAAGTCTCGATCTTTCGAGGTAAGGAATATTATTTTTTCAGTAATGATATTATTTCTTCAATATCATTATATCTTTGAAATGTTGATCCAAGTTTTATCAAATTTGAAACTTTTTCATATCGGAGTTCTTATTCATGGGTTACTATTCATGAGTTACTTATTCACGAGTTACTTATTCACGAGTTACTATTCACGAGTACTATCTACGTAAGAAGGCGTGAAGATGTTTTTATGGAATTTCTATCTTTTGGTGTGTGAGTTACTATTCACGATACTGCAGACTATTCACGTGTCAAGACTTTATTCACGATACGGTGGATTATTCATAGAAAAATAAAATTTCTTCTTTTCGTCTAAAACATTTATTCGGATACTAACTCGATTGTATCCATGTTTTGATCATTCTTGAATTTTACACCACTATGATTATTTTGAGGTATTTTTGGACGTGGATAAAACCAAGTCACGAATCCTTAATCCTTAATCCTTGTCATTTTGTTTCAATTGGATTCGTTTCTTTAAAAAAAAATATTTTCATCATCCTCGGTCTTAAATGATGATATTATGGAATATCTTTGGCACCAGAAGTGTAAAAGATGAATGATTTTCGAAGAATATCTTTGGCCCGTAGTAAAAGATGAGCAGTGTTTAAATGAACATGACTAATGATGAATATCTTTGGCACTCAGAAGTGCAAAGATGAATATTTGATTCCGGATGTATATTGATTGATGTTACTGAGGATAAAAGATGAGCGATGAACTTTAAAATTCATACATGAAAGATAGTAGTTTGCATTTCTACTTAACTCTTCTAATGAATTATTATTTCCTTTGCGAATATTGATTTAAAATTTGTTGTCTATTGTATTCTATTATATTTTTCCTGTTGAAGACTAACGATAATTTGTTGTATATTATCTTAGTCATAATATTCTTTCTTGAGCTAGTTGAGCTCACCATTTTCCTTTTTGTTCCATTTTTTTTCTCGGGGGCGAGAATATAAAGGTAAGATGCAGTCGGGGTATGGAATGAAGGTTTTAGAAAGGATTGTTTAGTAGTCCTCACCATTTTTGTAAAATAATGTATCAATAAATGTGATGAGGATTTATTTGAGTATAGATATTGTACAGAAGATAATATTTGTATTCAAACTCACAGCTTTCTTGTTGTAATAATAAAGTTGTAGTTGTTTACGTACCATGTATTGACAACTCGAATAGGTGATGTATACCTATTTTGGGGGCGTCACAGTTGGTATCGAGCTTAGGATATGATCTCTGGCGGAGATCGGGGAATAGAACTAGGAGGGGAGGCGAGTAAATCCTTCGCTAGTGTGTCCTACCTAAGCTTATTTGTTAGTTGGTCAAGATATATAGGGATATTATGTGATATATTAATTTCCTTAATTAACCCTTGTTTTACGAATGATTTGAGAATGTCGATTGAGAATATTAACAATGGAAATGAGACCGTGGAGATGCCTGTACTCACCAACGAGGAACGCGGCAACAAAGTTAGCAATGTTCCTCCTGTAAACAACACCATTGAAGCGAGATGATGAACGAGGGATGTTTAGAAGTTTTTTGCGATTCATGCAAAATCGACGAGGAGACTCGTGTTCAAAATCTGAGGAGGAAATGATAGCAATTCACGGGTTGTCCTGACCAAGCGATTCAAAGAGTTGGGACCACCGAATTTAAGGGAAAGCGGATCCGATCATGGCGGAAACATGGGTTAAACAAATTACCAAGATATTCGATGTCTTGGGATGCACGGAGGAACGAAGGTTCCATTCGCCACCTTTATGTTCCGTGGCGGCGGAATTTGGTGGGAGTCTCGTGAAGCGTATCCATCCATACCGCCTTTTCGGCATGTCTTGGGAGACGTTTCAGAAGCTATTTAATGACAAATACTTTCACGAAAGTGTTCGCTCATATGAAGGAAGTGGAGTTCATCGATTGGAACAAAACAACAACATACGGTGTCTCAAGACGAGGCAAAGTTTGCGAGAGTTATCGAGGTTGCACCTCATTTGGTGGAGAATGAGGAACGTATGACGCGGATGTTTCTTAGAGGTTTGAAACCCGGCGATACGTCGAGATCTCATTTCTCATAAATTTTCTCTTTATTCAGATGTTGTAAGCAGGCTCAATTATTAGAAAGCGAGATAACGAGTACTGTCAGTTGAGGACCACAAACCAGGATCGTATCGAGAGATAGCGATCAACAATGAATAATGATAACTGCGGAGAAAAGAAACAGACGGGACGGACGAAATGGTAACCACTGGTGGTAATCATGGCCATGAAAATAGAAGAAGCGAGTCGAGGAGGAGATTTTAAAAAGAGGAGATTTAACAACGAATTATGTAAAGATGAGCAGTCTTGCAAAGAATCGGTGGTTCTAAGGAGAGGAGAAACGACCACCCATTATATCTTACAAATGCTTGGAAAAGAGGGACATATCGGTCAAAGCGCCCACAACAGATTCAAGGTATGCTATAATTGTGGAAAGGAAGGACATATCGCTCGAGATTATACGAGAGCGAAACCTAGTTCAATGGGACGGTGACTCAAAAGATCGTCTCCCGAAAAGTCAAAGTCAACGATTCTCGGGAAGAAGCGTTTGTTGTATTTGGTCATAATGCGAGAACCCAAACGAGGTGATCACGGGTAATTTATTTATAAATTCTTGCGAAGTTTATACCTTACTTGATACACGGTGCTACCCATTCATTTATCTCTCCTGCATGTGCTCAACGTTTAAACTTAACTCAGGAGAAATTAGACTTTGACCTATCGTGGAAACTCCGTTGGGAGAAACTTTCATCACATCCACATCGTTTATAAATCTTGTTTGATTCAAGTTGGCACCATCACCTTTCCGTTGACCTTATCTCTTTAAAGATACTTGCTTTTGATGTGATTTTAGGGATTGATTGGTTAACTACTCATCATGCCAAAATTGATTGTTTTAATAAGGTTGTTAGTTTTCATGTTCCTAACCAACCTTTGTTATGCTAATTCAAGCAACTAAACCATTAAAATCAATCACTATCATATCTAATCATAAAGCTATTCGTTTATTGAAAAACGGATGTCAAGCTTTCTTAGCCCATGTTATGGATTTGAATAAAGACGCGTCAAATTTGAATAATATTCTGTTGTTATTGACTTTCCCGATGTATTTTCAGAAGAACTTCCGGCCTACCCCGAGCGTGAAGTTGAATTCTTTATTGATCTTGAACCACGATAAGCCCATTTCTAAAACCCCATATCGAATGGCTCTATTGAACTTTGGAGTTAAAGGTCCAACTACTGAGAATTGTTGGACATTGGTTTCATTCGGCCCTAAGACATCTCCTTGGGGTGCTCCTGTTTTATTTGTAAAGAAGAAAGGCGGGAGTATGCGATTTTGTATTAACTATCGGAATTGAACCATGTCACCATCAAGAATAGGTATCCTCACCTCGTATTGATGACTTGTTTGACCCGATTGCAAGGGGAACAATTCTTTCAAAAAATCGATCTTCGCTCGGATACCATCGGTGAAGATTAGGCGAGGATATTCCAAAGAGCGCGCTTTAGAACTTCGGTATGGGCATTATGAATTCTTAGTCATGTCTTTCGGATTGACTAATGCTCCTATGGCTTTCATGGATATGATGAATCGAGTATTCAAGGAATATTTGGATCAATTCGTTGTTGTCTTTATTGATGACATCCTCATATATTCCAAAAGCCGTGAAGATCATGAGCACCATTTGAAATTTGGTACTCAAAGGCTTCGTGAAAACCAACTATATGCCAAATTGAAGAAATGCGAGTTACGGCGAGGAAGTAGCATTCCTTGGGCACACGTGGTGTCGAAACATGGAGTATCTGTTGATCCGGCCAAGATTGAAGCAATACAAAGTTAGAGCAACCAAGTCGGTGGATCAAGCACGTAGCTTTTTTGGGCTTAATTGGTTATTATCGGAGATTCGTGGAAGGTTTTCTCGAATCGCTACTCCATTAACTCAACTAACTCGGAAGGATACAAAATTCGTTTGGAGCGAAGAATGCGAGAAAAGTTTCCAAGAGCTTAAGAGGAGACTTATTTCGGCACCTGTTCAAACAATACATCTGGTTCGGATGGATTTGTTATCTACAACAATGCTTCAGGCAAAGGGTTAGGATGTGTTCTCATGCAAAGTGGGAAAGTCATAGCCTATGCCTCGCGACAACTTAAAGAGTATGAGAGGAATTATCCTACTCATGATCTAGAGTTAGCGCGATCGTGCAGCGCTTAAAGATATGGAGGCACTATCTATATGGGAGAAAGTGGAGATATATTCGGACCATAAAAGCCTTAAATATTTCTTCACTCAAAAAGAACTCAACATGCGGCGGCCGACGTTGGCTCGAGCTATTTAAAGACTACGACCACACTATTCAATACCATCCCGGTAAAGCGAACGTGGTAGTGACGCGTTGAGTAGAAGATCATATGCGAGAACGAAAAGTGCGATGATGTCAAGTATACGACAGAGCCAACTTTAATAGAAAAAGTTAAGGTTGCTCAAGCCACCCAGCCCGGAAATGATGCGTATGAAGAAGAAAGTACAAGAAGGAGCTATTAGGGCGAGAATTGATGAAGAAGGAATACTTGAGTCCACTCTAGACTTTTGTTCCTAATGACTCGATTTGAAGTACAAGATTATGATGGAGGCACACAATACACCATTTGCAATCCATCCTGGAAGTACTAAAATGTATCGTGATCTTGACATACATTTTGGTGGAACAATATGAAAAGAGAGATTGCAAAGTTTATCTCAATGTGTTTAACTTGTCAACGTGTAAAGTAGAGCATCTAGTACCTAAGGGTCCGTTGCAACCACTTGAGATTCCGGTATGGAAGTGGGAACACATTACCATGGATTTCGTTCACGGGTCTTCCTACGGTTTCTCAAGGCATCAATGCTATTTGGGTTATTGTTGATAGATTAACCAAGTCCGCTCATTTCTTGCCGATCACGGAGACTTATTCCTTGAACGTCTTGCTAGTATATATACGTGAATGAAATTGTGAGGTTGCATGGCATGCCTGTATCCATAGTTTGGATCGTGACCCAAGATTCACTTCAAGATTTTGGGTTAGCTTGCAAAAAGCTATGGACACGGATTTGCGATTTAGTTTGGCATACCATCCCCAAACCAGACGGACAATCGAGAGGACTATTCAAACTCTTGAAGATTTATTAAGACTCTGTGTCCTAGACTTCAAGGCGGTTGGGATAAGTATTTACCATTGGTGGAATTCTCCTACAACAACAGATTATCGTGCAAGTATAGGTGTGGCTCCATTGAAGCATTATATGGACGAAAATGTCGTTCTCCAATATGTTGGGATGAGGTGGGTGAAGCAACATTGTTGGGACCCGAAGTTAAGACGTATGACTCACCGAAAAGATCCAAATGATTCGACAACGATACAAAACGGCACAAGATCGACAAAAGAGTTATGCGGATCTTCATCGAAAGGAGGTGGAATTTAATGTAGGGATCGTGTATTGTCATGAGTTGCTCCATGGAAGGAGTTACAAGATTTGGGAAGAGAGGAAAGCTCAATCCACGATTTATTGGTCCATTTCAAATTCTCGACCGAGTAGGAAATGTAGCCTATAGACTTGTGTTACCTCGAAGTATGTCTCGTGTTCATAATGTGTTTCACATATCGTACTTCAGTAAATATGTGAAAGACCCGAACCACGTTATTGAGTTAGAACCAGGACGAGATAGCCAGAAGACTTAACGTGATGAGGAGGTACTGTCAAGATCTTGGATAGGAAGGAGCATGTCCCTACGCAAGAAAGGTCATACCACAAGTTAAAGTTTTGTGGAGGAATCATGCTATAGAGGAAATGACACAGGGAATTGGAAAGCGGAAATGAAAGCGAGGTATCCTCACCTTTTTGAAACACCACGCGACGTCGTCGATTCGAGGACGAAATTTCATAAGGAGGGAGGTTGTAAGACCCCAAAATTTTAAATAAAAAGGAATTTCCTTTATTTATTATTTTGAAATAGTAAGGGTTGATTTGATTAATGTGGATAGTTAAGGGTTAAACACGTAAATATTTCAAAATAAGCGAAGTGGTTATAAAATATTCATTATCGTGGGGAATATTCGTTTGGTCGTGGAATATTAAATCTTGTCAGAGAATATTAAATGCGACGACCAGCAATGACCATGTGTGGGCCCCATAAAGGAAAGCGATTGGATGAAGAAAATGACAAATATAAGTTGTTTAAAAATAACTACAGTAGTTATTCTGAATTAACACTTATTGGAATACCCGGTGGTTAAAACATAGTAATACTGGCGTTGTTGACAAGAAGATTTGCAGTATTGCACCAATTATTAAAGGCACTACTCAATAATGGTTATGTGTAATTCTTTGCTCAAATTATTTTATTTTATTGAGTTAATAATTCTTTGCGTTGATATTTTATATTCTTTGTTGTTTCAATAATTGTCATTACACAAGTATTTTTCATTATCAAAGCAATAATTCATATTATCCGAATAATATTATTAGATAACATTATTGGCAATGTCTAGAAAGTTACATCTAAGGAGAGGTTTGGTCACCTAATTGCGGCGCCAGATAAGGAGAAATTCTTATTGAAAGCCCCTCTTCCACGAGAAGCGCACTGGTTGTCAATATTGTGATTACGTAATATTATTTGTGAATAATTAATTATTGATTTATATGATGAGGAAAATATTGATTTTATGTGGATATAGATGGAGAAAAAGTTTAATGTGACAATTGTTGAAAATTGAAATTTTATCTTTTCTCGATAAAATAATTCATTTAAATATATTATTATATTTTAATAATATAATAATGGTGATATTTTTACAACGAATGTGGGATATATGAGTATACGAGGAGGAAGAGTATTTTTGTTGCAATAAATGTTTAAAACATGTTAAACATGTGGTGGACCCCATTTATTGATGAAATTTGATTATAGCTTTGTAAAATCACCCGTTTGTGGATTTGGTCAATTTCTATTTGGAATTTGGAAAAACATTCTTCTGTAAAGTTGTAGAGAATTGAAATTCCTATAAAAACTCATGAGATTCGAATTTTCTGATGAAAGGGCTATTTATTATGAATTATTGAAGTTCGAAGTCTCAAATAATTAATTTTGAAGTTTTAAATATTTTTAATAAGAAAAACGTTTTTTTTGAGTTAGGCAAGGTGAGTCACTCTTGGTGGCTGATGGTTTGAATCAGATTTTGGGTGCGTAGGAATTTAATAATTATTTATTAATATTTTATTAAATTTTACGCTTTCGTGTTTAAGCAATTTCCTATAAATAGGGTGCTTAGGTTAGAATTGAAAATCACACTTTAAAAGCGAAGTTTTCTCTCTATATTATCGAGCGTATTCTTGTGAGTATTTTGAGTATACTTTGAGTATTGTTAGGCGGTGCAAGTTCCTTGACACTATATCGGTGTTTCAAACTAAGAAATCGATCTTTCGAGGTAAAGGAATATTATTTTTTCGTAATGATATTATTTCTTCAATATCATTATCTTGAAATGTTGATCTGAAGTTTTATCAAATTTGGAACTTTTTCATGTCGGGGTTCTTATTCATGGGTTACTATTCATGAGTTCTTATTCACGAGTTCTTATTCATGAGTTCTTATTCACGAGTTCTTATTCAAGTACTATTCATGTAAGCGTGAAGATGTTTTTATGGAATTTCTATCTTTTGGTGTCTGAGTTACTATTCACGATATCACGGACTATTCACGTGTCTTTAAGACTATTCACGTACTCTGGTATTATTCAATAGAAAAATAAAATTTCTTCTTTTCGTCAAAACATCTATTCTCGGATACTAACTCGATTGTATCCATGTTTTGATCATTCTTGAATTTTACACCACTATGATTATTTTTGAGGTATTTTTGGACGTGGATAAAACCAAGTACTAATTCTTAATCCTTAATCCTTGTCATTTTGTTTCTTTGGATTCGTTTCTTTAAAAAAAATATTTTTCATCATCCTCGGTCTTAAATGATGATATTATGGAATATCTTTGCTTTTGTAGTGCAAAGATGAATGATTTCTGAAGAATATCTTTGGCCCGTAGTGCAAAGATGAGCAGTGTTTAAATGAACATGATTAATCGATGAATATCTTTGGCACTGTAGTGCAAAGATGAATATTTGATTCGGATGTATATTGATTGATGTTACGAGGGATAAAAGATGAGCGATGAACTTTAAAATTCATACATAGAAGATAGTAGTTTGCATTCTCTACTTAACTCTTCTAATGAATTATTATTTCATTGCGAATATTGATTTAAAATTTGTTGTCTATTGTATTCTATTATATTTTTCCCTGTTGAAGACTAACGATAATTTGTTGTATATTATCTTAGTCATAATATTCTTTCTTGAGCTAGTTGAGCTCACCATTTTCGCTTTTTGTTCCATTTTTTCTCGGGAGGCGAGAATATAGCGAAAGATGAGTCTGGGGTATGGAATGAAGGTTTTAGAAAGGATTGTTTAGTAGTCCTCACCATTTTTGTAAAATAATGTATCAATAAATGTGATGAGGATTTATTTGAGTATAGATATTGTCTAGAAGATAATATTTGTATTCAAACTCACAGTTTTACTGTTGTAATAATAAAGTTGTAGTTGTTTCTGTACCATGTATTGACAACTCAGAATAGGTGATGTATACCTATTTTGGGGGCGTCACATTTGATCTTTGTTTGAAAATCCTGATCTTAGTATTGAAACATTGCGTGGAAACTAATCTGGTTCTTAATTGGGAAAAATGTCACTTTAAGGTGAAAGAAGGGATTATTCTAGGGCATAAGGTTTCTGCAGCAGGGTTAGAGGTGGATAAGGCAAAGATTGAGACTATTGACAAATTACCTCCTCCATCATCTGTGAAGGGAATCCGGAGCTTCTTGGGACATGCGGGTTTCTATAGACGCTTCATTAAAGATTTTTCATAAATTTCAAAACCTTTATGTTCCCTGTTGGAAAAAGACGTGCCTTTCAAAATGGATCAGTCATGTATCGAGGCATTCGAGGTTTTAAAGAAGAAGTTGGTTTCTGCTCCGATCATTGTGGCGCCCGATTGGTCTATACCGTTTGAATTGATGTGCGATGCCAGTGACTATGCAGTGGGAGCCGTACTGGGACAACGCCACGACAAGATCTTTCACACAATCTATTACTCAAGCAAGACATTGACAGATGCTCAGTTGAACTACACAACCACCGAAAAAGAACTACTTGCAGTTGTGTTTGCCTTCGACAAATTCAGAGCATATCTCATTGGGACCAAGGTCATTGTCTACACAGATCATTCTGCAATCAAATATTTGATTGAGAAGAAAGATGCTAAACCGAGGTTAATACGGTGGGTGTTACTGCTGCAAGAATTTGATTTGGAGATCCGGGATAGAAAGGGTACAGAAAATCAAGTGGCGGATCATTTTTCGCGGTTGGAAAATGATGAGGTGCAGAGGAAATACAATGCAATGATTAACGAGAAATTTCTGGACGAACAACTCCTCCGAGTAACCACAACACTGCCTTGGTATGCTGATTATGTGAACTACGTGGTTGCTAAGGTATTACCACAGGATTTGAACTC
The DNA here is from genome assembly GCA_020205615.1 of Panax quinquefolius. NCBI lineage: Eukaryota > Viridiplantae > Streptophyta > Magnoliopsida > Apiales > Araliaceae > Panax > Panax quinquefolius. The sequence continues at coordinate 6,370,651 of CM035158.1, forward strand.
ACAACAACGAAAGAAATTCCTCCACGACGTGAAGCAGTACTATTGGGATGAACCATTCTTGTGTAAGGCATGCACAGATCAAATGATTAGACGTTGTGTGCCACATGAAGAGATGGACAACATATTGGGTCTCTGCCACTCATCAGATTATGGAGGCCATTATTAGGTGATCGAATCGCGCTAAGGTGTTACAATCGAGGATTTTCTTGGCCTTCTATTCAAAGATGCTTACCTTTTTGTGCTAAATTGTGATCGATGCCAACGCATAGGTAATATCTCTAAGCGAAATGAAATGCCACTCAACTCTATTTTGGAGGTAGAAGCATCGACGTATGGGGAATCGATTTTATGGGCCCTTCCCATCATCTTTTAATAATCAAGTATATTCTATTGGCGGTTGATTATGTTTCCAAATGGGTGAAAGCCGCGACTTTACCCTGAAATGATGCCAACGTCGTCTTCGATTCTTAAAGAAAAATATCTTCACACGATTTGGGACACCGCGAGCAATAATAAGTGATGAGGGGACTCACTTCTGCAATAAACAATTCACAAAGCTACTCACAAAGTATGGGGTACGTCAAATAAATTACAGCTGCGTATCATCCCCAAACCAATGGTCAAGCTGAGGTCTCGAATAGGGAGGTAAAGCGAATTCTGGAAAAGGTGGTCAATCCGTCACGAAAAGATTGGTCTTTACGTCTTGACGATGTTCTATGGGCGTATCGAACAGCATACAAGAATCCTATCGACATGTCACCTTATCGAATGGTTTACGGAAAGGTGTGTCACCTCCCAGTTTAGCTAGAACATAGTGCACATTGGGCCATTCGGAAGCTCAATTTCGATGTACAAGCAGCGGGTGAGAAAAGGTTACTGCAATTGAACGAGATGGATGAATTCCGATTCAACGCCTATGAAAACGCAAAACTCTACAAAGAGAAAGTCAAAGCTTGGCATGATAAAAAAATTCTTGAGCGAACATTTGAACCAGGCCAACAAGTCTTACTTTTTAACTCAAGATTGCGTTTATTTCCTGGGAAACTGAAATCTCGTTGGTCGGGACCTTTTAAAGTTGTGTCTGTTACACCACATGGTAATATCGAGATCGAGAAACCAAATTCAAATTGCACATTCAAGGTTAACGGTCAAAGATTCAAACATTACTGGAGTGGACCAATCGAACGTCAAACTACGGATCGTAAATCTTTTCGACTCAAGAATCGAAAGTGATCACGACAAAGAAAGTTGGCCGATGATTTGTAAACCAAGCGCTTATTGGGAGGCAACCCAATCACTTTTTATCTTTTATTATTAAATTTTTTTTTTACTTATTTAAGTTTCATATCATTTCCTTATTTTAGTTTTTTTTTAGTAGTGCTAGTAAACATTTTGGGTGATTCAGTCTCTATTTTTAATGTGCAGGTATTGCTCGAGTGTTAATTCTCAGGTTGGGGAGGTGTGCACGTGGAGGAAAAACAAGTGTCAAATTGATGAGGTGTGCGAGTCCCGCCTACCAAAGGTGCCAGTCTTATAGACTAGTACAATGAAGCGCCGACGCCGAGAGATTTGCACGACCTTGACACCGAGCGCCTAACGAATGAATACTAGTATAAAGCAAGTGCCTCGGCGCTAAGGAGTTTCCCACTTCCCTGACACACAGCGCCCCGGCGCTGTGTACTAGTTCATTTCAAGCGCCCCGGCGCTACCCATTCAAGTCGGGCCCTGACCATTAACGCCCCGGCGCTCTTCCCAGGCTTTAACATAGCGCCCCGGCGCTAGAGGCAGTTTTGAAACAGTTTTGAAATATAACCGTACGCGATTGGACTCCTCTTCCACTACAATTTCAAAACCTGTTCCACTTCTATTTTCTCTCAACACCTCTATATTATTAAACCTCATCCCATGACACATGTATAATACTTTGATTGCAATTCTAATTCAATCTACACCATAACTGATTTCATTATTCGGTAGAGAACACAAAAGGTATGTTGTGCAATTAACTTCTTCTATCACTCAAGTTTGTTTTTGCTCCATACTTTGGTTGGTAGGTATCCAATCTCTCAATTTGCTTCTCATGGTGTTCTTCTTTTTATCTTACGGTTACTTTGTCAAGATTATGCATGCAATTACATGTCCATGGAATCCTTGAGTTACCTTTGATGACATGTTTCTTCTAGTCTACTCCTGCATTTGGGTATAACATGATACCTTATGTGTTGACAGCCCAAGTTCTATACATTACCCATAAGGTGTTTGAAAATATGTCTGAATAAATTGTTTTTGTCAATACTACATACCACCATGCCACACATACGAAATTTACTTGCCATTTTCACAATTCAAGGTTAAAAGTTTTCTGTCAAGTATATATCTTACTATGGTGGGGGGTCATTGACATAGCTTTTGGGTGCGTGAAATGACAAAGCTTTTGAGCAAATAGTGTGTTTCCTTTGCAAATGGAATCATAAATGAATCTACTTGGTGAAATTCTATTTTTCAAAGCCTATATGTGTCCTACCACACCCTAATTATGTACTTCATATGACTCGCAGTTTGGGGGTTGTGTTCAAAGACCATGTTTACATATTCGAGTGTTGCCCAATCCTAATTCCGGTATATGTGTTTCCGTGTAGGTTATTTCTACATGGCTTCGAAGCGTCAACGTGGTGAGGGTTCGGAGTTCCGTCGGCCCTCCGAAATTTGATAGTCGATGATTCGTCTCACCGAGGCATGCGAACGCTATATAATCGCATGGCTACCCGCTCACTAGTCCCTGAACGCGGCTTGAGACTCGATCAAGCAAAGGATGGGGAGTTGGCAGTGATGATGGCGGAGAGAAATTGGTTCACACTAACCGAGCAGCCAGATCCAGCAGTGATTGCAGTTGTCAAGGAATTCTACGCCAACGTGCCTGAGCACTATCATTATGGTGTCTTTGTAAGGGGCAAAACAGTGGAAATTGGCGAAGAGGACTTCAACGGGTGCTACCAACTGCCATTGGAGGGACTGAACGACGAGTACGCACGGCTTGTGAGTGATGGGCCGGATTATGAGAAGATTATTTGTAAACTTTGTCAGCCGGGCACCACATGGACAGTACATGAACGCGGCAGCATGACCTTTCCATTATCTGACCTCAACTTGTATGGGAAGGCGTGGTATGCGTTCATTTGTGCCAAACTAAAGCCATGCATGCATGTGAGCCATGTCACCAGGGAGCGAGCAGTGCTTTTATACTCAAGAATCAAAGGCTTCAAGATTGATGTAGGCCATCTTATTTAGTGATCATCCTCCGAGAATCACGAGGCGGGACCATGGGGTTACCACATCCGTCTCTCATCTGCGTGTTGTGTGCCAAGTTTGGAGTCAAATGGAAATCAGATGAGATGATTCAAACGCCTATGCCAGTGTTGGACCACAAGTTGATAAGCGGTAAAAAGTGTGGTGGTGGTGGAGCAAATCACCCTAGGGGATTGGGTTTCATAATTCCCCAAGTCGAACCTTCTCAAGCTCCACCACCTCGGGCTCCACCTACTTATGGTCCTTCTTCTGCAGCACTTATCGCGGTGTGGTTCCGGCGATCCAACGAGAAGTTAATAGATGGTTCTACAATCTGGAAGCCCAAAATGTCCGTCTCTCGGAACGTCAAGATGTGATTTACAAATACTTGGTTGATCAGTTTACTGCTCAGAATGCTATGAACGCCCATTTGTTTCCGGGTGTTAGTCTCAGTCAGTTCCCTTCAGCCCAAGTCCTGCAAGTCTTTCCCCCTTCTGATCTAGAGATGAGCGAGGATGATGATGCTCCACCCGAGGCTTAAGCTCATCAAGGAAGTCCTCTGTTTTATATTGTTTTATCTTTCGCATGAGGACATTGCTCTAGATAATTTTGGGGGTAGTATTTAGTTTATTTTTATTTGCATGAGTAAACTGTGATTGTCTTGACATGATAGTTTGTGGATGTTTTGTTTATTATAAATGTTGCATTTAGGATTGCATGTTAATTCCAGCTTTTGATAGTGAGTATATTTGGAGGCCAATGATGAATTTAGAATTGCATGAACAAGTCTAGTAAGGATTGTTGAGTCAGTGATATGATTGTCTTGACATGATTTAAATCCCTATCTGTTTGACACTGATATTTCAAGGATAACACATTTTGAAAAATGACCATGTTGGCTATGATAGTTTAAATGGATAGATAATAGAGTTCTAAAGGATGAATGTTAGTGAAATGAAAGAACAAGTTAAATAGTTAGTGAAAACTGAATTTTAGATATGAACTCAAGTTTGGGGGAAAAATATATGGAGTATATAAGCTATAAAAAAAATAATAAACACTGTGGCATGCTTGTCTAGTTTTGTGGCCTTTGTTACTTGAGTAAGTAAGCCCAAGGGGATTGTCTCTACACCTAGCGCCCTAAGGTCTTAATGGCTTGGGCTAAGAAAGCTTGACATCCGTTTTTCAATAAACGAATAGCTTTATGATTAGATATGATAGTGATTGATTTTAATGGTTTAGTTGCTTGAATTGCATAACAAAGTTGGTTAGGAATATGAAAACTAACAACCTTATTTAAAACAATCAATTTTGGCATGATGAGTAATTAACCAATCAATCCCTAAAATCACATCAAAAGCAAGTATCTTTAAAGAGATAAGGTCAATGGTAAGGTGATGGTGCCAACTTGAATCAAACAAGATTTATAAGCGAGTGGATGTGATGAAAGTTTCTCTAACGGAGTTTCCACGAGATAGGTCAAAAGTCTAATTTCTCCGAGTCAAGTTTAAACGTTGAGCACATGCAGAGAGATAAATGAATGGGTAGCACCCCAGATCAAGTAAGGTATAAACTTCGCAAGAATTTATAAATAGCTTACCCATGATCACCTCGTTTGGGTTCTCGCATTATGACCCGGTCCACAACAAACGCTTCTTCCGGAATCGTTGACTTTGAGTTTTCGGAGACGGTCTTTTGAGTCACCAAATCCCTCATTGAACTAGGTTTTTCATCGCATAATCTCGAGCGATATGTCCTTCCTTTCCACAATTATAAGATACCTTGAACTGTTGTGGGCGGTTTGATCGATATGTCCCTCTTTTCCGCATTTGTAGAAGATATGATGGGTGGTCGTTCTCCTCCTTAGAACCGGCTTGTAACCAAGACTGCGTCTTCACACGGTCGTTGTTAAATCTCTCTTTTAAAATCTCCTCCCGACTCGCTTCTTCTATTTTCATGGCTATGATTACACACGTAGTGGTTACCATTTTTGTCCGTCTGCTTTTCTCCGTCCGGTTATCATTATTCATTGCTGATCGCTATCTCCGGTATGATCCTCGGTTATGGTCCTCGGTTGACCGTACTCGTTATCTCGCCTAATAATTGAGCCCCTGCTTATAACATCCGAACAGAGAGAAAATTTATGAGAAATGAGATATTGTCGTATGCCGGGTTTCAAACCTCTCAAAACATCCGTCATACGTTCCTCATTCTCCACCAAATGAGGTCTGAACCCGGATAACTCGCAAACTTTGCCTCGCATTGAGACAAATCACGTTGTTTTGTTCTAATCGATGAACTCCACTTCCTTCATATGATGAACACTTTCGGGAGAAAGTATTTGTCATTAAATAATTTCTGAAATGTCTCCCAAGACATGCCGAAGTGGGTGGATGGATGGTACACAGACTCCACCAGTGAGTCCGCCGCCGCCACGGAATATAAAGGTGGCGAATGGAACCTTTCGTTTTCTCATGCATCCCAAGACATCGAATATCTTGGTAATTTGCTTGACCCATGTTTCCGCCATGATCGAATCGGCTTTCCCTTAAATTCGGTGGTCCCAACTTTGAATCGCTTCATTGTGACAACCCGTGAATTGCTATCATTTCTCTTGTATTTTGAACACGAAGTCTCCTCGCCCCGATTTTGCATGAATCGCAAAAGCTTCTAAACATCCCCTCGCTCATCATCTCGCTTTCGGTGGTGTTGTTCACAGGAGGAACATTGCCAACTGTTGCACGTTTCTCCTCGTTGGTGAGTACAAAGCGTCTCCACGGCCTCATTTCCATTGTTAATATTCTCACCAACATTCTCAAACATCGTCATAAAACAAGGGTTAATTAAGGAAATCAATATATCACATAATATCCTTATATCTTGACCAACTAAAAAAAAATAAGCTTAGGTAGGACACACTAGCGAAGGATTTACTCGTCTCTCCCTCCTAGTTCTATTCCCCGATCTCCGCCAGAGATCATATCCCTAAGCTCTGATACCAAATGTAACTCTGGACACCAACATGTGTCAGCACCTCACCAGTGATACCTATCAGTTTGCCACCGCAGAAGCGGCGCCCCTACGAGAGAGTCCGGCTTTGGTGCATCCCCATCAACAGAAGTCACCAGATAGAGGCTCGGGGCTCTTTACTTATGGCTCTGATACCAACTGTGACGCCCCCAAAATAAGTATACACCTATTCTGAGTTGTCAATACATGGTACAGAAAAACCTACAACTTTATTATTACAACAAGAAAGCTGTGAGTTTGAATACAAATATTATCTTCTGACAATATCTATACTCAAATAAATCCTCATCACATTTATTGATACATTATTTTACACAAAATGGTGAGGACTACTAAACAATTTTTCTAAAACCTTCATTCCATACCCGACTGCATTCGCTATATTCTCGCCTCCCGAGAAGAAAAATGGAACAAAAAGGAAAAGGGTGAGCTCAACTAGCCCAAAGAAAGAATATTATGACTAAGATAATATACAACAAATTACCGTTAGTCTTCAATGGGAAAAATCTAATAGAATACAATAGACAACAAATTTTAAATCAATATTCGCAATGAAATAATAATTCATTAGAAGAGTTAAGTAGAGAATGCAAACTACTATCTTCTATGTATGAATTTTAAAGATCATCGCTCATCTTTTATCCCCGTAACATCAATCAATATACATCCGAATCAAATATTCATCTTTGCACTACAAAGCCAAAAAGATATTCATCAGTTTGGTCATGTTCATCTAAACACTGCTCATCTTTGCACTACTACCAAAGATATTCTTTAGAAATCATTCATCTTTGCACTACAGCCAAAGATATTCAATAATATCATCATTTAAGACCGAGGATGATGAAAAATATTTTAAAGAAACGAATCCAATTGAAACAAAATGACAAGGATTAAGGATTAAGGATTCGTACTTTGTTTTATCCATGTTCAAAAATACCTCAAAAATAATCATAGTGGTGTAAAATTCAAGAATGATCAAAACATGGATATAATCAAAGCTAGTATCCGTAATAGATATTTTGGACAAAAAGAAGAAATTTTATTTTTCTATTGAATAGTCAGATATCGTGAATAGTCGTGACACGTGATTAGTAACTCGACACCAAAAGATAGAAATTTCCAAAAAAAAACATCTTCACGCTTACATGAATAGTATTCGTGAATAAGTAACTCATGAATAAGAATCGTAAATAGTAACTCATGAATAAGTAACCCCGACATGAAAAAGTTCCAAATTTGATAAAAGTTTCAACCAATATTTCAAAGATAATGATATTGAAGAAATAATATCATTCGAGAAGAAAATAACATCCCTTACCTCGAAAGATTAGTACTTTAATTTGGAATCTGGGATATAGTCTTTCAAGGAACTTACACCGCCTAACAATACTCAAAGTATACTCAAAATACTCACAAGAATAACGCCGATAATATAGAGAGAAAACTTCTTCGGTGTGATTTTCAATTCTAACCCAAGACCCTATTTATAGGAAATTGCTTAGAACACTCAAAGTAGAAAATTTAATAAATTAATAATATAATTATATAAATTTCCTACGCGATGTAGAATCTGATTTCACCATCAAACACATGCCACATTCTAGAAAAAGTAAGAAAAACGTTTTTCTAATTTTAAATATTTTAAACTTCCAAAAATCAATTATTTGAGCTTGAACTTCAATAATTCATAATAAATAGCCCTTTCATCGAAAATTGAATCTCACGAATTTTTATAGGAAATTCAATTCTCTACAACTTTGCAAAAGAAAGTTTTTCCAAATTCCAAATAGAAATTGACCAAAATCCAAACCAAGCGATTTTAAAGCTATAATCAAATTTCACCAATAAATGGGGTCCAAGCACATGTTTAACATGTTTTAAACATTTATTGCAACAAAAATACTCTTCCTCCTCAGATACTCATATATCCCACATTCGTTGTAAAAATATCACCATTATTATATTATTAAAATATAATAATATATTTAAACGAAGTATTTTATTAGAAAAAGATAAAATTTCAATTTTCAACAATTGTCACATTAAAATTTTCTCCATCTATATCCACATAAAATCAATATTTTCCTCATCATATGAATCAATAATTAATTATTCACAAATAATATTACGTAATCACAATATCGACAACCGTGCGCGCTCCTAAGAAAGAGGGGCTTTCCAATAAGAATTTCTCCTTCTTGGCGCCTTGCAATTAGGTGACCAAACCTCTCCTTAGAGCGTAACTTTCTAGACATTGCCAATAATGTTATCTAATAATATTATTCGGATAATATGAATTATTGCTTCGATAATGAAAAATATTGTGTAACGACAATTATGAAACAATGTGAATATAAAATATCAACGCAAAGAATTATTAAATCAATAAAATATCGATCAAGAATTACCGTAACCATTATTGAGTAGTGCCTTCTTCACGTAAGATTCAATAATTGGTGCAATCGTATCTAACGTGTTTTAACCATCGAGTATTTTAATAAAGATAATCTTGAATAACAACTACGTCTGTTATTTTTAAACAACTTATATTTATCGTTTTCTTCATCCAATCGCTCAGTTATGGGGCCCACACATGGTCGCTACTGTCGCATTTAATATTCCCACAAAGCATTTAATATTCCACGACCAAACGAATATTCCTAACAACAATGAATATTTTATAACCACTTGCTTATTTTGAAGTATTTGCGTATTTTACCCTTAACTATCCACATTAATCAAATCAACCCTTACTATTTCAAAATAATAAATAGAGAAAATTAAATTTCATTAATAATAAGTTGGGGTCTTACACTTGGACTCGGAGTTCTTCTTCTTCTTTATTCTTTTAATTTGTGTAATTCATTAAGGATGATTTATCAATTATTCTTTGGAGCATTCTTGAATTTTACTCTACAAAGAAGTATCATGTTGACAATTTGGACGCTATTAGTTCCTGAATAAATTAATTCTTGAACTTGTTTTATTGAATTCTAATATCATTGTCATCATCCTCATGTTTATATCTTTTTTGAAAGTCATCTGTGGCCTGTAGTGCATAGATGGACTTGGCATAATTATGACCAGGGATTATACGGTGTAATCATTACCGTAATATTACAAATGATATGGTAAAAGTCTTCATTGGCCCGTAGTGCATTGATGGACAGTTGTTGGCATGATCATGACCATCGATGAATACACGAATATCCTCGCCCGTAGTGCATGGATAATTTGTGGTCGTGACGCTTAATGAATATCCTGGCCAGTAGTGTGAGGATGATGTGGATTATTATTGTGTCGAGTCTCAACGATAAAAGTGATGAAAACTTTTAAATCATAAAAGATAGTAGATTTTATTCTCTACTTGATTCTTTTAATGGATCGCTTGTTCACCGTAGCTTAAACTTGATGTTTGTTATATTATATCGGTTTAACAACATTTTAAGGCTAATGATAATTTATTACGCATTATCTTAGTCATAATATTTCTTACTAGACTAGTTGAGCTCACCCTTTTTCTTTCACCGAGTTCTCTTTAGAAAATGAGAACGAGTTGGACGAGTCGGGGAATGGAGTGATGGTCCGGATGTTAGTATTAGTTAGTAGTCCTCACTATTCTGTTAAATAGTGTGAAAATAAATGTAATGAGGACTTATTCGAGAGTGGATATTGTCTGTAAGACAATGATTTGTATTAAAACTCATAGCTCTCTTGTTGTATAATTAAGATTGTATTTGTATTTTGTACCATGTATTTGACGACTCAGAATAGGTGATGTATACCTATTTTGGGGGCGTCACATATTATTCAGATTTTATAAAATTATTGTGACTACTTGATCAGTTTGTAAATTCGTGTGATTTCAAAGTAACAAATATTCAATTTTTATGATTGTTTTTTTTCCCATTTAATCTTTTGTTGCGTTAGAATGTCTGTTTGGTGTCGAGCAGGGGCGGATCCAGCCCATTAGTTCAGTGGGGTCAATTTTTTTAAAATAAAAATTTGTAAAAAAATAAAATACAATAAAAAAAAGGCAGAATGCGAGGAATATTGCAAATAATTGTGTGAGCTATAATATAAAATCGATATTATTTTATATAATTGAATACACTTCCTTGATCTTATGTTATATATACAATGATATTTTATAATTTTTTAAAATATTGTTATTATAAGAGACACTTCTCGTGTCCTCTAAAATAAATTATAAAACTAAATAATATTGTTAAAAAATTATTTATAATAATATTTTTTGAGATTTTATTGTTTGAAACTATCGTGATGATAGTCTCATTTTCAGTAGCTGTAAAAATATCATGTTCAATGTAAGTTACTAAACAATATAAAAGAGTGGAGTGTTGGTGTTAGTAGAAATTTGAGACATTTAATAGTCTTTTTAATCAATTTTTATTTTCACTAAATACTTTATAAAATCAAAATCAAATTAAAATTCGACTGTCAAAAATTCATTAAATAATTGATTATTTATCGCCCTAAGATAGATCCGCCCATGGTGTCGAGCTTTTGTCAATTTAGTTCAAAATTTAAAACCATTTTGCATGTCCAATTTGTGATAGTCTTATGTAGTACTATATAGGAGTAATGATTATTATTATTATTATTCTGAATATATATATACGGTCCAGATCTTAAGCTCACTCCCCTTTAGCGACGGACTCGGCGATGGTTCAGTCGTCGTCTAACGCTATATGTTGTTCATCACTAAAAGTATAGACGACGGTTGTATGACTGAACCGTAGTCGGGTTCGTCGCTAAAAGGGATGAGTTCGGGTGAGTTCGAAAAGGGGTATGTTCTTGATCCTTGCTATATATATATATATATTTATATATATATTATTTTCCACTTTTTATTGTGGATTAACATGAACAATTATGAAATCTAATTAATTGTAAATTAATAAAAAAAATTAACTTGAAGATGAAAATGCTAAACTTCTCAAAATTTTATAAACTATTACATACATTGTTAAACACAGAATGGGAATTTAAAAATATGAATACAACATTTATTTGAAAAGTTCAAATTGAGAAATTACGGGGAGAGAGAAAAATATATATCACATCATGAAGAGAATATATTAATACAATGTGTGAAAAGAATTAACTCTCACATCCTAAAACCCGAATACAATACAACTGCATGTTTCTCTGTTTAAATTCGGCTAAAAATTAACAGATTCGCTCAATTGAAACAAACCAATTAACCCAAAAGAAATATATATACTGAAGATCAGTGAGCAAAATCAAAGAAAATACATATATATGTTGCTAGCTAGGAATTCTTATAAATTAATTTATATATGTATATATGTTCATCATTCAATGAAATAAAAAAACTTGATCAAGATTAATAAACGAATATTAATTTGCAACTATTTATTTCGCAATTAATACGTACGTACGTACCCTAGCTAGCTAGCTAATAACTGATCAAATCTATCAGCCCTAGTGCGTGCGTGCGTGCATGCATGCATGCATATACCAAACTAACACTTCCTTCCCAACTAGCATAGCAGGCTAGCAGGCCAGATTAATTAATATGATCGAGTATATAATTAACTTGTTTAGAATTAATGATGATCAAACGAAATCTTTGATAAAACTCAAGATAGCCGAAGCCCTTCGCGGATCAATCATATCGATATTATGAAACCCAACATCATCAAATTTAGCCTCCACTAAAACCCCTCTCCTCACCAACATTTTCACAAATTCTTGTTGGCGATCGATCAACGGATCTCCGCCAAATCCGATTACCAAACACTTTCCGATCGATTTGAGCTTCTCTTTGTTTGTTTGATCTGTCAGAGGGTTACAAAATCTATGGTCCCGATCTGTTCCCACCGGCAATGAAAGCTCCCACAACAGATCAATTACCGGTAAAGGAAAATATTGATCCGTCGCAAGCTTAAGCTCAGATTTTGTTCTTTGTTTTCCACCTATAAAGGGCTGGTTCATAATCAGCCCAACAATCTTTAGGGGCTCTAAGTTTGTCTCTAGTACGCGTAAGGCAGCATTATATGCAATATTTGCACCACAACTAGCCCCATATAGGTAACATCTTGAATAATCCGCGTAGTCTTTTAGCCATTGCTCACCCGTGGGCTCCGATGCTTGATTTTTTACCCAGTTAATAGCATCCACCGCGTCGTCGTACTGCGCCGGGAGGCGGTGTTCCGGCGCTAGCCGGAACTCGAGGCCGATGACGATGGCCGGGATCTCATGGGACATTTTGTTACATGTCTCGTGGCAAAAGACATTGGCCACACTTAAATCGATCCACCCTCCGGCGTGGTGGAAAATTATGATCGGGAGTTTAGCCACGGATTTGTCATTCGACGGTAATTTATTCGGACGGAAAATACGCATCCAAGTTTTTTTGGTGGCGTCGAGAGTGACGTCCTTGGATACGGTGGTTTGACCGGGCAAAACTTGTTCGTCGCCGGTTGCCGGAAGTTTTGGGATGTTGAGATAGCGCGTGAGGGTACCATCTTCATTGAGAACAATGTTAAGGTGTTCGTAAGGGTCAAATTTCGACATGATTGTGGATGATTATAACTATGCAATGCTTGAAATATTTACCTAAGCAGGAAATATATATATATATATATATATATATAATTATATATAGTTAGGGTTTGGTAATATATATATTAGGGTTGGGTATTTTTATTTTTATTTTTTACCATGCAGAATGACATTTTGAAGTGGTGTAATTTCTATTTATGTACCACGTCTAGTAAATGAAGGTTAAAATAATGACTGGCTAGACATAAAGGTCGGGTGATAGCTGGCATTATTTGAGCTTATCTTGTTAGTTAACTAGGTTTTACTATTTCTTTAGCATAGATTTATTCTCCTAATCCGGTGTAAAAGGAGTGTTAATTAGTTTTACCAAACTTGTGGTGGATCTGGATTTTGTTTTAATTAATATTTTTACGTGATAAAAAAAAATTTCATTAGTATATATATATATCAACTCACTGAATACCTTCTTTAGCGATGATGATTGACGATTTGTTCGATCATACAATGTCGTCCTATCACTTTTTTTAATGAGGACAACATATAACGTCATTAAAAGTATAGACGATTTGATTGTATTTGACCAACCGTCGTCGTATCATCGCTAAAATGATTGAGCCGGATGAGTTTAAATAAAAAATAACTTAAAATCCGGACTATATATATATATATACATATATAGTATTGAAATGATTTTAATGCATTCACATTAAATATAATTAATTGAAATGATTTTCCTTAGGATTAATTGAGGAGAAATTTAGTCTCGATTGATACGTAAAGGACTCATTTTATTAACTAGATTTATCACCACTTTGGCTACTTTAGCGATTTGGTTAGATATCCGAAATTCTCGATTATTCCATTTCCAGTAAAGCATAATTCAGCTATTTCTTTTTTAATGAATAAATTATTAATTTCTCATTTTCTCATCAAATTAAGGGAAAGACCCGAATATTGCCAAAAAAAATTTGAAATCCAAACTTTAATTTTCTTTCAAGGAAAAAAGTCAAATATTGCCAAAAAATAAAAATGATCATTAAAATTAATGTTCTGATAAAATGTGTGATTTTTAGGATATGACAAGTGATTCTGAACATATATATTAGTACATTGTGTACACATACGCAATGCGCGAATTTTTTTATTTTTTTGAACTCATAATAAACGATTTTGTTTATTTAAATTGAAATAAATTATATTTGGGTGATCGCAACTAAAATTATAGTGTTTGCGTGATTAATTTAAATTTAGCAAAACCCTTTGTTATCGTAGTGTACCAAAAAGGATAAGTACATTATCCAAGAAAAATAGAAAATCATGAAGTAGACAGGTCCTTGTGACTTGTGAGGTCGCTAAATCTTATATCATGTAGAAGAGGAAATGAAATTCTTGATCAAATCATTCAATGCCTCGGCCTTTCTTGGATCCAACAGCTCCGCACCATGGTATCCTTCCTCCTCAAAACTAGCCACCACGTGCACTCCAACATTTTCGCAATTCTCTTCTGCCTATAAACCAATGGGTCCTCACCGTACCCTCTTACAAAACACCTTGGCAGCCGTTTGATCTTATCTACATCCTCACAATCAAACGGGTTAGAATACTCGTGATCGCGATCACTACCTTTGGGCAATGCTAATGACCACATCAAATCAGTAACCACCAATGACACAATCGGATCATTAAGTAATCTTAACTCCGATGGGGTTCTCTCAACCCCACTGAAGAAGGGCTGATTCATTATCAGCCCCACGATCTTAATCGGTCCAAGATCAGTATCAAGTGCACGTACACCCGCGTAATAGGTTATAGTTGCCCCCGCGCTACTCCCCATCAAGTAAACATTAGAAAAATCAGCCATCTCCTTCAACCACGGATCACAACCGTTGATCTCCATAGCCTGATCCCGGACCCACGTGATTGCCTCCATGGCATCATCGTACGCTGCAGGAAGGCGGTGTTCTGGCGCGAGACGGTATTCAACGGACAGGATTAAAGCAGGGAAATGAGCAGCCATGCGAGCGCATGATTTATGAAAAGGAGCCGTTGTACAGCTGAATAGTATGAATCCGCCGGCATGGAAATCGACGATGATGGGGATTTTTGTGGTCGGAGGAGAGAGAGAAAGGGGGCGAAAGAGACGAATGAATGTTTTGTTGGTGGGATTGAGAGGAATGTCTTTGGAGAGAGAAAGGGGCGAGTTGGAAGCGCTGAGTTGACTGGGTTCGGGATTTGGTGGAACGGACGGGAACAGCTCGTGTCGAGTTAGTGAGCCATCTGGGTTTTGAACAATGTTGAGGAGCTTGTAAGGGTCAATAATGGAGGGGGGTGGTGTGGATTCTTGATCAGCCATTGTCGTTTTTGCCTATATATATATATATATATATATATATATAGGAATAGAAATCATGACAATGAAGTTCTTTACAAGTCTAGATCATCTAACAATACTTTTGGACGACCAGATGCGAACATGCAGAACTTGTATAAAAAAAAAAAAAAAAAAAAAAAAAAAAATCCCGTAGTAAGGCCTCTTAGAAAACAAAAAAAAAAAAAAAAAAAAAAAATCCCGTAGTAAAGGCATAGAACACAAAAAAAAAAAAATGCCAACCATAAAGAAATGTTTGTTTTTATAAAACAAATGTTTTATATTTTTATTATAAAATATAAGAATGTTTGTTTATTTTATAAAAATGTTTTTATTTTGTTATAAAATATATTATAAAAACATTTGTTATAAAATATTTGTTTTATAAAACATTTTTTTTATTTTTATTTAAGTAGAAAAAAAAAAAAAATGTTTTATAAAAACAAATATTTTATAACAAATGTTTTTTTATTTTTGTTATAAAATATATTATAAAAACATTTGTTATAAAATATTTGTTTTAATAAAACATTTTTTTTTTATTTTTACTAAGTAAAAAAAAAAAAAAAAATGTTTTATAAAAACAAATATTTTATAACAAATGTTTTTATAATATATTTTATAACAAAAATAAAACATTTTTATAAAATAAACAAACATTTCGCTATATTTTATATAAAAAAATAAAAACATTTGTTTTATAAAACAAACATTTGCTACATGGTTGACATTTTTTTTTTTTTTAGTTCTAAGAGGCGCCTTACTATTGATATTTTTTTTTTATTTTATTTTTTTTTTTTTTTTTGTTTATAGAGCGCCTTACTATTTTTTTTTTTTTTTTTTTTTTTTTTTTTTATATGTTCTGCATATGTTCGCACTTGGTCGTCAAAAAAGTATTGTTAAGACAAAGATAAAGAATCAATCATATAATTTATACTGGCCCCATATATATATATATATATATATATATATATATATATATATATATATATATACTGATTGCTCTTATTCATAATTTTGGTGTATATAAAAATACATTTGTGGATAAAAGGAGTAAATAAGTGGTTGTGTGGCGGCATCATAGTAGGTGTACATTTAAGTGTATTACTCAAGTTGAGAAGTAATTTTTATTTGTGTGTGAGCACTGTATTAATATTATATCTGTATTAACATTATATAATTAATTAATTAATTTATTATAAAATTAGTTTCACAATAAAAAAATTTCTTTTTTTATATATACTAGCTCATCATCATCATGTACGAACCACATATTTTATTATATATAAAATTATTATATTATTTATATTTTAATATTATACTATATTAATATATTAATTATAATAATATTAATTAATTAATATTGTGCGTGATAATTGTTATATTTATTTCCTTCTAAAATTTATTATTTAACTAATAAATAATACTTGTGTAAATTTTTTTTCTAGAAAAATATGATTTTTTTTATTTTAAATATACGATATATTCTTTTTTAAAAATTTTAATCGAAGAAAAAAAAGATCTTGTGATTCTTTATAAATTTTAGATACGATTGAAATTTATCATAATTAAAATAAAAATTATTAATAAATTACTTATACCGAAATTGTGACGCCCCCAAAATTAGGTATACATCACCCATCTTGGGTCGACACTTACATGGTACAGAATTTAAAAACAACTTATTAACATAACTGTCGTGTACAATACGACATAAAGCGTGAGTTTAAATACAAATATCGCTCTACTAGATATTATACAAACTCAAATAAAAAGTCCTCATTATGCTTATTATCACACTATTTTTACGTAATAGTGAGGACTACTAATGCTTATCTTCGTGACCATCACTGCTTCCCTCGACTCGTCTCAAATTTATATTATCATTTCAAGAGAATAATTGAAAAAGAAAGGTGAGCTCAACTAAATTTCAAGAAGAAATATTATGACTAAGATAATGCAGTAATAAATTATCAATAGTCTTCAATAATGTTAAACCGATAAAATACAATGAGACAACCAGTTTAATCTGCAATGAATACGCAATCCATTAAAAAGTCAATGTAGAAAATAAAGTCTACTATCTTTTAGGTTTTAAAAGGTTTTTCATCACATCTTTATAAATTTGAGACTCGAACTTTAATAAATATTTCACATCATCGAATCACCCCGCGCACTACTGCCGAGGATATTCTTTAAGTATCACGACCACAATTATTCATGCACTACGGGCCAAGAATATTTGTGTATTCATTAATGGTCATGATCACGCCAACAATCGGCCCATCAATGCACTACTACTAATCGAGAATTTTTACCACATCATTTATAACATTACGGGCCATGATTACATCGAATAGTCTCAGTCATAATCATACCAAGTCCATCTACATACTACATTCTGTGCCCGCGAGATGACTTTAAAAAAATATAAACATGAGGATGATGACAATGATATAAGAATTCAATAAAACAAGTTCAAGAATTATTTTATCCGGGAATTATTAACGTCCAAATTAGTAAAATTCAAGAATGATCGGAAGAATATTTCCATGAAAAGATATCTTTGGATGAAACGCAAATATCGAGGATATTCTACTAATTTCATGGAGTATAGAAGTCAAAGTTTTAACCAACTGGGTATAATAAAGGATGGAATAACAAAAGAAATCACCACGCATGCGATAATCCAGCATGCAGACGGGTTATTCCAATGTAATAATAAATAACGGAACCGAAGTCGTGGTGAAATTCACACCGGCTGAGGATGTTCCAACAGAATAATAAAGATGGAACCGGATCAGGTGCAAAACACACGATAGGATATTCCAAATGAATAATAAGCAGAATAATAAATCTTTGAATAATAAGCAATGGAACTGGTGGGTGTAAAACACATGACAGGATATTCCAATGAGAATAATAAATGCGGAATAATAAACAATGGAACCAGTCCCAGTAAAAAACACGTACGAGGATATTCCAAATGTAATAATAAAGAATGGAATAATGAGAAGAAGATCACCAAGTATAGGGATTCACAGTATACTGAGTTATTCCAACAGAATAAATAAGAATGGAATAAACAAAGGATTTCACCAAGTATAGGGTATCTTGCATATACAAAGTTATGTATAGGGTATACCACTTTTACAAGAGTTATTCCAATGTAATAATAATGAATGGAATAATGAAGTTCTCTTCATGAATAAGAAAGAATAACACCCTTTACAGGTACAACAAATAATACCCCCTTACATTTGGTAGGAGATTGAATATCATAAAGAGTGTAGTAGAAAAAAATACTCTTCTTCTCTCTTATTCTCTCTATACTTTCTCTCTCTATAGCTTGAATGAATTAAGTGAAAATAATGAAGCCTCAGGCCTCTATTTATAGAAGATTTCTAGCTTGAAGACCGCCCGTGTGAAAAGGCAAGTGGCTTCGACGAATCGGTTTGGCGAGCACCAGTAATGTGAAACGACAAGTGGTTCGACGCTCGTAATGTGAAACGACAAGTAGTTCGACGTCTCGGTAAAGGTAATTACTATTAACGAAGGTAAATACTATTGACGAAGGTAAATACTATTGACGAAGAGACTCTTAGATGATTATATACGAGCCCCCATAAAATAATCAAACTTACCACAAATCATTTTTTTTTCATCAACACATATTTAATCTTTCAACAATTATTAATCATTTATAACTTGTCGCCTCAATTATTGATTTAATACTATAACATATTATCTGAGATGATATGTGACAATAATTGAATCAATAATATAAGAGATATGATACAAGAATTATCGTGAAGTAATAATTGAAAGTATAATTGAGTGACTTCTCACGTAAAGATCAATAATCAATACTAGTGCTACTATGCAACTACGCCAGACATCGCATTTCTTTACCACCGGGTAGTTCAACGCTTTTAACGGTAACACCTCCGTAGTTATTTTTATAAAATATTTTTGTCGTTTTTTCTCAATCCGACAATAATTACATTGTGGGGTCCACCAATGATTGAGCCATTGCATTTAATATTCCCTAACAAAAAGAATATTCCCCACCAAACGAATATTTTATAACAACTTGCATACTTTGCAAAATTTATAAATATTACCCACAACTATAACATTATATCAAATTTATTCCATAATATTCAAAAATAATATTTATAGAAAAATTCATCTTTATTTATAAAAGTTGGTCTTCTTACAACCTCCCCCTTCTTATGAAATTTAGCCCTCGAAATTAGAAGTACGATACACAGTATGTCGAAGAGGTAAGGATACCTTGATTTCATTTGATTCTAACTCCCAAGTCATTTCCTCAACATCGTGGTTCCTCCACAAAACTTTGACTTGAGGTATAACCTTGGAGCGTAGAATATGTTCCTTCTTATCCAAAATTTGAACAGAACCTCTTCATACGCCAAATCTTCCGCTTATTTCGTCCGGTTCTAACTCAATAATATGGTTCGGGTCTTTCACATATTTACGTAACATAGATATGTGAAAAGCGTTATGAACACGAGACATATATTCAAGCAGTAAAAAGCGAAGTCTATAGGCCACGGTTCCTACTCGATCGAGGATTAAAATGGACCGATGAATCGAGGGTTAAGTTTTCCTCTCTTTCCAAATCTTGTAACTCCTTTCCATGGAGCGACTCTTAACAACACATGATCTCCTATATCGAATTCCACGCCCTTTTGATGAAGATCAAGATAACTCTTTTGTCGATTTTGTGAGGTTTTTATACGTTGTCGGATCGTTTGAATCTTTTTCCGTAGTCATACGTATCAACTCCCGGTCCCAACAACGTTGCTTCACCCACCTCATCCCAAAGATTACCGAGAACGACGCTTTCTTCCATACAACGCTCGAATGGAGCCATGCCAATACTTGCTTGATAGCTGTTGTTGTAGGAAAACTCCACCAATGGTAAGAACTTGTCCCAACTCCTTGAAATCAAGGACACAGAGTCTTAATAGATCTTCAAGAGTTTGAATAGTCCTCCGATCGTTCGTCTGTCTCGAGGATGATATGCCGAGCTAAATCGTAAGTCCGTGCCCATAGCTTTTTGCAAACTAACCCAAAATCGTGAAGTGAATCTTGGGTCTCGATCAGAAACTATGGATACCAGCATACCATGCAGTCTTACAATCTCGTTTATGTACATACGAGCAAGACGTTCAAGTGTATAAGTTTCTCGTATCGGTAAGAAATGAGCGGACTTGGTCAACCTATCAACAATGACCCAAATCGCATCAATGCCTTCGAGAAACCTTAGGAAGACCGTTAGAACGAAATCCATGGTAATGTGCTCCCACTTCCATTCCGGAATTTCAAGTGGTTGCAATGGACCTTTTGGTACTTGATGCTCCGCTTTAACTCATTGACAAGTTAGACACCTTGAGATAAACAAATACTATATCTCTCTTCATATTGCTCCACCAAAATGTATGACGAATAATATCATGATACATTTTG
The DNA here is from genome assembly GCA_020205615.1 of Panax quinquefolius. Taxonomy (NCBI): domain Eukaryota; kingdom Viridiplantae; phylum Streptophyta; class Magnoliopsida; order Apiales; family Araliaceae; genus Panax; species Panax quinquefolius. Next base: position 6,391,385 of record CM035158.1, read on the forward strand.
GTACTCCTGAGATGGATTGCAAATGGTGTGTTGTGTGCCTCCATCATGATATTATACTTTAAATCGTGGTCGTTAGGAACACAAAGTCCGGAGTTGACTCAAGTATTCCTTCTTCATCGATTCTGCTTCCCAGATAGCACCTTCTTGCACTTTCTTCCTCACACGCATCACTCTGTGTCCGTAGCTTGAAGCAAACTTTAACTTTATCAATTAAAGTCGGTTCTACTCGTGATACCGCTATCATCACACGCGTCCCTCGAGTCTTTAATTCTATCTCCATCCTTTGCAAGTCACACAAAATGGGCCTCATGCGTTGACAATATCGCACTCGACTTGCATATGATTTTCTACTCAATCGCGCCTACTACCACGTTCGCTTTCCAGGATGGTATTGGATGGTATGATCATAATCTTTCAATGATTCAAGCCAACGTCGTTGTCGCATGTTGAGTTCCTTTTGAGTGAAGAAATATTTGAGGCTTTTATGATCCGTAAAGATCTCCACTTTCTCCCCATACAAGTAATGCCTCCAAATTTTAAGTGAAAATACAAAAGTCGCTAACTCTAGATCATGAGTAGGATAATTCCTCTCATATTCTTTGAGTTGTCGCGAGGCATAGGCTATTACTTTTCCATGTTGCATGAGAACACATCCCACCCTTTGCCTCAAGCATCATTTGTAGATGACAAATCCTCCGAGCCGATGGTATTGTCGTAAGCAGTCTTTGAAATAAGTCTCTTCGAGTTCTTGAAAACTCTTCTCACATTCTTCGCTCCAACCGAACTTTGTATCTTTCCGAGTCACCGAAGTCAATGGAATAGCGATTCGAGAAAATCCTTCCACGAATCTCCGATAATAACCAAATTTAAACCGAGAAAGCTACGTGCTTGGTCATCGATTTAGGTTGTTCCCGGCTTTGAATAGCTTCAATCTTTCTTTGGGTCAGCAGATATTCCATGACTTGATACCACGTGCCCAAGGAATGCTACTTCTTCAAGCCGTAACTCGCATTTCTTCAACTTGGCATAAAGCTTATATTCACGAAGCTTTTTGGAGTGTCACCTCAAGTGTTACTCATGATTTTCACGGCTTTTGGAATAAATAAGGATGTCATCAATAAAGAAGGACCACAAAGTGATCTAAATATTCCTTGAATACTCGGTTCATCATATCCATGAAGGCAAGCAGGAGCATTAGTCAATCCAAAGGACATGACTAGGAATTCATAATGCCCGCATCGGAGTTCAAAGCCGTCTTTGGAATGTCGTGGTTCTAATCTTCAATTGGTGATATCCGGAACGAAGATCAATCTTTGAAAAGAATTTGGCTCCTTGAATCGGGTCAAACAACAGGTCATCAATACGTGGCAATGGATACCTATTTTTGATGGTGACGTGATTCAACTCCCGATAATCAATACAAAGTCGCATACTCCCATCTTTCTTCTTCACGAATGTAAACAGAGCACCCCAAGGAGAAGTACTAGGACGAATAAAGCCAATGTCTAACAATTCCTGCGGTTGGGTCTTTAACTCCTCGAAGTTCAATAGAGTCATTCGATATGGGGCTATGGAAATAGGTTTTGTATCGGGTTCAAGGTCGATACAAAATTAAATTTCACGCCTGGGGTAGGCCGTGAAGTTCTTCTGGGAATACGTAAGGAAATTTATTAACAATAGGAATATCGCTTAAAACCCGGCGTATTTTTATTTAAATCGTGATACGAGCTAAGAAAGCTTGACATCCGCTTTTTCAATAAACGAATAGCTTTATGGCTTGAGATGACCGTGATTGATTTTAATGGTTTGGTCGTTTGAATTCGCATAATAGGTTGATTAGGAATATGAAAGCTAACAACCCACGAAAATAATCAATTTTTGCATGATAAGTAGTTAAACAATCAATCCACAGAATCACGCCAAATGCAAGTATTTTTAATGAAATAAGATCGATGTAATGTGAGGGTACCGATTTGAACCAAACAAGACTTATAAAAAGCGATGGATGTAATGAAGGTTTCTCCCAACGGAGTTTCCACAGATAAGTCAAAGTCTAATTTCTCCTGAGTCAAATTTAATCGATGAGCGCAAGTAGGAGAAATAAAAGAATGGGTAGAACCCAGATCAAATAAAGTATAGACTTCATTAGAGTTTATGATAAGCTTACCCGTGATGATCTCATTCGGATTCCTTGCTCTTTGGGAGGTCACAACAAATGCTCTCCCTTGCACTACTACTGGGTTTGAATTTTCCGGGATGGCCTTTGGTGCCTCCATCCTAGCTGAATTTGTCTTGATGAACGCATAAAATCGAGCTAAGTGACCTTCTCTTCCACAATTATAACACGCTTTTGACTGGCATGACGCAGATTTGGTGATGTGTCCTCTCCTCCGCATTTGAAGCATATGATAGGTGGTCTTTCTCCTTCCTTAACAATGGGTTTGGTCTTTGACGTCTTTCCATCATTGTTGAATCTCCTTTTCTTGAAATGTCTATTCTTATTGTTTTGCCCCGATTACCACCGGCAAGTGGTTACCATATCCGGCTTCGTTGATTCCTCCACGCTTGTTGTCACCGCCTCGATGACTATTCTCATTTGGTATTATAATTTTGCTTGCATTACTCTCTTTTAGTTCGTTGACTCATTATCGCGCTCCACTAATCGAGCCCTATTTACAACATCCGAATACAAACACGGTTTATGAGAAATAAGATGTCGACGTATCTCCGCTTCAAACCTCTTAAAAACATTCGCGCCATTCTCTCTTCATTATCCACCAAAGTGGGGACGAACCGTGATAACTCGCAAATTTTGCCTCGTATTGCGACACGGTCATATTGTTTTGTTCCAACTTGATAAACTCCACCTCCTTCATGTGGCGAATACTTTCAGAAAGTATTTGTCGTTGAACGACTCTGGAACTTCTCCCAAGATATCTTGATGACAATTTGGTTGAGTACGTTTTACCGATTCCCACCAAGAATGTCCCTCTCGCACAAGAACATAAAAGCGTGAAGGAACCTTTGCTTCTCGGAGCATCCCAAGACATCAAATATCTTGGTAATCTGCTTTATCCATGCTTCCGCCTGAAGTGGTTTTTGCTCTCCTTAAACTCCGGTGGTCCCAGCTCCTTAAATTGTTTAGCGGTGACCGCCGAGAGTTTTCCGTGTTTCCACCCCACGTTTGGACAGAGTCGCATTCTCTGCTTTCTTTGTCAGATAAATTGCATAAAGCCTCGAACATTTGATCATTCGTCATTTGGTCGGTGTTGTTGTTTGCATGAGGATTGTCGCCTTCGATGCACATTATCTCGATTATTGATATGTGGTGAATCAACAATCGCTGCGCCCATCATTGCTATTCTCAACATTCTCGGATGTCATTTTCAGAGACATCGCCACAAAACAAAAGGTTAATTGACGTGTAACAAATTATCCCTATCTTCCGACCAACCAATAAAATATCACATAAACTTAGGTAGGTCATACTAAGCGAAGGTATTCCCCGCTCTCCCTCCTAGTACTATTCTCACATCTTAGCCAGGATCATATCCCTAAGCTCGATACCAACCGTGACGCCCCAAAATTAGGTATACATCACCCATCTTGGGTAAACACTTACATGGTATGTAATTTAAAAACAACTTATTAACATAAGCGTGCTGTGGTATACAATACGACATAAACCGTGAGTTTAAATACAAATATAAATCTACTAGATATTATACAAACTCAAATAAAAAGTCCTCATTATGAGTTATTATCACAATTATTTTACGAATAGTGAGGACTACTAATGCTATCTTCGGGACCATCACTCGCTTCCCGACTCGTCTCGGCCTATATTATCATTTCACGAAGAGAACGGTGAAAAAAAAGGGTGAGCTCAACTAGCCCAAGAAGAAATATTATGACTAAGATAATGCAGAATAAATTATCAATAGTCTTCAATAATGTTAAACTGATAAAATACAATAGACAACCAGTTTAACTGCAGAGGAATATGCAATCCATTAAAAGAGTCAAGTAGAAAATAAAGTCTACTATCTTTTAGGTTTTAAAAGGTTTTTCATCACTGTTTATAGCTGAGACTCAGCTTTAATAAATATTTCACATCATCGAATCACCCCCCGCACTACTGACGATGATATTCTTTAAGTATCACGACCACAATTATTCATGCACTCACGGGCCAAGAATATTTGTGTATTCATTAATGGTCATGATCATGGCAACAATCGTCCATCAATGCACTACGCCATCGAGGATTTTTACCACATCATTTGTAACATTACGGCCATGATTACACCGAATAGTCTCTCGTCATAATCATACCAAGTTCATCTATGCACTCTGTGCCGCGAGATGACTTTAAAAAAAATATAAACATGAGGATGATGACAATGATATAAGAATTCAATAAAACAAGTTCAAGAATTATTTTATCCAGAATTATTAACGTCCAAATTAGTAAAATTCAAGAATGATCGTAAGAATATTTCCATGAAAAGATATCTTGGATGAAACACAAATATCAAGGATATTCTACTAATTTCATGGAGTATAGAAGTCAAAGTTTTAACCAATTGGGTATAATAAAGGATGGAATAACAAAAGAAATCACCGTGCATGCGATAGATCGCCATGCAGAAAAGTTATTCCAATGTAATAATAAATAACGGAACCGGTCGTCGTGAAATTCACACAATGAGGATGTTCCAAGCAGTAATAATAAAGATGGAACGAGATCCGGTGTAAAACACACGATAGGATATTCCAATGTAATAATAAAATGTAATAATAAATCTTTGAATAATAAACAATGGAACCGGTCGGTGTAAAACACACGCATGGATATTCCAATGAGAATAGTAAATGCGGAATAATAAACAATGGAACCAGTTAGGTGTAAAACACACGCATGAGGATATTCCAAGCGTAATAATAAAGAATGGAATAATGAAGAAGATCACCAAGTATAGGGGATTCAGCGTATCTGAGTTATTCAATGAGAATAAATAAGAATGGAATAACATAAGGATTTCACCAAGTATAGGGTATCGCCGCATATACAAAAGTTATGTATAGGGTATACCACTTTTACAAAAGTTATTCCAATGTAATAATAATAATGAATGGAATAATGAAGTTCTCTTCATGAATAAGAAAGAATAACACCCCTTTATTGTACAACAAATAATACCCCTTACATTTGGTAGGAGATTGAATATTCATAAAGTGTAGTAGTAACAAAATACTCTTCTTCTTTCTCTCTTATTCTCTCTATACTTTCTCTCTCTATAGCTTGAATGAATTCGTGAAAAATAATGAAGCCCTAGTGTGACGCCCCCAAAATAGGTATACATCACCTATTCTGAGTTGTCAATACATGGTACAGAAACAACTACAACTTTATTATTACAACAGTAAAACTGTGAGTTTGAATACAAATATTATCTTCTAGACAATATCTATACTCAAATAAATCCCCATCACCTTTATTGATACATTATTTTACAAAAATGGTGAGGACTACTAAGCAATCCTTTCTAAAACCTTCATTCCATACCCGACTGCACTCGCTATATTCTCGCCTCCCCGAAAAATGGAACAAAAAGGAAAAGGTGAGCTCAACTAGCTTCGAAAAGAATATTATGACTAAGATAATATACAACAAATTATCGTTAGTCTTCAACAGGAAAAATCTAATAGAATACAATAGACAACAAATTTTAAATCAATACTCACTGCAATGAAATAATAATTCATTAGAAGAGTTAAGTAAGAGAATGCAAACTACTATCTTCATGTATGAATTTAAAAGTTCATCGTCTATCTTTTATCCCCGTAACATCAATCAATATACATCGGAATCAAATATTCATCTTTTGCACTAAAGCCAAAGATATTCATCGATTGGTCATGTTCATTTAAACACTGTTCATCTTTGCACTACAGCCAAAGATATTCTTCGAAATCATTCATCTTTGCACTACTGGGCCAAAGATATTCTTAAGAAATCATTCATCTTTTGTGACTACTGTGCCAAAGATATTCCATAATATCATCATTTAAGACCGAGGATGATGAAAAATATTTTTTAAAAAACGAATCCAATTGAAACAAAATGACAAGGATTAAGGATTAAGGATTCAGACTTGGTTTTATCCACGCCCAAAAATACCTCAAAAATAATCATAGTGGTGTAAAATTCAAGAATGATCAAAACATGGATACAATCAAAGCTAGTATCCGTAATAGATATTTTAGATTTAAAAGAAAAATTTTCATTTTTCTATTGAATAGTCTTGCAAGATTCGTGAATAGTGTCAGATATCGTGAATAAGGTCGTACACGTGAATAGTAACTCCGACACCAAAAGATAGAAATTCCACAAAAACATCTTCACACTTCATGAATAAGACTCGTGAATAAGAACTCGTGAATAAGTAACTCATGAATAGTAACTTCGTGAATAAGAACTCATGAATAAGTAACCCGACATGAAAAAGTTCCAAATTTGATAAAAACTTCAGATCAACATTTCAAAGATAATGATATTGAAGAAATAATATCATTTGAGAAGAAAATAACATCCTTACCTCGAAAGATTAAGATTTCTTAAATTTGGAATACCTTTATAGTCTTTGAAGGAACTTCAGACCGTCTAACAATACTCAAAGTATACTCACAAGAATACGCTCAATATATCGAGAGAGAAATAGAGAGAAACTTCAGCTTTTACGGTGTATTTTCAATTCTAACCCAAGACCCTATTTATAGGAAAATCTTTAGAACACCAAAAAAAGTAAAATTGAATATAATATTAATATATTTTTCACATTTTCTTTAGCCCACCTTAGACAACTGATCTCAGCCCATTTGAATCACATGTGAGGCCAACTTAGTTGCAAAAAACGTTTTCTCAAAATAATTAACTAAAACTCCCAAAATTAATTATTTTAACTTCTAACTTCAATAATTCATAATAAATAGCCCTTTCATCAGAAAATTCGAATCTCATGAGTTTTTATAGGAAATTCAATTCTCTACAACTTTGCAGAAGAAAGTTTTTCCAAATTCCAAATAGAAATTGACCGAAATCCACAAACGGGTGATTTTACAATGTTTATAATCAAATTTGATCAATAATCAGTGTCCACCAACACACACAAAACATGTGTTAAACATTTAATGCCACAAAATACTCTTCCTCCTCATATACTCATATATCCCACATTCATTGTAAAAATATATCAAGTTAATATATTATTAAAATAATATATTTAAATGAATTATTTTATCGAAAAAGATAAAATATTAATTTTCAACAATTGTCATTTTAAAATTTTCTCCATCTATATCCACATAAAATCAATATTTTCCTCATCATATAAATCAATAATTAATTATTCACAAATAATATTACAGAATCACAATATTGACAACCGTGCAGGTTCTCAGGGAAGAGAGGGGCTTTCAATAAGAATTTCTTCTTCACTTGGCTTGCAATTGTGATTAGATGACTCAAACCTCTCCTTGTAGCGTAACTTTCTAGACATCGCCAATAATGTTATCTAATAATATTATTCAGATAATATGAATTATTGCTTCGATAATGAAAAAATTGTGTAATGACAATTATTGAAATAATAATGAATATAAAATATCAACGCAGCAATTATTAACTCAATAAAATCTTCGAACAAGAATTATCGTAACCATTATTGAGTAGTGCCTTCACGTAAGAATCAATAATTGGTGCAATACCGCAGGTGTCTTCTTGTTCAACAAAGCGTATTAGTGTGCTTTTAACCACCGGGTATTCCAACAAGATAATTGATGTAATAACTTCTGCCAGTTATTTAAAAATAACTTATATTTGTCGTTTTCTTCATCCAATCACTTTCCAGTTATGGGGCCCACACATGGGTTGCTTGCAGCGTCGCATTTAATATTCCCGAAAAGATTGAATATTCCACCACCAAACGAATATTCCCCGACGATAATGAATATTTTATAACCACTGCTTATTTTGAAATATTTGCGTATTTAACCCTTAACTATCCACATTACTCAAATCAACCCTTACTATTTCAAAATAATAAATAAAGGAAATTCCTTTTATTTAAAAAATTTTGGTCTTACACCTAGCCTCTATTTATAGAAGATTTCTAACTGAAGACCGCAGTGTGAAAAAAAGAGTGAATGACCCATTGACCGGTTTGGCCTTTGTAATGTGAAAGCGACAAGTGGTTGACCTTTCAGAATGTGAAACGACAAGTGGTTCGACGTCTGGTAAAGGTAATTACTATTAACGAAGGTAAATACTATTGACGAAGGTAAATACTATCGAATGAAGAGACTTCTTAGATGATGATATATAGGCCCCCATAAAATAATCAAACTTACCACAAATCATTTTTTTTTCATCAACACATTTAATCTTTCAACAATTATTAATCATTTATAACTTGTCGTCTCAATTATTGATTTAATACTATAACATATTATACGGATGATACTCTCGACAATAATTGAATCAATAATATAAGAGATATGATGACGCAAGAATTCATCAGAAGAATAATTGAGCGTATATGGTGGTGACTTCTCACGTAAAGATCAATAATCAATACCGGCTACTACTTAACTACGCCAGACATATTCTTTTTTTACCACGGGTAGTTCAACAGCAGTTTTAATCAGAATACCTCCGCCGTTATTTTTATAAAATATTTTTGTCGCTTTTTCTCAATCCGACAATAATAATTACATTTATGGGGTCACACGAACGATTGAATTTATCAGTATTTAATATTTCCTAACAAAAGAATATTATTCTCCACCAAACGAATATTTTATAACAACTGCATACTTTTGCAAAATTTATAAATATTACCCATAACTATAACATTATATCAAATTTATTCCATAATATTCAAAAATAATATTTATAGAAAAATTCATCTTTATTTATAAAAGCTGGGGTCTTACAGAAATCGCTTGAAACCGTTAAATATTATATTTGTTAAAATATAAAAAATAAATAATTTTCACGATATAATCAATATTTAAATTATTATAGCATGTGACTTACATTAGCGGAGCCGTGGGTTGACCGGGAACTACAAGTTCACTCACTGAATTTCTTAATTATAATTTTTATCCTATGGGGGTATAATAGAACTTTCACAAGTTAAATCAATACTTTTCCTTTTCTAACTTAATCAATGAACCATGAACCAACCGAGTTAGTCAACTCATTGAGTTTTACAATTTCTCAGTGAATCATTTACCAATCGAGTCAACTCACCGAATTTCCAAAAAAGAATTTTATCTGTAAATTTATTAATATTAAAATGTATATATATTTTATTTTTATGTTTAGATATGGTAAGTTTTTAATTTATAATAATTACATGATATTAAAATTATGTTGTCATCAAGTTCAATATTATGTCGTTTTATAGAATACTACTTTCAATAATAATAATAAAAAAAATATTTTGTGGAACAAAGAAATCTAACAAATAAGAGCCTTTAATTTATTAATAAAACATAGGTTGTACTTGTATAATAAGGATCTGATTATCATGAAATTAATTTCATAGTAAGTTGGTTAATTAACTAATACAGTAATAACACGCAGAAAGATCATCTCTCGAACTGTATATCAACACTAATCAATTAATTAAAATTAATTTCATACTAACTAGAACCGTATAATAACTAATAAGTAGTTTGAATGATGTTTCATCACTTTCTTGTTTTTGCATTTTGTCTTTCCGTTAGGAATGGCCATGCATGCATACCTCCTAGCTTTAACACAAATGGATCTCTTTTCATGAGAAAGTGGAAAGATACTGAAAACTAATTATAACTATATTTATTATATTTAAACATATTTTATTGATCAAATTACTCTTAAAAATGATCAAATAAATTAATTTATCTCCTCTTAAATTATTATATATTGGTATTAATGACGCACTCGTTCAAGAAAAAATAGAATATAATAAAATTTAGACCACATTATTTTTTGATATTTTCACACGTATGACCCACATATCAATTAATAAAATTCGACACATCAGTTAATATGTAGACCCTACAACTATGTGATTATACCACTTAGGATAGGACTATTAATCCCAAGGGTGTTGTTTGTTTTCAAATTTAAAATTAGAACTATTAATCTCGGATTATAAAATAACTTAATAATTTTGACATTATAATTATAATGTCAGAATTAATAATCTTGGCCTACATGTATAAATATCAATTTCCTAAACCAAAGATCATTAAGATAGATATACCGGTCCCAACTCCCAACTGCCGATAAATTAAAGGTGCCATAAATTACAATGTAGACTTCTTCACAGCAGAAACATCAATGAAATTCTTGATCGAATCATACAATGCCTCAGCCTTTCGTGGATCAAACAGCTCCGCACCATGGGATCCTTCCTCCTCAAAACTAGCCACCACGAGCGCTCCACGTGCCTCCAACATTTTAGCAAAATCCTTTTGCCTATCAACCAGTGGGTCCCCACCATACCCTCTTACCAAACACCTTGGCAGCCGTTTGATCTTATCTGCGTTATCCCGATCAAACGGGTTAGAATACTCGTGGTCGCGATCACAACCTTTGGGCAATGCTAATGACCACATCAGATCACTAGCCACCAATGGCACAATCTTATCATTAACTAATCTTAACTCGGATGGCGTTCTCTCGACCCCACTAAAAAAAGGCTGATTCATCATCAGCCCCACGATCTTAATCGGTGAAAGATCAGCATCAACTGCACGTAGACCCGCGTAGTACGTTATGGTAGCCCCCGCGCTACTTCCAAACAAGTAAACTCGAGAAAAATCAGCCAGCTCCTTCAACCACGAATCACAACCGTTGATATCTTTCGCCTGATTCCGGACCCACGCGATTGCCTCCGTGGCATCATCGTACGCTGCAGGAAGGCGGTGTTCGGGCGCAAGACGGTATTCAACGGCCACGATTAAAGCCGGGAATTGAGCTGCCATACGGGCGCATGATTTATGAAAAGGAGCCGATGTAGAGCTGAATAGTATGAATCCGCCGCCATGGAAATCGATGATGATGGGGATTTTTTTGGTCGGAGGAGAGAGAGAAAGGGGGCGGAAGAGGCGAATGAATGTTTTGTTGGTGGGATTGAGAGGAATGTCTTTGGAGAGAGATAGGGGCGAGTTGGAATCGGTGAGTTGACTGGGTTCGGGGTTTGGTGGAACGGACGGGAACGTTTCGTGTCGAGTTAGTGAGCCATCTGGGTTTTGAACAATGTTGAGGAGCTTGTAAGGGTCGATAATGGAGGGGGTCGAGGTGGATTCTTGGTCGGCCATTGTTGTTTCTATAGGCTTGTCTCTGTTAACTAATTGCTCTTGTTCATAATATATATGAATATATAAATAAATTTGTGGAGGGGAAGAGTAAATAAGTGGTGGTCTGAGTAGGTGCGTTCATTTACTAGTTGCAATAATTGGAACATTTCAAATCTCATTTTATTGATTTGGAGTGGATTGAACTATTTCTTTTTCATTTTTCATTTTTCATTTTTAAGTGGATGTGTTGTAATTTGTAAAAAGAAGCTGTTAGTATAAAATTTATTTTTGAGTAAGTTGGTCAATTGATAAATAAACTGTTAATACACAAGTGAAATTTTATGTGTGTCAGCATTCTACAGGTCAATTAACCAATTTATCAAATAATAAACTTCATACTAACCGGATCTGTTGTAAAAGGTTAAAAAATTTATAGTTAAATTAATATACATAATGATTGTGATGTATATTATTATATGTATACATGATATAAATAAAAATTAAAAAGAATTTTATTTTAATTTATTTTATCTTATCGCATACATTTTTACGTTTATTGTAATCTAATTTCGTCTAATATTTATCAACACGTATATTATTTTTATAATTTTATACGATCCGTTTAGGGTGAAGTTGACACCAACTTCACTGTAGTAAGTTTTATAGCTTTTTATTATATAAAGTATAGAAAATGTTGCATTGATAACTTCTTTAACTTTTTATTGTATTGATTAATATAATATTTTCTATAACGTATATAATGAAAAGTTATATAAGCTTTTACTAGGTGAAATTAGTGTCGATTTCATCCTAACCGAATTTGTAAAATACATATATATATATATCTTAACAAAATAAAGCAAAAAAAGAAGAAGAACAATAGCTCATGTGTAAAGTCACCCACTCACCATGATCATGCATATTTTACATAAACAAAAAATTAAGAATAATGGAACAAATGGTTATTTCAATTTTAAATATAAATATATTTTTAATGAATTATTTTAATTTTAAAAATATTTAAACTTAAAAATCAATAATATTCTTATAATTCGGAAAGAAAGACGTAGTACTTTTGAATAAATACCAAAAAGAGTAATTTAGACACTCTATGAACTGAAGTAGTTTTCAGAAGTAGCTAGCATAATTAGAGTTCTGAGGCCTGTCCAGAACAAGAATGTACCTTCCTGGGTTGTATGTATATATGCCCATATTTAGTTTTCAGAAGTTTTTTTTTTAATAAATATTAATTAGAGTTCGACACACATGAGGCCTATATGTGTCAACATTTAATTGATTAATTGACCAACTTACCAAAAAATAAACTTCATGCTAACCGGATCCGCCCATAACATACCCAGAAAATAAAAGATGAGAACCATAATATATCATTACTTCACTCATCAAATCACTATGCAAGGAAAGTCAAGCTAAGAATATATTAAGTTGATTAATAGAAATATTTACACCAATCTATTTTGGATATATTGAAATTACTTACAGTAGGAATATAACAAGAAGGAAACCTCCAGGCTTTGCCAAAAAAACACCTATTTTCTCATGATTACCAAATAAGTAAATTGATGTTTTAAATGGAATAATACTATGTGCACAAACTACGCACAAAAAGATGTACGCCAAGAATAGGACCCATATATTGCATACCACTGAAAATGTATAAAACATCCAATGGTAGGTCTCCAATTTTATCTCTTTTTTTATACTACTTGTGCACAACTTTTTGTGTATAATTTGTGTCCGTGGCATTACTTCTTTAAATAACAGATATATTGATCAATCTGTAGCAAGTATTAGAGATATTATCCTGTAATCCACAATCTATCCATATAACCAATGCCAACATTCCAAAACTTTCAATAAACTCCATTATTGAACAGTTCAAAAATTTATTAACTTGAACCAAGATAATCATACTCCCTAGATTAGAATTCATATTGCTCAGCTAGAAAAGAAAATGTCAATGTCAATGTTAGATTTTCCTATATTCCATACCAGAACTGTCACCTTGTGCATCATATTCAATTTAATAAAGTTCAAGCATATGAATAACATTCCACATTAAAGAACTGCGAGTAGAGAACTAAAATATTCTTTCCAGTAAATTAACTGCATTAGCTTCTTCCTTTTGTCAACTCAAAACAAGAAAATACATGCTTCTATCTCGAGTATTCTCCTCATCCAGACACATATAATCAGAAGTGTAACTGCTAAATATCATATTTCCAAGCAAAAAGATAATGTGGAGGTAGATCATCATACAAATTTCTTAGGCTTGGGAATCTTACTAAGCATCCTCATACAAACTACAGAGCAATGTATTCACATATGCAATAAATTTAGGGCGTTGACTGCATAATTGTTTAATATAGAGGTAAAATATTAATTTCCATGAGTAAACAATGAGTTCTAGGTGTGATAGAAAGGGTTAATGATAAGCTGCCATGGCATTATCATTATGCTTGATAGAACAACATGGATTGCCTTCCTTCGAACAGTAATACTATAATGGTAACCTGTATCAAGATGGCCAATGTAGTATGATTAACAAACTTACTGAACATCTATTTAAACTAATTGGGGTGGCTGTAATTGACTCACATATGGAAGCTCAGAGAATGATACATAAACTTGATGAAAAGAAATTTTGTTCTAACAGAATAACCGAAGGTTCGAGTGATGAACGCAAAGGACTAAGCCGGTAACTAGAATCATAATAGATTTCATCAGCCATAAAATTTTCTCATCTCCTCTTGGTTTTTCATAAACTAATGCTTTATTGCAGATCTGATTAGATTAGCTGGACATGGCTTTGTTAAATTTAGAAACATTTTGTTGAAGACATGAATTTTCAAATCTATAATATATATATATAGATAGGGCAAGAGGTACACAAATAAAACAACTAAAATCAGAACAATTATCAAATGTAGCAGTATTTAAAGTGTCAACAGATAGCCAAAACACCCAGCATGTAGACATTTTGCAAATGAAGGCCCCATGACCAAGATTGCCTACCTCATTTATAATTTTTATTTTATTTTTTAATTTTTTGGTGGTTTGGGGGGGGGAGCTGGTGTGACTCAAATTATTATTACTTTACAACAAAACCTCAGACTACTTTTGTATAGCAGCATCACAGGCAAAATAATTACTTGGGCCCATTTCTAAAGACATAAAAAGTAAACTCATCAAAGTCCAACGGCACTAAATTTGTTGATGAAGGTAGCCTCACCACTTAGAAAGTGAGTGCAGTTGTGACTACATAAGCAGTAACCTTTATGCTTGGGATTCCTAAATTTCAACAAATTGTGGGAGCACAAGCACAGAGAAGCTTGTCCACAGAAGGTCAACTAAAGTAGAACTAGTAAGAGTGTATCAAAACTGCCAACAATCAAGTGAAAGCTGAATTATAGTACTTTTTTTCCTTTTCTTTTAGCTTTTCCTACAAAAAGATACAGAAAATGGACTGAAGGAGTACAATCTACTGTTAATGAAATTTGTACAAACATCTGATGAACTCACCGGGCCTTTTTCCGGGACTTGAAAGGGAAATTAGATGGTGGTGATGGTGAAAATTCAAACGGCAAGTGAGGCGCCTCAGCCTCCCCCATAAGCATCCCAACAATTTCCTTCATGGTTGGACGCTTGCTAGGAGATCTTTGCAAGCAGAGAAGTCCAATTGTGATGCAGAGTAGTGCCTGCTCCCTATCTAATGACTGAATATTAGAATCAACCAGATCCAATAACTTTCCGTTATGTGCAAGTTGACGAGCCCATGATATAAGATTTGCCCTTTCAAATTCTGACATTGGTGAGGCAGTTACTTGAAGTGGCCTCCGGCCTGAAACCAAAACCAATAGCAGGACCCCGAAACTATACACATCACATTTCTCTGAGAGCTGCCCACCGTGACCATATTCAGGGGCAATGTAACAAACAGTTCCTCTCATACTAGGAGTACTACTAATCCCTCCACTCTTGGGGATATCTCCACCAGCAAAATCTTGGCTATTTCTCCTGCCATTTCGAAACTCCCCACTAAATCCATCTAACCACCAATCAATGCTACCTCTACTACCCCTGCTCTTCCTCTTCTTTTTCTCTGGCACAAAATCCTCATCTTTTTGCCACCACAATTCTCCTCCACAACCCGAACTATGCCCCCTTTTCTTCTTTAACTTCTTCTTCTTCTTCTTAGTTAATTCCTCACAAAATTCCTCTTTCCACCATTCCCTTGGCTTCCTATTCTTCCTCTCCCTTTGAATTCTCTCTTCATCTAATGAAACCCACCATTCCAATTTCTTCTCTTTCTTATTTTGCTCCATTTTAGCGCCATCCACAACCGAGCTTGGTGTTGCAATCCAATCCTTCTTGGGTCTCTCTTTCTTTATCTCACTCCCAATCCATTCCATCACATAATCCTTCACCCTCCCGGATTCTGACCCTCCACCACCATTGTCCTGTTTCCACCACCAATCCCTCCCTGAACCACTCTTCTTCCTCCCAATCGCCCTTCTATTACCACTATCAACACTAATTCTATCCAAACAACCCTCTGATACACTCGCCTTCTCCATACCATCGGATGGAGATGCCTCCACATCCAAAACCCTTACAACACTCTCTGGTGACTGCTCCACATTCACAACCACTTCCTCAGTCATCACACTGTCTGTTTCCTCAATTATTGATCCATTATCTTCCCCATTTCCACCACCATTCTCCCTCTTTTTCCCCTTATCTAATTTCTCCTCATCTTCACCACATTCAATAAAAGTTTCCACAATCTCATCTTGACCCAAAACTTTTGCCAACCCAAAATCACCAATCTTGGCATTAAAATCACAATCTAACAGTATATTAGACGGTTTAATATCACCATGAACTATAGGCGGATCACAAGAACCATGAAGATACTCGATTCCTTTAGCTATTGCTATTACAATTCTAAACCTTTTATTCCAATCCATTAGCTCAACACACTTGCGATAAAGCAACGCATCCTGCAAACTACCATTCTGCATATACTCATAAACCAGCAATAATCTTTTCTTTTGACAACGGCGGCGACTCGGTTGATCAGGAGAGAATCCAAGAATTGATACTAGGTGCGGACAGCACGAAGTATCAATTCTTGAGGCGAGCGAGAGCTCATTATGAAACTCTCGCTCGCCTTGCAGAGAACCGGAAGCATCCATCTGTTTCACGGCTATCTGCAGCCCAGAAGTGAGGGTTCCTTTAAAAACCGAACCGAATCCTCCCTGTCCGAGCCGATTAGATGCAGAAAATGATGAGGTGGCCCGGCGGAGGGCGGTGTAAGAAAAGCGGTGCGGGGTTTTAAGATCTGCTGGTGCTGTTCTTTTTCGAGATAGTTTCCGATAAAAGATGGCAAACAGTATGAGAAATCCGAAGGATATGATGGCTGCTACAATTGGTGGGACGATGCGGGAGTGGTGGTGTTGATTGGGTGACTTCGGCGGAGGAAAAGTGGCCGGAAAATCAGGGTATGGTGGTGGTAGAGGAGAGGACATTGTGGGTATTATAATCGTGAGATTGAAAATGAAGTGTCAGTGTTAGAAATGGCATTTGCAGAGAGAGAGAGCGAGATATTGTTAGATGGAAAGCGACTAGGAAAACTATGTGTTTGTTTCTCTCTCTATTCTTTTCTCTCATGGTGTTGTCTTCTTCAATTTTTTCAGCTGGATTTGCTTAACTGAGTGAGCCGTTTTTTACTGAATAACTGGCGCGACTCAAAAAGCTAAAATCACATGTCTGTTATCCTTATGCTATACTTGATCCGTTATCAGTTTCTATAAATCGACTAATCAGATTCTTCCATTTAATCTTCACGTACAGTACTCTCACTTGAGAAATTACCTCCAATTAATTAATAAGTTATGTGTATTGAATTGATCAAAATTAACTTCATATTAATCACTCCCGCTATAGTTATGTTATTTATGATGGGGTATCTTACGGATCAGGTTACCATGTTCTGATACGTAAGTCTAAAAAGAAGAACCACACCTATCAATCGACCAAAATTAACAACTCTCGTATATTTTGGTCAATGTTATCTCGGGGTTCACTTCATTTTATTTGCTAATTTGAAACACACTAGCGCATCTTGTCTTGCCAATTTTTTTTTCTAATTTGAAACAAACTCACACATCTTGACATGCTAAGGCTCAAACCTTTCACCTCATGATTAACATGGGTTGAATAATACCATTCGGCCAAAGACGAAAGGAAAATCAAAATTGCATAAATAAATATAATTTGGCGGTAATTTTTTTTAAAATATACATAATAAGTAGAGTTATGTTATAATTTATTCAATTTTATTTAAGAATATATTTTATAATTATAATTAGATGCAAATTATATATATATATATATATGTAAAAGAAATTTAAAAAAAATGTGTTGACTATTTCTTCAGGGCTGTTACCAATTACCATGATTCGTGGACTAAAATTTGACTAGTCACTCCAGCACTCCTGAGCGGTAAAAATAATGTTTTGGGTACAAGTTTAAAATGTCAAACCACGCACCTTAAATGCGCGTGCAAAAGTGAGTAATTTTGACAAGTGACATCACTACCCACACCGGTGGGTCCGCAAAATTAAAACTTAACTGACATAAATCTCACGCGCTCTAACGGTCGCGTAAGTGTACTGGTACCTGGTTATCCTCGTAGGTCAAAGGGTTGATAAGTGGAGGAGAAATATCTAACATTAATGTTTTAGAATCCTATTTTATTTTAATTTTTTTAATCTTACCGCGTATATTCGTAATTCAATTTCGTCGAATATATATTAGACATATATTTATTGACTTGTTTTATTGATCGAAAGAGAAAGAGGAGCAATCAGTCATCATCACTTCTCACTACTGCACCACGCACCATAGAAACAACAAATTAACACAATCACCGGCCAGGCCACCATTAACACCACCATGGCCAACACACCCCAGATTTCGTGTTGCCGAGAATATGTTCGTCTAAAATCATATCTTGATCCAACCATAAAAATCACAAATTAACATAATCACCGACCACCATTCACACCACTAGTTCGTCAAACGTAGTTCATATCATAGTCATGACTCTGATATCAGTTGTTGGAAATATTCAATTTATATACGAACATTTGAAATCACATCTTAATTCAAAAAGTTAACTTATCATGTCTATGGTCCATCAAAACATATATTTTATCCTCACCTCTCGTTTGCACAGTAAAAATGTATTTTTTTAATAAATATTTTAAATATCAAGGAGGTGAAATTAAATATAATCTTGTCCCCATCTCGTGGCTCATTCACTTGTCTCCTCTTTTTCAACATCTCGTGGCTCATTCAGTTGTAGATTTGGCTCGGGCACTTAATCAACTTCGGAATCCTCGTCATAACACCAATTATTTTGAGGACAGATTCAATTGTTCGTGATACATGGCTTTAAGCATTTGATTCATCCTAAGGATTCGCAAATTTTGAATTGATATCTCTTGATTTGAGATTATAACTTCCTAAACCGCTCTTGATTAATCCTCCTTTCCTCACTTGATGCTACAAACTTGGACAACAATTCCTCCAACCTTGAATTATTTGTCTAGCATGTGATTAATGAGGCTCACAACATATAAAAATGGTCTTAAAAAATATTTCTCGGAAGCTATGTATTGAGGACCATTGGTTGAGGTAGTGATGAGTTGTTCTATCCGATTATTAAAATTTTTGGTTAATAGCTCTTGGCTAATCCTCATCTCCTCTAGGTTTGGTATGCCCTTTAATATTACATCCCTCGGATTTGACTTTTCTTCTTGTGGCAATGGAGGTGGACATGAAAATTCTGGTGTGTATGTTGGATTTGGAGCGTAGTATTGGTCTTCATAAGTATCACTCCATGACGAATTCGGATGATACTTCCAAACTTGATGATAATTAGCATATGTATAATCATTGAGGTATTCACCACCATGTTGTCCTGGCCCAAAACTAACGGTGCATTGATTACTCGGATGATTACCAGCACAATAATTGCAATTAACTGGTACCCTTCGATTACGGATGGAACATGCGATAGAACAACGTCCAACCTCCTCGAAAGTGTCTCAAGTCGCATGTGATGTTGTACTAATCACGCGTAAAAATGCATTGAGATCATCCATCCCGCCTCCCCTCGCTAAGTCATTTCAGATCTACCATTAATAATTAAATTCCGCCATGCTACCTGAAAAGAAAGAAAAATATGAAGAGAATTAAATACAAAGGAAAGAAAAAAAAAACGTTTAAATTAAGACTAATTTGATTGAAGTTAATATTGGCAAAAATATATTAATTAAGTCCCTTAACTGGCGCCAAAAACTTAATTTGGTAAAATCTAATTACATAAAAACACACAAGAATAAAGATACGTGATCAATAAGATAAAGTGAAAGTAGAAAGAAAGATCGTTCCTAATGAGAAATTATTTATTAATACAAATTACCACATACTAACTCTTAACCAAACCAATTTTATTTAAACAATCAATTTAAGATAATGAATTAAATTATTTAATTAAACTAATTCTAATTACCACTAATTAAAAAATCGACACGTCGTTATTGAGATTTAATATCACAACTTCACTTATTGCTTCATTTAAGAATATTTTTATTTATAAAATTTATCTATATATTAATGATTAAGTTTAACACATCATCAATTAAATAAGGAGGTGAAATTATTTTAAGAGTATTTTTTTAATAAATATTTTAAATATCAAGGAGGTGAAATTAAATAAATAAATAAATAAATGGGTAGAAGAAATCAACGCAAAAGTGAGATCACGTGAGCCCCCACACTGTCCTTTTCTGTCTCTTTCTCTCTCCCTCTACAAGAATATCACGCCCACGCTTTTCGGTGGCTGACTCGAGATTATCTCGAGAAAATGAACACTTACACTTGCACGAAAATGAAAATTAAACATAAATATATTTAAATTTTTATTTATTCATATTTTATTTATTATTAAAGGTTAAAATATAAATAAATAAAATTTAAATACACATACTTAATTATTTTTTATGTCTAATTTCTATGTCCACGTAAAAAAATTTTGAGAGAAAATATTTGTTTATAAAATATAATGGACTTCAAAATTTTAAATTAATATAAAAATATATTTAAATTTAAAACTAATGCATTAATTTGACTCCTTATAAGAACAAATTTTATTCCTAGTTTATATTTTTTTTAAAAATAAAATAAAAGGGTTTGTATCAATTTTGACTTTAAAAAGTCAATAATACTGATATTGTACTTTGGAATCGAAACTTTATAAACACAAATCACAAGCTCTTTTATTAACGAATTACAAATTAAACAAGGTAATAAAGCAGCAGCAGCAGCTAATATTTATGATTTCAATTTCCACACTAGAAAAAAAAATGTAAAGAGTTGCACCAATCTAGTCCACAATATAAGATATATTATAATTCACACAATTAATAAACAAGACAGGACAGGACACTAAAGTGGCTTGGCGCCACCATTTTCTTGAGCAGAGCTGACTGGGGTGCTTGTACCACTCTTCTTGGAACTACTGGATTGCCCTGTGATGCTCCTGCCCACGAACTTTCCGGCTTTGGCGAAGCTGCTTCCGACAGCTCCGACGATCCCGACTCCAGCACCAAGCCCGGTACCCACCATCCCAACTCCACCAACAATGCCGGAACCAACTGCATCCATTGTGCTCCCAATAACCCCTGCTTCTTTTAGTTTCTTTCGCTCTTCTAGGATCCTCTTCTCTTCTTCCAGAGCTGCCAGTTGCTCTTCCTTGTTGAATTCATGATACAAAACCTAAAATTTCAAACACTCATTCAACAGTCTGCATATTTACCAAAATATTGAATATACATACATGTATATCAATGAAAACACTAAAAGCAACCTGACATAATTAAGAACAGAGGGAGGGAGCAATTAGTGAGAAAATATATTAATGACGACGCCTAAAAATAATTTTGATATCTACCTTAACCGTAACAGTTCCCCTGTCCTTCTTATCCTTTATCTTAAGCATATCAAGTGATGGTAGCAGTCTCAATTGAATCTCTTTTGTGGTCTCAGGTTCCAGCTCAAGTAACGGTAACTTAGCAGTACCCAATCGCTTGTCTTGCCCAATGTCTTCATCAAAAACCTGTGCAAAGAACTTATAAATATGTTTGCATAACAAAAATAAAACTATATTGATCTTAGATGGAACTAACTACTAAGGACAGGATTAAAAAGTTTAGCAATTCCAGCAGGCATTACATCAACAAACTAGACCTTTGCATGGAATATAGTTCAAGTTCACGATAACAGAAATTTTGAATCTGGTAAAAAAATTCCACCGTTTTTCCTCTCCTTTTGTCCCATCATCTTTTACTGTTTTCTAAGAGTCCAAATCTTAGTGTCTCTCCCATCCAGTAACATGCTGCATGTACCAGATAACTCTGAGCAAATAGAATGTAGCCCTGATCACAACTCACAAGTTCTATAAACCAAGGAAAATATCTTTACACATCACACCACCGTTAGGGTAAAAACTATTTCAGTTCCCAAAGGAAACTATTCTCAACCCATTTTTAATACACGAGAATCAAAGTTGAAAAGCTAGTGGCTGACACAGGAACTTCCTGCACTGGGAACATAATAATAATAATAAGTCGACAAGATTATATAGTCTATATCTCGTACAACTAATAAACACAAAGTGAAAAAGGTAAAATTATGAAATATATATCAAATTCATAGACATGGTAATTCTCTAATATGTTAATGTGAATGAGAAGCACCATATGAATTTAGAAAAAGAGCA
Source organism: Panax quinquefolius (assembly GCA_020205615.1). Classification (NCBI taxonomy): domain Eukaryota; kingdom Viridiplantae; phylum Streptophyta; class Magnoliopsida; order Apiales; family Araliaceae; genus Panax; species Panax quinquefolius. The sequence continues at coordinate 6,413,616 of CM035158.1, forward strand.
GAGTAACAACTAACAAACATGGAGAAATGGCTTAGAGATAAGAACCTCAAAAATAATAGACTGTGTTTCCTTGTCTTCTGCAATAAGCTCAAACGTTTGATCCCAAACAGGATTCAAATTGTTTTGAACGATCTTTGTCTTGACCTTAAATAATGGCCGAATGTACAGAACCACATAGGGATCAGATTTTCCAATCATTTCCATGTTCTTTAAATCATTTGCCTTCACTACAGTCAAAGTCACCTTCCCTTGTGGTTTAAGCTCCAACTCACTGCATTACAGAACATTAATATGTAGACTTAACAATTAACAGACTCGTGGTAAACAAAAACATTTGAGATTTAAAGGTTTTGTGCATGTTCAGAGAACCTTAAGCAAAATATTTCTATTGTGCAAGACAACTATCCTGTTTGTCTACCTGAACAATAGACTTGGATGACAAGACACTAGAGAACACCAAGAGTAAATTGGAAGCCCGGTATGAGCAAACATACAAGCTAAGTACTCCCTCTGTCCTAGAAAAAGAGTCCCTAATTTTTGTGTTAGCTTTTTTTTTTTTTTTTTTTTTTTTTTTTTTTTTGGGGGGGTTATTAAGGTTTGCATAAAACACAATTCAAGATAAATTTTCATTAGTTTATATACAATGATAAATTTTAGTCTTAAACATTTAACATTGTGAACAGATCATCAATAAAATTATATTGAAATACATAATACGTAAACCTTAATATTCGAAAGAATAAATGAAATTAACAAAAGAATTAATATTTAACGTAGAAACAAAATGCCAAGAAGTCTCTACTTCAAATATTCCTTCTCCATCTCCCTAATTTGCATCACGTTTTGCGAGCCACTACTGCGCTAAAAGATTCCACCTCTGCAATGTCCCACATAGGTGGCAGCTGAGAGATATGAAATGTATGCAAGGACATAAGTGGTGAATTACTTGACAGGTAAATGGCGGATTACTAATTGGACTGGAGCATTTTGAGTAATATGGGGCCCCACAAGTAATTGGGCCACTTAGATAGTTTGGGCCTGGGTTGATCCGACAACAAGTATTTTGGAAACTTACCCAGTATCTGTTGCTCGGGTAAGTAACAGCAACAAAAAAAGTAAAGATAGTTACCTTGTATCCACAGATATACCACCAATTGGAACAACAATCCTATGGGGCCACTGGAGCATGTCTGTGACGATTGTATGTACAGTATCCTACCCATCACAAACACGCACAATAAGTCCATAAAACAATAAAACTAATTCAGTAAAGTAGTACAAGTACATAACCATGGTATTATAACTAAACTCACGTCTATCATATCTGAAAGTCCAGGAATAGCTGTTAAACTTCCTCCAACAGCCTTGAGAGTGTAATCAATTCTTGGCTTTGGCTGTTTAAACACATAGAAGTACAAGTGATTTCCTTATTGGGTGTAAGCACCAACAGTTCAAATATTACAAATCAATTAGGGGGCGGGCAAATGTACTAATCACATCAAATATTTAAGTGGAGACAGCATAATATGAGAATATAAATCCAAGAATAATTTCAACCAGCACATAAGAAACTCAAGTACTTGACTAAACCCGAAGACAACAAAACTCCTAAGTTTGCTAATCTCATGCAACAGAGTTTATACCCAACAGAACTTTTACATTATAACACTTCTCATGGTATTCTTCTTATTTCACCTGTCATAATGATGATTTTTCACACTCATTTACAATTTGATTTTACTAGTTGAAGTAAGACATAAAACAGTAACTGAACAACCCTTCTCCACCTATCCCAAAAAAGGGATAAAATGAGGATAAATAGCAAACTGGGTCTGAATATACCTCAGAAAGTAAAGCAACAACGACAGCAGAGATGCAAGGAATTTCCTCAGAAAGTTGGAAGATAACACGAATAACAGTGAAAACTTGGAGATCCTTCAACTGTAGCCAATAAGCAGGCAGCCACAAGAATGAGTTGAAAGGTGGATACCCATGAAATCCAACGTTAAAGATAAAGAATTTCATAGGAATGGCTAACAATTTAAAGCTGATTCAGTAAAGATATATGATGTACTAACCTGAATTGGTATAGAGGCAACTAGTGCTGCTTCAATAGCTAAAATGATGCTTGGATCACCACCCCACCGGAAATCAATATCCATTGTAATTTGACCTTCTTTAAGGCTCTGAACACGGATACCTGCACCGGTTAAGTAATTATGCACCTACAAAAGCTGAAGTACAGACATGGTGATTCATATAGAGAAGTGTCCCAATGTTAGCAACCAGAATGCCCATATATGGATGAGTTAACACAAACACAATTACAACCTCTGAACTATTAGGTTCATCTTATATGACATCAATTATTATTGAACAACCAGCTTAAATTATTCCTTCACAAAAATATAAGCATAAATAATTGAGAAACTAGTTTTCGTAAATGATTAAATCATTATTACTTCTGCAGGAGCAATTGGAGCAACAAGCATAAAAACTTGAAAAACAAATAAGTAGTGACTACATGTGATTGATACCTTCAATCTTAGGAGGCACATTTCCAAGAGACAATTTGCTGAACTTCATCGACGTAATTCCTGGAGGTCGATATTCCTCCAATAGAGGTTCAACAGATTCCTTTATTATTGCCGTTGCTGCCTGAAAATAATCACATCCAACAGATTACAGCCTGGAAAGTTATAAACAAGAAACTTGAGGAATGCTGGCAAACTAGATAAAAAAAATTGCAGCATGATGCCAACGTAGATTACTTATAAAAAATGACATCACAAGATGTTAGAGAGGTCCACTATGCACAACTGATGCATTGCATTATTCTGATTGAATTTGAAGGTTCAACATACATGCAAAAGTATAGATCTCCTATAGCATGGGGTTGCATTCAGTGGAGGGCATTAACTTGGAATCGATTATTTCACAAATCTAGCATTCTCATTCAGTGTAAATTAATTTAACATCAAGAAAAAAAAGGATGGAAAGGAAGCTAAAGAGCAACAAGTAACAGATCTTTCACAAAAAATTTCACATAGCTTATTCAATACAATAAACATTTTTCCTGACACTTATACATAACTTACTCAAGGGGAGAGAGATTGTTTCGACATAGAAGGCAGATTATAGATGGCAGAAAAATAATAAAATTGGCACAGAAACTTTTACTTCGGAAGTATCATACACAAACACATGTTCCATCCAGGACCTTTACCCTGTACCTATCCCTTTGGGATACCAGGAGATCAGTGGCGGAACCAGAACATTTTTAGAAAGGGATAAAAAAAAAATTATTTATTGACGCTTGGAGTGCTTATTTCAAATTCATTTTGTCCAATTATAGTATTTCACAACATCCTATTTCAACCCTTGTCAACCTTTGAGTTGTGAGTCTAATGGCTTAAAATAATATATATATATATATATATATATATATATATTAATTTCCCCCGAACTATGTGACTATTAATCAGACTTTAAAGTTTTTAGTCAACTGATTAACTACTTTTATAGATAAATTATAAATTATAATATTATATATTCAAAACCTTATATTGTAGTTCATGAGATTAATTTGCTTGAAGCAACAACAAAAAAAAAGAAGAGAGATTTTATAATCTTGATAGGATAGAACTATGGTGCACTTATGGTCACCATAGTGAGATCTAAAAAAAATTGTTTTATTTCTTTAGCTTTTTATTTTTAATTAGTTTACAGATAGAATTGCTGCCACCTTTTTTTGCCCCGCTTTGATAATAAAGGAAAAGCAAGAGAAAAACAAAGGAGACAGGAAAATACATAAAAGAAAAAGGAAGGAAAAGGAAAGTCAATAACACCCGGAGATTCTAGGGTGGGGGTCATATGACACCCGGACCCCCCTCCTTCGGCCTCTGCAAGAGATAGTCGAGATACCATCATACCATTCAAGTTAAGAGCTTCCACTGAAAGCAATGATAAACAAATAAATGAAATTAATGAGAAACTATTAATGATGTCATATCACTAAGAAAGAAATCTAAGTAATCTGACTTATTGCAAATTATGTTTTAGATTGTGATTTTATTTATTTGTTTGTTTGGGTGGAAGGGTGCTGGATGAGAGAGAGAGAGAGAGCAAATCAAAACTAAAAACAAACAAACCCAAATGTTTAGCACAATTTACTCAGTACAATGCAAACATTATAAGAAAGGATTCCAATGAAACTACCCAACGTACCCATCCTTCCCCAAAACACAAATGCCCAAAACTTATCCAAACTTTTGTGATATGTTTCTTCTAAATATCTAATACCCATCATTATGAAGGGGAAAGATAAAGATGGTGTAAGCAATCAACAACACATTTAACATCTTGCAGTCCAAAACTGATAAATAAGATTGGTCCTAATGCATGTTAACGAATCACACTCCCCGTATTCATGTGGATCATCAGGATGAACTCTAATATATTATTAAAGTTGTCTCATATTCCAGTATATTAGGTACTTAGGTGTCATTGCATTAAAATTCCTGGGGTCAGTCAAGAAAGTGTACTAAAAAGACACCACTTTCCGAAGGACTGCAAGGCACAAATTCCTCGAAGAAATATTACCTTTGTTAATAACCTATGAATAAAATGTATCTTATTTTACCTTAATATTATGGACTAAAAAGACAGGAAAGGATATAGCTTACATCTGCAACAAATGGCCAAAGTTTGCTCAGTTGTTTGTTCAGCCATTTCACCTGAAATTGCAAACCAAAAAAATTGATTTGTAACTAAACGAATAACATAACTTTACTAATAAAAAAATATTTATTAAAAAACAACTAAAACAATAATATTACTTTGCAATTCCATGTCATCTTACATGGAATCATCTTTTCCATCTATCCAATATTTTTTATTAAACTATATATGCCAGCAATTAATTTGACACAGCATATTCAAAAGGTTTCATATTATACATAATTACATTCAGTAACAAGTGATTGAGCAAAATGGATAAACCAGATTAATAGCATACGGAATCCTTGAGCAAGATATTCTTCTAAATATTATAAATATTGAGCCTCCATGATGTTAAATGGGCCAAAAGGCCCATAACTTAAGTTCCATGAGGAAGATCACCAGTTCAGTAAACTATTCTTAACCATCAATGGATCAGAAACCACTAGATCTTGACCTACTAAAATCACTAAGATAATAGCAAAACAAGCGAATGGTATACGAGAAAAGAGGCTTACATCAAAAGCAACATACCAACTGAATAATAAGTAAATACACTAACCTGTTCAAAAACAGGAAAAGATATCCATTCAGGAAAGTTGTCACCGCATATTTTCTTCAAATCATCTCTGTTAAGGGTCCCAAGGAGCTTTATGTCAACTGCCTGAGGGAGAAAAATATACAATAAGAGACACTGTAATCCATCTTCCAAAATTAAACATGTCTTCCAGTTGCAAAATCAGAAAGTAAGATGGCAGAAGTACAAGCATGAAGCTAATTTAATCTTGCTAATGTTACCCAGGAATTCAAAGAAGTAGACTAAGGGCCTGTTTGATACGGTCTGAATGGCTCTGAATCTGAACGATTCAGCCATTCAGACTGTTTGTTTACAATTTTTAAAATCTGAATTGGGCTGAAATCGCCTGAATGGGCTGAATAATCCTATTTTACCCTAATAACCTCCAAATCTCGCTGCTCTATCTCTAGCGCTGCTCTCGTCCATCTCCATCGCGTCTCCATCCGCATCTCTTCACTCCATCTGCAGTAACTTCGCCATCTCAGGTTAGTAATCTGAAGCATTTATGATGTTTTTTTAGATCTCTTAATTTGAGTATCATTCAATTCAATCCCATAGTTTTGCTAGGTTTTTTTTTTTCAAAATCTACTTCCTCCGATCTGAGAAAAGAGCAGGGTATAATAACCTTCGGCTTACCCCATCTTGCCCTAAGGTCCTGCACTGCACCTAATATTTCCTGCTCTGTAATTGCTCAACTCTCTGCATCTTATTTCAATGGCTATTTTCTAGCGTCTGAAGTTATGTATATGTCAAATGGATCTGATGTGTTATTTCCCTTGATTTCATGAGTTATGCTACTCCCGACTGTTTGACATGTACCAGAATACTTTTGGAAGACCTTTTCATGATCATTTTAGAAAACGAAATATATACAAATATTTCACATACTTGCTTATGGACTATGCAAGTCTATTAGGATAGAATTATTTTTCTTAATATGGTCATTATGTGAGTTTCATTATGTCTCTGCATTTCTTTCCCCTTCCGTCTCTGCATTGGTAAATGAATGTTGTTCCTGGTGGTGGTTTTCTTAATATAGTCACATTGTTGTGGTTGTAAAGGTGATAGTTGGAATTAAGGAGTCATATTTTTAATTACAAAAGTAAAAATGGAAGTGAAAAAAAAATTGATTCACCGAAGAGGAAAATTCAGACCTGTTTTTGAAGTACAGTGTACAGAATCAGATATTTGTGATACCTGAGTTGTTGAAGGTTATATAGAATGTTGGACGCTACTGCTACTGTTTTTGACTGGATATTTTATCTGTCATCCGGGAAATATGTGGTTTGTCTATTACAGTTAGCTAATAATACCTATGCAATATGTTTGAGTGAAGATACTTGAGCTTTGTAATCTGCTACGCTAAGGAACATACTCGGTTCTTGGCATGTCTAAATGTCTATTTTTGACTGGATATTTTATGTCTTCTCAAGTATATATGTAGTTTGTCTTATTGTCTATTACAGTTGGCTAATACTCTAATTACCTTAGCAAAATGATCCTAAACCTCAACTAAAGTTTTGTTGATATGTTCTCTTTTGTCACCTTTGCTCAGAAACTTCTCTTCCTTTTTGCTCTGCTTATCAACATCTTTGTGAGTGCTGGTACATTTAAGCAGACTCTGCACTCCTTGTTTACTCATGTAGTTCTTAAGTTTTCTCAGTCATTTCTTTGGTTTATAACTCTCTGGAAGTATGTCCATCCCCGTAGCATGTGTATATGAAATATTGTTGTAGCTCTGATTAAATACTACTTGCATTTTATACTCCTTTTATCATTTTTGGAGACCCTTGTAAGTTGTAACTCCTTTCATCCTTTTATTTGTGTTAGGTATGGAACAATCGGGTGAAACTCAAAATCAAAGAAAATCAAGAGTGAGTTGGAGAAATGAAAATGTAATGAAAACTTTTCTTGAAGCATGTATTGGCGAGGTTACGGAAAATGATAGGCTAGGCGGTAGTCTTAAGCCATATTCATGGTCAACAGTGGGAGAAATACTGAAGAACACCCACAATTTTATTGTAGATCATAAGCAAATGAAAAATCGTTATGATTATATAAAGGGAAAATATACTGCATGGTGTCAACTAAAAAGAAAGACCGGAAATCATTATGATCCCACAACTAACACGTTCAACTTCACGGATGAGGAATGGGAGCTAGAGTCAAAGGTTAGTAACTACATTTTTAAGTTAACCATAAAAGCTTGTTAAATTATTAAACATGTGAATAACATGTTGGGTATGATTTTTGGATACAAGCAAACAAGCATGTTGACTCCTTGAGGACTTCACCTTTAAGTTTTCCTGAGCTTTGCACTCAACTCTATGATGGAGCTGCTGCTACGGGGATTGATGGCTGGGGACCTACCTCTAAAAGGGATAGGACCGTTGAACCAAATAAGGATTTGGAAATTGTTAGTATCGAGGATATCCCTTTTAGTACTCAAGCTCGAGAGTCCCCAAACCCACCTCTAAATTCATCAACTCCGGGTACTCAATCACATGCTTCCACTCTCAACTTTGAAGAACAAAGGACAACGAAAAAGCGAAGAAATCAACAAAAAAAATCTAATAACTCCGAAATAGAGGAAGAGATGTGCAAAGCCTTAAAGCTCATTGTGAATAACAATAGTGGACCTTCCTTGAAGGAGTGCAAAGATAAATTAAATCGTCTTGGGTGGGGATCACAAAATCCATTGCACAAAATGGCACTTGGGATATTTTGTGAGTGCAAGTTATAGGGAACAATGGATGCTACTAGAAGATGATGAGAATGAAGGTTGGGTTGAAATGGTTTCACGCAAGTTAGGATTTCTAGTCTAGTTAAATATTTACTGAATGGAATGTTTTTAGTTAAAACTTTAATATGTTGTATAGATCGATGGCCAAAACTTATTATTTTGGGTGCAAAGGGTTAAATTTTTTATTTTTGGCCATAACTTTTGTATGAACTTGTTACTTTTGGTATATATTTATTTAGTAACTTATTATATGTGCTTATTGTTTTGACGGATCATGATTTGTTGAACTTGACATATGGGCATTATGTGAGTTTCATTATAAATGAGCCTAAACAACAGAAAGCCTATTACTATGAGCTATCACTTGTGTTTGAGATTCTTTCTATGGTGTGTGCTAGAATTTTTCAGTTTTCTTGTCATTATTTTATACTCCTTTTATCATTTTTGGAGACCCTTGTAAGTTGTAACTATGTTAACTTAATTGCATACACCCAGAAGATGTGTTTACAGCTTTTTTTTTCAACATGTCAACTATAAGAAGATGTGAATGAAACTAGCACACTCAGATATACTTGTTCAGTATAGTTTAGAGGGGTAAAATAGTAAAATACTGTTATTCAGATATTTTAGACATATCAATTATCAAACAACTTTTTTCATTCAGATTCAGATTCGGTTCATTCAGATTCAGATTCATTCAGTTTTTATCAAACAGCCCCTAAGACTTTGAACAAATACAAGTAATGGCAAGACTAAAAGCCACTACTAGAGGGCCAAGTTAATTAAAAAAATGGTTCAGAAAGTCAAATTTATAATTAAATATTATTTCCCACAACATTTTCAATCTGTACAGCTATTAGTGAGAACAAAAACAAAACTTTACAACATTTTTTAACGTATTTAAATACAAGCACATTTCTTAATAGATATAGGTCAATCTCATTCACTTCTTAAAAGTTTGAACGATTCCTAAAAATTAAATAATCAATTATGTGAAACGCATAGCATAGCTCAAAGTCGAAGACATTAAAACCTAAGAAAATCTTCAACCACTACAAGAATTTTTCTAGATATAGCAAAAATTGCTAATAGAGGAGAAGAGGAGAAGAGGAGAAGAGATTCAGTACAAGAATTGAGACGGAAGTCCTCCTAGGAGAGAAAAAGAACAATTAAAAAAGAAAGAAGTAAAACAATCACACATGAAGATCTAGCCACATTCCCATCCCTCCTCGTTCCCATTTTAACAATTTCAAGCATTGCTTGACGCTCACATCTGTTGGGAAGAACGAGGGAGCCCGTTCAATGCATGCGCACACATGTTTGGAACCCAACTTCACCCAAAAGCTTAAACCATTAGGTCAGCTTTTATTATTTCTCATGTGTGGGACTAACTCCCATATGTAACCACCACAATCTCCCACCCCTCAAAATGAGGTCATAACATAAAGAGCTCCCACTTGAACACTTCTCTTCCAACCACCGCAAAACACCAATTCTCGAGTAAGTATTAACCATTCTTGGAACCATTATTTTGTCAAACTCATCGAGAATTCAATTATCATCATAGTGAGTCTTTTAGGTGCCTTCCATCAAAAATTCAATCATTATCATGTCTTTTGATTCATAGTTCCAAAATACCAATTGTTGGGAGATAATGGGAAGCCCATGATTGCATGCGCACACCTTAGGCCCCAATACAAATGGATGGAACTCAACTTGACACAAAAATTTAAGTCATTAGGTCTTGAGCCAATTTATGTATATTTAATCCTTCTATCTTTTATTATTTCTCTTATCTGGGATCCAAAAACACTTATGTATCCCAACATCAGTTTCCATTTTATTTTATTTTTGATAAAAGAAGAATACTTTATTGATTAGAAGAGAAAATTACAACACATAACAAGAACAAGAAGTCCTTCGAACAGAAAATAAAGAAAACAAAAATGAGAAAAACTTAATATAAATGAAGTACCGCCTGCCATTCTCTTTGAAGATCAGATAAAGAAATTCCTCCAAAAGCTCCCATTGCATGAGCCCAAAGAGAAGCAAAGAAAGATATTTTATCCAAACTTCAATCGCAAAAATTTCTAACATTCCTCTCAATCCAAATCCCCCATAAAATAACAAATCAATCACATCTCCAAAGGATCCTCCTATCGCTTGTATGGCCAAAACCCTTGAATTTGCATAGTAAAAGATCTTCCACCGAAGAGGGACATCCAACTTTCTCCTATCACACTAAATAAACAACACCACAACCACCAAGCCATCGAACAATGAAAAAACAAATGAGAATGAGACTCACTATTCTTCAAACACACACATCTGAGAATAAAGATTTGTAAGGCCTACGCCTTTGGCGCATATCATTATATCATTAGTATTAAGCCGACCAAGAGTTAAGGACCACATAAAAGCCTTATTTTTTAGGAAGCCTTTGTGATAACATTCTGACCAGACTCGCATCAAACAACGACTCAACTCGAGTTCCAAGGGTTCAACGAATGATTGCAAGTAGTTGGGCTGAATTCAACCTGAGGATGCATACATTGGAGTTCAAGTCAATTGGTGTTGTGCACGTTGTATGAATAGGAGCTTACAATCTATCAAGTGACAATACAAGGTTGGAATGCAAGGAACGAAGAAGAAGAGTTCAATCATTAAGACAATGCGTTCATCATGCAACCGAGATCAAAAATTGACATTTTCACCTTGCCAAATACATACCAGCCAATTTAAGCTCGATTTCGACCATGATCCAGCCAGAATCTTTTGATCCTCAAAGAATGAAAGTTGTAGAGCTATTTGTTCTCTTTCCAGAGTCTCTTCAATCACCTCAATCGAAGTTCGGGCGAGGAAGTTATGGTCATTTTAACGAAGAACGTCGCAGCAAAAAAACTATACCCGCCTCGGCGGGTTTCCAAGGCATAAAAGTCCGCCCCGACAGGCTTGTCTCTGTCCAATGCCGCCCCAGCGCGTTCATCTCTGCCCAATGCCGCCCCAGCGGGCTTCCCAAGCCTAAAAGGCCCGCCCCGACGGGTTTGTCGATTTCCAATTTGAGTTTTTACGCGTTTTGACAGATTTGAACGCGGATTTACTTCCTTAATTAGCTATTTTCAGTATCTTTTAGATTTCTAATGTATCTAGGAGTTATATTAAGATAGAATTTGATTTCTATATTGGTTTGTGAGCTAGTGTTTTACATTCCTTTTGTAATTTTTATTCCTTATTGAATTAAGGTTATTGTTATGCGTCTTCTACCGCATCAATCGTCGATTGTACCGAGATTACCGCTTCAATATAAGCGAGGGGTCAAGGTAGGGGTGACCATTTCATTCGGTTTTTTTGATTTTTTCGATTACCGAACCGGTTCGAACCAGTCGGTTCGGGACAAAACAAACCCGGTTCGGTATCGGTACAGTCACCCGGTATTTACCGATTATTCGGGACTAGGTTCGGGAAGTTACTTTACTGGTTCGGTACATACCGTACCGAACCGGTTGTATCGAATAATTAAATAAAGCCTAATTGTAACTTCGTAAGCCTTTTATCAGTTTATCACGTTATCCCAAATCAAAACTCAGATCTCTCGTCTATACACACAATCAGAAATAATAGAGTGAATTCACAACCACAATTAGAAGTCTAAAAAAAATTCTTCTCAAAACTAACATTTTTGCTTTCTAAAAATGTTCACACTAAATACACTGCAAATGCAATTACAAACAAAAAGCACAACATATATATACATATAGCAAACTCACAAGAATAATGGTGGGATCAAGGGCATGTTGAATAGCCGTCGGATCTCCGTCAGAATCAACGGCAAGCCAAGCGAGTTCCATCACCGGCGACCACCAAACAAGTTCATTATCTTCCTTCTTCCTAAAATCCAGCCCAGAACCTAGTGTAGTGTGCGTTGAGTTGAACGGGCTACGAGCTCGAGGTCAAATTTGATCGAAGAAAAAGGGACTAGAAATTTGAAGCAGGATTAGAGTTGCTAGCAGATCAGAGCCTAAAAAAATAAGACAAATAAGTTGGGTGGGGACCGACTAACCGGTTCGGAGATATCTGGGTTCAACCTGGTACCCAGATATTTGCACTCCGGCTTTTGAGTAGATTCTAGAATGCTTTTGGTTTGGCCAAGGTTCATTCGATGCTCACCCCTAGGTCAAGGTGTCGTTGGTGTCCATTCAACGCAAATTTCCGAACACGAGCAATTATACCAAGATTACCGTCTCAATATTGACAAGGGGTTAAAGTGTTGCAAACAATTCACCCAACAACAGTGCTAGAAACGATCTGGGCGACAACCACCTCACGCAAGCGTGCCGTGGAGTCTATCATTTGGTATCAAAGTTAAGTTCTAGCAAGTTACTTATATTTAATTTCTGTTAAATATATATTGTAAAAAAATCGTGTATAAAAAAAGAACGTGAAGAAAAATTTTAGATTTTGTTTCAATTGTGCTAACAAACTTGTAGCACACCATCAATTTCGATCAACCCAGATTTTATCCAAATCCGTCATCATCAATTCCGACAAGCAACACAATAAGTTTCCGGGAAAAACTTGGAAAATTCAGAGGCATCCAAGAGGAGTACAAGGCAATCAATCTGTGATTTTTGTGGTATTCCAATAGTCATACCTTCTATATTTTGTTCTTGATAAGTTACTTTTGAATTGCATTGTAAAACTGTGAAATTATTTGGTGAATTCAAAAAAACCTATTAAGAGAGAATATTAGAGGTAAAAGGCAAGAGTGTAAGATTATTAGAGGGTAAAAGCCAAATTGAGTGTATACACTAGTGATTCATCATTGTTTGAGCGAAACACGTAAGGGAGTGTGAGGAAAATTTTTATTTACTAAACCTTTGTTTTGCAGCAAACATGTATGGCTACAATTATGAAAGTTCTTATGGGTCTCCAATGAATACTTTCCAAGGAAGGTTTGACACAGATGCTTATTTGAGATTGGAGAAAAGGATGGATCAGGAGTTTGACTATAATGATTATTCCGAGCATGGGAAGATCATACGGGCAGTTCAAGTGTTCTCCGATCGTGCGGTTCGTTGGTGGGAGTTGAGCAAAAGAATATATGGAGAGCGTCCGGTCGAGACATGGGCAGAACTAAAAACAGCAATGAGAAATCGGTTTGTTGTAGTAGACGATATTAAGAGGGTTCACAAACATGTAAACAAAGAGGATTCACATTGGAGACAACCCCAAGACACTCCTAAAACAACAAAGAACTTGAGGGAAGATTATTGGATGCAACTACAATATACTTCTAAGGCGTAGAAGGAACAAGTTTAGCCGAGGGAGGAAGAAGATATAATTGAATATGCAGTCCAAGGAGAGCTATTGGCTTCTATTGATTAAGAATATGAGTTTGTGGAAGAAAATACATGTGAAAAAGATCGACAAAAAGAAATTATTCAAAAGATTGATAATGTAAAAGAAAAGTTTGAAAAGAATGAGAGGGAATGAAAAGAGTGAGCTTGAAAATAAACGAGAGAGTGAGCATAAAGAAGAAAGAAGAAATATGTGACTATGAAAAAGAGAGTGAAATGAAAAGTGATTTGTATTTTGAAAAGCCAATGACTGTACATTCGTACAAGACGACGCTTTTGAATACTAACAATGTTAACTCTTCTTTGTCTAGTTCTGTTTTGTCTCTTGTACAAGTTGTTGATGGTATACCCTGAACTATCATTCCGTACCGATCAGCTGATAGTATTCCCGAGGAGACGACGGAGTTACCTAGGTGAGATAGAGAGTTGATGAAAGTGGGTATCGTGAGAGAAGACATGAGTTCGTGTGCTATTCTTGAAGTCATAGTACCTAAGGAGGATAAAACGTCAAGCTTGTGCATCAATTTTGAATTGGTAAACAAGTATCGATATGTTTTTCTTTACTTAGATAATATGCTTGATAGATTGCATAGTACTTGTGTTTTATCTACACTTGAAGATAATCATGTGATGACAATGCCAAATCAAATTAGCATGTGACTATGATAAATGGAAAATTGTTTTAACATGTGAATTATATAGATGGATAGTTATTTCTGTTAGATTAACTGATGCATCTAGTGTTTTCATGAGTTATTCAAGACATGTTTTGCATGCTTCTATTGGGAAATTTGTTGTTAGCTATTTTGAGGGTAGAATTGTCTTTATCATAATCTATAGTGGATATTTGATGTATGTTGAGTTAGTTTATGATCATTATATGTATTCTCGTTCTCGACGATATTACTTGCATGAAATTCATTCTAGAGTTTCTTATCCATATGTTGAGTTAGGTTTTCGTGCTAGTCAATCTTTACATGAGATGTCGTTAGTTGATAATGGTAGTAATCATGTTGTTCCGTTAGAGCAATCTTCAATGCATGATTTGCTATCATATGGTATTGATTTGAAAAGTGATTATCATCAGATTGGATTAAGATATGGTTTACATGCATGTTTAGTTAGATCACTTGGATTAGCTAAGACATTGCATACTTACATAGGATTGTTGAATCATATTTTGCATTCTTACATGGGAAAATTAGTTAATATCTGTTTTGATGGTATTCCGACTTTTGTTAACAATTTGGAAAATTCTCTAGCATGTGTTGAGTTTGTTTGTGATCATCGTCGATATGCTATGGAATTTTCAACTTCTGATTGTGACCTTTTTATTACATTGGTGCTATTATGTGATTTTGATTGTGTTAATGCCAATGGGAAGAGAAAAGTTGGTTGTGTTTTGCAGATTCATGATATGATCATATTCATCGAGGGAATCATGAATCGAGTAATTCAATTCGATCAACGCATTGAGAGTCTACAAGAAGTGTTTTGAATATTGTTCTAGTAGACTGTGCATGTGATTTTGGTTTATTTGATTTCTTTGTGATTAGACAAAAAGAACTTGTTGATTTGTTTTGTTTTATGTTTAATCCAGGAATTCAGGTGTATGTGCTTATGTGACGTGATGAGTGTCAAAAGTTGACATTTGACTCAGGATCATTGAATTGGTTTTGTTTGCAAAGGACCGAGATAATTAGATCGACTTTTGATCCGAGGATTCGTCATTGGGAGAATCTACCACATGAAGAGTTCTGCGTGATGATTTTTGATCCAAGAGGATATAAGACTTTTCAGATTCTTTCTTACTTTGCATTCATAATTATTTTAGTAGATAGTAGATTAGTTTATATAGTTAGTGTTTTTGGAGTAACTGGTCTACAAATTGTCAAGAAGTCCGACTTTGCTATGTTCTTAGTGGGAGTTAGAGTTTTTGATTCTTATATATATCATCTGCAAGTTTAAGTTTTGGCATTATAATCTGCTTGATGCTACTAACTTGGTTTGTTTTTATGTAGGGACAGGTTTGTGGATAAATCCTTTTCAAGAGGAGGGGATGCCAGATTTGAGGACAAATCCTTTTCAAGAGGAGGGGAATAATAACATCGACCAGGCTCGCATCAAACAACAATGACTCAACTCAAGTTCCAAGGATTCAACGAATGATTGCGAGTAGTTGGGTTGAATTCAACCTGAGGATGCTTACATTGGAGTTCAAGTCAATTGGTGTCGTTCACGTTGCATGGATAGGAGCTTACAATCTATCAAGCGAAAACACAATGTTGGAATTTATGGAACGAAGAAGAAGAAGAAGAAGAGTTCAAGCTTCAAGGAAATGCGTTCATCATGCAACCGAGATCAAAGATTGACATTTTCAGCTTGCAAATACATATCAGCCACTTTAAGCTCTATTTCGACCTTGATCCAACCAGGATCTTTTGATCCTCAAAGAATAAAAGTTGTAGAGCTATTCATTCTCTTTCCGGAGCCTCTTGAATCACCTCAATCGGAGTTCGGGCGAGGAAGTTATGGTCATTTTACCTAAGGACGTCGCAGCAGGAAAACTATACCAGCCCCGACGGGTTTCCAAGGCATAAAAGTCCGCCCCGGCTGGCTTGTCTCTACCCAATGTCGTCCCAGCTCGTTCTGGCTCCGCCCCAGCGCGTTCCTCTCTGTCCAATGCCGCTCAGGCAGGCTTCCCAGGCCTAAAAAGCCCGCCCCGACGGTTTTGTCGATTTTCAATTTGAGTTTTTACGCGTTTTGACATATTTGGACGCGAATTTACTTCCTTAATTAGCTATTTTAAATATCTTTTAGATTTCTAATGTATCTGGGAGTTATATTAGATAGGATTTGATTTCCATATTGGTTTGTGAGGGTTTTACATTCCTTTTGGAATTCTTATTCCTTATGGAATTAGGGTTATTCTTATTAATATAAATAAGCTACATGGATGTAAACATTATTAATTATTCAATATTATTCAGATTTATTCTACTGGTGAGATTATTCTCTACTTTTGCTTTTTTGAGGAATTCCTAATTATTTTCTTAGTTATTTCTTTGAGGTTCAATTTGACTTATCATACAACAATTCATAGTTGTGTGTGGCGTCTTCTACCGCATCAATTGTCGATTGTACCGAGATTATCGCTTCAATATAAGCAAGGGGTCAAGGTGTCGTTGGTGTCCATTCAACGCAAAATTCCGAACGCGAGCAATTGTATCAAGATTACCGTCTCAATATAGATGAGGGGTTAAGGTGTTGCAAGCAATTCACCCAATAACTGTACTAAAAACGATCCACGACCACTTCATGCAAGCGTGGCGTGGAGTCTATCGCTTTGCTTTCCAAATATATGAGGCTAGAGAAAAACGATGAACTGGACGAAAACCCAATCAGATTCCATTTTTATATTGTGGTAAAGTATTAGTCCATAATCTTATGTTATTTTTAATGATTTAATCCAAATATTGCTTGAATTAGTCCCAAGTCCCACAAGCCTAATACTCTAGACTCATTTATTAACCTTTCAAAAACTCCCTTGCTCTCAAATTGCTGCGACATAATCAATTTCCAAAATATTTTAACCTAACCAATTGAACCCCTTTTTCTTCTTGTTTGTTCCTTTCTTTACAAGTACATTATTTCCCAATTATGCATTACAATTATGATAAATCTGAAGCACTTAAGACAATTCTAGTAAGATGACGTGTTGAGAAAAAATGAGCTCAATCCTATGAATTATGAACTACCCAGATTTCAAGAAACAAGTTCAGCAGTGCATAGCAAAGAGTATGTTAATAAGAGAGGAATTTTCCACAACAAAGTTACAACATTAAGTATTTGTCCACTAAGTCGCAATTAACATGACCATCAATGTTTTGTCAAACAGTATCTTGAATTTGGAAAGAAAGAAACTCCAATCAGCCAATCATGTGTATTGTCCAAAACTACAAAATAAGTATACTCAATGTCAAATTTCCATCGTTAATAACTCATCCAAAATTAATGAACTGTAGAACAAGACAATCTACTTACAGCTATGATGAAAAAATTCCCTTAGCCTTTATTTGCACATTAAGGGAATATGCTAGACATGTGAGATAAATCCTATTCACAAATGTATACTTTACGAGTTAGACCGGTAGTAATAACCATTGCTGCAGCAGTTGGCTTCCAAGCTCAAACGATCCGAGTAGTTTAGGCTTTGTAACCCTACCTAAGTTGATTTTTTGCTCTCCTATCATGAAATCTCCTCTCTGTTGATTACAAGTCCAATCTATGTGTGAACTAACTACTAAGAGATACACTATAATCCTCAGACAATTTACAGAAGACTTCAAGGGATGTCCCATAAGACTTGTGAACCTTCCAAGTCCACCAAAAGTTCCCAAAACATGATTTTGTAAAACAATAATTTATGCTACTCGTAACTATACACCTCAAAGTAAATGGTTTCCTTGTCAATCAAAATCTTAACACGCTCGTGTACATTTAGTTTTAAAAACCAATATTATTGTACCAACGCTAGCATCTACTCCGGAAAAAATATCAATATTCACTATTGGTTAACACGTTGACATATTTCTCTCCGGCCTCCTTGACTCCCAATTTCATCCCTACATGGCTGGCGGTGAATGCTTGAATCGCTACTCAATTACTCAAAAATTTCAATATATCACTCCTTAGATTAAATTCCCTATAATTCCTGAAACTTTACACATCCCCGTAACTTTTTATGTCTCTTAATAAGTAACAGGGGTGTACAAAGTTGCAGAAATCACATAATAAACACTACAGCACTCTTTTATCCACACTTCACCATAAATTTAGGTACAATTCGTTAAACAGACAAAAATTCTCACTAACTAAACCCTAATTCTAAATTAAAATTGACACAGAAAAAATTATAATAAAGAACCCATTTAATCAAAAGGTAAAAATCAGTAAATGTCAATTGTACCTTGGCAATACGTTTGTTGCTTCGGTGCCTCATCATATGATGCCAACCGGCCATCATTGCGATCCCGCAGATCATCCCCATCAGAATCCCAGAAATCAACCCCATTTTCTGACAAAATCCAACTGCAATAGAATAAATACTCAACTCAAAAAGATCCTCCAAATCATCAATTCAACATACAAACTTACACTGAATTGAGTAAAATGATGATGAAATACACCACTCGTCCCCGTTATCAGACTCTCACTTGGTCTGAAAATATCTGTTGCGCGCTTAGAACTCTCGCTTTCTCTCTCTAGAAACAAGGTTTTATCTTTTGTGTTGTGGAGCTTTCTCTCTCTAAAAATATCAAATTGCTTTGCTGTTTTCGTGTTTTTCTTGGCATTCCCTCCGTGTGGATTAGAAGAGAGTTACAAAGGAAATGATACCATTATTAATCTAGTAAGGTAACGTCGACCAACGCTTGGACCCTCCACGATATAGGCATTTTCTCACGTTCACTCGCATTCAATTTCCAGATTTGTCCCCTTAAGTCTGTCGGTGAAAATTTAGGTTCTCGTCTTAAGAACTGTCGTTTATTCCAAGGAAAATGATGCATGAGCAAGAGCCTCACTTGTTAAATTTTCATAATATATATCAATTTTAGATATGATAATCTAATTAAAGAACAACTGATTTTGAATTTTTCACTCACCCTAATAAACGATCAGAACCGTTCATCTAATTAACAAAACACAATTAATTTTAAATTTTTCGCTCACCCTAATAAACGATCAGAATTTGGGATAAATCTCACCATCCATTATATCCTCTTTAATTTCAAACGATACAAAATTGATCTCTCTCACTCTCAGATCATCATCCGTTCTTCCTTCTCCCGAGCTCGCCCTCTTCCTCCTCCATTCTCTAGCGCCGACAATCTCTCCTCCCATTCGTACGTAGTGCCGGAGGCACAGGTAGTACGACTAGTAATAATATATATTGCGAATAATTATTAGAGGTAACTTGTTTGGAGATATGCGTAATAAGTGGGATCCTCGTATAATACTACACAAATTTATCGCAATATATAGCATGACACACACACATATATATATATATATATATATATATATATATATATTGATAAATATTAGTGGTAATATTTTTTAAAAGATGTGTAATAAGTTAGAAATTTATCGCAATACATAATATGACACTTATTGTATTAGGTACATTTAAAATAATTACACAATTGTTTGTATATCTACTATTTTATGTGGCACGCTATGTGTGTAACTAAAAAATAATAAAATGTTTAAATATAACCTAAAAATATGAATGAGAAAAATAAGAGAAAATAGAAATAGAAAATGAGGCAGAAAAAATAAGATAGTTATTGATAAATTGTGACATAGTTTCAAGAAATAACCACCTCTCCCTCACTCCCACTCTCCTCTTTATAATATAAATGATATTTGCTCTAACATGACAATATCATCTTAAATTTATAAAATATGAAAATATATTTTTATAGAAGAAAAATAATAAATTAAGTTTATTCATATTGTGACAAAATCATGTCATTTATTGTTACGAGTAAATACAATGTAATGATTTGTGAATTTATATAATTAGTCAAATTATTAATTAATTTCTACTCATAACAAAAGTAAATATTTTTTATCTTAAATTTGTGTTTGTAGAGTTTTTAGGAAGAAAATTTATGCTATCAATTAATTTTTATTTATTTATAAAATTAATAATAATTGTATTTATTGTGACCCTATATTTGTCATTTTTAAAAACTTAACAAAAGTATAATATTAATTTTAAATTTTAAAATTTTACAAACTTGACTTCAGAATTTCAAAATATTTCTGAGTTTAAAATGAAAGAAATGTAACTCTCCTTGCTCGCACTAGTATCTAAATTCCTCCATCCAAAACTACTTAATTTTGCCCAATCACTCAACCCATTGCAAACAACAATCCACGTGATAGAACATAAGCCGCCACCCAGCGCACGTTAGCACCGGCAGCTCTCACCCCATTATCACTCGGCGGCGTATTAGCGGCAATTGCGACTGGCGGAGACTGGCTGTCATCGCCAGATGATGAAGGCTCCACGTACGCCGGCGGCGGAGGCTGGTTAAGGCTCGGCGGGAGGCCGCTGCCGTGCTTTACATTGATCTCAAATGCCATGCCTTGCTGACATTGCATTCCGTCGTCGGCATCAGAGAAGTAGTAGTTCGGTCCCGTTGACAGTCAGCGACTGGCCGAATTGATTGCTGCCGGCGGAGTATGAGAAAGTGTCGTCATCTTCAGATTCATCAATGGTGCAGTTGCGGTAGGTTGTTTCGTTATAAGTTTGGATCACACTTTGATTCGTGCTCGTATTGAATACTACACAAATCAATTTCTAATATTGTAAACCAATTTATGGAGAATGAAAAATCTAAAAACATTGCTAAGCTAAAACTTGATTGGGCTTGAATTTATGATAATACCAAGGATGGATCTTACATATTTAGAGTTTGAGTCTAGATTGTTAACGTCATTTTAAAAATAATATTATATTAATATTTTCATATGTATTTTTAATATTTTCGCATAATTCTCTCACATTATGAGTAAAAGACTGCAAGGGGTGAAGTTAAATCAAATGGGATTTTAAAAACACACAAATCGCACCAAAGATTTTGGCGTATGTGACGATTTTAGATGGATTGAAAAACCAAATTTACGATTTCGATTTGGTTACTAGTCAAAATCGCATGCATAAAATCGAAACCGCACTAAATAATCATCATGTTTTCTAAAATTTACTACAAGTATATATAATTTCTCTACTATAAAATAGTATCCTCGTTTTATTTTAGAAGATAGATATTGGTTGAATGAAGAATAAACAATATCAATTATGTTTGCAAATCAAAAGTGGCTTGGTATTTCCTAAATCAAATGTGATAGCATAGTATTAATCAACCATGTAATTATTGATGGAACTATTTTGCTAAATTAACTCTATGATTGTGTTCATTGCGTAATACATTTGCGTGGATAATTTTGCTAACTATTTTACGAGTTTGTTATTTTAATTTTCAATTGGTTTTAGAACCGAAACCGCACCAAATGTAACCGTACCGCACCGCACCAATCACAAATGGTTTCATGTGCGGTTTTGGATTTTTCAAACCGCAAGCGGTTTCGTGTGCGGTTTGAGCTTCAAACCGCACCACGCTCACCCCTAGTAGAGAATAGATTTTACCTTCATGTGAGAGATGATTATGTGAAAATATCAAAAAATACATGTAAAAATATAAGTTCTCAAATAAGTATATGAAACATAAATTAAGATAAAAAAAAATAGAAAACATAGTATAATAGAAATGGAAAAAGTTATCTACCTAAGAGGTTTTTGTTTAGAATTGAATAAAGTTGAATGGCTGAATCGATCAGTCATTCAGTACGTTTATTTTGAATAAAAATCGTCTCAGTGTCTAAATCGGACATATTTTTGGGCTGAATGATCAAGTGTAATTTTTTTTTGTTGAATGACTACTGAATGAAGTATTTTATATATTTTTTTTACAATATTAATTATTATATCAAGTAATATTAAATAAATTTACAACAATTTTAAATTTTTTTATATGAGTAAAATAATAAAATTTTGTTATCCAGATGTTTCAGACATGACAATTATCAAACAACTTTTTTCATTCAGTATTCAGAATTCTGTTTCATTCCGCTCATTCAGATTACTTAAACATTCAAAACTATTTCATTCAATTTTATCAAACACTCCCTCTAGTTCATAAAAAAATTTGACATTTTTCATCATTTATTTTTTTTCCTGTCCCATTTCTAAAAGACTAAAGAGCATTCACAACAGTTTCCTTATCTCTATCCTTACTATGCAGTGCAATTGAGTCATTCTGTAAAATAGAGATTCAATTTTTTCACAATCTACCTGACAGGTTCCTTATATTGATTCCTTAAATAATGAAAATTAAAAGTTAAAATTTAAAAGTTTCAATAGTCAAAACATCAAATCAATAATAATCTTATAATTTATAAGAGAGAGTATAATTTATCAATTGTATTCCACTGTAAAATAATTTTTATTTTATTTTAAATTTTAACTAATTTATGGAGTGAATATTGAATGGATCAGTAGCTACTAAATGTACATAAGATCAATAATAACTTTTAAAAAGTTAATTTGTAATATTTTAAATTTAAAATTAATATGATTTATTTAAATTTTAAAAATAATAAATTTTATAATTAATAATATTTTTATAATATTTATAATTATATTGACATAAATTAAATAAATTTATATCAATTTTAAATTTGAATACGTTTGAAATTAATTTTTAAAAAATAAGTCAATATTAATTTTATAATTTAAAAATGAAGTAGTAAAAAAAATGTCAAGATGTGTACGACTGATGAGTTGTCCACTTAAATAAGGGTGTGAAATGTCATTTTGCATATATAGGGAACAGTTTTTTGACTCCCTCACAGTGGGGAGTAAAATCATATATAGGGATTAAAATAGAGAGTCAAATAAGGATAATGAAACTGTTGGATAATGATTTATTGATATATTCTTTAAAATAAGGGATAGAGAATTAATTGGAGAAACTGTTGTGAATGCTCTAATACCCACTTAATCCAATCGCAGAATCGCTCAAACAAACATGCCAAATGGGATTTAAAAAAAAAAAAAAAAGGCTCGATGGGGTTCACAAATTATTTTTTCTTCATTTTGTGAAAAAAGTTAGTTTTCAGTACAATCTTATAGGAAGTATAAAAGTAATAAATATATTGCGACATTCAAAAATGAAAAAAATAGATGCATTACTCCTTTTTGACACTAAAACATAAAGAAAATCTTATTTGCTCTATTATAAAAGTTTCTAAGTTTTGAACAGAAAAATAAAAAATAAAAAACTTAAATTAAAAAGAAAATTTTAATTTTTCGTCCATTTTTTTCTTCTATCCATTTTAAAACTCAGAAACAGAGCATAAAGCTCTTTCTGAAAAAATATATTAAGAAAATATTAAAATGAGTCCCCTATATATTGCGATTTTTTTTACTAAATTACTGTGACATATATTAATTCATGAGATTGAGAATAATTATAAAGTTGACCGAACATATCAAACACATGGATAAAATATTATGAACTATAATTATTCACGTAACTTATAATAAAAAAATCGACATATAAAATCGCAAGATATATCATTTTTCTGTTAAAATTGAGGAGAATAGGTAGTGCCAAAAAATTTAGTTTGGTTGATGTCAAAATAAAACAAGGACAATAATTATATTAAGATTTCTTATTATATAATTCTTAAATAAATCATATATGTTTTAAATTTTAAAAAGTCTCAAGTCAACTTTCAAACAACAAAAACAACAACGAGGTTTCTAAATTAATACGCAAATTCTTCACTTTAAATTATTAAATTAATATTAATATTTAAAAATCAATTTTAAATATTTTTAAATTTAAAATAAAAATAAATTCATTTAATTTATGTCAATATTATAAATTCTCTAAAATCTACTAGTTATAAATTTTATTATTTTTAAAAATTAAATCAATCATGTTAATTTTAAATTTAAAAATATTTTAAATTAATTTTTAAAAAGTCAATAACTTAATATTAAAAAGTTTTGTTTTTATTTCCCCTTCAAAGTTTCAGGAAGGGAAATTGTCTCGAATTTAACTTCATGTAAATTACCCCGCAAAGTAGATATTAAAAACAACTATTTCTATCACACATCTACATTTTCTAGGGAAATGGAATCAACTAAATCAACAGGATGTAAATAGAATGATGAAGAAATTGAAATCAGCTCAATTTTATCTGTAAAAAAAAGGGAAAGAAAAACAGAAAACAGAGAATAGAGCAATAGGGAGAAGTTGGGATTTGATTTGAACTTACTGAGAAAGTCACCGAGATTGAAAGTTTGATTAGCGGCCCAAGCAGAGTAATCGGTGGACGAAGTGTTGGTTTTGGTGCTGAAGAACCACCCGGCGGAGCCACCGACGGTGTGATTGGTGTATGCAGCGGCGGCAGGTTGCGATGCGGAGGCGATGACGATGAGAAGGAGAGCGAAAATTAAAGTTAGAGAAGCCATGGTCTTGTTGGTTTCCATGGCTGTTGCAGAGAGGGGATGGTTTTTCAAATCTGAGTGATTTCTTTAGTTGATATATACAAATAATAGTAGTAATTAACATGGAGTATAAGTTGTATAACTGTATAAGAGAGAGGATGTGTTTGGCATTTTAGGAAATGTTAGTTGAATGACTTACATGGGTATACGAAAGTGCGGTGCTCTTGTGCATTTTTGAATTCTATATCCTTGCTGTGGGGCACACGGGTGGATCCCACAATTCATGTCAATTTTTCTTTTTTCTTTTTCTTTTATTTTATTTTACATTTTTTTGAGAACTTCTATTATTACAATTAATTCTTAATTCTAACTAAAACTCAAAGACACTATCTTCTTTAGCTTTTTTTTTTCTATTAAAAAATTCAAAAATACTATTTCTTTTTGTTTTCCATCAATCTGATACATAAAAGATAAAGCCATTATCAATGTTTTATTGAGACTTTAAAACAAACTTTCCATATTCCATATAATATTTGACATTTTAGAGTTGTGTCTGTTAATTAATTAAGAAAATAATTGTATATCATTAAATATAGTATTAATTGTCTATAATACCCTCTACTATATACTTATCTCATACTCTATCTTTTATTTGTATTATTTTTCCATGAGGGATACTTTTAAAAAGATTGTGATTAATTATGCTGAATACTATAATACGTCAAATAATTTAAGAAAAATAAAATCATCAATAACGTCATATATTATGGGTCGGAATGAGTATTACAGTAGACATAACATGTTCTAATACATTTTAAATTCTACCATTGTTGGATCATCATATTCACTTTCTTCAAACTGACATCATATAAACTTGTTATAAGTTCATCATCGGTCCAAATTTGGCACCAAAACTTAGGTAAGCAATCATCGTTGGCTAAATCGTTTTTGGTTTGCTCCATAATTATCTATGTTTATAGTTCAAATTCTATTAAAATCAAAATTTTATAGTTAGCAATAAGATGGGTAAAAAAAGAGAAAAAAGAATAGGATGAAAAAAAAGCTCTTCTAAACTATATTATGTTTCTAAGTAACTTTTACAAATAATACAAATGATTCAGGCAAATTAAATGCATAACAAGCAAATTAAAAAATAAAAAACATACGTATAATAAATTCAAAACTATTAATATTCTTTCTATATTAGTAGTAAACTATTTTAAATTTGCTCCCATTGTAAAATGACACAATATGAATTTTAATAAGCTTACATCCCTCAATTATAAAAAAAAAAAAAAAAAGATATGGTTTGTAGGAAAGATAGGGTTTTTCTTTTCTTTTATTCCAACCTTTTCAAGTTTCGGTCATACCATAATCGTTTAAAGTTTTTGCACGTGGATTAAGAAAGTATCATTTACCAAGTAAAATTTGTTTGAAATTTCAAACGACAAACTTTTTGAAACAAATTTTACCTTCTGAAACGATAATCTTTTAGGAACGGAGGGCAATAATAAATAATACTATCTCCTCTTCAAACTATGATTTTATTAACTTTCGAAAATTAATTTAAAATATTTTTAATTTAAAATTGAAACAATTTATTAAAAATTAAGAGACAATAAAATATTTATCATTGCAATGATTAAATTAAAAAAATTATTGTCAATTTTAAGTTTGAAAAAAATCTTTAAATTTATTTAATTACTATTCACATTTTATTTATTTAATTACTATTTATAACTAACACAAAAGCCTTATAAGTTGATCGGCCATTCTCTCGCGCGCTCAATTCGCCACCTATTTCTACACTCCGATTTCTTCATTTCAATTCATCTGATCACAAATCATCATATTATTACTCTCATTCCACTTTCTCTCTCCTCAAGCTTCAATTCAAGCAAAACTAACACACACTCGAAGAAGCATTTCCGATCCAAATTTCAAAGGTAATTAAAAAATTTCAATCAATTATGATCCATTATACATTTCTGCATTCTCTTTATCTATATTTGATTATCTGAATGTATACACACACACATATATATATATATATATATATATATATATATATATATATATATATGATCCATTTAGCTTGTTTTTTGAATGTGAGAACTGATCGTTCAATGCTAATATTTCCTGAGCTAGATCTATAACTGAATGAAAAATTACTACTTTCGTACGGAATTTTGATAATCATGAATTGGGATTGATGGGCGTTTATTTTAAAAAGTTTATATATTTATTTGGTGCTTATTGCATTTGTTTGTATTATTATAATCGTATGATATGCACACACTATTTGTGTAAAAATAAAATAAACAACAGTTGAAGAAGAAGAGGTTATGAGAGAGTGGGAAGGTAAAAATAGCAGTGACCCAGCTTCAAGAATGAATGAATCAAATTCTTGCTCTCCCTTAATAATAAGAGATTTTTCTATTTGTATGCGGATAAAAAGGGTCTAAATCCAACACCAAATAGAGCAAAAGAAAAAAATGTAGCAATTAATTTGCACTATACATAAATTATTATTATTTTAGCTGAATGTGAGAGTTACTTTGTTGACAAAATATTACTTAACAAGGCGTCAAATGCAGGCAACACCAAACCCTTATTTGCTGCTTTATTAAAGTATAGGTTGAAACTTTGGAAGAAAAAGAAACCTCGGATTAGTTCTCCAAAGTGATTAAAACCCATGAGCAAAAACAAGAGAGGAAAATAAAAGGCTGTATTAGTCTCAGTTGATTGAATAATTTAATTTTTGATATAATTGATCATCTCATGTTGAAAAAGTTAATTTATTTTCTTTATAGGGAAATGTCATTGCCAGAGTAGTATGTGTTACTCCCTCTGTTTCTCCCAATTTTAAGTAACATTTCTTTTGTCCAGGGACTTCGTAAATTAAGTTATCTATTTCACATATGAATGTATTAGCTGTTCAATCTGACTGTATCACCCTTTTGTTTGTTTGAAACGTTAGACCTTTAAGGTATATTGGGAACAAAATAGAACATTGTAAAGTACTCATTTTTCTTTAGGTATATGTCAAGAATCCATTCTTTCCATCCTAATATGCTACCTGATTTTTTAATGCTAATTTATTTATGTTATTTCGTGTGGAATTGTTGTTTGCACTAAGGAGTTCACTTAATTTATTTTAGCCGACTGTGTTGGACTTATTGGCTATTTGACATGTGGGTTTTGTTAATTTTGCTGGAATAATCGAGTTTCCAATGCCATTTATTAGTTTTGTGTAACTTACGTTAAAGTTTGATTTTTCAGGTAATGTACTGTATATATTTGCAGGAGGATTTATTAGGTTAGTAATGGAAGGAGAAGAAACACAAAAGAGTAAAGAAAATTTAGGGAAAGATTCAGAAATTTTGGAACAAGGTATAAATTTGGATGATAGAGTAGGAACATCGAATATAGAACATGTTGATATTAGTGGACATAACTCAGATTATGTAGGTAGTAATGTTAATTTGCAAGGGGTTGGAAATGTGAATAAGGCTGTGGAGGATGGCCTGTTTGAACAGGTGTGTTTAAAAAATACAGACAAGACTGTTGGGAATTCTCAGGGACTTCATGTTGATTCAGATCAGTCCTTGAGTTCAGATAATGTGAGATACTCATCTGGTGGTATTGATGAAGCATTTGAATATTCACTTGAGAAAGTTGCCTCAGGGTTTAATTCTCCACCTCATGCCAATGTGCACCATGATCGTAAATCGAGTCCTGGGCCTGATAGACAATCGATTGGTTACATTAGACAATCCTCCTCTTCAACTAGTCTTGATTCCTCCTTGTATATGTATGGGGATGGAGGATACCCTGCTGTTGGTTCACCCCAAAAGCCCAAGCCAAAGCCTGTTATGCCAAATGTGTCTCCAGAGCTCTTGCATTTAGTGGATTCTGCTATTATGGGGAAGCCTGAAAGCATGGATACTTTGAAGAATATTGTGAGTGGTGCAGAGATTTTTGGTAATGGAGAGGAGGAGGCAGAGAGTATCGCTTTCTTGGTAGTCGATTCGCTTCTTGCCACGATGGGAGGTGTTGAATCTTTTGAAGAGGATGAGGACAGAAATCCTCCTAGTGTGATGCTAAACTCCAGGGCTGCAATAGTAGCAGGTGAGCTTATTCCTTGGCTTCCTTGTCTTGGGGACTTCGAGGGTTTTATGTCTGCCCGGACTCGGATGGTTAGAGGATTGCTGGCCATATTGCGTGCTTGTACTAGAAACAGGGCAATGTGCTCCACAGCTGGTCTGTTAGGAGTTCTTCTGCGGTCAGCTGAGAAGATTTTTGTTCAGGATGTAGGTGTAGGTGAACAACTAAAATGGAATGGCGTTCCTTTATGCTACTGCATCCAGTACGTAGCTGGGCATTCCCTCAGTGTGAAGGATCTGCATAGATGGTTTGAAGTGATCACAAGAACACTCACCACCATATGGGCAGCTCGTTTAATGCTGTCACTGGAGAAAGCCATGAATGGGAAAGAGTCAACTGGTCCAGCGCGTACATTTGAGTTCGATGGTGAAAGTTCTGGGTTGCTTGGTCCAGGAGAGAGCCGTTGGCCATTCATTAACGGCTATGCATTTGCAACATGGATCTACATTGAATCATTTGCAGACACTCTAAACACAGCCACTGCTGCCGCTGCAATAGCTGCTGCTGCTGCAGCAAAATCAGGGAAATCATCGGCTATGTCAGCTGCTGCTGCTGCTAGCGCACTAGCTGGTGAAGGCACTGCACACATGCCACGATTGTTCAGCTTGTTATCTGCTGATAATCAGGGTATGGAGGCTTATTTTCATGCTCAATTTTTGGTAGTTGAAAGTGGTAGCGGAAACGGGAGGAAGACTTCCTTGCATTTTACTCATGCTTTCAAGCTGCAATGTTGGTATTTTGTTGGTCTGGAGCATACTTCCAAGCAAGGGTTACTTGGTAAAGCAGAGAGTGAAGTAAGGTTGTACATTGATGGATCCTTGTATGAAAGTCGCCCTTCTGAGTTTCCCAAAATTTCCAAGCCACTTGCATTTTGCTGTATTGGGACTAATCCACCACCAACAATGGCTGGTTTGCAACATCGTCGTCATCAATGCCCTTTATTTGCTGAGATGGGACCTATATATATTTTTAAGGAACCAATTGGTGCAGAGAGAATGGCGCGCTTAGCTGCTAGAGGAGGGGATGCACTTCCTTCTTTTGGTAGTGGAGCAGGGTTACCATGGCTTGCCACCAACAACTATATGCAAACTAAGGCAGAAGAAAGTTCACTATTGGATGCAGAAATTAGTGGATGCCTTCACCTGCTCTATCATCCTAGTTTACTCAGTGGGCGTTTCTGTTCAGATGCTTCCCCTTCTGGTGCTACAGGTATTTAAAAATTCTCCTATGTTACTTAGCAAAACTAAAACAAACTTTTCAATTTTATTTTTTGTATAACTATAATTTAAACAGGCAAGCTAAATATTGATTTTTTTACTTTTTATTTTTTATATTCTTAAGGCACAAGGTTGTACATGTTAGTCTCCTGGATTTTGTAAAATTCATTTTCAGGGCATCGAATACTGGAGATCTAAAAGTGATGTGACGATAAGAAAATCTCGTTTTTGCTTATTTCCCATCATATATGTTTTTCTACCATCTAAATTCTCTGCACCTCCTTGTCCTTCTCTATAGTTAAGTTCCGATGTTATTTCTAACCCTTTCAAAAGATTCTGAAATCTCCAGTAGCCTCCTTGTGATTTTTGTGGGGGAACCAATCGAAGGGCTTGAATTACTTCTCTAGAACTTTTGTAGAAGGGGCCTAATATATTCCTTACTAAGGGTTGTCTTGTTCTGGAATTATTTGGCATATAACTGAAGATGTTGTTCTCGTTTCTTCTCTCAGTGATCAGGGCCTTAAAAAAATCCAGAGATAGCTTCTATAATACCTTAATAATTGTTTGTACATTTCAGGCATGCTCCGAAGACCTGCTGAAGTTCTTGGGCAAGTGCATGTTGCTACAAGAATGCGACCTGCAGAGGCTTTCTGGGCACTGGCCTATGGAGGTCCCATGTCTTTACTTCCATTGGCAGTAAGCAATGTCCATGAAAGTAGTTTACAACCTCAGAAGGGGAACCTTTCTTTATCTGTGGCCACTACTGCTCTTGCTGCTCCGATATTCAGAATTATTTCCCTGGCCATTCAACACCCTGGAAACAACGAAGAGTTATACCGAGCAAGAGGGCCGGAGGTTTTATCAAGAATTTTAAATTATCTTCTGCAAACTTTTCTTCACTTGATGTTACAAAACATGGAGTAGCAGATGAGGAACTTGTTGCAGCAATTGTCGCTTTGTGCCAATCTCAGAAAAGTAACCATGTACTCAAAGTCCAGCTTTTCAGTACATTGTTACTGGATCTAAAAATTTGGAGCTTATGCAGCTATGGACTGCAAAAGAAGCTTTTATCATCTCTTTCAGATTTGGTATTCACAGAGGCATCTGTAATGCGAGATGCTAATGCTATTCAGATGCTTCTTGATGGCTGCAGGAGATGTTATTGGACTATTCGTGAAAAAGATTCAATGAATACATTTTCTCTAGATGAAGCAATGCGTCCTGTTGGTGAATTGAATGCTCTGGTTGATGAACTTTTGGTCATCATTGAACTCCTAGTAGTGGCAGCTTCTCCTTCCTTGGCTGTTGATGATGTCCGTTGTTTACTTGGGTTCATGGTTGACTGTCCACAACCAAATCAGGTAACGTCACATTTTTTTGTGAGTAACAATATATCATTAAAAGCTAAAAAGGTGTTGAACCCACATTTACACACAAGTGTGCAAGGAAACAAAAACACCTATGCCTCACCAACTGAAAGCTTTTACTCCTCTACAATGGACTACTCAAAAGAACTACAGTAAGTTTCCAAAGTAAACTCTACCAGAAAGTTTACAAATGATACTACATAAATAGGAATTATCCATTACTCCAAATACGTAACAAGCTCTAAAAAACAAAACAAAAGCAAACTCATCCTAGATATCTTCTTATTCTTAAAACACCTACCATTCCTCTCTTCAAATGGTCCACCAAGGTCAATGTAGAGATCCCACTATCTTCTCCTCTCCTTTCCTACCTTAGTCCCACACCACATTCATTGTGATGCAACCACTGTATCCGGCATTACACACTCCGTGCTTCACAGGGGAAACACCTAACGCCACAAATATCTAGTCATTTGACAATGAATGATTAGCTCCTTGATTATGTTACTAATTTGTTATGAAAATGTTATATATACATTGAGTTAGCTCTTCCTTCCTTTTTTCCTTCCGTTATTCATTATAAAAGAAAGCTCATTTTTCTTCTTTTCCATTGAAGATGTATTCCCTCCGTCCAAATTTATATGAGCACTTGAAATGCACCCATAGCCTAAGTTAAAAGGACTCGATGGAGTGTCCAGTTGGACACGTGTACTTTGAAAAGTCCGGCACGGTACTCGATACTTTTGTATGGAGTACCCGTGCTGTACTTAAACTAAAATGAAGTGTTATACCTTTGTCCAAGTGTGGAGGGTCGGACATGGGTATTTCAAGGCAAAATGAAGACTCCATGTAACATAGCCCATAACATAAGGAGAGAAAAGCGTAAACATTGTTTTTCATAGATGCCTTTTACACAAGACTTTCTTTATTATTTTTGTGCAAGGGTAATACAGGACATTCTAACAAAAAGTACAATAATTTTGAAATACCATATAAAATTGGACATCCCAAAGCAAAAAGGAGGCCCCATAAAAAATTGGAGCAAGGTAGTTGTGGAGTACTATACACTTGCATATGTTAGATATTTGCTTATGGACTATGGAGTGATGACCTTATGATTTATCAATATACTGGACAAGGAAAACTCTTCTTTTCTTATATCGTAAGATATAGTATGCACTTCAAGCGCCACCAATATTAGGAATTAATATGTTTGTGTTTTTTGGTTCAAGAGAATTTGAAAAGGAAGAAAAGGAGTCCTTTAGCTGCATATAAGTGGAGAATGTAAAGAATAGTGATGTACTTTCTGTAAGACCCCATTTTTATAAATAAAGATGAATTTTCTATAAATGTTATTTTTGAATATTATGGAATAATTTGATATAATGTTATAGTTGTGGGTAATATTTATAAATTTTGCAAAGTATCAAGTGGTTATATTATATTCGATTGGCTGGGGAATATTAGGTTTAGCGAGGAATATTACAACTACTCAATCATTGGTGGACCCTACAATGTAATTATCATTCGGATCGAGAAAAAGACAAAATATTTTATTGAAATAACGGCGGAAGTTTTACCGTTGATCATTTGTTGAACTACCTCGGTAGTAAAAGTACGATGAATACGTGTGGTTGCATAAGAAGACACACAGTATTGATTATTGATGCTTATGTGAGAAGTCACTTAGTTTGATTCCATTATTGTCGATTAATAATATGAATTATTATAGCGATAATGACGTTTTGTTTTATTTGTATTATTAACGTAATAAAACGTAAACATCTTTTATATAAAATGTAATACTTTATTAAAGTTATTTTATAAATAAAATATATTATATTTTATTACGATATGTTTTTGATAGTGTTTTGCATAGTGTTTGCATAGTAAAATGTTTTTATATAAATAGAATATATTATATTTTATTTAAAAGATTTTCTTTAAATACATGGACCGTCGATTAAAGTAAATCAATACGGACCGATTCATGGATTAGTTCTTATGCATTCCATTTTCCTATAAATAAGCTCATTCCTTCATTATTTTCTTTTAATTCATTGAAACTCTAGAGAGAAAATTATAGAGAGAAGTTTATAGAGAGAAAGTTATGTAAAGAAGAAGAGTATTCTCGCTACTTCATTACTTCTATATTAGGTTTTTTTTTGGTAAGGGTGTTATTCTTTCTTCTTGAAGAGAACTTCGTTATTCCATTCACTATTATTACATTGGAATAACTCGTAAAAGTGGCATACCCTATACATAACTCGTGATACGCCAGCATACCCTATACTTGGTGAAATCCTTATGTTATTCCATCGCTTATTTATTACATTGGAATAACTTTTGATACGCTGATTTACCCTATACTTGGTGACATTCTTTTATTATTCATTGGAACATCACATG
Source organism: Panax quinquefolius (assembly GCA_020205615.1). Taxonomy (NCBI): domain Eukaryota; kingdom Viridiplantae; phylum Streptophyta; class Magnoliopsida; order Apiales; family Araliaceae; genus Panax; species Panax quinquefolius. The sequence continues at coordinate 6,447,261 of CM035158.1, forward strand.
TCGTGTGTTTTACACGGGACTGGTTCCGCTTTTTATTATTCGTTGGAACATCACATCTCGTGTGTTTTACGGAGGACACCCGGTTCCGCTTTTTATCATTCTCATTGGAATATCCTATCTCGTGTTTTACATCGGATCCGGTTCCATCTTTATTATTCTCGTTGGAACATCCCGCCGGTGTGAATTTCACCGACCGTTCCGTTATTATTATTCATTGGAATAACTCGTCTATGCATCAAGCATCGCATGCATGGTGATTTCTTTTGTTATTCCATTCTTTATTATACCCGGTTAAGTTAAAACTTTGACTTCTATACTCCATGAAATTAGTAGAATATCCTCGATATTTGCGTTTCATCCGAGATCTTTTCACGGAAATATTCTTCCGATCATTCTTGAATTTTACTCTACAAAGCAAAGATCGTGTTGACAATTGGACGTTAATAATTCCCGGATAAAATAATTCTTGAACTTGTTTTATCAATTCTTATATCATTGTCATCATCCTCATGTTTATTTTTTTTTAAAGTCAATCATGGCTCTGTAGAGCATGGATGGACTTGGTATGATTATGACTGTGGATTATTGGCGTAATCACGACCGTAATGTTACAAATGATGTGATTAAAAATCCTCGTTGGTAGTAGCATCGTTGATGGATGATTGTTGGCGTATGATCACGACCATTAATGAATACACAACTATTCTCGCCCGTAGTGCGGGAATAATTGTGATCGTGATACTTTAAGAATATCCTCGTCAGAGTAGTAGTGCGGGGTGATTCGATGATGTGGATTATTTATTAAAGTCGAGTCTCAAATTTATAACAATGATGAAAAACCTTTTAAAATCATAAAAGATAGTAGATTTTATTTTCTACTTGACTCTTTTAATGGATCAGATATTCACCGCAGATTAAACCGGTTGTCTATCAGATTTTATCGGTTTAACATTGTTGAAGACTATTGATAATTTATTTTGCATTATCTTAGTCATAATATTTCTTCTTGGGCTAGTTGAGCTCACCCTTTCTTTCACCTGTTCTCTTCAGAAATGAGAATATATTTGGGACGAGTCTGGGAAAAGCAGTGATGGTCCCGAAGATAAGATTAGTAGTCCTCACTATTACGTGAAATAGTGTGATAATAATTGTAATGAGGACTTTTTTTTGTTTGAGTTTGTATAATATCTAGTGAGCGATATTTGTATTTAAACTCACGGTTTATGTCGTATTGCACTTACAGCTTATGTTAATAAGTTGTATTTAAATTCTCAGATTACGAAGTGGCGACCCAAGATGGGTGATGTATACCTAATTTTGGGGGCGTCACAGTTGGTATCAAAGCTAAGGGATATGATCCCTGGCTAAGATGTGAGAAAAGTACTAGGAGGGGAGAGACGGGGAATACCTTCGCTAGTATGACCTACCTAAGTTTTTGTGCTATTTTATTGGTTCGGTCAGAATATAAAGGTAATTGTTAAATGTCAATTAATCTTTTGTTTTGTGGCGATTCTGAAAATGACATCCGAGAATGTTGAGAATAAGAATGGAGCATGTGCGATCGTTGATTCACCACATATCAATAATCGGGATAATGTGCATCGTGAAGGCGACAATCCTCATGCAAACAACAACACCGACCAAATAATGAATGATCAAATGTTCGGAGCTTTTACGCGATTTGCAACAATGAAAGTAGAGCGACTCGCCCAAAACGTAGGTGGAAACACGGAAAACTCTCGAGTGGTCACCGCTAAACAATTCAAGGAGCTGGGACCACCGAGTTTAAGAGAGAGCAAAACCACTTCTCGCGGAAACATGGATAAAGCAGATTACCAAGATATTTGATGTCTTGGGATGCTCCGAGAGCAAAGGTTCCCTCACGCTTTTATGTTGCGCGAGAGGCAGATTCATTGGTGGGAATCGGTAAAACGTACTCAACTTCTTTGTCAGATCAAGATATCTTGGGAGAAGTTCCAGAGTCTTTCAACGACAAATACTTTCCGAAAGTATTCGCCACATGAAGGAGGTGGAGTTTATCAAGTTGGAACAAAACAATATGACCGTGTCGCAATACGAGGCAAAATTTGCGGAGTTATCACTTGCAGTTTCGTCCCACTGGTGGATAATGAAGAGAGAGAACGGCGCGAATGTTTTTAAGAGGTTTGAAGTCGGAGATACGCCAACATCTTATTTTTCATAAACCGTGTTTGTATTCGGATGTTGTAAATAGGGCTCGATTAGTGGAGCGCGATAACGAGTCAACGTATTAACTAAAAGAAGCGGTAAAGAAAGTTATAATACCGGTGAGAGTAGTCATCGAGCGGTGACAACAAGCGTGGAGGGAATCAGCGGGCGGATATGGTAACCACCCGGTGGTAATCGTAATAAAACAATAAGAATGGACATTTCAAGAAACGGAGATTCAACAATGATGGAAAGACGTCAAGACCAAAGACCGTTGTTAAGGAAGGAGAAAGACCACCTATCATATGCTTCAAATGCGGAGAAGAGGGACACATCGGTCCGAATGCGCGTCTTAGTCAAAGCATGTTATAATTGTGGAAGAGAAGGTCACTTAGCTCGATTTTTATCGCCATCAAGACAAATTCAACTAGGATGGAGGCACCAAAGGTAGTCCCGGAAAAGTCAAAACCAAAGATGGTAGTCTGAGGAGGCGTTTGTTGTGACCTCCAGGAGAGCAAGGAACCCGAATGAGGTCATCACGGGTAAGCTTATCATAAACTCTAATGAAGTCTACACTTTATTTGATACCTGGGTTCTACCCATTCTTTTATTTCTCCTACTTGCGCTCATCGATTAAATTTGACTCCGGAGAAATTAGACTTTGACTTATCTGTGGAAACTCCGTTGGGAGAAACCTTCATTACATCCCATCGTTTATAAGTCTTGTTTGGTTCAAATCGTACCCTCGCATTACACCGTCGATCTTATTTCATTAAAAATACTTGCATTTGGCGTGATTCTAGGGATTGATTGGTTAACTACTTATCATGCAAAAATTGATTGTTTTCGTAAGGTTGTTAGCTTTCATATTCTAATCAACCTATTATGCGAATTCAAACGACCAAACCATTAAAATCAATCACGGCCATCTCAAGCCATAAAGCTATTCGTTTATTGAAAAATGGATGTCAAGCTTTCTTAGCTCGTATCATGATTTAAACAAAATACGCCGGTTTTGAGCGATATTTCTATTGTTAATAAATTTCGACGTATTCCAGAAGAACTTCACGCCTACCCAGAGCGTGAAATTGAATTTTTGTATCGACCTTGAACACGGTACAAAACCTATTTCCAAAGCCCATATCGAATGGCTCTATTGAACTTCGAGGAGTTAAAGACCCAATGCGCAGGAATTGTTAGACATGGCTTTATTCGACCTAGTACTTCTCCTTGGGTGCTCTCTGCTCTATTCGTGAAGAAGAAAGATGGGAGTATGCGACTTTGTATTGATTATCGGAGTTGAATCATGTCACCATCAAAATAGGTATCCATTGCCGCGTATTGATGACTGTTTGACCGATTTAGAGCCAAATTCTTTTCAAAGATTGATCTTCGTTAGGATATCACCAATGAAGATTAGAATCCGTGACATTCCAAAGACTTTTCGAACTTCGACGGGCATTATGAATTCCTAGTCGTGTCCTTTGGATTGACTAATGCTCCTCGCCGCCTTCATGGATATGATGAACCGAGTATTCAAGGAATATTTAGATCACTTTGTGGTCGTCTTTATTGATGACATCCTTATTTATTCCAAAAGCCGTGAAGATCATGAGCAACACTTGAGGTCGACACTCCAAAAGCTTCGTGAATATAAGCTTTATGCCAAGTTGAAGAAATGCGAGTTACGGCGAAGAAGTAGCATTCCTTGGGCACGTGGTATCAAGTCATGGAATATCTGTTGACCCTAAAAGATTGAAGCTATTCAAAGTCGGGAACAACCTAAATCGATGATCAAGCACGTAGCTTTCTCGGCTTAGTGGTTATTATCGGAGATTCGTGGAAGGATTTTCTCGAATCGCTACTCCATCGACTCAAATTGACTCGAAAATCTACAAAGTTCGGTTGGAGCGAAGAATGTGAGAAGAGTTTTCAAGAACTCAAGAAGAGACTTATTTCAAGACTGTTACACAATACCATTTGGCTCGGAGGATTTTGTCATCTACGGTGATGCTTGAGCAAAGGGTTGGGATGTGTTCTTATGCAACATGGAAAAGTTATAGCTTTATGCCTCATATAACTCAAAGAATATGAGAGGAATTATCCTACTACGTGATCCGGAGTTAGCGTAAATTGTCTTCAGCACTTAAAATTTGGAGGCATTACTTGTATGGGGAGAAAGTGGAGATCTTTACGGATCATAAAAGCCTCAAATATTTCTTCACTCAAAAGGAACTCAACACGCGACAACGACGTTGGCTCGAATCATTGAAAGATTATGATCATACCATCCAATACCATCCCGGAAAAGCGAGCGTGGTAGCCGATGCATTGAGTAGAAGATCGTATGCAAGCACGAGTGCGTTATTGTCAACCACAAAGGCCCATTTTGTGTGACTTGCAAAGGATGGAGATAGAGTTAAAGAGACCTGGGGACGCGTGTGTGATGATAGCAAATATACTGAGTAGAACCAGACTTTAATCGATAAAGTTAAAGGCGCCAAGCAATGCACGGACACTGGGCGATGCGTATGAAAAAGAAAGTCAAGAGGGTGCTATCGGAAGCAAGAATCGATGAAGAAGGAATACTTGAGTCAACTCCGGACTTTGTGTTCCTAACGACCACGATTTAAAGTATAATATCGTGATGGGAGCGCGACAACACACCATTTTGCAATCCATCTCGGGAGTACCAAAATGTATCGTGATATTCGTACATACATTTTGGTGGAAGCAATATGAAGAGGGAGATAATATTTGTTTATCTCAAGGTGTCTAACTTGTCAACGAAAGTTAAAAGCGGAGCATCAAGTACCAAAAGGTCCATCAGAACCACTTGAAATTCCAGAATGGAAGTGGGAGCACATTACCATGGATTTCGTTCACGGTCTTCCTAAGGTTTCTCAAGGCGTTGATGCGATTTGGGTCATTGTTGATAGATTGACCAAGTCCGCTCATTTTTACCGACACGAGAAACTTATACACTTGAACGTCTTGCTTCAGATATACATAAACGAGATCAGTAAGATGCGCATGGTATGCTGCGGTATCCATAGTTTCGATCGAGACCCAAGATTCACTTCAAGATTTTGGGTTAGTTTGCAAAAAGCTATGGGCACGAACTTACGATTTAGCTTTCTAAGATATCATCCTCGCAGACGGACGGACAGACGGAGAGGACTATTCAAACTCTTCAAGATCTATTAAGACTACGTGTTCTTGATTTGAGGAGTTGGGACAAGTTTTTACCATTGGTGGAGTTTTCCTACAACAACAGCGAGTTATCAAGCAAGTATTGGCATGGCTCCATTCAAGAAGCGTTGTATGGAAGAAAGTGTCGTTCTCCGAAGATCTTTGGGATGAGGTGGGGTGAAGCAACGTTGTTGGGGACCGGAGTTGAGTACGTATGACTACGGAAAAGATTCAAACGATCCGACAACGTATAAAAACCTCACAAAATCGACAAAAGAGTTATGCTGATCTTCATCGAAAGGACGTGGAATTCAATATAGGAGATCCTGTGTTGTTAAAAGTTGCTCCATGGAAAGGAGTTACAAGATTTGGAAAGAGAGGGAAACTTAATCCTCGATTCATCGGTCCATTTTAATCCTCGATCGAGTAGGAGGCGTGGCTATAGACTCGCTTTTACCGCCTGAAATATGTCTCGTGTTCATAACGTTTTTCACATATCCATGTTACGTAAATATGTGAAAGACCCGAACCATATTATTGAGTTAGAACCCGGGACGAAATAGCGGAAGATTTGACGTATGAAGAGGTTCTGTTCAAATTTTGGATAAGAAGGAACATATTCTACGCTTCCAAGGTTATACCTCAAGTCAAAGTTTTGTGGAGGAACCACGATGTTGAGGAAATGACTTGGGAGTTAGAATCAAATGAAATCAAGGTATCCTTACCTCTTCGACATACCAGTATCGTACCCTAATTTCGAGGGCGTAAATTTCATAAGAAGGGAGGTTGTAAGACCCGGTTTTTATAAATAAAGATGAATTTTCTATAAATGTTATTTTTGAATATTATGGAATAATTTGATATAATGTTATAGTTGTGGGTAATATTTATAAATTTTGCAAAGTATACAAGTGGTTATATTATATTCGATTGGTGGGGAATATTAGGTTTAGCAGGGAATATTAATACAACGGCTCAATCATTGGTGGACCCCACAATGAAATTATTATCGGATTGAGAAAAAAGACAAAATATTTTATTGAAATAACGGCGGAAGTTTCTGGTTGATCTTTGTTGAACTACTTTCAGTAGTAAAAGTACAAGAATACGTGTGGTCAGATAGTAAAGACTATACCGGTATTGATTATCGATGCTTATGTGAGAAGTCACTTAGTTTGATTCCATTATTATCGATTAATAATATGAATTATTATAGCGATAATGACGTTTTGTTTTATTCAGTATTATTAACGTAATAAAATGAAACATCTTTTATATAAAATGTAATACTTTATTAAAGTTATTTTATAAATAAAATATATTATATTTTATTATTATGATATAGTGTTTTGCATAGTGTTTTGCATAGTGTTTGCATAGTAAAATGTTTTTATATAAATAGAATATATTATATTTTATTTAAAAGATTTTTCTTTAAACATGGACCGTCGATTAAAGTAAATCAATCGGACCGTTCATGGATTAATTCTTATGCATTCCATTTTCCTATAAATAGAAGCTCATTCCTTCATTATTTTCTTACGAATTCATTGAAACTCTAGAGAGAAAATTATAGAGAGAAGTTTATAGAGAGAAAGTTATAGAAAGAAGAAGAGTATTCTGCTACTTCATTACTTCTATATTAGGTTCTTTTTACTAAGTAAGGGTGTTATTCTTTCTTCTTGAAGAGAACTTCATTATTCCATTCACTATTATTACATTGGAATAACTCGTAAAAGTGGCATACCCTATACATAACTTTGTATACGGCGTACCCTATACTTGGTGAAATCCTTATGTTATTCCATTGCTTATTTATTACATTGGAATAACTTTTATATCTGTGGTTTACCCTATACTTGGTGACATTCTTTTTATTATTCTGTTGGAACATCACATGCATGTTTTTTACAGGACTGGTTCCGCTTTTTTATTATTACATTGGAACATCACATGCATGTGTTTTACGTGCACTGGTTAAAATCTTTTATCATTCTCGTTGAATATCCTATCGTGTTTTACACCGGATCCGGTTCCATCTTTATTATTACTGTTGGAACATCCCAGCCGGTGTGAATTTCACGACTGGTTCCGTTATTATTATTACATTGGAATAACACGCGCATGGCACCGCATACGCGTGCGTGGTGATTTCTTTTGTTATTCCATTCTTTATTATACCGGTAAGTTAAAACTTTGACTTTATACTCCATGAAATTAGTAGAATATCCTCGATATTTGCGTTTCATCCGAAGATCTTTTCACGGAAATATTCTTACGATCATTCTTGAATTTTACTCTACAAAGCAAAGATTACGTTGACAATTTGGACGTTAATAATTCCCTGGATAAAATAATTCTTGAACTTGTTTTATTGAATTCTTATATCATTGTCATCATCCTCATGTTTATATATTTTTTTAAAGTCATACATGGTGGCCTCGTAGAGCATGGATGGACTTGGTATGATTATGACGAGGATTATTCGGCGTAATCACTTGGCCGTAATGTTACAAATGATGTGATTAAAAATCCTCGATGGTAGTAGTGCATTGATGGACGATTGTTGGCATGATCATGACCATTAATGAATACACAACTATTCTTGGCCCGTAGTGCGTGAATAATTGTGATCGTGATACTTAAGAATATCCTTGGCCGTAGAAAGCGGGGGTGATTCGATGATGTGGATTATTTATTAAAGGCGAGTCTCAAATTTATATGATGATGAAAACCTTTTAAAATCATAAAAGATAGTAGATTTTATTTTCTACTTGACTCTTTTAATGGATTGCATATTCACCGCAGATTAAACTGGTTGTTCTATTGTATTTTATCGGTTTAACATTGTTGAAGACTATTGATAATTTATTTTGCATTATCTTAGTCATAATATTTCTTCTTGGGCTAGTTGAGCTCACCCTTTCTTTCACCGTTTCTCTTGAAATGAGAATATAATTTGGGACTTAGTCTGGGAAACGAGTGATGGTCCTGAAGATAGCATTAGTAGTCCTCACTATTCTGTGAAATAGTGTGATAATAATTGTAATGAGAACTTTTTGTTTGAGTTTGTATAATATCTAGTAGACGATATTTGTATTTAAACTCACAGTTTATGTCGTATTGTACACGACAGTTATGTTAATAAGTTGTATTTAAATTCTGTATCATGTAAGTGGCGACCCAAGATGGGTGATGTATACCTAATTTTGGGGGCGTCACATAGCCACTACCTGTTAGTCTATGAACATCTGAGATAATTACACCTATAAAAAGTCCCCATAGACATTATAGTATGCTGTATGCATTTGCACATACCTGACTGATTTATCTTAAATCTAATTTTTAAAGGACCTGCATCATTGGAAACTTTTAATAAGCTAGTCTGGAAATTGTCTTACAGATTGATGTGTTTCACTTGTGTGATTTTTTTAATCACCTGAATTTTTGCACTCAAAACACATTGCAGTTTGACAGCGGCAGCTTGGCTGGCACTATCCTCTATAATATATTGATAGAGATTTGTTGTATAAAAATTTACTTTTTTCCTGAAACTTATCTTAGCTAATGTCTGATTTTTTTTGCTGGGACTCATTCCTCTCGTTCTCTTCTTCCAGGTTACAAGGGTATTGCACCTGATACATAGGTTGGTGGTTCAGCCAAATACTTCCAGGGCTCAAACGTTTGCAGAGGCATTTAAATCATCTGGCGGTATAGAATCACTTCTTGTCCTATTGCAGCGTGAAGCAAAAGTTGGAGACACCAACATTTCTGACCCTTCAATTGAGAACAATATAGATTTATCTGTCCCAGGATCTGAATGGAAAAATGGTGGTGAGGTTCTAGAAAGTGGTCACACCAATTATGTAGGTGCGGAGGAGAAGGTGTTGACTTCGGTTGAAGGATCTCCTGAAACCAAGTCTCACAATATTGGTAGAAGTTCAATTACTATTTGTGCAGGCTCTAATAGTGAAAGGACGACGTCTGCTTCTGAGAATTCTTTGTTAAGAACTCTGGACGGTATACGCATCTCAATAAGTGGTGAAAATATGAGGAATAATGTCTACAATGTTGATAATAGTGATGGTATCCTTGTTGCCATTATTGCCCTCTTAGGTGCTTTAGTTATATCAGGGCATCTAAAGTATGGTCCACATACTCCTCCGGATGTGGCAGGCAACCTTCTGGGTTTACTTGAGGGAGGAGGTACCATGTTTGATGATAAAGTTTCTCTTCTACATTTTGCTATACAGAAGGCTTTTCAAGCGGCACCAAACAGGCTTATGACTAGCAACGCTTGTATAGTTTTACTGGGTGCATCGGTAAACGACATATCCCCCCTTTTGTCCTACTCCCTCTCTCTCCACTTACCAGCAACATTAGTGGTCCATCTCAGTTAAATAAGTGAACACCAACCATGTCTTCTCAAATAAAATTCCTCTGAAGCTTCTCAAGCGTACTCTTTACTGTTTCTAGAATTGGAATAGATTGTAGGTTGCCTTACTAGAGAGCAAACACTTTGCTTAAATAGGTATTACTTCATCAACCATGTTAATCTTCTTCTGAACTTATCCCAGCCAAACTCACTACACAGCAGGAGTTAAAGGAAGGGCCTAAAGGCTACTAAATAAGTTTAGGGAAGTTGACCACTGAACAACCCAAATTAGCTGTCCAGCCACCGCTAGCGTAGAAAAGTCTGTATTTTGAGCAATACATACTTTATTTTGCGATCCTAATTTTAAGGGGTTGTCTATGTTGAACTGCAAATCTGATAGGGTGTTGTTTATTTTTCAGATAAATGTAGCATCAACGGAAGATGGGATGAACTTTTATGATTCTGGTCATCGCTTTGAGCATTTACAAATTTTATTGGTTCTTTTGCGTTCACTTCCTTATGCATCTAAGGGACTGCAAAGTCGAGCACTACAGGTACCATCTTCTTTTCCAGTAGACCATATTTCCTTTCTCTATAAACTCTAGTGTGGTTACTGGTGCAAATAAGCATACCACATGCATGTGCTGTAATTGATTTCATATATAAAACTATTAGTTAAAAGTCCTAATGATCCCTGGTTGAGTTTCATGTCCACAAAATCTATAAGGAACCAAATTGTCCAAACTCCTAAATGTTAGAATAAAACTTAACCAGTAAACACTAGATAAACTTAATTCAGAGTTGGGTTTACAACCCTGAAGAAAGTACAACCTCTATCATAGACAAAATTAAGTCTTGACCCTTTGGAAGCATCTTTTTCTATCCCTTCATACATTTTGGCCATGGTTTTTGTAGATTATGGTTGAGATAAAGTAGGTGGATAGAATCTCGAATTCGTTATCCAAATGATAAAACCATCCCTTAATACACTTTGTCCATGGCTTCTGTAGATTATGGTAGAAATAAAGTGCACGGGGAAACTAGATTGCTGACATCATTCTTTATCCAATTGATATGAACCAGGATGGTTTTGATTAACTCGGAAACATGGTAATTTAAATCCTAACTGTTAACGCCAAGATCTTCTGCCACGTCCCAATCACGTAAGACGTCCTGATCCTGCACACTAAACACAGTCAACACCACAAGCTTGGCGACCCGGCCCGATCGTCGGGGATAGCTCAGCGTGAGAGTCAAGATCTGCGATCACAAGGGTTAACAATGGAGGATAAAATATCTAGTGTATTGAGAGAGATGAAATTATCAGTTACCTTTCCTTAAAAGACTTCCTTGCTATGTTATACTCTTTTAGCCGGTTCATTGTGCCACCCACTCTTGTCGACACATCCCGATCTCGATGGTTTTCGCCCACGCACACGCCCACCCACTACCTGTGGTCACTGCTTTCTACCGCCGACCGTCCCCGGATCCCATCCACATTAATGCATGGCAGATATTTCAGTCAACCATCATGCTTTTTCATCATTACCAGTCAAAGGTGGAGATATTTAATATCTAAGAGGTCAGCCCATTGACTCGGCCCAACATTATAAAGACTTAACAAAGGTAATATAAGGACTAAGCCCAATAACTTTAGGATCCAATAATGATGACCCAATGGACTAACCGAATAAGTAGGCCCAATCCCTTCAGCCCAATATGTGAAATATCAGGACCCAACACTAACTTTTACTAAAATGCAGGAAGTCATATAGATTGATTTATGCCCTGTAAGCTTGCCTTATGAGATGTTTAGCAACTATCTTTTCATTTTTGCATTATTTCAAGAGTCGACAAGTTTGTTTTGTTTGATCTTCATGTAGTTTAGGGGTAGGAGGGTGCTGTGTTGATGATTCAACTCTTGATCCACAATATTCCTAATTTTTTTTCAGGAAATATTAACATTAGATGTTACATGATGTAAATTAAAAATGAGAAATATTTTCATTTGTTTCTACATTGCTCTGTGATGTGCAGTTTGTGAATTTATTTTGTTATTTTTTTTGTTTGTGTTTGTGTTTATTGGTTAGGATTTGGTCTGTTCTTTGTTGTTCGATTTTGTTCACATGTCTAGTATCAAGTTACTTGGTTGAAAGTTGACGCTGCTGCTTTTGTGTCATTGGCTTTTCTTAGTCCCAACTCCTTACCATGGTTTTTATGAAATCAGTTTAAGTTGCTTATCTGTTCCTCTCTGTTTTATTTCAGGATCTTCTGTTTTTGGCTTGCAGTCATCATGAAAATAGAGCCACTCTTACTCAAATGGAGGAATGGCCTGAGTGGATTTTGGAGGTTCTTATATCTAACTATGAGGTAATATTTTGTTTTCAATCTGATAAGTTTACTTTCACTGTTCTTCTTTTTCTTTTTCTTCTTCTTCTTCTTCTTCTTCTCTCTCTCTTTGTAGGTGCTATGAGGGGAAAATTATGTACAACTAATGGTGAAACTCTTTACATTATGATAGATGGTGTAAGATATGAAACCCATTTCCTTATTAGTAGGTCTTCACATGTTTTTATAATGTATTTCTCCCTGCAGACGAGAACAAGTAAAGGGTCAAATTCTCAAAGCTTTAGAGACGTAGAAGACCTTGTACATAATTTCCTCATAATCATGTTAGAGCATTCGATGCGCCAAAAGGATGGATGGAAGGTTGAATATATTTGTTTCTCTTCCTCTTTTATTCCAATATATTATGTTTCCCGCCTATCAAATTTTCTCAGTAAACCTATTATGCTTTTTTATTAGCATCAGAATTCCTGCAATCCTTTTTGGGCTGTTAACCAGTATGTTTTTGTTGCTTTGTTGATGCTACTAATGTGATACTTATTTACTTTTTTACTTTGTGGAGCTTTGTTGTATCCATTTGGGCCATTTCTTACTGGGCCTAGTGGCTAATTTATTCCCTGTTTTCGTTTCGGTTTTGAAACAAATATTCTAACCAAATCTGTTGTATTGTATATAAAGTTACTAATATTACTCTCTTTTTTCTGAAAAATAAAATTTGGAGTATTTTGTTGGATTAGCATGAAGTTAGTTTTGTGAATTTATTTAATCACACACACACACACACACACACATATATATATATAACAATTAAATATGTATATTTAATTCGGCACCCCAAGTATACCTGTGTCAGGCACCCATATCCCTGCACTTGTATCCTTGTTTCCTAGCTGTTACGAACTTCACCCCATGCCAAGCCTGCAACACCCCTCTGACAGTTTAGGCATAACGAAAGAGTTGCCTCACAAAGAGAACACCATAGTTGAAAGACTCCTCACCACCTCATAAATAAAAAGCAAATGATTTACTTTCTCTTTCGCCATCCTGCACATCACACAGCTACTTGCTAGTCAATGCCCTCTATTTTGCAAATTTACTTCGAGTAAGGATTGCACATAAGGCTGCTGTGCAAGAAAGGATTGCTATCTTTTAGGGATTCCCCTATTTCCCATCCTCAAGATGGTCCAATATGGCAAACCCACCCCTTTGCCTTGTAGCACCTTGAAATTAGAATGAACTAGATCTTTTTCTAATAAAATTTATTAATTTATGTGCAATATAATGAAATGATGGAATTTATATAGTAAGATAATTATTAAGGGTTTGAATATAGCTTGGTTGAGTGGAAGAAACTGTGTATGCCGATATGATACGGATGGTTGGGCATTAAGAACTTTCCAAAAAGAAGAAAGCTAATGCATGTGGTTGGCACAAGCCTTCCTATTTCGATTGGTTACATGACTCATGTTTTGCAGTTATTTTGAACCTAAAACAGTATTCATTTGGGCTCGATCGATTTAGTAAGCTATGAATTAGATTGAAAAAACTGTTAGAGATTTTCCAACAGTGAATATTAAGTATTATCAACCTCTAGCTTAAGTGACCTGTCTCATATATGCAGAGACAAACATGTAAACAGTACAAAGCACAACTATGGAATACTTACATATATAGAACGACTTGAACTCGAGACCTTATGAAGCCAAGGTTCTTATATCATTTATTTAAAGATAAAAGGTTCTGATATTATGTTAAGCCTATCCGTTTCTCAAAATCAAGCTTAGAGTATGAACCTAAATATGTCATCAAGTTTTCAACATTATTTAATTGTAACAGTTCATTCTTGTTTTGCTTTTTCCTCTAAGATGTTCATGGAATAAATCTCTCCAAGTCTTCTAATTATATAAGTTCATTTATTTTTATCTGGTTATTATTTCCATTGACAGGATATTGAAGCTACAATTCATTGTGCAGAATGGCTTTCTATGGTTGGCGGATCTAGTACAGGAGACCAACGAATCAGGTGCTTTCCTATTTTATGAACATCTGTACTGTGGAAAGTTTCCTTAATCTGAAAATTTAAGAATTTCCTTACAGTTTAAATATACCTATCTTGATCCTATATTTTTTAAAGACAGAAAATCTGTTGAAAGAATTGTATCAATACACAGTCCATTTCTCCTGCATCAAAAAAGAAAAAGAAAAAGAAGAAGTGTATAATGACATCATTTGCTTGAAATATCTCTAATTGTAGACAAAATAAGTTAGTGCTTTAGTTCAAACCACGACCATTGGTAGAGGAAAGATGGGATTTGTTTCTAGATGGGTCTTTTTATTCGTTTTTGTATGGGCCTCTGCCATGGATGATAAAGGGTATTTTTGATATGGAAAGCTACTCTCTTTTGAATATCTTTTTACCCACTTCTTATAGGTGGATGGACTTATTATTCTTTCTTTGCTTGTATTCACATTCTTCATCTAACAAAATTTCTTATTTCATCCCTAAAGAATATAGGGACCATATAGAGATGCTGACATGAACCCTGGACAGTTGGATAGAGTTCACCAGGGTCAAGATGATAGGCATGTACTTGTAAATATATATAAATCTCAGTAACGCCTTTTATCCCATAATAGTTAGGGTATACTGTATTTGTAAAAATATACAATTATTTTAATACACTTCAATTTAATACCATCATAAAATTTCTAAGTTTCCAATTCTATAAGCAAGAGGAATAAACAATTGGTTTTTGATGAAACATTTAACTCAAAACCAATTGCAATAAGTGGAGTAGCGGAAGTAGCCTATTAGAGTTAATTATTAAGTCTCCAGGTCTTATTTGTGTGGAACTTTTTGCATCTCAACATGCCTTCTCATGTGGCGTAATATCTAGAGCAGTTTTTTTTCTTCGTTTTCTCGTAGGTTTAATTTTGGGTAGCCTTTTTGGAACTGTTGGGTTGGTTGTTTTTTTTGTTTGTAAAAGTTTGATATTATTTTCGGAAATTACTTTGTGGACAGTGATTTGGGGGAGGGAGCAGATTGATGATGGTGAGGGTTTAAGTAGGTTTTTGAGTCTTTTTACTGTTTCCTTTTTGGGGTTAAAGCCATCATGTGGTGTCAGTATAGTGATGGGTCTAGATGACGAAGAATTTGGGACAATGAACTTGTACTGTAGCTGAACAATACTCTGACCATTTTAAAAAATTATTTTATGGATAGATTAGGACTATGGTGACAATTTTTGTAGCAGATTGTGCTTTCATCTCATGAAATTGGTGTCCATTTTCTAGCAAATTCATACACAAATAATGGAGGCCAGAAAATTTAGTTAGGAAGAAAAATTAGGTAACATCAAAAGATATCAAGAGTTTTGACTTTGATACCAAGTGATGTAGGACAAAGTGAAAAAAGTAGAAAATAAGGATTACAACTCATAATTCATAATCAACGTTCATAATTGATAATCCGAGTAATAATAAGGATTACAACTCTTTTTATAGGAAGTCTATGACTTATCAATCATGTAAAATCTGTAATATTAAAAAGGAAATAAGTCCTAATTTAAATCTAAAACTATAATTAACGTTATAAAATAATATAATTAAATATAATTATTATCACAAATTCATTTCTAAATAATAATATAACAACAATGTTTCATATTTGGACCGGACTGGACGATCGGACCATAATTGTCACGGCATCGCGCAAGAGCAAGCAACAAATCATACTCGCCTTGTGAGAAGTTGTCAAGGCGCTTGCCTTGGTAGCTAGGAATCCACAAGTCGTCGTCGTTGAGGACGCCTAATTGCCTAGCGAGCGTCATGGTAGCTTGGTTGAATTAAAAGAGAACCCTAGAAACTTCTGCCGACTTCGACTTGGACTTGCCGACCCATACGCAACAGCACACGAGAATGCTTGTGTCGCACATGCAACAATTGCTATGGAATCTTTTGTTGTAGTAGAGAAAAAGGAAAAATACAAAGAAAAAGAAGAAGATGAAGAAGAGGTGAAAAGAAAAAGAACAAGAAACTAGTAGCAGAAGAAGAAAGAATAAAGAGGCTTTGACTTCTTGATTGCTAACTGTCACCAACTAGCTACTTTTGTTCTCTTTTTTTTTTTATTTAATTGCTAGCTGTCATCCACTAAAGGTTTTATGTACTGATTCATTGCCCCCTAACAAAAACAAAATAGTTGTATTACGCGTTGGTTCTACATGCTAAGCCGTGATTTTTTTAACAAAATAAGAATAATAAAAAAAATTCTTTCATAAAAAAGTAGTAAAATAATTATTATGTTATTTTAAAAAGTAACCCTTTCTCCATGAATTATTAGCTACAACTTAGTTTTATTGCATGTAAAATAACCCTTAAAAGTTATAGTTTGTACCACATAAATTATATAAATTCATGTAACTCCAAATAAATATACAGATAATATTTTTCCCTAAAATTAAATATATATTTCATATTGATTTAATATATTTTTTTGGTGCAAGACACTAGAAAAAAACATGAGAAAATTAAATAATAATTTTAGTTCAATGTACTTTTGAAGTAAAAGAAATACTGTATAAATTGCATACTGAGAACGACTTGTCGTTATACGGACGTCATGTCGGGCCCCTTATCGCCTAAGCGTCTTAGTAGTCGACTACCGTCTTAGTAATCGTATGCTGTGACCATATGTATTAGATCGGTTAAATTGAGTTAAACCAATAAGCGTTAAGCCCAATAAAATAAAAGTCTTAAAACCGGTTCTGAGTAGAGAAATGGTGGTCAGACCATTCAAGTTGGCAAATTATGATCAGTCGGTAATTAAAACTGGTTTGCAACCATAAAAACTACAAAATAAAAACCAAACATTCAGTCAGAACTCCACAAACCAAAATCAAATAACTTTGGTGGACTTCTCCTCTTTTCAACAATCATGCTTGTGTGGTAAACACAATTGCACATGTGTACTAGGGTATGATTTAGGGGTTGGGGGAGAAATAAAGTGATAAAAGTTAGAAAATAAAATGGTGAAAAGATGGAGATAGAGGAGAAGAGGGTCACATATGAGTCTCACGTGTGAACTATGGGTCTCTTTGTTTTAAATCTAGATCGTATGTTTAAGGCGAGATGTGTGGCTAAGAACGAAGACATGTATTTATCACATGGTTAATTGCTTTCATTTTTGGTTTTTATGATTTTAAAGTTTTTTTTTTGGTTTTTATTATTTGTATTCAAGGTTATTGAGTTAAGATAAAGATAGTATTAAACTTTTAATAATAGTTAAAATGGTGTTTTAATTACCGGTCATTATATTATACACACACATATATGTAAATTTAAATGGTTATGTAAATATACTCCGATAATATTTTTTAAAGACAAATTCATGACTAACTTTTAGGAGTATTAGTTTTTTTTTTCATATTTAATATATATTGAATAAATTTTGAAGTAACTATAATATATTAGTTATTTAATATCTAATTTAGAAGTCACCAGTTCAATAACAGTAAGATCACTCGTTAAACCAGCGTTAAACCAGTGATCCATCCACCCTAAGTTTTCCGAGATCCATCCACCCTAAGTTTTCCGAAATGATGACCGGTCCAAGTATAAAAATATTGCTATAAAGTAACTGATTAATAATCTTTCAATTTCTTTGTACTGCTCTGCATCATATGAGGAGCCCTTCAGGGGTACCTCTATGACTGATTAATGTAGAGACTGGAAGGCTACACTTTTTTAAAGTAGTTTGGTCTTATTTATCTTTATTTTAGTGTTACTTTAGAAAATTTCAATGATTTTATTGGAATCTCTACATCAATCTCAATGATTTTACACCAATTTCAACATTTTTCTTAAAATGAATGAAAGTATGTAATCATTGAAAACCCAATGGCGGCACAGCAAGTTTTTTAGTTATTGTGCTGCATCTTCAGTAGATATTACTATTGCTTTGATCTCATTATCTATCATAGTAATGCTTATAGAGTATATTGAGTGATTAAATCTTTTGTGTGTTACGAAGACGTGAAGAATCAATGCCTATTTTCAAAAGAAGGCTTTTGGGAGAATTGTTGGATTTTTCTGCCAGGGAACTGCAGGTTCAGGTATAATCTCAATGTTTCCGTCCTTTTCTTTTTCCCAGTTAATAAACCACATAAACATAAATGTAATAAGGAATGTGCATCAGATATGAAGGATGATTGTAGTTTTAGTTTAAGGTTCAGAAGTCAGACGATCTAAAAGAGCAGGCTGAAGATTCAAATAACAACCTGAACATGCAAGACCAAATTTTTTTTAAGGGTTCGTGTTTTACATAGGAGCACATATGATGCTCATAGAGGACATATCATCATTATATTTAAAGGGGTTCTGATCACTTTTCTACAATAAGGGAGAGTTGTTGCTTAATTTTTTAATTTTTTTTAGTCGGGAGGGTTAATTAACTAGCCAGAACTTTACAGCTTACTCAATTTCATTATTCTCACTATTGTAGGTATACAGTGTTTTAAATGGGTTTCCCCTCCTTCAGTGCTCTCTAGATTAACTTAACAAAAAGAATTGAAAATGCCATTGTTTTCTTTACGTTTTAGTTGAGTTTATGTTCTGGTTATAAGAATTTCTTCTCTTCACAAGCTTTTTGTATCCCCAACTCTTACTTCCTTTTGTGTTTAAGGTGATCTTGCTTTTCCTCAGATGCTCTTATATTGAATAATTTCATGTTTCATTTTCCTTTGATTCATTATATAAATTTTAGAAGATGTTTTCTAGGAGAAGAAAAGTTTGGTAGAATAATACATCCTTCTTGTCTTTTGCCGCAGACACAAATTATTGCTGCAGCAGCTGCTGGTGTTGCATCGGGGGGATTGTCACCAATGGATGCTAAGGCAGAAGCAGAAAATGTGGCTCAACTTTCGGTGGCTTTGGTAGAGAATGCAATTGTGGTTTTAATGCTTGTTGAAGATCATTTACGACTGCAAAGCAAACTATATAGCACTTCCCGTTTTCCAGATCCTTCTGCTTCTCCTTTGTCACGTGTACTTCCTGCGAGGAACACTGTTAATAGAGATTCATTCAGTGCAGCACCTTTAGAACCTGTGGCTGAACGCAGATCATCATCTAGTGATTCTGGAGGACTTCCTCTTGATGTATGTTTCAGTTTTCTTAGCTCATGCATATACAAAGTTTTTTGAAATCTTGTGGGTTCAAGCCATGACTCGGGCAGATCATCTAGTGCCTTCAAATAAAAAACAAAAAAGGCGTTGTGGAGAGGGTGGTTTCAGGCCAACCTGATGAGTGGACGGTCTTTTGAGAACCAAATATAAAACTTAAAGAAGTAGGTTGATGGCATAAGCTAGCAACTGCTGAGAAAAGATAAATGCTTTTGTTAAAATATTGTATCTATATATCTAATACCATATATTTCTATTTTATGAAGACCTGTGTACCTTTGAAAATATTTGTGGTAAAAGCCTAAACCTTATCATCATAATGGGATGGGATGAGATGGGATGGGGTGCCTGGTAAAATTACTCTTGAATGAGTATATATTTCATCTATATATACACATACATTCAGACACACACACTCACACATTTTAACCTTAGTCTTGAGTATCACGTAGAATGCATCTCATAAAAGAAAAGAATCACTATTAGGTGTTTTGTATTTGCACTCTTAAGGTACTATTTTACCGTTGTTCATAAATGAATGCATATATGAAGTAGATATAGTAAGGTGTTCTGGGTTTATAAACTATGCTGATACTAGCTTTATTTCGTCATGTCAATATAATAAAGAAGTTGAGAAATATAAATGAAGTAATTTTAATTATCTCAGGTCTCATGTCTTAACTAGACACGCATTAGTTTTTTCCCTTCCATTTACTTGAAATTATAAACTAGAAACTAAGCTTTTGTGTTGAAAAGTGTATATATATATATATATATATATATATATATATATATATATAACGTGTGTATTAAATGAGGGAAACTGGAATACTAAAAAATAGGAGATGAGAGATAATGGGAGAGAGAAAATAGATAAACTGAATAAAGAAAGTTCGAAGGTTAAAATAGGAAAGTAAAAAAAGCTTCATTTTTTTGTTTACACCAAAAAAAACTTGCATTCCTTCCTCACGCTTTAAAATATATATATGGGAAAAGGGAATATAAGGCATGCCTTAGCCAAGTTTGGCAAGCTCGTCTTTCAATTTGCAGTTGGGCTTTCTTTAGGTGGTAGTAATATACATATATATATATATATATATGTATGATGTATGTATGTATGTATATATACATATTTATATTTTAGCTGTTGTTTTTTTTTTTGTTGATATTTTGTTGATGGGCCAATATAATTTTAATAGCAATGAGAAGTTATGGGTAGTCGACTATTTCTAACTACATGAGGTACTATGGACTAAAATTTTGCCTTCCTTTCTCCTTCTCTTTCCTTGAGCCTGCTTCAAAAGATGGTAACATTTTAAATTGCCCTTGCTTAAATAATAACATCTGATTGATTGTTAGAACTTCAATAATCCATCTTTCAGTGTTTTGGTTGTGTATCCATCAGGTTTTTCATTTTGTTTCTTTAAGGGTTTTCTTTGACATAAGTATCTTTTGTTAGCTTGTCATTTGAGCATGATGCATCAGTTAGTTTCTTCAGTTTGTTGTGAATATTCTTCAAAAACATGCAATCTTCATGGACATAAAGCCCTCTTTATGACAATAATATCATTAATGCTTGTTTATTTGGCAATCGCTTGACTAGTATTTCCAGCTTTTGACAATCTTATATTTACAGTCGTGGGTTGGGTGTGTAGAGCTGCTCATCAATTTCACATTGAATTTAATAGCAAATGTATTATTTGTTTGTTTGATTGTTTCTCTATGTTCTGTTAAATTTTTATAGACCTTTCTTCTCGTAGCTAAATCTATTTTAAAACAATCAGGTACTTGCTTCAATGGCTGATTCTAAAGGACAAATTTCTGCAGCAGTGATGGAACGGCTTACTGCTGCAGCTGCAGCTGAACCTTATGAATCTGTTTCCTGTGCTTTTGTCTCATATGGGAGCTGCGCTATGGATTTAGCTGAGGGTTGGAAATTCAGGAGTCGATTGTGGTATGGAGTTGGGCTTCCTTCAACAACAGCAATTGGTGGTGGTGGAAGTAGCTGGGAATCTTGGAGATGTTCTTTGGAAAAAGATGAAAATGGAAACTGGGTTGAACTTCCTTTAATAAAGAAGTCAGTTGCCATGCTACAGACTTTGTTGTTGAACGATTCTGGACTTGGTGGTGGCCTTGGCATAGGAGGAGGATCTGGTACTGGGATGGGAGGTATGGCCGCGCTGTACCAGTTATTGGACAGTGACCAGCCATTCTTATGTATGCTTCGGATGGTGCTTGTTTCAATGAGGGAAGAAGATGATGGTGAAACTAGTATTCTTCCGGGGAATGTAAACATTGAAGATGGTTCATCCGGGGGGTTACATCAAAGAGCTAGCAGCAATTCATCTCTTGATAACACTGGTCGAATGTCAATACGGACACCACGGTCAGCATTATTGTGGAGGTAAGTGCTGTATTTTCCTTACTTTGAACTTTAAACTCATGAACAATAATTTTATTTTATATACTACCATGGACCAACTATTACATATGATTCTTCCCATTGTAGTTCATTGAAAACAAGAAATACCTTCTGTGATTCCTATACATATATGAACCTTATCATCTCAATCATATATATGCATGAATTATGTCATCTTTTGTATTTATGCTGTTCACAAGAGCTGAAAGTCTTGTGGGCCATGACTTCACTTTATCTATATATATATATATATGTTGAGTATGACAAAATAAAGAACCTCATAGCATTTAGATGACAGTTAAGATTGTTGGTGTCCCTACTAGTCATTGCTACGATCAATATTTTACACAAAAACAAGTAAGTGTTGTGCCAAAATACTGATATTTCAATTGTTCATGTTTAATCAAATGAAGTATAATCATAATTGAGAAAAGAAAAAGAAATAAATTAGGCTATATCATTTTATAATTATAAATTACATTAAATAGCTAAAATTTTCATATAAATATAACATAAACATCATTCTCAAGACAAATTTTTATATATTCAGCTTCAATTCAACCATGCCTGCAAAAGAATCACATGACAACAAAAAAGTAGAAATAACATAAAATAAATTAAGTTTACGTGAATAATTGAAAATGATGAGATAAAGTACATAAAGTGAAGGGTAAATATGTCATTTAGTGGGGTCCATTAGTATAGAAAATAAAAGTACTTATCACTTTATATAATCTTGTGGGGCCACTGAGGATAAATTTAGAACTTTTTTACTCTCTTTCCTCTACTTCTACTTGTACTTTACTCATCCTTTTAGGAACAGAGGGAGTAATATGTGAATATACATCACATCAAAATAAAAATTAATACCAACACTCTACTTGGTCTCCAAAATATTAAGGAAAATGATATATATATCGACAAATATTTGACAAAGTTGGATTGCGACCAACGTGGAAGTGTATGCGATAAGATAAAATAAATTAAAGTAGGACCCTTCTTAATTCTTACATATCCCACGTATGCACATGCGTAGTAATTCAATTCGAAAAACTTTCGCAATGTATAGTAGGACTCAAATATTAATGGCATTATGCCAACCATTTCTATCTCTGGCCAATTCATGTTATTTCCCATTCCATCAAGTCTCTTTGCACTTTGCATTACCTTTCTGTAAGACCCCAACTTTTATAAATAAAGATGAATTTTCTATAAATATTATTTTTGAATATTATGGAATAAATTTGATATAATGTTATAGTTGTGGGTAATATTTATAAATTTTGCAAAGTAAGCAAGTTGTTATAAAATATTCGTTTGGTGGGGAATATTCTTTTTTTTGTGGGAATATTCAGTATTACGGCTCAATCGGTGGTGGACCCTATTAGCGGAAGTATTATCGTAGTTAGAAAACGACAAAATTATCTTTCTATAAAAATAACTAGCAGAGAGGTGTTACCGTTAAAACCGTTGAACTACCCGGTAGTAAAAGTACGATGTCTGGCGTGGTTGCGATAAGAAAGACACTAAGATTGATTATTGATGCTTACGTGAGAAGTCACTTAGCTATACTCAATTATTGCTCATGATGAATTCACGCATCATATCTCTTATATTATTGATTCAATTATTGTCAAAGTATCATCTCAGTATAATATGTTATATTATTAATTGAGACGACAAGTTATAAATGATTAATAATTGTTGAAAGATTAAATATGTGTTGATTAAAAATAAAATGATTTGTGGTAATATTTATTCAATCCTTGATGTATATAAAGAGTCATTATGAGACGTTTGTGGTAAGTTTGATTATTTTATGGGGGCCCGTATATGTCATCATCTAAGAGTCCCTTCGTCGATAAGTATTTACCTTCGTCGATAGTAATTACCTTTGTGAATAGTAATTACCTTTGTGAATAGTAATTACCTTCGTCGATAGTATTTACCTTCATCGATAGTATTTACCCTTCGTCAATAGTAATTACCTTTGTGAATAGTAATTACCTTTGTGAATAGTAATTACCTTCGTCAATAGTAATTACCTTCGTCGATAGTAATTACCCCTTCGCAAATAGTAGTTGTCCTTCAATATTACAAGAGTTAAGCGCCTCTTCGGTGTTCCAAGGGTTAATTACCCCTTTCAAGAATAGTAGTTGTCTCTTGATATTACCAAGAGTCATTTTGACCCTTTGTTAAGCACTCAAGAGCCACCCTCGCTTTTTCTATAAATAGAAAGCTCATTCCTTCATTATTTCTTACGAATTCATCAAAACTGAGAGAGAAACTATAGAGAAAGAAGAAAAGTATTCGCTACTTCACTTTTCCAATATTCAGTTCTTCTAAGGTAGGGAATATTATTTGTTGTTCGTAAGGGATATTATTCTTTAGTATTCAAGAAAGAGAACATTATTCCATTCTTTATTATTACATTGGAATAACTCGTATATATGGCATACCCTATACATAACTTGTATCACGCATACCCTATACTTGGTGAAATCCTTATATTATTCCATTCTTATTTATTACATTGGAATAACTTTGATACGCTGGAATCCCTATACTTGGTGACATTCTTCTATTATTTTATTATTAGTTGGAACATCCCATTCAGGCTTTTACATGGGAATTGGTTAAAATCTTTATTATTCTGTCTTTATTATTCTATTGGAATATCTATCTCGTGTGTTTTACCGGACTGGTTTCGTCTTTATTATTACGTATTTATTATTACATTGGAATAACATCATCATGCAATACCGCATGCGTGGTGATTTCTTTTGTTATTTCATTATTTATTATACTCGGTTGGTTAAAATTTTGACTTATACTCCATGAATTTAGTGGAATATCCTTGATATTTGCGCTTCATCCAGTATTTTCATGAAAATATTTTTACGAGCATTCTTGAATTTTACTCTACAAAGCAAATATCGTGTTGACAATTTGGACGTTATTAGTTCTGAATAAATTAATTCGTGAACTTGTTTTATTGAATTATTATGTCATCATCATCATCCTCGTGTTATATTATGTTATCTTTGGCTTACGTGCATAGATAAACTTAGTATGATTATGACCGAGGATCATTCGGTATAATCGTGGCTTGTTATAAATGATGTGATAAAAGTCCTCGGTGGCTATTCTGTAATGTAGTGATGGATAGTTTTTGGTATGATTATGACCGGGGTGATTCGGTATAGTCATTTGACCATTGATGATTTGATGAAAATCCTTGGCCAGTAGTACGAGGATGATTAGATATTGTGGTTTATTCATTAAACCGAGTCTTAGTGATAAAAATTGATGAAAACCTTTTAAAACCTAAAAGATAGTAGACTTTATTTTCTACTTGACTCTTTTAATGGATCAGATATTCACTTGCAGATTAAACTGGTTGTCTATTGTATTTTATCGGTTTAACATTGTTGAAGACTATTGATAATTTATTACGCATTATCTTAGTCATAATATTTCTTACTGGGCTAGTTGAGCTCACCCTTTCTTTCACTGTTCTTTTCAGGAAATGAGAATATAGCTAGGACGAGTCGGGGAAAAGAGTGATGGTCCTGAAGATAGCATTAGTAGTCCTCACTATTCTGTTAAATAGTGTAACAATAAATGTAATGAGGACTCCTTGAGTATGGATATTGTCTATATGACAATATTCCTATTAGAACTCTCAGTTTATGTATTGTCGTATGTTACACGACAGATGTATAATTAAGTTTGTATTTGAATTTATGTACCATGTAAGTGGCGACCCAAGATGGGTGACGTATACCTAATTTTGGGGGCGTCACACTTTCCATAAGAATTTTTGGTCGTTCTCCCCTCCTTATATCGTCCTCTTGATAGCAAACTCTTCTTCTCACTTGAGCATCTAAAGACCTCTGTAAAATATGACCAAACCATCTCAACCTATATTCTCTGATTTTCTCCTCAATAAGTGCTACCCAAATTTTGTACAAATATCATCCTTTTAGATCTCCTATTCATCCTTGTATGACAACACATCCACCTTGGCATTCTCTCTCAATCACTTCTATCTTATGCTCATGTTGTTTCTTAGTTGCATAACATTCAATTCTGTATAGGCTTATAGCATTGACAGGCATATCCGATCTTCTATATTATTTTTCGATGTAGGACAGAGTGTTGCAATCTCTCCAGTTAAATATTTGATTTCCTCTTCAGAACCAAACACATAGTACATAGTCCATAACCTCTACCTCTCTAGCCATTGTGGAATAATATATGCGGTTTTCATGTCCCGATCTTTGACACATCCTCTATCCATTATAGAATAATACTAGCCGCCTTCAGTAACCCAATTGTTCCAATAGGATCTTCTTGTGTTATCTTAGCCTACCATAAACTCACCTAAAAGGTCATGATTAGAGTTACTATTGGTAGTAACTTAATACTTTATATACTAACAAATCCAACCCACATGTTCTATTGTGGGATTGGATGTCTTACAATCTTGTAATACCCCAACCAACATTTTGTCATGCATTTAAGTGGGGTAGATTGTTCCCATTAATTTGATATGTATATAAGGTTCCAAGCTACAATCAAGATTCCTTCCAAAGAAATATTTGATACCCCTTTTATATTCAGGGTGGGTTACAACTTAAATGGAAAGTCAAAACTAAAACTAAATACATAATTTAACTCCCTAAAATTACACCTAGAATCTCCCTAATAGATACTAATTTAAAATTCCTTATTAGAGCCTTAAAACTAGCTTAAATTAATTCTATAAAACACAACAATTAAAATATGAAATTACAAGTTAAAAACAGTGGAAGTGTAGAACGTCATATCTTCCTCCACCAAAGCATGACATAGTAATTACATCATACAAAAAGGCTCTTTTTACATTTTCATCATATCAGTCTAGTTCTCCAGCAGTTTTGGCTAGCATGTCAGTCTCATGTTTTTTTAAATACCTGAGAAAACTAAACCTTAATTGGTGTACAGTGTGCTTTCACCTGTCCTCAACATGCCGATTTCTGAGTCCAAGAGACAGAGAGTGCTGGTTGCTTCTTGTGTTCTATATTCTGAGGTTAGTTCCACAAAAGAAGTCTTTCTTGGAATTATTTAGTGGATTATGCATACCTGTTTCATTGTCTTCTTTCTTATGCTGGAAGGCTATATTATTAAAGTTCATGGTGGTCTTCACTTCGTAGTATGTGGTCACACTGTTTTGAATGTTTTTGTCTTTCAATGGAATGTATGTTTTCAGGTGTGGCATGCTGTTGGCAAAGACAGAACTCCTCTTCGTAAGCAGTATCTTGAGGCCATTTTGCCACCATTTGTTGCTACTTTGAGGAGGTGGCGACCCCTATTGGCAGGAATTCATGAACTTGTTAATGCAGATGTTTCAAATCCTCTTGTTGATGATGACCATGCAATGGCTGCAGATGCTTTGCCAATAGAGGTCAAACAACTTTTCTACTAATTCCCAAATAGCAAATAAGGAAACATACTGCCCATCTTTCTGTGCTTTCCACCTTTGCATTGTTAATAGTTGGTTTTCGCCTTTTGGTACTTTTCACTATTTAAATCCGGTATAGTATAACAGAAAAATAATGCAAAAAAAAGAATTGATCAAGCATAATCCCAGCACAAAATTATCCAAGCCCCTTCAATTCAATTAAAGAGAAGGGAAGAATAAAACATTAGTTAATGAATCTCCAAGCTGTCTTGTAATTAGAAGACTACTACTGTTAAAGTTCAATCTAAGCCCTTAATTTAAACCGTCCAAGATAAAGTAAATTAATGATCTTAAAAACCCATTTAATACAGTGATGTGAACATTGTCGAGCTATAGTGTTGTGAACCAAACAAAATCAAAAAAAGAATCTCTAAACAAAATCCTGAAATAAACTAAGTTTTAGTCTTCCTCGGGTGCTTTTCTCAGTCCTTATTATCCATGTATGGTAGCTGGCATACATCAGTTTCTAATACTATAAAGAAGCTGTGGTTTCTGGGTGGTTTGTGCTGTTTCTAAAACTTGGCAACAAAGATAATCTTTTGTGAATGTTAATACTTCTTTGTATGCAATTTATGTTTTACAGTGAACAGTATGTACGCGTATGCACACACCTGCACATTAAATGTGTGTATTACACAAAAAGTATGCATCCTGATCTGAGTAATAATCATCTGAAACATCCAGTCGAAAATAATTATGGAAGCTCTTTGGGTGTCTTTTATGGCGTCTCTCTTTAGACGTTGGTGATGGGAGTTTTTTGGGTGGTAGCTGCGTCTAATATCTATAGGATTCGGGGGGCTGTCCTTTGTTAAGGACATGTATTTTCCAATACTTGTCGTTATTTCTGGTGCTGCTTGTCCACCTCTGAGGTTTATTTCTTTTCTTATAAAACTATTCTTTCATCAAAAATAATAATTCAGGCTGCTCTTGCTATGATTTCTCCTGGATGGGCTGCGGCTTTTGCATCACCTCCTGCAGCTATGGCATTAGCAATGATTGCTGCTGGTGCTGGCGGAGGAGAAACTCCTGCACCCGCAGCAACTGCACATCTCAAGCGTGACTCCTCGTTGCTAGAGAGAAAAACAACTAGACTTCATACATTCTCAAGCTTTCAAAAACCTCCTGAGGCTCCAAGCAAATCACAGGCTGTTCCAAAAGACAAAGCTGCTGCAAAGGCTGCTGCCTTGGCCGCTGCACGCGATCTTGAACGCATAATGCAAAAATAGGTTCTGGACGAGGTCTCAGTGCCGTGGCAATGGCTACAGCTGCACAGCGTCGAAATAACAGCGATATGGAACGAGTAAAGAGATGGAATGTTTCTGAAGCCATGGGAACTGCCTGGATGGAATGCTTGCAGTCAGTTGATTCGAAGTCAGTCTATGGCAAAGACTTTAACGCTTTATCCTATAAGTTTATTGCTGTCCTTGTTGGAAGTTTAGCTTTAGCTAGAAACATGCAAAGATCGGAGGTATCATTGTCGCTTGTCCTTGAACTTGTCATTGACTAATGAAATAAAGTAAATCAAGTATTAAATTTGTTTTATATGTTTAGGTTGACAGGCGCACAAGTGGATTTAATTGCTTGGCATCGTCTATGTACTGGCATACGTGCATGGCGCAAACTTATCCATTACTTGATAGAGATGAAATGTCTCTTTGGGCCATTCACTGACCATTTATGCAATCCCGAGCGTGTATGTTGATGTTCAGAACCTTGCATATCATTGATTAAAAACTGTTTTTAGATTTGAGTTCTATAATTTTTAAAAAGTTAAAACCTTGGATTCACAGGTTTTCTGGAAATTAGATTGCATGGAAAGTTCTTCGAGGATGAGGCGATTTTTGAGGAGGAACTACCGCGGGTCAGATCATATTGGTGCTGCTGCAAGTTATGATGAAAAATTAGAGTCTAAGCTTGACCAAAAGAATGTGATTAGTCCATCTAAAGCATCTGTGTTGGCTGCGGAAGCTATTACAATGGATGTAGTAGATGAGGACGATGAACAGGGAGACACTATTAATTTAGAGGGAAGGGAAAAAGGTGCAGAACATCGAGATGAGACGCTGGTGAGGCTGTCCGAGACTGCCGAGCAGCCCTTGCAGGTTCCTGTGGAATCTGCCGAGCCTCAAGTTACTAGCGAAGAAGAGTTTGTGGAAACCCCTTCAGCTGTTTCACCTCGTTATGTTCCTAGTGAACATGATGAAAGAATTCTTTTTGAGCTTCCAGCTTCAATGGTCCGGCCACTAAGGGTTATACGAGGAATGTTTCAAGTAAGTTCTGCATATTCTTGGCATTGGTGTTCGTCTTTGTAGATGCACTTTTTGATGTCAATGACGATTGTTACAATTCTAGGCATCATAGAGCCAACTTCTGTGAAGAATATGCTATTATAACAAGTTAAAGTTCTGCATGGAACTAAGTGAAGCAATTAAGAACTGTTGGTTGTACATGCACTATTACTTTTAAACTAATGTAGATATTCAAGTATTCAACATATCTTATGGTTCCAAATTATAGCAAATAGTATTAATTGTTTGAACATTTGTCTTCCAGATAACAACAAAAAAAATTAATTTTATTGTTGATAAAGCTGAGAGCAATATGAGGGATGGATTAGACTCTACTGAAAATCGAATTCAAGAAAAGGATCAGAGCTGGCTGATATCTTCCCTTCATCAAATATATAGCAGAAGGTGGGAAAATATTTTGCTTATTGAGTTGAATCTGTATATGGCAGAATTCATTTGTTTGGGCACCTTACTCTTGCTATTCTTCATTTTTTCAGGTTTCCAATAATTGCATATTTGTACTGACATAAGGATATAAATTTAGTCAAATGTATGCATTTGTTTTTTTCTTCTTCCATACTATAGTTTATAATTAGATTTCTACTTGGTTATAATTTGTTATAGAATGCATACTTTGCTGGGCCTTTCATCTAATACATAGCTTTAAACCAATTGGCAGTGTAACATGGTGTCAGAGCTTTTGCTCTACTAGGTCTAATATTTTAGCCTTCATACTTATAAATGGTCCCCAGTTCTGTTAGTGCAATTTGCAGTCTCAGTTCTTTCTCCATGTGCAAGCGGGGTTTGAACATCAGATGGCATATAATTGGATGCTATATATTCGTCATTTAGGTCAACTGTAACTTTTAACAAAAAAGTTTTGGTAGGTTACTTTGGTCTGTAGGATGATAATTTTCATGTTCGTAATTTTGCATTTGGGATGATAATTAACTACGTTAACTGTAAGTTTCTATGGTTTCTCTTGTTGTCCTTTATTGAAGTTTTGTGTCTATTTTGTTTTTGGAACTCTACTTTTGTGTCTTTGACTAGTCATGATTTGTTTAGGAATTGTGCAGTTTGTGCTCGTCTGCTCAAGAGGCTTTTTTCTTTTCTCCTTGGCAGTTTATAAACATCCTGTGTACATGGGAGCATCCTCTTTTTTGGCAGCCATATATATATATACAGGGTCCAGGTTCTCATTAGTTAGCCATATATATTAATTGGTGATTTGAGACTGTTCACTCATGTATTTTGAAGAATTTTAGTAGGAAGTAGAAAGAAACATGAAGGTTATAAGCAATCCAACACAAGTAACAAAAAGAAGTGGAAAATGCATGCCAACAACCCCTTAATCCCTATGAATATCTGAAATAGCTACCCCAAAACGCTCTCATTGCCGACTCCCAAAGAGATGCTAGAAAAGGCACGTATTCTAAAGTAACAAATAGAGAGAGATGTATCTGTGAAGATCTATTCATTTCTCTGTCCACGTACCCCAAAAACTAGCAAACAGCGCTCATCGCGACAAAATTTTGCCATCTTACTTCTCCCGAAACCTCTAAACCTGATATGCAGGAAACTGCCAAGAGAACAAAGGAAGTCTTGTCTGTTTGCTGCAGGATAAATGATTAGAAAAGTCTTTTCTTTTCCTAATTTTTCTGTTGTGTTATATGAGTGTGGTTTTAGAAGGGAGGTTTTGTCACAAAAATTTTCTCTTCCCTACTTGCCAAGGATATGTTTTATACTTGGAAGAACTGGATGCACAAGTTCATAGAAATTGCTATTCCCCTCCAAACGATGATCCCAATTACACAAATTTTACATGAAAGCTATACACTATCTAGTATCTATCATCTTACGCTGGATATTATTTTCTTCAGTATATCATTTTATTTGGTTTCTCAATGTGATAATTGCCTTCACGGAATATAGTTGGTAAAACTTTCCAAGGTGTAATCAATTGTTTTTTCACATCCCCCTTGTCTGAATCCCACTATTTTGTTCATCGTTTAACTGTTATTACAGATATCTCCTGAGAAGAAGTGCACTGGAATTGTTCATGATTGACCGGTCAAATTCCTTCTTTGATTTTGGGGTATTACTTTTAAAAAGATGTGTTTGTCTAATTTTCTTGCAGAATAATGTTGACAAATGCCAGCTAATCTGTTTGTCTAAAACTTGCTCCAGAGTACCGAGGGGAGAAAAGATGCATATCGAGCTATTGTTCTAGCGCGTCCTCCTCGCTTAAACAATATTTACCTGGCTACTCAGGTGTTTCTTCTCTTTGTTTTAGTTATGTTATTAAAACAACCTTTTGATTTCATAGTTAAACAATATTTATATGGCAACTCAGGTTTCCACTCACTTTGTTTAGTTATATCTATAAAACAGACTTTGTACATCTGATAGTAATTGACCTGTGGAGGACCAAATATTTTTGATGAACTTGCATGTCTGCATGCCCACTGATGTGGTTCGCAAGTTCAGTAATATTTGAATCTTGCATGATTAGATTTATGGCAATGTTATGTTTATTCATGGATTGTTTGTAATTAATTTATTTTAGAACTAGAATGATAGTCTTATGTTTTCTTTAGGTGTATGACATTTCAATTTGTGTATTAGGATTAATTTTTGTCACTAATCGTGGTACGGCTGGCATCTCAGCCTAAATTTATTCTTATGGTGTCTTCAAGTTAATAGAGTTGAATGTTAATATGTGTAAGGCTGCAGGCTTAAGGCTGCGTGCAATTGCCTGAGGCATTGTGAATTTTGGATTCACTCTTTCTTATACATCATTTACAAATACAGCTTGTGTCTTAAACAGTTCAAAATTATGAATCATATGGCTTAATTATTTATAATACTTACAAACTAGATATTGTTTTTTGGTATAGAGGCCTGATCAACTTCTGAAGAGAACTCAACTCATGGAACGTTGGGCTAGGTGGGAGGTACAATTATGGTTTGAACTTGGGATATATCTTTCGTCTTACCCTTGTTGCTACAATTTTAATTGTTCCATGCTCTTTTGCTCAAATGAATCCTTGAAATTGCTAAAATACATAATTTCCAGATCAGCAATTTTGAATATCTGATGCAGCTGAATACACTGGCTGGGCGTAGTTATAATGACATCACTCAAGTAAGCTTTTCTTGATGAAAGCTCTTGTTATCTCACGAAGCCTTTGTTTCTGCTACTAAGTTCATTTCTTTTATGCAGTATCCTGTTTTTCCATGGATTCTTTCAGATTACAGTTCAAAGACCTTGGATCTTTCTAGTCCTTCTTCTTACCGAGATTTATCGAAGGTGGCGTAATTTTAAAATTTTCTTTTCAAATCTTTATTCAGCTTTGCTCTCATTAATAAAATAGATCATTGTACAATTTCCAGCCTGTTGGTGCATTAAGTCCTGATCGGCTGAAAAAGTTCCAGGAAAGATACTCCAGTTTTAGTGATCCAGTCATCCCGAAGTTCCACTATGGTTCACATTACTCAAGTGCTGGAACAGTATGTTCTCCTATGATTTTATTTACTACTTTATGTTCGTAGTATGAAATTTACGTGTTGCAAGTTGTGATCTTGTGACTGCACTAGACCTTCCGGTCCCCTTTCTTCTATTACTGGTTTCTGGCAGTTCTTTGTATATGTATTAGTGTTGATGTGGTGCTTTAATACTGCTTTATACATGTACTCATCATGCAGTATAACTGTATAAGAACTAACAATACTTTCCTGTACTAGTTGTGCTAAAGACGTACTTGATTTGATTATACATGTATTGATGTAGAAGTAGAGATTAAAAGATAGATAAAGAAGAATAGGGGGAAGTTGGAAATTTGATGCAGTCCATAAGAGGCTTAAGAAAGAGCATGTTCAAATGGGGGAAATTTATGTATGCATATACATGTATGTATATATATACATATATGTACATATGTATATAGGTATATGTATATGCATATGGTGTGTCCTTGTCCATGTCTATAGTCCATCATATTAAGAATCATCTTTCGTCTTTGTGATGTGCTATGATTCTTAAATTTAGTTGCTAGGCAACTCCTATCACTATATTTAATTAACCAAGCTATATATTTGTAAATGTTAAATCAGTTTTATGAGCCTTAGTTAGATTGCATGGATGAGCATGTAAACTGAATATTCACTGGCTTACTTCTTGTTGCTTCGATGTAGTACGTCATGATAGCTAGTTTAGTTTTCATTCTGTCAGATTGATGTTTGTCTAATGTTCTGTGTTTCAATGATTTCTTTGATGTCAGTTTATGCACATACAATATGGGGACAACCAAATGTTAAAATGTTGAGTTTCTGTTACAGGTGTTATATTATCTCACTAGAGTGGAGCCGTTTACTAATCTCTCAATTCAATTACAAGGTGGAAAGTTCGATCATGCAGACAGAATGTTTTCAGATATTTCTGCAACTTGGACTGGTGTTCTCAAGGACATGAATGATGTGAAGGAATTGGTACGAATCTAGTTGACCTTACCGCCAAAGAGCTTCCTTTAGTTGAAATAACGTTGGACAATCTTTGAAGTCTTCAATTGGCTATCAGTGTCTTTCTCAGTCTTTAACATACAAAATAAAGTTATTTACTTTTCCATCTTAGGTTCCTGAGCTATTTTACCTTCCAGAGATATTAACTAATGAGAACTCAATTAACTTTGGTACAACACAGCTGGGAGAAAGACTTGGTATGCATGCCATTCTAATTTTTGTGTCACAAGTACAATATTCTCTCCTAGACAATGTGAACTGCTTTTCAACATTTATCTTTCTTCTCTCTCTCTTTTGTTCTTCCTTTTCATCTTATTGCTCTACTGTTTTTTTAACTATTTCAGATTCCGTTAGACTTCCTGCTTGGGCTGAAAATGCTGTTGATTTCATCCATAAGCATCAAATGGCTCTCGAGAGTGAACATGTGTCAGCACATTTGCATGAGTGGATTGATCTTATATTTGGGTAAGCTCTATTATGTTGTGAATGTTGGCCCTTGGTTCTAATTGTTTCCACCTTAAGGTTGTGATTTTCTTCTTGCTTGCTGGTTATGATGAAGTTGAATGTAATTAATGATTTCTTTTTGCAAATGTTTGGCATTTTTTATCCTGAGAAAACTGGTTATCTTATTATTCTTTACTACATTTTAGATATAAGCAACGAGGAAAAGAAGCTATATCAGCAAATAATGTTTTCTTTTACATCACCTATGAAGGCATTGTGGATATTGACAAAATTTTGGATCCTGTAAGTTTACTTTGTTTTATTTCTTATAATTGTCTTTTTTTATAAATATAACATGTACTCATTTTCCTTACAAATCTCCAAAAGGTTCAACAACGTGCTACACAAGATCAGATTGCTTACTGTGGACAAACCCCATCCCAACTTCTAACCGTCCCTCACTTAAAAAAGATGCCACTAGCAGATGTTCTTCATTTGCAGGTACTTCTTGATTTATCGTTCTGAATCTAGTTTCTTGGGGCATCTGGTTTCATTTATATGGCCATGCCTGTGTTTTTCAGCTTCTGATTTCCTTTTCCCCTTTTAACCTGTTATTACCGGCTGTATTAAGTATGTGCTGACACTTATTGGATTGTAAAAATAACTGTTTGGCTTTACTACTGAGCCAATATATATTTTATGGTTGCACTCACGTTATACCATCTTGCTACTTATTCATGATGTTGCAAGTATGTGGTACTTATTCGTGATGTCACAATATGTGGTCTATATACGTCATTATGCTATTGGATAGCTTCCCTTGAAACCCGCTGAATTTTCACTTACTCTGATTTAAAATAATTGCATGAAAAGGTTGGCAATTGATTGTTTAATTATGCAGGTCCCTTTTTTTGTTGATAAAAAGATTTTATAGATGAAAAAGTGAAGTGCATAATAGACATTGTTTTGCCCTCTCTCTAACATCTTAAGCTTTTGGAGCAGTTTCCAACTTAAGACTCATCGCCTTTCTCCTTGGAACTTTGTAGTTATTTGGCTCTCGCTCTCTCATGAATCACAATTAAAACCACCCAAATACAGTGTTATATCGTAACATAGTAAGTGACTTGATGATGCATATACATATTTCTTGGTTAAAAAAAAGACACTAGTCCTTGGAAGTGACTTTGGCATTTTCCTTTTGGAATCCAATTTTCTTTTGACATAATGTGATTAGAAGCCAATTAGCATGCATTGAAACGGCTGGATGCTAATCCTATTCATGGTGTCAATCATTCTAGTCCCTGAAAGTTCATCTCAGGGGCTGAGTTCCTACTTGTCCTTAGTCTATTGTGGAGTAATTGATGTAATTTGTATATTTTATTTATTAGAGAGAATTTAGGATATTATTATTTGGTTAGGGTATTTTAGTTTTAGTACTTTTATTGTTCCCCAAGTAATATTAGGGTGTTAATACTGTATAAAAAATAGTGATACAATGCCCACAAGATTTTCTATTAGACATACTATTTATTATTGATATTAAGCTATTTTTCTACGGTCGAGAAACCCTTGGGTAATGGTGTGCAGAGCATCACTAAGTAAAAGATCCTTGGGGTCCTAAGGTGCAGAATAAGTTAATTTTCCGGCAGTTGTTCATCTCCAAAAGTTGTCTTACATCATATTGGTTTCTCAACTAATTTCTCAGTTATTGGGTGATCTTGGGTTTGAAAAAAACAAAACCGCAAAACACCATTCATCAGCACTGCTCACGAGATTACTGTTTGCTGAAGTTGTTTACGAGTTCACTGTTCATCAGATTAGACAGGGTCATTTTCCTGGCTTCTTTATTGTCTTTTGTGATGGCGCGTTTAGTGGGATATTATGTTCAGACTTGTAGATGGAGTCTAGAGCAACCCTCTTCTAAGGGCTTTGTATTTTCTACTCTAGTTTTTGAGGATTTCTCATCCTCCGGGTATCATTTTGGTATCTCTCATTTCTAATAAAATCTTCTTTTTCTACTCTGCTGCTTCAGTTAAAAAAAAGTCTGCAGTTGACGTATTATGTCCACCCCTATAATAAGGATGACAGAAAATATAATTTTTCTTTATACAAGTTATTACCCATGTAGAACGAGTGATTGTCCAAAACTAGAAAGGCAAAATAATGCTTTCTGGATTTTTGCATGTAGACCATCTTTCGGAACCCCACAGAAGTTAAACAATATGTTGTTCCATCCCCGGAGCAATGCAATCTACCCGCTGCTAGTATATATGCATCCTCAGATTCTATCATAGTTGTTGATGTCAACGCTCCAGCAGCACACATAGCAAAACACAAGTGGCAGCCAAATACACCTAATCGCCAGGGCACGCCATTCCTCTTTCAACCTGGAAATGCCAGTGCGAACTCCTCTAGTGGACTTATGCGTATATTCAAAGGATCGACTGGCTCTGGTTCTGAGCAGTGGCACTTTCCCCAAGCACTTGCATTTGCAACTTCTGGAATCAGAAGCTCAGCTGTGGTCTCAATCACATGCGACAAAGAAATTATCACTGGTAAGGTTCTTTCACCTTGGTCACTTATTAAACTTTGTTTATTATAAAGAAATTAAGGTCGATAATTACTCGTTCCAACTTTTGCCATTACATCATTAGATACTTGGATGCATATTGCCTGCTATAAGTTTGTCCGAACTTCACATGCAGATTGAGCTCAATGGAACCATTCCACCCTTTTCTCCTCTCAGTTTGCAGCAATTCATTTATGTAGTCAAACTATGGACCAAAAATATTTATGTAGTCGAAGAATAATCTGATATATTCATCGACTAGTCAATTTTCATCCAAAATAATGTGTCTTTGCGGCTTCTGGAATACAACTAGAACTGCTATATAAAATAATATTCTAAGAGACTGAACGTAATACCTTTGTAATTCATGATAGGTAACGCTTCAGAAAGCTGTATGACCCCCCCCCCCCCCCCCCCTTGGTAGAAAATATGAAATTATCTTTTATCAAGCATTGTGCTTGAACAACGATGATCATATGCAGTATGGAATACTAAAGTTAGTTTTTCAGAATCTGCAGAATCACATAAACACAGAAAGATCAAAGTTATTGCTAGAACAAGGTACAAATAACATTATCAGCTCTGATAATATATCACAAGCCAGAATAAATGTTGACAAAAAACAAAAATGGTAGAATTATAACTTACTGTTTTTCCTTTTTCATTTGAAATCTTGTTTGTATCAGTAATATTGTAGTTACATTATTGACATATGCAGCAGCCAACTAGTGAATCATCAATGAATAAAGCTGTAGTGAAGCATTAGAAAGTCAAGTAGTTTTGAACAGCATACTTTGTGTTTGTTTTCCTTTTAGCTTTTATTGGCCTAGGCTTTTTTTACCCAGAAAAAATACTTCTTTCTCAAGAAATGATATTAGCTTTCTCTTTTCGGATAGCCCACACAGAGTTACTGTGCATGAATATAAGAGCTGTTGACTGAATTTTTTGTTAGTCTTTAGTGGCTTAGTGGAATGGATCTTCGAATAAAAAAGTTATAGTGGTGATGTTTAAGCTTGCTGACTGAGGTCTTTACCATTTTCTTTTGCCTCTGCCAATTAGCATAACTTCTCACTTTGAAATTTTCAACCTATGACCAGGTGGGCATGTGGATAATAGTGTCAGACTCGTATCATCAGATGGAGCAAAGACAATGGAAATAGCCAGAGGACATTGTGCTCCAGTTACTTGTCTTGCTTTATCACCTGATAGTAATTATCTTGTGACAGGATCCCGGGATGCTACAGTACTTATTTGGAGGATACATCGTGCATCCACTCCTCTCTCAGGCAGCTTGCCAGAGCTTTCTACAGGCTCAGGGATGGCAAGTCCAGCAAGTGGTATCGCAAGCAGCTTAGCAGACAAAAGCAGAAGACATCGTTTTGAAGGTCCCTTACACGTCCTTCGGGGCCATCATGGTGAAATAATTTGTTGCTCAGTCAGTTCTGACCTTGGTGTTGTTCTCTCTTGTTCCAACTCAGCTGATGTTTTGGTACATTCAATAAGAAGAGGACGCTTGATCAGAAGGCTTGTTGGTGTCATGGCCAATGTGGTCTCCCTTTCTTCCGATGGGATTGTTATTGCTTGGAATGAATCACTACATACTCTCAGCACCTTCACTCTTAATGGGACTCTGGTTTCTAGTGCACAACTGCCTTTCTCCTCTAGCATTTTTGTCATGGAGGTTTCTACTGATGGACGGAGTGCTTTAGTTGGATTAAACTCATGTTTGGATAATGATGGAGTATGTGACAACGACAACAATAGGTTGAATATTTCTTCGCCTTCGATTTGCTTCTTTGATCTGCATACTCTAAAGGTATGATGATGACAAATAAAAATAGCCTTCTATTCTCGCTTTCATCTTCAAATGAATTAAGGACTGGTAATAACACTGGGTTCTTATCCTTGGGCTATGTTTGTTTGCAACAAGGATGCATAAGATTGAACTATTTTATCCTTAGACTAGTCCTAAGATTACAATATATGGACCATATTTTTACTCTATGTCCATTTGATACCTCAAAAGGGGGTACTATTTAATCTCACCTTCCTCCTTGGGATTACATAGTTCCTCATAAATAACCTTACAAACAAAAATATATTCCATGAGATTGTCATCTTAGAACTAATTCAAGGATAAAAAAGTGCAACTACCTTAAATAAGTTCAAATAGCCCAATCACATGCAAGTAAATTGCAAACAAACATCGCCTTAAAGATTTGCTAAAAACAATAACGTAAAAGGTTCCTATAATGTGTAATCTTCCTATTAACAGGAACCTTCCGAGTCCTAGTACATTCTCTAAAATGCATGTCACTTACAAGGAGATGCCCTTTCAGGTATTTCATTCAATGCAACTGAAAGAAGGGCAAGATATTACAGCTCTGGCTCTGAACAAGGACAATACAAATCTTTTGGTGTCAACTGCCGATAGACAATTGATAATCTTCACTGATCCTGCGGTGAGTTGACTCTGGTTTTCTCTTCTTTATGATTCTAACTCGGTTACTAGTATTGGTGCATAATTGCCCGTTAAAATTGCTGTAAAAGGAAAAAAAATGAAAATTTATTTTCCTCAACTACAAACTATAATACATCGGTGTAGTAAAGAAACAAAGAAAAAATAAAATGGTTGCAAACTATGGGAAATCAAGTACAAGTATAAAGTCAAAGGTGGTATGTATGAGTTTGCTTAAAGACAAGTTACCGATGGAATTGTAGTTTTTAAATATTATCTTATCTTGGCTTCTGTTCTTGTTGCTTGTAGCTGAGCTTGAAGGTTATAGATCAAATGCTCAAGCTTGGTGGTGAAGACAATGGGCTTAGACCCCCCATAAAATGATGAATTTTGGCTCAACGAGTTTTTATTTGCCAGAGGAAGACAATTTTTTAAAGCGATCCCATTGAACTAAAGTTACAATAGCAGCTTCCTTTGTGGGTGTAAATATGTTTCCAAGATGAGAAAAATAGAGCTTTATATATATACACATAACAAAGAGTGTCATCTCTTATATTTATGAGTAGGGATGTTCTGCAAATTTTGACTCCATTGAGTTGTAATAGGGTTATGAGCTTGTAAATGTTGTCCATTCTTTGATATCAAAGTAAATGAAAGTTCAATAGTGCTCACTTGTTTGTGCTTTTGCCTTCTGAAGCTTTACATCTTGATATGAAGAGAGTTGCATATTTCTTTACTTTTGTTTCTGTAATTACAATTTATGAAGAATGAAGAATGTTCCTCCTTAACACCCCTGGCAATACTAAACCCCCTACCTCAAAACCTACCCCCCTCAAATTTTCTGTAACTTCTGGGCTACTAAATATTTGATTGTATGTAATTTATCCACTCGTTTTTTACAAAATAAATAATGGAAAAATAGTACTTTCCTATGCCCTAAATATTTGATTGTATAATTATCCACTTTAAATAAGGAATTTTGAGCCCTTATAATTTTGGAATTTTATACCCATTTGTATGTTGTATATAACTTGGAGCCTGACATGGTAATCTGTTTATTTTTGTCCTCAATTTATATATTTATGAGCTTTTGAACCAGTATAAATTTTTTAAAATATTTGGCTTTTGGTCCTAATTAATTAGTAAAACTTAAAATTTAAATTATGATATGAATTTATTTTAATTTTTGAAGTCACAATGATACTTAATAATATTTTTTAAATAATTTACAATAACACCATTACATTAATTAAAATAAATAAATTCACATTATTTTAAGATTTTATAAATCAACTTGGTAAAAAAATCTATCTTTTTTTCTTTTTCATTATTTTTTTTTGGAGACGGGAGAATTAAATTATACTTGGGCATTAACTGTGCAGCCAAACACATCCCACAACCAAAACCGGAAAAACCCCAGAAAGATTTGATCAAACGAAGAGGGTGTAGCTGTTCAAGACTTCAAGTAAACACGAGAGAGAAAGTTAGACAGAGAAATGGGAGGAAAAGGAAGGAAAAGGAGAGAAAAGAATTACAGAGCAGCTCATGGAGGGCAGGCTCGTCGTCTTCCTCCTGCTCCTGCCGCTTCCTCCATTGAAGCTCTTCCCTCTAAACTTCGTCAAATCATGACTTTCACCCGTTCCTCCCAGCCAGGTCTCTCTCTATATATATATATGTGTGTATATTTTATTTGTTTATACAAATCTTATGTTTGTTTTTCAGGATTTCAAGGCATAATTTTTACCTCTTGCAGTACAAAAAAAAGGGTTCCATTATGAGTTTTTGAAGTCAATTCCCAAAATCTTGAATTTAAAATTAATGTGAATTGATTTAAGTTTTGAAAATGACAAAATTTTGTAACTAGTACTTTTTAAATAGTTTACGTAGGGATTAAAATCAAATAAATTCATATCAATTTGGTGTTTTAGGATTTTGTGAATTGTCTTCAAAACAGTCAAATGGGGCTTCTTCTTCTTTTTTTTTTTGGGAACGGAGGATGAGGGTAGTAGTATATAGAAATACAAATGTGTGGATGTGAATATTGGTAGTTGCTTAGCTAATGGTTAGCTTCATTTTATTGAATTTTTCCACTATTATATATTATTTGTTTCTGCTGAATAGGAACCTCTCTTTCTCTGTGTAATTGCGAGCAGTAGGATGAGTTTGTGTAGTAATTTGTTGGAAGTTCTTTATCTGTTTTTTTTATTTTGTTTGAATGAGTGTTTTGTTATGCTATTTTAGGATCAGTAGAAGTATCAATGGATAGTGCACAGAGGAATAAAGTGGATACTGGAGGCAGTGGTGATCAAATTGAAAAGGTAAGCTGCTATACACTGTTCATCCTCACCATGTGTGAAGGACATTCACATACTATTAATAAATGTCAGATTCTGAAGGGATAAGTATTCCCTGCCTTTTCTGTTTCCTAAAATGATCTGATTGTCAGTTTCGTGTTACTTGGGATTAGAGGCCTCTTATGTTTTAACTGCAAGCTGTGTTTATCTTGCTGTTAAGGATGTATGGAGTTCTAGATTGATGGGTAACAATTTAGAATTCCATCGTGGAGGAAGTCTGGAAGTTTTCTGCAGACTTTTTACTTTGTAAAGACATGAATTGTGAAAGCTTTACCCCATTTTTTTTTGGGTGGAAGAAGTTGTGTTTGTTGGTAATATGATCTTATAGGAAAATTTGGAGAAGCAAAACAGAGCTCAATAAGTTTAATCTTGAGTGCCAAAATCAAATAATATGATGACCCTTTTGTTTATATTTTCTCGTGTTCACTTTGTAAATCATTTTAAAAGAGAGTCCAAGTTTCATTGGCCTAATGTTTTTGGTGGAGCTTTAGAAATCTGTGAAATCCTACTATTTGGGCGATTAACCTTTCTTTCCTTTTATTTATTTATTTATTATTATTTTTATTTTTTTTTTTTGGGGGGGTGCAGGGAGGGTATATGTACTTTATTTTAATCTCAGTCATTTTAATTTTTTAACTAATGTGCAATAATATTCTGAGTTGTGTGCATTACTTTCAGAAATTTCGTTCTGATGAGAAATTAGAGTTGAAAAACTCTGGTGTCAAGAGGAAAGGTCATGATGAGATTCAGAAAGAAAACACACATGAAAAGAAAAAGAAAAAGAGGAGAAGAAAGGGGGTAGATGACCTTCGATTTGAGACAGGGGAACTAAGTGGTGTTGGTTCAAAAAGAAAGGAGTGTAAGAAAAAGTAACTCTCTCTTTGCTTCTCCCTGGTTGATTTGTGTGAACTGCGAATTCTTTAAATCCACTAGATGATGTTTTTATCTCACGTGATCTTGTTTATGTATTTATTTAATGTCCAATATTGCGAGAAATGTTCTTGAGTAGGGGTTCCTATGAATTTCTTATAATGTAAGCTCTTCATATAAGATCTGTTGTTGTCGTAGCTCAAAAATGACAGAGGCAGAAAAATATGATGCTTAGTTTGGCTTCAGCTTGTAATCAGTACTAATCAGATTTAAATTCCGTGCAGGCGTTTGGAAGAAATGAAAAAGAAACACAAAAAAGTCGAGGCAGAGGAAAATCTGGATTTCCCTGCACGTGAAGTGATAAAATTTGGAGAGGTCGTTGAAGCTCCACCAAAGTTGGTCTTTATTCCAAAGGTAGCCTTAAATTTGAGTATATCCTTAATTACC
Source organism: Panax quinquefolius (assembly GCA_020205615.1). Taxonomy (NCBI): domain Eukaryota; kingdom Viridiplantae; phylum Streptophyta; class Magnoliopsida; order Apiales; family Araliaceae; genus Panax; species Panax quinquefolius. Next base: position 6,490,412 of record CM035158.1, read on the forward strand.
ATTTGTCTGTAATAGACAAATACTTTCCCATTTCCCAACAAGAGGCTTAAACCTGATACGTCCTCTCTGAGGGTAAATAGGAGATACCACCCTGGCTAACATTTGGTCTTCTGAAACTTTCATGTACATGACAAATTAATTCTCAGTTTTATTTCGTATGCTCTTTCTGTCATGAAGGGAAAGAAGTCAGCCCAAGATGCTTCAAAAGAGAGGCTTCGTCTGGAGGCAGTTGATGCCTACAGGAATCGGAGAGGATGGGCGTCAAGACCAGGGATCCTTCCCCCTCCACCCGAAGTTACATCTCAATCATTTTAGCTGGTATCATTCTGTTGTCCCTCCTGTGAGCACTTGCCCCATCTCAATTTGTTGGTACTTGATTACAAGCAAAGGCCTGTAGGGTCTCTGCAACCTTATCAAAGTAATCAAAGACTAAGGATGAGAATGGAGAAAAATGGCCCATCTCCTTAGCTTATTTTTGGGCACCGGTGCCATAGTGCAAGCAAAAGCCACAAATTACTGTTCTTGTTACTACCTTTAATGTTCTATTATGATTATGGACAGCTTATGTTAAATTATAAACTTGCATAAATATTATCTCGTTTTAAGTCTATCTAGTATCCTTAGTTGAAAGTCTTGTTTATTTGTATGCTTGTGGGTGTGCAAATTTCAGATCGAACCAGCATGTTATGAGGAAGAACTAAAAGTTCCCTCAGCTAATTAAAGCAATGTAAAAACAGACGGCAAACTTGCTAAATATTGTCTGAAAAGAGGTATTTTAGAGTAATAATGATCTTTCCAACTCCAGAACATTTCAATTTTTACTTTTGCCAAAACCAAAACAAAACAAAATAAAATAAAAACTGAATGGTAGGATTGCAGGAGAAAGGAGTGTATTAGTTGTCAGGGGAGCCCTTATAGTTCAACCTATTCAGGTTAACCAATGCCTCTATTTTTCAGCAAACAATCAATCTTGCAGTGTCTTTATACTGCATGTGTAGTTCTGCTTTGCAGTTTGGATCTGACTAGAAAATTCACCGACCATCTTGCAAATAATGTCACTTAAGGGTTTTACTTTTGCGGTGGAGATAATCGCAAAAGTAAGTATAAACATTCATCTCATCCAAAAATTGCTCACCAAAATATGGGGAGAAATATAATTTTTGGGGGATAGATGCAATCATTTTGAAATTCTTTTGCGCTCATTCATAAAATGAAACCAAAAATTGACATTCAATGCAGCATAAAGTTGTAAGCACAACTTTTAGGTTGGAGGATTCAGAGTGCATTTTGCAGCTTGAGAAAGAGAGAGGGAGGGAGGGAGGGAGGAGGGAGCATTACTATTTTAAAGTGCTTATGCAAACACCATGTCAGACAGCAGGTTTATTCCTCTAGCAACTGTGCAAACAGTGAAATTGAGAACAAGACTTTTTGCCCATTTTTTTATTATTTACAAACTCAAGAATGGGGAGCAACTATTTGTTAATAAACATAAAGCAGGCATTCAAAAGAAGTGCATGGTTTCTTTGAATGTAAGTAACTACATTATTTACATCATATAAAACAGTTAATGAAGAGAGGTAAGACATTCCCAGGAAAAAAGAAAAAGTTAATATTCTAGCCTATGGTTTGCAAAACCACTTGTGCAGCTTCAAGGCCTTGTAAATGGAGTAATTCTCACAGGAATTTGTTACTGATAAAACCAATCTTCTGACAGCACCACATTTGCGACGAACGAATTAAGCATTTCTAACCTTGATGTGCTGTTTTACCTTTGTCCGAAATCTACAATGAAGGTGCGAATTTCCATAGGGAAAAGTTCTACCATCAGCTTTATCGGATCAACCGGACCACCTTTGAACACCTTTGCTCCATCACAAGAGCCCTCTACTTTCCATAGCAGTCTTTTCTTCTCCATTTCTGCTCTTTCTTGATTAGCAGATAAGCTCATCTCAAAAAAAAAAAATTATCTTGAAAAAAAATGTTTTCCAAGTGATTGAAATCTTCAAACAAAGAACAGAAATATTGCCTCATGTATAACTTATATCCAATCAAGTAGATGTATTTTGTCTTAGTTTGCTGCTTCTACCTTTCTATCTGGGAACTGTTTTTGCAATTCTACATTTGCCATACTTGAGAGATCCTTGTCCTCGCCAATCTGGAATCAGATACGAATAAGAATTATTTTCTAACTATTGTATCGAGAAAAAAGTTTAATCCATGAGTTTAGTACTTTTTAATGCCACAAACGGTTGACATATTTTTATGCCACATGTGTGCATGATACCTTGGTTTTTAAATCTGATTGTTCGAGCATAGAGAAAAAAAAGAGTCCATATATGCTAAATTAATGGCCCACCCGCCTTCCCTCCTCTCACTTTGGAAAGATTTAACAGAGTTTTCTTATGATGACCCGGGTTGAGAAATGAGAGAGTACGACATCAATATAAAAGATTGAGTTAGAATTCACGTGAACTTATATCCTATTTTCATTCTTTTTGTGGGTAACAACGGGCTAAATTAATATTTCTTTGTCACTATTGCGAGAAATTGTGGGCACAAGGATACCTCTTGCAAGAATAATGGCTTTTTTTTTGGGTATACCGCTCCGTGAGCAGAGCGAATGAGTCAAAGAATTATCCAAAATGAAACTTAAGGCAAAATCTTTACAAATTTTTAGATCCATAAAGGATCTTTATGATCCCTCGTTCTCCTTCCCTGTTATATTTCAGGATTTATCCATGAACAAGTCACGCCACAACCAAAATAGATGGAATTTAAAAAGTCATTCAGGTTCGTTATTGATTAGGTATGAACATAAAGCTAAAAGAATTTCAATTTGCCAATTCGAGTAAGAGTTGGGCATTAAGGAGAGGAACCAATTTGCCTAACTTTAAAGTAAAGGAAGAAGAATCCGTGACAGAGAATGGAATTGATGCTAAGCTAAAGAATCCCCTACTAATCGAAAGAGGGGAATTGGGGATTCAAAAGTGACTATTCTATATTCCAAGATGTGAAGGGCAAAGGAGTAGAAGGAAAGCTATTGAATCAGGAGGAGCTGTTATCCTTAGGGGCGAAGGGCTTGTTACATTTAATCCGAAAGTATGCATATCCGTTGTTCTGTTGGCAAGGAACTGACATCTAATAGTACACAATAGGAATCGAATGCGATCTTTGGCTCTTTGTGGGTTGTGACTGTTAATCAAATCAATAGTACAAAGAATGCTAAAGACTAGTCGGATTGATACTGTGCCAATGGTTCGAAAGAGACTTCCTTCTGTACAATAAAGTTGTGGCACTTGAGGAGTAAAATATGCTGCTTGAGTGAATGAAGTAGGAGCGCTAATGAATTTCATGAAGCAAGGGATGGATCCTCTATTCTCAACTATGTTAAGGCATTACTGACATCTTGGAATGGATCAGTTGTTGATCCACCCATTTCTTCATGGGTGGACCTTTTACACCTAGCCCATGACCCAAAGGTGAAGCAAGGTCAGAAACAATGAATCTCTTTATGATAAACAGATCCATTTTGCAAGCTCATTATTACGGGTATTTCCTACAAAGGATCGGACTAATGACGTATACAATACTTGAATTTTCGGTATAAATGCTACATAGTTGGTTGTCATCCTTTAGAGACTACGAGTGTAGTAGGAGCATCCCTCGACAAAGGGTCTAAACAAATACCAAGAAATTTTAGGATTTTCAAAAAGATTTCTGATATATGGTTGCAGAAAAGAGTCATCTCCTCCATTAAATTAAATGGAATGATAATGTCACTAAAAACGAAAAACTTTATGAGGAACTAGATTCTTTTTCTGATCTGATAAAAGAAATAAGAACCTCATATAGGTGTGCCAATCGAAGGAGAACCTTTCCATTTTCTAGCTCCTGCAGTAATTAGAAATGAGGTGTCCATAGGAGAAAGTATCATTAATAATACTGTTACTAGACATTAAGAAACTTGTAAACACCCTTTAAGAATCATTTAGAGTTCCATTTGATAGATTAACCTGTAAGGTAATTAATGCAATATTATCTGGGAGACTGTAGGAAGTTTCCATCCCTGAAAAGTTTGGCATTGGAAAATTTGCCCATTTGTCGCCATCCTGCAAATGTAAGAATAAGCATGTAATAGAGTCTCTAGACATGAAACAAAACCATTTTTAAGGTATTTTCGTCACCTGTTCAGTGAAAGCCAAGAGAAATGGAGAATAAATCTCCTGACCAAACGACCGACGCCACTTAGCTCCCTCGCCAAGGGAATCGATTCTGAGATAGTACTTCCCTTGGATCTGTGACAAGTATGTTATTTAAACAAATAGACATGGCTTCCACAACATACACAAATATATGAAACATCAATAAAGCATAACATAAGATGAACAAACATGTGAGAGGAAATGAAATCAGTAAAAGCCTCAAGAAACACAGTTGGCTATAAGTGAAAATTTTTACACTCCAAACAACAAGAGCCTAGGAGAAACTATTATCTTCTGCATGCATTCAAATGCTCCAATTGTGAAATTGATAGTTAGGTATATGCACACCCTAATCACAACTTGGAATTGAGTAAAGAAAATCCCCTAGCATTAATAAATCAATTTCTCGAATATTTACAAATTGCCAAGGAACAAAACAAGCAGGGACATTTATACACAAGACTTCACCTTGCTTAAGTAACAGTTTCTTCTGAAGATAATTTAACACTGCTGCCATCTTTAAGTATAGATGTCATGAAGAAATAAATCGCATAAAAATGTTAGTGGTTAAGCATCATGATTGGATATGCTTACACTTAATCCTTGGCATTCACTGAGAATGCAGACTGTTTCATTTAGTTCCCCTACAACTCCTCTAGAATCATCATGGATCAACCTCCTACACAGAATTATTCAGATTATCTACTTTGAAAGTGAGTAATTTGATGAGTAGCAATATTGTTATTCAGTGTCAATATTTATAATTAGGATAAATGTGGGATAAAAATAATAAACAAAAAAGCAAAGGAGAGGGAAAAACCTGTGAAGCATCAGTTCCAATTGGCCATCAACAATGCTTGAACCCCCTACAGATCTATCTACCAAGACTGAGAGCTCAGTGCTGTCATCTTTCAAGTAACATCCAAGAGTAATCTAAAAGGAAAACTGGATTGCTGTTAAAATTAATACTCCAAAAAGACTAACCAACTGGCATGTTAAATTTCAACATTACCCTACCCTATTACGAGAAAAGCTCCTCTACGTAAAGTTGAAAGTTATGTTACATGTACTCTTCGGTTGAGGGTGAAGTATCAAAACGGGGTGTGAATGTGGAAGCTAGACACTCCAAATAGTGAAAATTAACGAAGAGTGTTCTAAAAAATAGGAGTTGAGTGTCGGGCGTCCCACATCAGAATATGTGGCTTGGACTAAACTGTATCTATAACCAAGAGTACCACAGGCTTATCATTACTTTAGGGTCAAATATGTATCAAATCATAACTTACCCGACTCAATCCACTGTTCCAATAATATCCTGAAAGGTCACGAGTCTCATGACTGAAGATACTATTGATAGTAGCTTAATTTTTACATACCGACAAATCTAAGCCCTATTATGCCTATTCAAATATCAAACATAATGGTGACAAAGATGACACCCTATTTAGGCATAAAGCTAACACGCATGCATTAAGCCAAAAAAATATCACAAAAATTTCTAAAGATCAATTATCAATAAAGATGAGTTCAAGTATTAAAATATGAAAAATAAACAATTTAATAAACAACATCCAGATTGTTCCAGCTATGAGTATACAAACATACAGGATAGTAATTTCCCGCAATAGGTTGGTTCACTTCAAGGTCCCAATCAGCTCTATAATTTCGAATCTGCACGTATATAAAATAGTGGTGATGCAAATTCATTTATGGGCATGTTTCTAACAACATGAATATTTAAATAGTATAGTAACAGTTGTGTAAGGTAATGAATAAGGCCTATAATATATTGGGACCAAGTGAAAGATGCTTTTGCAAGTTGGTGCAACATACGCGTTTAAGGAAATCACGTCCATTGGAATCTGTATAGAAGGTGTTATTGCTTTTCAAGGTAGTTGTAATCTGAGTCACAATCTCTTTCCCAATTCCATCATCTGTAGGTATGGGGCCAACCTGGAGTTAAAATTATCGTTGATCAAAGGAGCACAAACACAGGGATCGATAAATGGCTCAGGGAAAATATTACATACTAAAAACTCAATTTCAGCATGCTCCTTTCCCTTGTAGACTCTTGTGATCTGCAGGCATTCAACATTTTGCATTAGAATTCGACACAAATGGGATAATCTACTAACCACATTGCTGAAATATCTCTTTACAGATTTTTATCATTTCGTCAGAATATAAATATGGATATGAACTTGCTTCTTTTTCTAATATACCTCTTCAGAATTTTCTGGTTATCATTGTGTCAAATTTTTACTATTAGAGAGACCAAGAGAGATGATTGGTCAATGACAAGATTTTAATAATTTGTTTCTTCTTCTTCCAACTATAGCATAAGAAAACTTTGCAGAGACATGTTGCTTTTCATTAAATGAGATTTCCCCAAGCAAGAAAGGTACGTTTACACCACAAAAAGGTAGTATAAGTATAGCTAAAAATGTAGTTGTAGATGTTTTATTTATATTGAGATAACCACGACGCACTCATTTCTCAACCACCTGCTAACCTTCTATCTTTTTTAGGACTTACTTGATTCTTATGCTAATAGAGATAAAATGAGATTTCCCCAAGCAAGACAGGTACGTTGACTTAAGAAGGTAACTACCTGATATATCCATGAATTAATCCTTTGATGAACTTCATCATAAAGTGGACCACGTAAAACTGTTAAAGGAGTCTGCATTTAAGTAAACAGATCTTTATTTAATCATGAAATAAATTTCTAGGTCATGAACATGGAGCAATAACTTCAGAAGGAATTACATACCTGCTCATCAGAATGGATAGGATATGTACCATTTGGACGGAAAATGTATGCTCCAGTTGCCTTCAACAAGTAATATAAGTTGTGAATCAATAATTTTCTTATACACAAACTGACAAACTCAAACCATCTACATAGCACATCTAGACACATACACATCTAGACATATACACTGAAAGTACCAATATCTCAGGAAAGTGAATAAACTATTATCGTAAAAATAACTTGCAGAGGGAAAAAAGGTTTCTTTACCTCAAAATCCACGCTTCCATCATTTCCAGAGTAGTAGCTGAATGATTGCTGTACAGAGGCTTTGATCTTCAAGTATGAACTGAAAACAGGTCAATTGCAAAACCCCAAAATAATTTCTTCTAAATAAAACCAAGTAAGGTATGAGCCCACTAACATACCAAGCTTCTGCTATTAACGTACTGAGCAAGTATTCCTTCATTCCCAGAATAGATAAGCTTCAAGTTCCCTTGCCCTACTTCTATAGTGTCATTCTCACTCCCCATGTACTTGTATAATGTTTGCCTCCCTAATGCAGCAGCTTCATCCACTACATGGGGCATAAATAGAAACAGTGTTCGGTTGTCATTTCGAAAAATGAAATCAATTTTTTTCTACAAGTTGCATGAAAATTTTCATAATATGGCAGAGAGATGGTTAACCTGTCCGATTAGTGCTGGAGACGACATAAGTGTTAAAGGCCAGAGGTGGAACAGATGCTGTAAAAGCAAGCCAATATTTGGGGTTTGCACTGGGGGATTTCCCCTCATATGCAGTAGCATAGAAGTTTCTTATCGCTATAGATGCATTAATCACAGGAAAAAGCTGTGATGTAATTTCTTTCCCACTGGAGTCCTGAACAATTACATTCCCATTGATAACCTGTTGCAACAATGATGTCGACAAAGTTCACAAACAATATAACAAAAAACCGGTTGTCCTCAAGAAAAATATATTTAGGTAATACTGTTTTTTATTTTTTGTACAAAGTGCATCTGTTTATTAAAGGCACATAATCAGATAACAGTTTCATAGAGTCGTATGTACCGGTGGTCCTGTACCAAAATGTACAAGAATGAAAAAACAGGCAAGGACATAAATTTGGTTGCACGTATATAAGTGGCAAAATGTTTAAAAAGACATGTAGGTGCTGATGGATGTGGTAATAAAATAGAAGGAAATAGGAAGCCATTTATAGGACTAGCTTAGACCTCAAAAAACTGCTTTCTTTAATAAATATTATTAATTCGTGGATAATTTACCTTTCCTGTAACATATGGCATGATGCCACATCCAACACAAACATGTCTCTGTTAGACAATAGAATGGATACTATATATATATAGTAACTTATCTCAAACTGCAGAAACTAATTTGTCAAAGCTAGTATTTGGTATTATGTCCTTAAGACAATTATACCCTCCTTACGGTACTCAGAGTTGATAGCACTCGTATCCCAGGACTATAGTAGCACTCCAAATAGTATACTCTATGAACCAAAATTATAATACTCAGAACTCTCTCTCTCTCTAAATGAACTATAAACTGCTAATGAAATGAAGAAGAAGATGACTTAGAATGATTGTGAATTTTAGTGTTCTAAAAATCCCCGTCTAGACGCACTAGGCCCCCTTGGCGCCCCGCCTAGGTGTTAGGCCCCGGCCTCCCTAACCCCTCACCTAGGCCCAAGGCGGCAAAAAAATCCCTCCTAATCTAGTCAGAGAGATTTTTTTTATTTATTTTAATAACTACCCAAATCAGATTTTGGTATATTTATTTTTCTAATGATTTGCCATATTCATAATACAAATTGTAGCATATCAAATCACAACAAGAAGTGAATAATATCAAGTCAAAATGGATAATTTTATTATAGTTGTAATTTTTTGAATTTGTACCAACTTTAAATTATATAAATTATGATACATTTGTAATATTTAGTTTAATTCAATATAATTCTTAAATTTATGTTTAGTTTCTTAAGTTTTAATATTGAATTAAATTCTTGAAATTTTAATTTTATTATTTAATAGTAATCTTGTTTATGAATAAAACTAATACGTTAAAAATATGTTTGAACTTTGAACAAATATTTGTGTTTGAACTTTGACATTAGCAATATGAATGTGTTTGAACTTTGACATTAACAAATATGTGTTTGTGTTTGAACTTTGAATTAATATAATGTGTTTGAACTTTGACATTAACAATATGAATGTGTTTGAACTTTAAGCAAATGCCTTTATTATCTTTAATATATATTGTTTTGCTTTATATTATTGTTTTGTTTGAATAAATGTAAGATAAAATATTAAAATTGGTTTAAAATAAAAATCCATTGAGGCTCAAAATCTAAGCCCCTAGGCGCTAGGCCCCGATCCTGCGTCTCGCCTTTAGCCTTTTAGAACATTGGTGAATTTGAATGAATGAAAGGTTGCCCCCTCCTATCTATTTATAAGAGGGTTAGGGACTCATTAGAAGGGACCTGACCGGCTACGAAAAGCATATTTAAGCAGCGGCAAAAGCAGCGTTTTTGGCTTAAAATAAATGGCGCTGTCGTCGTGTCAAAACGACGTAGTTTTAGGCTTAGCAAAACTAAAACGGCGTAATTTAGGCTTAGCAGAAAAGGGCGTGTCCGTTCAGCCAAAAAACGACGTAGTTTTGGAGCGTCCGTTCAGACAGATAGCACTTCCCAAAACGACACAGTATTAACGTATCCGTTCGGCAGATAACGCTTCTCAAAACAACAACACAGTATTGATATATTGATAATAAATAACATTTATCAAAACAACACAGTTTTGATAATAGAACTAAATAAATAAATTTTGTCCAAAAAATTATATACAAGGACTCAGAACCTCAAGCCACATGCTAGGCGGTCCAAACACTAGGTCCTTTCCCTTCCACAAAAGTGAGGTGCTCCTTGGGACCCAAACCCAAAAGCAACTTTCTTGTATATAAACATATTAAATTTTTAGTTCTCAACCGATGTGGGAGCTAGCTTCACACATCTATTTATTATCATTTCCAATGGTGATCTTTGAGAGTTAATATCTCACTCATTACTCCATGGATTTGAGCTTTCAAATACTTAATTTAATCTACTCAGGAGTATAACATATTAATATGTAAAATCACTTTAAATAATTAATAAAGCCCACTTTAATTTTGGCTCAAATTCTAACAGTCTCTTTCATCTAGGCTCTTCTTTACCAAGGAAACAAGCCAGGTTGCTCAATTGCGATGTCTTAAAAAAGTTTATATTTCCAATTGATGCTATTACCCAGAATATCAAACCAAATTCTATATCTTTCTTATTTTTCATGTTTATATGAACAGGAACTAAACAACTTCATACATATTAAATCTGACCCAAAATATATAATTCCGGACTCATTAATGGGATTACAGTTTTTTGTAGTTGCAGTAAATCGATATCGCGGATTAGCATGTCCAAAATGAACTGAATAAAAGTAAAGAGTCCATTAAGATCTAGTAGGTAAATTTCCTTTAAAAAGATATCAAGTAGCAATGGTCAGGAGGCATCAAACAAAAGTAAAACTAGGTAACTTAATACACTTTTAATTATTATTACATTGTACTTAATAAATACTCACAGGAATTTTGATGACATCCTCTCTTTTCCAACCCAGAGAATTGTAAACAACCACAACCTACAAAAAAGAATGTACAATAAGCTAGATCAAGTTAACTGATTGGTGATCCACCTTCACAGAACATTAACTTATATTTAAACAGTCAACTATAACCTACACATTGCAAAAGTATATAGAAGAAATAAAATGAATATCACGACTTACCAATATCTTTCCAGGTGGTAGATCAACCTCAGTTGGAGGGCAATAACTTATATTCATAAGAGGACACTGGATGAGGATGAAAAACAGAGTTTTTTAAATCCAATGTATATATGCTCCTTCACATCATTTCAATTAAAATTATACATATTCTCATCAACCAAGAAAACTCAAAAAAAATAATAAAATAAACAAGCAAAAATTAATTGTAAATGAACTCTAGAATTCAATCCATTTGATAAGCATTTAGTTTCAATTCTCTAGGGACCATCCAAAAATCGATATGTAAATGATGCATGATCCTATTTGTAACTTTCAGCGAGGTTTCCATGGAGCAACCATTAATATGAATCAATTACTCACCAAAAGAGACGTAAACTTAGTTGTTGAGAGAGAGAGAAGGGGGGAAATATCCAATTCAAAGCAAGTCCTAGTATATATTCTAAAAGGCAGCAAAATCTAGAAAATATTATATTGGAGTTTGCAACTATCTGAATAAAATTATTTTAATGACTATACTTTTAAGTCATTTAATGTTAGACCATATAGTGGGTTCACACAGAAACAAAAATATAAATGGTTGTTGAGGCTATTACAAACAAAGCAAAACAGTTCATGTTTGAGTGTCATTGTTTCTTTGCCTGTTGGAACTTAGATGACAGACTTCCACGTCCAGATTTTGACGCAGACTCCACCATGCAAGCTAGTGATCCTGCAACTAATTCTTCCGCCTGCAAAAAATCTTAAAATAATGCAAATCATTTCACATAGCTATAGGGAAGCCAACATATAGTTGACGTAGTCTAAAAAACAAAGATGCACTTTTCTAGTCAATACTTTAATATAAGCACTTTGATTGTAGAAAGAAAAAATAGAGAGAAAGGTGGAGACAGATTCTAGAACTTTGGCATAAGGTTTTAAATAATAATTTGTCTAATGGCTTTTACATAGGCTCTTGAGAAGGAAACACCATATCCAACATCAAATCAGTAGCAAGGAGATATTATTTTTCTTTTGAAAATAGAGGGTTAATTAAATTTCATTTTGCAAAAGAAACTGGAAGTGAAGAAGATGATGAATCAGAATAGAATGTGTCAAGTACTTTTACAGGTCCCCTAAATTGAGACATCCAGAGAAATCTTCACCTCCTTGTAGCCTATTGACAGCCGTTTGGCATAGTCATTAGCCACATGCTGTTGTTCTGTACCAGTAACTGTGTCATGATGTTGAGCAATTGCCAAAGCATCAGCCAAAGTGTCTGTAGCGGGTCCCGCGCTACACCTTCCCTTAAAAAATTCCAACTGTCTTGCTGCCTGTAAGGTATTGAAATCAAATGAGAATGACGTTTTCCTAAGTCCGCTAACAGCTCGAAAATGCACTTACCAAATAACCATAGAGAATTATATTGTCCTACCAAATAATAGCCACTCATCAGTCTAACATAGCCTTTGAGGGCAGGCCTGCTAGTAAAATATCCGGTATAGTAATGATTCACACGATCAGCATATCTGATAGATGCATATAGCAATAAATAAATACAAGTCGAGCGATCAATTTCAAGTGTAATGTTTCGAAGAATTTCAAGATTTACACTCACGGGAAGAAGTCATCCATTTTGAGTTGCCAGGACTCTTTCTCAGCATACTTAGCATCAGTGTAAGAAGATGGGGTGGAATAAAGAGCATTGACACGGCCATCCTGCATATGTAACCAAATAATCAGATTAACAGGAACAGGCGCTGGGTAATACAATGTGATTATTAGAAAATGAATAAAATCATAAATTGATTTGTGTTGGAGAAACTCTGATAACAAAGTACCCCATACGACAATGAATAGATCTTACTGATATGGCTAGTTCAACTATAAGTTAGCTAATATTATAATTATCTACTTTATCAGGATTTATGATGCCTCGAACAGAAAAATCAAAGCAACAGCAGCATGTGGTATGCATCTCAGTACATTTTGTTGTTATTATGAGTCCACAAACTTAAGTTGTGACAGCCAAATAAATTGATAAGAGATTGGAATCAATGATTGAATGCATATACACATAAAACAGGTCATTACAATAACTTTGGGAAAAGAAAAAAAAAACTAACTTCATTGACATAGTGAATTAGCTTGTCCATATTCCGGAACCATGTGTGAGCATATTGATAGCTAAAATCCGCCCCCATGGTCCACATTACGTGATTCGTACGAGTTATGTTCGCCTGAAACATAAAACAAATATCTACATTTAATATATTTGATTGAAAATTTTATACCAGGTTTAAAATAAAATTGCATCCAACAGAGGTCATTTTCATCCCATTCAAAGCAATCATTTACTCCAAATTTAAAAATTGCATGTAGAATCAATTTAATTGGTTGCAGGATGAAGTTGTGGTTATGGTATACATGATTGAGATAAACCATAATTAGTGGTTATGTTACTTCAATTTATATCAAAAGTTCTTTCTTGGTCTGGAGATTTCACTTCTGCCTTACATGGCATTATGACAATCCAAATATCTCAAAAATAGATACAGATTTATGAATCTATGGGTAATACAGATAACATCGTTGTTTTTTTTTTGCTGAAGAAATATGAATTTATAGATACACAATCCTTGATGCAGCTACAAAGGCTATCGAAGCAGAGAATATTTGACAGCATGCATTCCAATTGCAAGAGATAGATAAACTAGTTACATACTCAAAAGTGATTAACACCAATAAACTAATCTTACCTGTGATAAAACTGCAGCTACAAAATCATTAACACGCTCTTGGACATTGTAGACTTTGTAGTCAAACAACTTGGAATCATCCTACAATTTATTAAGATGTGTAATATCATAATGTACCAAAGTAAATGTGTTTTAGTCCATCAACATTCTTTTTCTAAGAATTTACCTGGATAATGGGGGAGTCATCATTAAATTCAAAAAAGAAACCATTTGGAGGCTCATAGTGCTCAGGGAATGCACCGGCAAAGATATACAAGAATAAAAAAAGTAGATGAGAAGATCATTTCAGCAACAAATGTTGGGAATAAATAAATGTTAAAAATAAGAAAAGATAACAACTATCAGATACTTTGAATATCTTTATTATTTTCTCAAAATAAGTACAGACCATTATAAACTCACCCGTGCAGATGAACCAAGACTTTTAGTACCCTGCCAAACAACCTCAAGATTCTTGTCATTTTTCCGCTTAGCTCTGTCTTGGTAGTTTATTCGTGCAAAGAAAAGAGAGTCGAATCCAACCTAAACAAAGAGGGAGATAGCTCAACCAACTAGAAGATACGCATGTAAAATGGGATTTCTTTGTTGGTCAATAAATGTATGCATTGTGGTTGCCTACAATTTTATGTAAACATAATCTTCAAGTATCAAGCATAATTGTTGCTAAACAAGGTCTGACCGATAAATCAGTATTAATGATTTTCTCTTTTTAAGAGTCAACCATTATTAATGTTTAGAACCTATATATTCCATATACAGACAAAGAGTTTATACCTCTGCCCCCAATGGGTAAGCTTGCACTGCAGAATGTCCAAATGGATCAATTTGCCAACCAATTCTTGGAGTTACATTGAACTCCTCCTTAATAAATCGATGCCCCATTGTTGTCTGATCTATCATATCGATGTAATGTGGGGCCACCTCATCGTGCATGCACATACCCCCATTTCTGCATCCACCAGAAAAAACAGTTGATTCATAACTTCAACGAATATATGTAGATCCCAAATCCTTGATGTACATGCTAAATCCAAACCACAAGTAATGAAAATATCTCATATTTACTTTGTCACCGCCAATCTATATTCCATACCAGTCTATACTAGAACAAGATGACTTGCAAGAAATGGGGTTAGATTGTGATAGCATAAAATTTTCCTCCCTTCTTTTCAACAAAGAAGGTTTGTAAATTAGAAATGTTTCCCCTTGAAAAATGATTCAGACTTCACCCATGACCATAGTCAATGTCACTTCATATGATTGATGATTCTAGTGCATTATTTTGAACTTTTTCTTTGAAAACAAAAATAGATTATGTAGTTAAGTTTATACACGAATTCTAGTTGACCCGAGCTGACAAGTTGCTTGGCTGCAATTTGAACTGCCTCGCTCTGGTCCCTCCACCAACGCTGAAAAAATGCCTGAATCATAAAACAAAACCATCTTCATCATCAAGTTTTTCAATTAATTCGCTCTCTCACATACAAACATCTTGTATGTGTATAGAATCAAAAAGGGGTTGAGTTGTTGCCTGTTCAACATAAATAAATCTTCGACTTTTGTCAGCCAATAATGCCGGTATAACAGAATCCAGTACATTTTGAACACATGCTCCCTGGAAACAACTAAATCCATTAACTAAGAAATCAAATGTTAAATAATTATAAGGATAACACTCCGCCCATCCCAAAGTAATTGTCCCGTTTTTTTCTTTTTCTGTTGTCCCAAAACATTGTCACCTTAACTTGTAAATTATTTTGACATCATGGTTTTACCCTTAGTTCGATAAAGGAAAACTCTCAAATCAGGTCTGGTCATTCGACCAATCTCTTGCTTTACAGAACCATGAAGTCAAATCCGGTTAAACTAAATTGGGACAAATGAAGTAATAGGAGTACATAAGGTATTAACTGGCTACCAAATCTTGCACGTCCATTGCAAGATCTAACGGCCAATATCTAAAAACAGATGGGGGCCTTCCACAGTGTTGCGAACCAACTTAACTACCCAACACTGTCCGCAACACTGCGGAAGGAAAAAATATACTATTTTGAACTAACAAGAAATCAACTTCCCTACAGAAATGCAACAGTGCTGCGGTAGTTAAGTTGTTTCTTATTTTTTTTTTTAAATGCTGACCATAAAAATGTTGCAATGGACAGATCAAAATTTGGTGGCCAGGTAAAATCTATAGCTACCATTTGCTACGGATCGACTCCATAAATATATAATATATATAGAGAGAGAGAAAGAGAGATACGTGAATGGTGTTGTTGGAGCCGACGTAGTACTGATCAACGGTCTTCAACCACCCAACATCATCATGACTGTGAGGTACCAAATGAACATTCAATTTCCCATGAATAATGCTGTGTGAAGTATTGTAAATCATGTGCTTTGATTCCGCCAATTGTGCGGCCATACTTACAAACACCAATAAAATTGCCCCAGAAATCGTCATTGTTGATCAAGTGAACCGATAGACTCCACGGCGCATTTTGCGTGAAATTAGTCATGCCTCGCCGATCGTTCTAGCATGGATGAATTCTTTGCAATAGCTTTATATGTGAGCGGTAATCTTGAGTGCAATTATTCTGATTCGAATTTCTGCGTTGAATGGACACCAACGACACCTTGACCCTCTCGCTTATATTGAGCGGTAATCTCATGACGATTGATCGCGGTGAGACGCCAGCACACAACTATAAATTGTTGTATGATAAGTCAAATTGAATCTCAAAGAAATAATTAAGAAAATACTTAAGAATTCTTCAAAGAACCAAAAGTAGATAATAACCTCATATAAATATATTGAATAATTAATAATGTATTTGATTACATAACTTGGACAAATGTATCATTTGTTGAACATTTTAACTCGAAGTCGAGAATTGGCGAAAATTACGATAAATTGATCTGTCATCATTCCCAATGATGGATGATTGATCGTAGTCGAATTTTTCAGAATTTATCGATTCGAATATCAATCTGTCATCATTTCCAATGATGACAGATTGACCGGGTCAAAAAATTTCGTCAATTTATCGACTCGAGTGAAGTGTTCAACAAATGATTTCAAACAATTAGGCTAAAAATTATTTAAGGGAGTACAATTTAAGTGTTATTGGAGTGACCCAATTTTGCAAATCAATTTAGTAGCATGAAAGGGAAGCATGAATTGAAAAGATGTGGGCCAGCAACACAACAATCATTACCTTACTTGAAAAATTGGATATCAGCATATCAGCCTTCATTTCCTAATTGATGTCAGCTTCTTTTTCCTAAATTCGGTAATGACCAATTTCATGAAGGGTTTCAGCAGCCTTCACGCGTCAATTACCAGATTATCCACGAGGCAAAAAAATTGGTTTACTTTGAAGGATTTTTTTAGATTTTTATAATTTTATTGTAATTAGGATTCCTTTTTAATTAGAATGTCTTTTCTAAATTGACTTCTATTAGGGTTATAGTTTATAAATTCCTATTAGGATTTGAATTATTTTGAGTAGTATAAATAGAGGTCCAAGTTATGTAATCAAATACATTATTCATTATTCAATATATTTGTGAGGTTATTCAATATAAGTTTATTTCTTTGAGATTCAATTTGACTTATCATACAACAATTCATAGTTGTGTGTGGCGTCTTCTACCGCATCAATCGTCGATTGTACCGAGATTAGCGCTTCAATATAAGCGAGGGGTCAAGGTGTCGTTGGTGTCCATTCAACGTAGAATTCCGAACGCGAGCAATTGTACCAAGATTACCGTCTACATATAGGCGAGGGATTAAGGTGTTGCAAGCAATTCACCCAACAACTGTGCTAGAAACGATCGGAGCGGCGACCACCTCACGTAAGCGTGCCGTGGAGTCTATCATGAAGCTCAAGAACTAATAGTATAAAAAGAACCATTTTGAGCGGAGAATCCGATGAATCTACACGATTCCTTTGTCCTTTTAAGTTATTGTTTGGGGCAAATCCAAATTTATCAAACAAATTTAGGCGAATGGAGACCAAAAATCACTTTCATGTAGTTTGATGTTTAGCTAGGGTTTATGGGGTTTAACAATTTTGACTACATATTTTAAAATTCGATTTGGCTGTTGCCATTGTCAGGCGCTAGAGGGAGGCAACTGTACACTGAAAATTTAGTAGATGTGTACCAAAATTGTTTTAAAAATTAGTATATATTCCAAAATTAGAAATAAATGATTTTTAAAGTTTTTGTTATGTTTAAAAATAGAATGAAGATCATCTAGGAGGATCTTGTAAGGGTTTTGTTGTGAGGTTGACAACACATTAAAAAGAATATTGAACGGCTCACAAATTTTATCAAGAAATTTAAAAAAATTATATGTAAAAATAAACGCGTTTGGCGGCTTTTAATTTTCTGTCAACTTGTAAAAAAAAATTCTTATCAAAATGTTGTGAGCCATTGGATCTTCTTTTTTAATGTGTTGTCAACTCCACAACAAAACTCTTAGAAGATCCTCACAGAGAAATCTCATAGAGGATCCTAATTCTTAAAGATGTTCCTTTAACCAGTATTTTTTTAGCAAATTGATATTTTTACGTATTAAACTAATATTTTCATGTGAGTTTTTTATATGCATGTGAAACGAAAGATGTAAGACTCCAACTTTTATGAATAAAAAAGGAATTTTTTATAAATATCATTTTTAAATATTATGGAATAAATTTGATATAATGTTATAGTTGTGAGTAATATTTATAAATTTTGCAAAAATACATGAAGTTGTTATATAATATTCGATTGGTTGGGGAATATTCGTTTTAACGAGGGAATATTAAATTTACCAAGACAATCATTGGTGGACCCTAACGGAATTATTGGCCGGATTGAAAACGACAAAAATATTTTTATGAAAATAACTTGGCGGAAGTTTTACTGTTAGCTATTTGAAACACCCGGTGTTAAAGAAATGCGAGAATCTGGCGTGGTTGCATAGTAGCTTTACGGTATTGATTATTGATCTTTACGTGAGAAGTCACTCGGTTTTGTTCGATTATTGCTTGATGAATTGTTGCATAATATCTCACGTTAATTGATTCAATTATTGTTGATATTTTATAATTGAGATGACGAAGTTATTAATATTATTATTTGCAATATTAACGATGTCTAGAAGTTCTGCCAAGGAGAGGTTTGGTCACCTAATTGTGCGTCAATAGGGAGAAATCCTTATTGGAAAGCCCCCTCTTTCCTTGGAACGACCTGGTTGATTAATAGTGTGAATTATGATAATGATGATGAAGTTTTGTTTTATTAGTATTATTAATATAATAAAACAGAAAAGCTTTTTATATAAAACAAAATACTTTTATAAAGTTATTCGTTTTATTAGGCTAATAGTAAATTTTTTTTATATAAAACAGAATACTTTTATAAAGTTATCTGTTTTATTAGACAATAATTAGAATATATTATATTTTATTATGCATAGTATTTGCATAGTGCTTGCATAGTGTTTGCATAGTAAAATCTTTTTAAATAAAACAGAATACTTTTATAAAGTTATTCGTTTTATTAGATTATAAATAGAATATATTATATTTTATTGTAAACCAATCTGGACCGTCCGTTTAAAATAAATCAATCTGGACTATTCATGGATTGGTTACTATTCAGTCCATTCTTCTATAAATAGAAGCTCATTTCTTCATTATTTCTTACGAATTCACTGAAACTCTAGAGAGAAAGAAGAAAAGTATTATGCTACTTCACTACTTCTATATCCAGTTTCTTCTTTATAAGGTAAGGGATATTATTTTTTGCATATTCATGAAGAGAACTTCTGTTATTCTAGTCTTTATTATTACATTGGAATAACTTTTGTATCTGAGGTTACCCTATACTTGGTGAAATTCTTCATTATTCCATTATTTATTATTCTATTGGAATAACTTTCGTACATCAAGTACCACATACATGGTGAAATTTCGTTGTTATTCCATTCTTTATTATTCGTTGGATATATCGTTTACATACGCGTTTCACCTTGGGACACGGTTCCGTCTTTATTATTACATTGGAATATCACATGCATGCGTTTTACTGGGACATGGTTCCGTTATTATTATTACATTGGAATAACATGTACATGCCAAGCAATCGCATGCATGGTGATTTCAGTTGTTATTCCATTCTTTATATTACATTGGAATATCTTGTGTCGGTCGTATTACGCTTGATTTTGGTTCCATTATTTATTATTCATTGGAATAACACATACATCGCAATCACCGCATCGCATGGTGATTTCTTTTGTTATTCCATTCTTTATTATTATCGGTTGGTTAAAGTTTTGACTTTTATACTCCATGAAATTAGTGGAATATCCTTGATATTTGCGCTTCATCCAAAGATCTCTTTCATGGAAATATTCTTACGAGCATTCTTGAGTTTTACCCCACAAAGCAATATCATGTTGACAATTTGGACGTTATTGGTTCCTGGATAAATTAATTCTTGAACTTGTTTTATTGAATTCTTATATCATTGTCATCATCCTCATGTTTATATTATGTTGAAATTTATCTGTGGCCTGTAGTGCATAGATGGACTTGGTATGATTATGACTAGGGATTATTCGGTATAATCATAACCGTAATGTTACAAATGATGTGGTAAAAGTCCTCATTGGCCCGTAGTGCATTGATGGACAGTTGTTGGCATGATTATGACCATTGATGAATACACGAATATCCCTGGCCCGTGGTGCATGCATAATTTGTGATTGTGATATTAATGAATATCCTTGGCCGCAGAGCAGGGATGATGTGGTTTATTTATTAAGCTGAGTCCCAGCGATAAAAGTGATGAAAAATCTTTTAAATCATAAAAGATAGTAGATTTTATTCTCTACTTGACTCTTTTAATGGATTGCTTGTTCCGCTGCAGTTAAACTTGATGTCTATTATATTTTATCAGTTTAACATTGTTGAAGACTAATGATAATTTATTATGCATTATCATAGTCATAATATTTCTTACTGGGCTAGTTGAGCTCACCCTTTCTTTCACTGTTCTCTTCAGAAAATGAGAACGTAGCCGGGACTAGTCGGGGAACGGAGTGACGGTCCAGATGATAGTATTAGTAGTCCTCACTATTCTGTTAAATAGTGTGACAATAAATGTAATGAGGACTTATTCTGAGAGTGAATATTGTCTAGAAGACAATATTTGTATTAAAACTCACAGCTCTCTTGTTGTATATTAAAGATTGTATTTATATTCTGTACCATGTATTTGGCGACTCAGAATAGGTGATATATACCTATTTTGGGGGCGTCACAGATGATTTTCAACAAAATATAAATATGAGGATGATGACAATGATATAAGAATTCAATAAAATAAGTTCAAGAATTAATTTATTCAGGAACTAATAACGTCCAAATTGTCAACATGATAATTTTTTGTAGAGTAAAATTTAAGAATGCTCAGAAGAATATTTCCATGAAAAGATACTGGATGAAGCGCAAATATCAAGGATATTCCACTAATTTCATGGATTATAGAAGTCAAAACATTTACCAACTGAGTATAATAAAGAATGGAATAACAAAAGAAATCACCATGCATGCGGTACTTCGCATAGACAGGTTATTCCAACAGAATAATAAATAACGGAACCAGTCGTGCATAACACGACCGGCTGTGATATTCCAATGTAATAATAAAGAATGGAATAACAAACAAATCACCATGCATGCGGTACTTAGATGTAGGCGGTTTATTCCAGCATAATAATAAATAATAGAATAATCAAGAATTTCACCAAGTATAGGGTAGATCACGTATACAAAAGTTATTCCAATGTAATAATAAAGAATGGAATAATGTAAGTTCTCCTCATGAATATGAAAAAATAATACCCTTACCTTATAAAAGAAGAAAGCGGATATATAAGTAGTGAAGTAGCGTATACTTTTCTTCTTTCTCTCTATAGTTTTCTCTCTCTATAGTTTCAGTGAATTCGTAAGAAATAATGAAGGAATGAGCTACTATTTATAGAAGAATGGACTGAATAGTAACCAATCCATGAACGGTCCAGATTGATTTACTTTAAACGGACGGTTCAGATTGGTTTAAAATAAAATATAACATATTCTATTTATAATCTAATAAAATGAATAACTTTATAAAAATATTCTGTTTTATATAAAAAGATTTTACTATGCAAACACTATGCAGGCACTATGCAAACACTATGCATAATAAAATATAATATATTCTAATTATTATCTAATTAAAGAGATAACTTTATAAAAGTATTCATTTTATATAAAAAGATTTTATTGTTAGCTTTAATAAAACGTAATAACTTTATAAAAGTATTCTGCTTTATATAAAAAGTTTTTCTGCTTTTATTACATTAATAATACTAATAAAATAAAACTTCATCATCATTATTATTATTCACACTATTAATCGACTGTGTCGCTTCCAGAAAGAGGGCTTTTCAATAAGGATTTCTCCCTATTGGCATTAATTAGGTGACCAAACCTATCCATGGCGTAACTTCTGTACATCGTTAATATTTCAAATAATAATATTAATAACTTCGTCATCTTAATTATAAAATATCAACAATAATTGAATCAATTAACATGAGATATTATGCAACAATTACTAAAGCAATAATTTAACAAAACTGAGTGACTTCTCACGTAAGCATCAATAATCAATACCGTGTGCTACTATGCAACCAAACAGATTCTGCATTTCTTTTAACAACCGAAGTGTTTCAACAGTTAACAGTAAAACTTCGCCGCTTTTTTTCATAAAAAATATTTTTGTCGCTTTTCTCAATCCTACAATAATTTTTTTGTAGGGGTTCACCAATGATTGTCTTGCAGTAGTACAAATATTCCCTCGTTAAAACGAATATTCTCCAGACCAATCGAATATTATATAACAACTCATGATTTTGCAAAATTTATAAATATTACCCACAACTATAACATTATATCAAATTTATTCCATAATATTCAAAAATGATATTTATAAAAAATTCCTTTTTATTCATAAAATTTGGGGTCTTACAATTGTAACCACTTGAAATTCCAGAATGGAAGTGGGAGCACATTACCATGGATTTCATTATTGGTCTTCCCAAGGTTTTTCAAGGCATAGATGCAATTTGGGTCATTGTTGATAGATAGACCAAGTCTGCTCATTTCTTACCTATACGAGAAACTTATACACTTGAACGTCTTGCTCGTATGTACATAAACGAGGTTGTAAGATTGCATGGTATGCCAGTATCCATAGTTTCTGATCGAGACCGAAGATTCACTTCACGATTTTGGGTTAGTTTGCAAAAAGCTATGGGCACGAATTTACGATTTAGTTCGGCATATCATCCTCAAACGGACGGACAATCAGAGAGGACTATTCAAACTCTTGAAGATTTATTAAGACTCTGTGTCCTTAACTTCAAGGGAAGTTGGGACAAGTTCTTACCATTAGTGGAGTTTTCCTATAACAACAGTTATCAAACAAGTATTGGCATGGCTCCATTTGAAGCGTTGTATGAAAGAAAGTGTCATTCTCCAGTATGTTAGGATGAGGTGGGTGAAACAACGTTGTTGGGATCGACCGGAGTTAGTACGTATGACTACGGAAAAGATTCAAATGATCCGACAACGTATAAAAACCTCACAAGACCAACAAAAGAGTTATTCTGATCTTCATCGAAAGGACGTGGAATTCGATATTGGAGATCATGTGTTGTTACGTGTTGCTTCATGGAAAGGAGTTACGAAATTTGGAAAGAGAGGAAAGCTCAATCCTCGATTCATTGGCCCATTTTTAATCCTCGATCGAGTAGGTACTGTAGCCTATAGACTTGCTTTACCGCCAAGTATGTCTCGTGTTCATAACGTTTTTCATATATCCATGTTACGTAAATATGTGAAAGACCCGAACCACATTATTGAGTTAAAACCGGACGAAATAATGGAAGATTTAACGTATGAAGAGGTTCCTGTTCAAATCTTGGATAAGAAGGAACATATTCTACGCTCCAAAGTTATACCTCAAGTCAAAGTTTTATGGAGGAACCACGATGTTGAGGAAATGACCTGGGAGTTATAATCTGAAATGAAATCAAGGTATCCTTACCTCTTCGACATACCAGGTACGTACCCTAATTTCGAGGGCAAAATTTCATAAGAAGGGGAGATTGTAAGACCCCAACTTTTATGAATAAAAATAAATTTTCTATAAATATCATTTTTGAATATTATGGAATAAATTTGATATAATGTTATAGCCAGGTAATATTTATAAATTTTTGCAAAGTACGCAAGTTGTTATATAATATTCGATTGGCTCTGGGAATATTCATTTTAACAGGGAATATCCAGATCTTGTGACGCCCCAAAATAGGTATACATCACCCATCTTGAAGTCGTGGAAAATACACTATAAAAATCAAATACAACTTCATTTATACAACTGTCGTGCAAAATACGATGACATGTATACTGTGAGTTTAAATACAAATACATATACCAACTCTGACTCATGTCACAATTGCACCTTACATAAAGGTACAGTCAAAAACTGTTTTAGAAATTAAAATCTTTAGAAAGTGCTCAAGGAAACCTTCGTACATAGGAGGCCATGAATCTAAGTTATGATAAATATCATATGTCCAGAGAATTATCCTTGGTTGACCCAATAGACCCCAAAGAAAAATGAAAAGATTACTATCATGTTTCTTCCAATGGTGAGTCTTCTCTTGACATATAACTATCTCCACTGTCTCCAAGTGAAAATTATATTTCAAATAAACTCCAAGATCATATAGGTAGTGCTCGTAGATATACTCAGCAAGTGGATGTGCACAACCCTGTCTTATGATAACACGAGGTTGTATGTCATTAGACATCTTGTATGATAGTGACAAAATGTAAGACTCCAACTTATTATAAATAAAATTAAATTTTCTCTATTTATTATTTTGAAATAGTAAGGATTGATTTGATTAATGTGGTTAGTTATGGGTAAAATGCGTAAATATTTCAAATATGCAAGTGGTTATAAAATATTCATTTTTATCGGAGAATATTCGTTTGGTCGTGGAATATTCTTACTGTCGGGGAATATTCGTACGACGACGCAGCCTTGTGTGGGCCCCATAATGGAAAACGATTAGATGAAGAAAGAAACAAGTATAAGTTATTTATAAATAAGCAGAAGTTGTTACTGTTATTATCTTGTTGGAATACCGGTGGTTAAAACACGAAGATACCTGTATTGCACCAATTATTGATTCTTACGTAAGAAGGCACTACTCAATAATTGTTACAGTAGTTACTATTCAATATTTTATTTTATTGATTCACTAATTGCTACGTTGGTGGAACAATATGAAGAGAGAGATTGCAAAGTTTATCTCGAGGTGTTTAACTTGTCAACGTGTAAAGGCGAAGCATCAAGTGCCTAAGGGTCCATTGCAACCACTTGAGATTCCGAAATGGAAGTGGGAACACATTACCATGGATTTCGTTACGGGTCTTCCCACGGTTTCTCAAGGCATAAATGCTATTTGGGTTATTGTTGATAGATTAACCAAGTCTGCTAATTTCTTGCCGATACGGGAGACTTATTCCCTTAAACGTCTTGCTCATATGTATGTAAATAAGATTGTGAGATTGCATGACATACCAGTATCCATAGTTTCGGATCGTGACCCAAGATTCACTTCATGATTAGCTTGCAAAAAGCTATGGGAACGGATTTACGATTCAGTTCGGCATACCATCCTTAAACAGACGGACAATCAGAGAGGACTATTCAAACTCTTAAAGATTTATTAAGACTCTGTGTCCTAGACTTCAAAGGGAGTTGGGATAAGTATTTACCATTGGTGGAATTCTCCTACAATAATAGTTATCAAGCAAGTATAGGTGTGGCTCCATTCGAAGTATTATATGGACGAAAGTGTCGCTCTCCAGTATGTTGGGATAAGGTGGGTGAAGCAACATTGTTGGGACCAGAGTTGGTACGTATGACTACAGAAAAGATCCAAATAATTCGACAATGTATACAAACGGCACAGGATCGACAAAAGAGTTATGCGGATCTTCATCGAAAGGACGTGGAATTTAGTATTGGGGATCATGTATTGTTGCGTGTTGCTCCATGGAAGGGAGTTACGATTTGGGAAGAGAGGAAAGCTCAATCCACGATTTATTGGCCCATTTCAGATTCTTGACCGAGTAGGAAATGTAGCCTATAGACTCGCGTTACCTCCAAGTATGTCTCGTGTTCATAATATTTTTCATATATCCGTGCTTCATAAATATGTGAAAGACCCGAACCACATTATTGAGTTAGAACCGGATGAGATAGCCGAAGACTTAACGTACGAGGAGGTACCTGTCAAGGTCTTGGATAGGAAGGAGCATGTCTTACGTACAAAGGTCATACCATAAGTTAAAGTTTTGTGGAGAAACCATTCTATTAAGGAAAAGACCTGGGAGTTGGAAACAGAAATGAAAGCGAGGTATCCTCACCTTTTCGAAACACCAGGTACGTACGTCAATTTCGAGGACGAAATTTCATAAGGAGGGGAGGTTGTAAGACCCCAACTTATTATAAATAAAATTAAATTTTCTCTATTTATTATTTTAAAATAGTAAGGGTTGATTTAATTAATGTGGTTAGTTATGGGTAAAATGCGCAAATATTTCAAATATGCAAGTGGTTATAGAATATTTATTTTTATCGGAGAATATTCGTTTGGTCGTGGAATATTCTTACTGCTGTCGGGGAATATTTGCATGATGTACGCCTTTGGCCTTGTGGGCCCCATAACAGTAAAAAAGATTAGATGAAGAAAAGACAAGTATAAGTTGTTTATAAATAACTGGCGTAGTTATCAAGTATTATCTTGTTGGAATACCCGGTGGTTAAAACACACGAAGCATTGCGGTATTGCACCAATTATTGATTCTTACGTGAAGGCACTTACTCAATAATTGTTACAGTGAGTTACTTATTCAATATTTTATTTTATTGATTCAATAATTGCTACGTTGATATTTTATATTATTATCATTGTTTCAATAATTGTCACTACTGCATATTTTCATTATCAAATCAATAATTCATATTATTTGAATAATATTATTAGATAACATTATTGGCAATATCTAGAAAGTTACATCTAAGGAGAGGTTTGGTCACCTAATTCAATTGCACTAAGTAAGGAGAAATCCTTATTGGAAAGCCCCTCTTTCCAGGAGCGGCACCACATCGATATTATGATTACGTAACATTATTTGTGAATAATTAATTATTGATTTATATGATAAGGAAAATATTCATTTTATGTGGATATAGATGGAGAAAATTTTAAAGTGACAATTGTTGAAAAATTGATATTTTATCTTTTCTAATAAAATAATTCATTTAAATATATTATTATATTTTAATAATATAATAATGGTGATATTTTTTACAATGAATGTGGGATATATGAATATATGAGGAGGAATAGTATTTTTTATTGCAAAGGTTGTTTAAAACATGTTAAACATGTTTCAGGCCCACTTTTATAAATAAAGATGAATTTTCTATAAATATTATTTTTGAATATTATGGAATAAATTTGATATAATAGTATAGTTGTGGGTAATATTTATAAATTTTGCAAAGTATGCAAGTTGTTATAAAATATTCGTTTGGTGGGGAATATTCTTTTTGTTAGGGAATATTATATAAATCTGATGGCTCAATCATTGGTGGATTTGATATAACATTATTGTCGGATTGAAATTTTGCAAAAATATTTTTATAAAAAATAACTTGGCGGAGGAGGATTATTAGATAAATGGCTCAATTAAAGCTGTTGAACTACGGTGGTGGTAAAAAATGCGATGTCTGGCGTGGTTGCGTAGTAGCGATGAATGGCGTGGTTGCGGTATTGATTATTTGATCTTACGTGAAGTCACTCATTTATGCTCGATTATTACTACGATAATTCTTTGCATCATATCTCTTATATTATTGATTGATTATTGTCGCGATTATCATACATATAATATGTTATAGTATTAAATCAATAATTGAGGCGACAAGTTATAAATGATTAATAATTATTGAAAGATTAAATATGTGTTATGATTTGTGGTAAGTTTGATTATTTTATGGGGGGTATGTATATATCTAAGAGTCTCATCTATTTCTAAGTCGATAGTAATTTCATGTGAATAGTATTTACCTTCGTCGATAGTAATTACCCTTGTGAATAGTATTTACCTTAAATCGATAGTAATTACCCTTGTGAATAGTATTTACCTTCGTCGATAGTAATTATCCTTGTGAATAGTATTTACCTTCGTCGATAGTAATTACCCTTGTGAATAGTATTTACCTGCCGTCGATAGTATTTACCAACCGTTAATAGTAATTACCTTTACCAGACGTCGAACCACTTGTCGTTTCACACACATTCTGCGTCGAACCACTTGTCGTTTCACATTCTGAGCGTCAAACCGATTCGTCGAGCCACTTGCCTTTTCGCACGGCGGTCTTAAGCTAGAAATCTTCTATAAATAGAGGCTGAGGGCTTCATTATTTTCACGAATTCATTGAGCTATAGAGAGAAAGTATAGAGAATAAGAGAAAGAAGAAGAGTATTTTATTCTTACTGCTGCTGCGATATTCAATCTCTACCAAATGTAAGGGGTGTTATTCTTTCTTATTCATGAAGAGAAGCATTGTTATTCCATTGCTTATTATTACATTGGAATAACTTTTGTATAAGTGGTTTACCTATACTTGGTGACATTCTTCTATTATTACTGTTGGAACATCACATGCGTGTGTTTTTACAGGACTGGATTAAAATCTTTTTATTATTACTGTTGGAACATCACATGCGTGTGTTTTTTACAGGACTGGTTAAAATCTTTATTATTCTGTTGGAACATCACATGCATGTGTTTTACACCGGGACTGGTTAAAATCTTTATTATTACATTGGAATATCTATCGTGTGTGTTTTACAGGATGCTGGTTCCATCTTTATTATTACATTGGAACATCACATCGGTGTGAATTTCACGACACTGGTTAGATTATTTATTATTACATTGGAATAACACATGCATGCGATACTCATCGCATGCGTGGTGATTTCTTTTGTTATTCCATTCTTTATTATACCCGGTTGGTTAAAACTTTGACTTCTATACTCCATGAAATTAGTAGAATATCCTTGATATTTGCGTTTCATCGATATCTTTTCATGGAAATATTCTTACGATCATTCTTGAATTTTACTTCTACAAAGCGAGTATCATGTTGACAATTTGGGCGTTAATAATTTCTGGATAAAATAATTCTTGAACTTGTTTTATTGAATTCTTATATCATTGTCATCATCCTCGTGTTTATATTTTTTTGAAAGTAAATACATGGCTGTAGTGCGTAGATGGACTTGGTATGATTATGACGAGAGACTGACCGGTGTAATCATGGTAGTAATGTTACAAATGATGTGATAAAAAATCCTCGATGGTAGTAGTGCATTGATGGGCCGATTGTTGGCATGATCATGACCATTAATGAATACCACAAATATTCTTGGCGTGTGCGTGAATAATTGTGGTGGTGATCTTAAAGAATATCCTTGGTAGTAGTGCGGGGTGATTCGATGATGTGGAATATTTATTAAAAAGTGAGTCTCGGACTATATGATGATGAAAAACCTTTTAAAACCTAAAAGATAGTAGACTTTATTTTCTACTTGACTCTTTTAATGGATTGCATATTCAATTTATGATTAAGCTTGGTTATACATTGTATTTTATCGGTTTAACATTATTGAAGACTATTGATAATTTATTACGCATTATCTTAGTCATAATATTTCTTCTTGGGCTAGTTGAGCTCACCCTTTCTTTCCTTTATTCTCTTTGAAATGATAATATAAATTTGGACGAGTCGGGGGAAGCAGTGATGGTCTGAAGATAGCATTAGTAGTCCTCACATTTATACGTAAAATAATAGTGTGATAATAAGCTATAATGAGGACTTTTTGTTTGAGTTTGTATAATATCTAGTAAGCGATATTTGTATTTAAACTCACGATTTATGTCGTATTGTACCGTGCAGTTATGTTAATAAGTTGTATTTAAATTACATACCATGTAAGTGGCGACTCGAGATGGGTGATGTATACCTAATTTTGGGGGCGTCGCGGTTGAGTATCGAGCTTAGGGATATGATCACTGGCTAAGATGTGAGAATAGTACTAGGAGGGGGAGGCGGGGAATACCTTCATTAGTATGACCTACTAAGTTTATGTCTTTATTTTATTGGTTGTCGGAAGATAAGGATAATTTGTTACATGTCGATTAACCTTTTGTTTTGTGGCGATGTCTGAAAATGACATCGAGAATGTTGAGAATATGATGGAGTATGAGCGATCGTTGATTCACCACATATCAATAATCGAGATAATGTGCATCGAGGCGACAATCCTCATCTGAAACAACAACCTTGACCAAATGATGAATGATCGAATGTTCGGAGGCTTTATACGATTTATCTGCAACGGCGAAGCGACTCTCTCATCCAAAGCGTGGGGTGGAAACACGGAAAACTCTCGGCGGTCACCATTAAACAATTTAAGGAGCTGGGACCACCGGAGTTTAAGGGAAGCGAAACCACTTGGCGGAAGCATGGATAAAGCAGATTACCAAGATATTTGATGTCTTGGGATGCTCAGGAGCAAAAGGTTCCCTACGCCTTTATGTTTAGCGGAGGCGGATTCTTGGTGGGAATCGGTAAAAGCGTACTCGACAATTTGTCTTGAAGATATCTTGGGAGAAGTTCGGGGAGGTACATTCAGCGACAAATACTTTCGAAAGTATTACGCCACATGAAGGAGGTGGAGTTTATCAAGTTGGAACAAAACAATATAATGAGTGTCATGATTACGAGGCAAAATTTGCGGAGTTATCACGGTTTCGTCCCACTTGGTGGATAATGAAGAGAGAATGGCGCGAATGTTTTTAAGAGGTTTGAAGCTAGGAATCGTCGACATCTTATTTCTCGTAAAGCTGTGTTTGTATTAGGATGTTGTAAATAGGGCTCGATTAGTGGGTAGCGATAATGAGTCAGTATGACTAAAAAGAAGCGGCGGTAAGCAAAATTATAATACCGGCGAGAATAGTCATCGGCGGTGACAACAAGCGTGGAGGAATCAGCGGGCGGATATGGTAACCACCGGTGGTAATCGGGGCCAAAACAATAAGAATGGACATTTCAAGAAAAGGAGATTCAATGATGATGGAAAAGCGTCGGCACCGGCACCCGTTGTTAAGGAAGGAGAAAGACCACTATCGTATGCTTCAAATGCGGAGGAGAGGGACACATCGATCAAGCTGCGTCATGCGAGTCAAAGCGTGTTATAATTGTGGAAAGAAGGTCACTTAGCTCGATTTTGTCGTTCTAGAAGACAAATTGACTAGGATGGAAGCACCAAAGGCCGTCCCGGAAAATTCAAAGCCGGTAGTCTGAGGAGAGCATTTGTTGTGACCTCCCAAAAAGCGAGAATCGAATGAGGTCATCACGGGTAAGCTTATCATAAACTCTAATGAAGTCATACTTTATTTGATCTGGGTTCTACCCATTCTTTTATTTCTCTCTACTTGCGCTCATCGATTAAATTTGACTCTGGAGAAATTAGACTTTGACTTATATCTGTGGAAACTCAGTTGGGAGAAACCTTCATTACATCCTTTGTTTATAAGTCTTGTTTGGTTCAAATCGGTACCTCACATTTACTGTCGATCTTATTTCATTAAAAATACTTGCATTTGGCGTGATTACAGGGATTGATTGGTTAACTACTTATCATGCAAAAATTGATTGTTTTTCGTAAGGTTGTTAGCTTTCATATTCCTAATCGACCTATTATGCGAATTCAAACGACCAAACCATTAAAATCAATCACGGTCATCTCAAGCCATAAAAGCTATTCGTTTATTGAAAAGCGGATGTCAAGCTTTCTTAGCTCATATCCTGATTTAAATAAAAATCGTCGGTTTTAAGCGATATTCTATTGTTAATAAATTTCTGACGTATTCAGAAGAACTTCTGGCCTACCCCAGGCGTGAAATTGAATTTTGTATCGACCTTGAACCCGGTACAAAACCTATTTCCAAAAGCCCATGTCGAATAGCTCTATTGAACTTGAGGAGTTAAAGACCCAATGCGAGGAATTGTTAGACATTGGCTTTATTCGTCTAGTACTTCTTCTTGAGGGGTGCTCTGTTACTATTCGTGAAGAAGAAAGATGGGAGTATCGACTTTGTATTGATTATCGGGAGTTGAATCACGTCACCATCAAAAATAGGTATCCATTGCCACGTATTGATGACTGTTTGACCCGATTGCAAGGAGCAAATTCTTTTCAAAGATTGATCTTCGTTAGGATATCACCGATTGAAGATTAGAGCCGTGACATTCCAAAAGGCGGCTTTCGAGAACTCGATGCGGGCATTATGAATTCTAGTCGTATCCTTTGGATTGACTAATGCTCCTCTTTGCCTTCATGGATATGATGAGCCAAGTATTGAGGAATATTTAGATCACTTTGTGGTCGTCTTTATTGATGACATCCTTATTTATTCCAAAAGTAGTGAAGATCATGAAGCAACACTTGAGGTGACACTCCAAAAGCCGTGAATATAAGCTTTATGCGAGTTGAAGAAATCACGAGTTACGGCTTGAAGAAGTAGCATTCCTTGGGCGCGTGGTATCAAGTCGTGGAATATCATTGACCCAACAAAATTGAAGCTATTGGCTGGGAACAACCTAAATCGATGGCCAGAAATCGTAGCTTTCTCGGTTTATTTGGTTATTATCGGAGATTCGTGGAAGGATTTTCTCGAATCGCTATTCCATTGACTTCGGTGACTCGGAAAGATCTGAAAGTTCGGTTGGGGCGAAGAATGTGAGAAGAGTTTTCAAGAACTCGAGAGGAGACTTATTTGATTTTGTTACGTGATACCATCGGCTCGGAGGATTTGTCATCTCTGATGATCTTGGGCAAAAGGTTGGGATGTGTTCTTATGCGACATGGAAAAGTTATAGCCTATGCCTCATGACAACTCAAAGAATATGAGAGGAATTATCCTACTCATGATCTAGAGTTAGCATTTGTTATCTTTGCACTTAAAATGTGGAGGCATTACTTGTATGGGGAGAAAGTGGAGATCTTTCACGGATCGTAAAAGCCTCAAATATTTCTTCACTCAAAAGGAACTCGACATGCGACAACGGCGTTGGCTTGAGGCTGATTGAAAGATTATGATCATACCATCGATACCATCACGGAAAAGCAAGCGTGGTAGGTGGCGCATTGAGTAGGAAATCATATGCAAGTCTGAGTGCGATATTATCGTATGAGCCCATTTTGTGTGACTTGCGAAGGATGGAGATAGAATTAAAGACTCGAGGGGACGCGTGTGATGCGGCGAGTATCTGAGTAGAAGCAGGCTTTAATTGATAAAGTTAAAAGGCTTGCTCAAGCTCTGGACACGGAGGCGATCGTATGAGGAAGAAAGTCTGAAGAAGGTCTTATCTTGGGAAGCAAGAATCGATGAAGAAGGAATACTTGAGTCGACTCGGACTTTGTGTTCTAACGACCACGATTTAAAGTATAATATCATGATGGGCGCCTGACACACCATTTGCAATCCATCACAGGAGTACCAAAATGTATCATGATATTAAATCATACATTTTGGTGGAAGCGATATGAAAGAGAGAGATAAGTATTTGTTTATCTCGAGGTGTCTAACTTGTCAGCGAGTTAAAGCGGAGCATCAAGTACCAAAAGGTCCATTGCAACCACTTGAAATTCGAATGGAAGTGGGAGCACATTACCATGGATTTCGTTCTGGGTCTTCTAAGGTTTCTCAAGGCGTTGATGCGATTTGGGTCATTGTTGATAGATTGACCAAGTCGCTCATTTCTTACCAAATCGAGAAACTTATACACTTGAACGTCTTGCTCGTATGTACATAAGCGAGATTGTAAGCTGCATGGTATCTGCGGTATCCATAGTTTACGATCGAGACCAAGATTGACTTCACGATTTTGGGTTAGTTTGCAAAAAGCTATGAGCGCGGACTTACGATTTAGCTCGGCATATCATCCTCGAGCCAGACGGACGATCGGAGAGGACTATTCAAACTCTTGAAGATCTATTAAGACTACTGTGTCCTTGATTTGAGGGAGTTGGGACAAGTTCTTACCATTGGTGGAGTTTTCCCTACAACAACAGTTATCAAGCAAGTATTGGCATGGCTCCATTGAAGCATTGTATGGAAGAAAGTGTCGTTCTCGATTATCTTTGGGATGAGGTGGGTGAAAGCAGCGTTGTTGGGGCCGGAGTTGATGCGTATGACTACGGAAAAGATTCAAATGATCAAAATGACGTATAAA
This sequence comes from Panax quinquefolius, assembly GCA_020205615.1. Lineage (NCBI taxonomy): Eukaryota > Viridiplantae > Streptophyta > Magnoliopsida > Apiales > Araliaceae > Panax > Panax quinquefolius. Next base: position 6,524,457 of record CM035158.1, read on the forward strand.
AACCTCACAAAATCGACAAAAGAGTTATCTTGATCTTCATCGAAAGGGCGTGGAATTCGATATAGGAGATCGTGTGTTGTTAAAGTTGCTCCATGGAAAGGAGTTACAAGATTTGGAAGGAGAGGAAAACTTAATCCTCGATTCATCGGTCCATTTTAATCCTCGATCGAGTAGGGCTGTGGCTATAGACTAAACTTTCTGTGAAATATGTCTCGTGTTCATAGCGTTTTTCACATATCTATATTACGTAAATATGTGAAAGACCGAACCATATTATTGAGTTAGAAGCAGGACGAAATAGCGGAAGATTTGGCGTATGAAGAGGTTCTGTTCAAATTTTGGATAAGAAAGAACATATTCTACGCTCGAGGTTATACCTCAAGTCGAAAGTTTTATGGAGGAACCACGATGTTGAGGAAATGACTTGGGAGTTAGAATCGAAATGAAATCAAGGTATCTTACCTCTTCTTGACATACAGTCGTACCCCTAATTTCGGGCGAAATTTCATAAGAAGGGAGGTTGTAAGACCTGACTTTTATAAATAAAGATGAATTTTCTATAAATATTATTTTTGAATATTATGGAATAAATTTGATATAATGTTATAGTTGTGGGTAATATTTATAAATTTTGCAAAGTATGCGAGTTGTTATAAAATATTCGTTTGGTGGGAATATTATTTTTTGTTAGGGAATATTAAATACTGATGGCTCAATCATTGGTGGACCCCACAACATTATTATCGGATTGAAAGCGACAAAAATATTTTTATAAAAATAACGGCGGAGGTATTCTAGATTAAAAGCTGTTGAACTACCGGTGGTAAAAAATGCGATGTCTGGCATTGGTTGCGTAGTAGCTGCGGTATTGATTATTGATCTTACGTGAGAAGTCTTTCATTTATGCTCGATTATTACTCGATAATTCTTTGCATCATATCTCTTATATTATTGATTGATTATTGTCGCGATATCATCACGTATAATATGTTATAGTATTAAATCAATAATTGAGGCGACGAGTTATAAATGATTAATAATTATTGAAAGATTAAATATGTGTTATGATTTGTGGTAAGTTTGATTATTTTATGGGGGCTCGTATATCATCATCTAAGAGTCTCTTCATGATAGTATTTACCTTCGTCGATAGTAATTACCCTTGTGAATAGTATTTACCTTCGTCGATAGTAATTACCCTTGTGAATAGTATTTACAACCGTCGATAGTAATTATCCTTGTGAATAGTATTTACCCTCGTCGATAGTAATTACCCTTGTGAATAGTATTTACCTCGTCGTCGATAGTAATTATGTGAATTACCTTCGTCGATAGTAACCGTTAATAGTAATTACCTTTACCAGACGTCGAACCACTTGTCGTTTCACATTCTGGCGTCGAACCACTTGTCGTTTCACATTCTGAGCGTCGAACCGATTCGTCGAGCCACTTGCCTTTTCACACGGCGGTGCTTAAGCTAGAAATCTTCTATAAATAGAGGGCTGAGGGCTTCATTATTTTCACGAATTCATTGAGCTATATAGAGAGAAAGTATAGAGAGAATAAGAGAGAAAGAAGAAAGAGTATTTTTTCTTTACTGCTGCTGCGATATTCAATCTCTACCAAATGTAAGGGGTGTTATTCTTTCTTATTAATGAAGAAGCTGTTGTTATTCCATTGCTTATTATTACATTGGAATAACTTTTGTATAAGTGGTTTACCCTATACTTGGTGACATTTCTATTATTACATTGGAACATCACATGCATGTGTTTTACAGGACTGGTTCGTCTCTTTATTATTACTGTTGGAACATCACATGCGTGTGTTTTACAGGGACTGGTTAAAATCTTTATTATTACATTGGAACATCACATGCGTGTGTTTTACAGGACTTGGTTAAAATCTTTATTATTACATTGGAATATATCTATACGTGTGTTTTACAGGATCTGGTTCCATCTTTATTATTACATTGGAACATCACATCGGTGTGAATTTTTCACACGACTGGTTCCGTTATTTATTATTACATTGGAATAACTTTTATGCATGCGATCTATCGCATGCGTGGTGATTTCTTTTGTTATTCCATTCTTTATTATACCCGGTTGGTTAAAACTTTGACTTCTATACTCCATGAAATTAGTAGAATATCCTTGATATTTGCGTTTCATCGATATCTTTTCATGGAAATATTCTTACGATCATTCTTGATTTTTTACTCTACAAAAGCGATATCATGTTGACAATTTGGGCGTTAATAATTCTGGATAAAATAATTCTTGAACTTGTTTTATTGAATTCTTATATCATTGTCATCATCCTCATGTTTTATATTTTTTGAAAGTCAATACATGGCTTTTTGTAGTGCATAGATGGACTTGGTATGATTATGACCGAGAGACTATTCGATTGTAATCATGGTAGTAATGTTACAAATGATGTGATAAAAAAAATCCTCGATTAGTAGTAGTGCATTGATGATGGGCCGATTGTTGGCATGATCATGACCATTAATGAATACAAATATTCTTGGCGTAGTGCATGAATAATTGTGGTCGTGATCTTAAAGAATATCCTTGGTAGTAGTAGTGCGAGGGGTGATTCGATGATGTGGAATATTTATTAAAATTTGAGTCTCATTTATATGATGATGATGAAAAACCTTTTAAAACCTAAAAGATAGTAGACTTTATTTTCTACTTGACTCTTTTAATGGATTGCATATTCATTGCTATGATTAAGCTGGTTGTCTATTGTATTTTATCGGTTTAACATTATTGAAGACTATTGATAATTTATTACGCATTATCTTAGTCATAATAATATTTCTTCTTGGGCTAGTTGAGCTCACCCTTTCTTTCCTTTGTTCTCTTGAAATGATAATATAAATTTGGGACGAGTCGGGGAAGCAGTGATGGTCACGAAGATAGCATTAGTAGTCCTCATTTAATACGTAAAATAGTGTGATAATAAGCTATAATGAGGACTTTTGTTTGAGTTTGTATAATATCTAGTAGGCGATATTTGTATTTAAACTCACGGTTTATGTCGTATTGTACCAGTGGCAGTTATGTTAATAAGTTGTATTTAAATTACATACCGTGAAAAATTAAGTGGCGACTTCGAGATGGGTGATGTATACCTAATTTTGGGCTATGAATTATTATTTTCCTCTACGAATATTGATCTAAAACTTGTTGTCTATTGTATTTTATTAGATTTTTCCCTGTTGAAGACTAACGATAATTTGTTCTATATTATCTTAGTCATAATATTCTTTACTGGGCTAGTTGAGCTCACCCTTTTCCTTTTTGATCCATTTTTCTTCTTAGGAGGCGAAAATGTAGCAAGTTCTAGTCGGGGTGTGAAATGATGGTTCTAGAGAGTTGTTTTAGTAGTCCTCACCATTTTTGTAAAATAATGTACCAATAATTATAAAGAGGACTTATTTGGGTGTGAATATTGTCTAGATGGCAATATTTGTATTTAAACTCACAGTTTTTATGTTGTATTAATAAAGTTGTAGTTGTTTCTGTACTATGTTATTGACGACTCAAAATGGGTGATGTATATATTTTTGGGGCATCACACAAAACACCCTTCCAAAGTTGGGTTCGCCTCACCCTATTCGGTTCACCAAAATTAAATATCAAATGACGTATACAGTATGACACACTTATCTAAAGTTCTCAATAAAATTATTTTCATACTATTTAAGGAGAACCTCAAATACTATAGACCACCGATTCTATTCCCCTGTTATCCTCGCTTCGACCCAAACTTCACTCTTATTACCGAAGGAATTGAAGCAAAAAAGGGTGAGCACAACAAACCAAAGAAAGAATATCATAACTAAAGATAATTAAATTATCAATAGCTTTTGTCAATAAATAAATCAGAGATTTAGAACATATGGTAGATGATAAAACTTTTCAACCATAGTTGCAGCGGAACAAGCAATCCATTAAAAGAGTCAAATAGACCATCAGGTCTATTATCTTCTCCATGTTAAAAGTCCACCAATAATGTTTTATCCCTGTAACGTCAATCAACAATTCTTGTCCACAATCATATGAATAACTCATAATCATAATTGTGATTCTGAATTCCTTTTCGCACCCAGGACGAAGATAATTTTCATCTTTTATCTTCACCTGAAACATCAAAAATCATGGTTATACCAAATCACAATCCCTACTCATAATCATACTAATAAATTCATCTTTGCACTACAGCCAAAGATATTCATTAACAATTCATCTTTGCACTACAGGCCAAAGACATACAACTGTATTTTAGAAGAGTCAAGTAGAGCACGATATCTACTATTTTCTACAAATTTAAAAGCTTATTATCAATATTTTATCGCTGAGACTCAGCTTAATAAATAATCCACATCATCGAATCACCCCTGCACTACGGCCAAGGATATTCGTTAATATCATATCCATGAATTTTCCATTTTATGGCCAAGGATATTCATTATTATCACATCCATGAATTAATATTTCATTCTTTGAGACTCTCATTTCAATAATTAATCCACATCATTAATTCATCCCGCACTATAGGCCAATGATATTCTTTTAGTATTAACGCACCACAAATTATCCATGCACCACGGGCCAAAGATAATTCATTTTCATCAATCGGTCCGATCATGCCATAAAACAATTCATCTTTGCACCCTTGGTAGAAGAGAATCCATAGCCATAATCATACCAAAACTCGGTCCATCAATGCACTACTGACCAATGAGGACATTTTCCACATCATTTGTAACATTACGATTCATGATTATACTGAATAATCCTCAGTCATAATCATACCAAGTCCATCTATTTCTGAGCCACGAGATGACTTTCAACATAATATATACATGAGGATGATGACAATGATATAAGTATTAATCAACAAAAATAAGGATAAATATTAAAGACTTTAAATTTATCCAAATATTATCAACCACTCATAATCAAATATTATTTGTGAAGCCCCCAAAATAGGTATACATCACCCATTTTGAGTAAATCAACAACATATACGTAAATAACTACAACTTTATTAATACAAATGAAAAAGCGTGAGTTTAAATACAAATATTGCCGCCTAGACAATATTCACACCCAAATAAGTCCTCATTACAATTATTAGTACATTATTTTATAAAATGGTGAGGACTACTAAACGACTTTCTAGAACCTTCATTCCATGGCTTTAACTAGTACTGCTACGTTCGCGCCTCTGAAAAGAAAAATGGAACAAAAAGGAAAAGGGTGAGCTCAACTAGCCCAGTAAAGAATATTATGACTAAGATAATATAGAACAAATTATAGTTAGTCTTCAACAGGGAAAAAATCTTATAAAATACAATAGACAACAAGTTTTAGATCAATATTCGCAGCGGAAATAATAATTCATAGAAGAGTTACGTAGAGAATGAAATCTACTATAATCTATGAATTTAAAAGTCCATCATCAATATTTTATCCCTGTAACATCAACCAATATTCATCTTGAATCAAATATTCATCTTTGCACTACAGGCCAAAAATATTCATCAGTCGGTCATGTTCATCTCAACACATGTACATCTTTGCACTATAGGCCAAAGATATTCATAAGAAAATCAACCATCTTTACACTACAGGCCAAAGATATTCCGTAATATCATCATTTAGGACTGAGGATGATGAAAAAATATTTTAAAGAAAACGAATCCAGTGAAACAAAAGAACAGATATTAAGGATTCGTACTTTAAACAGTCCAAGTTCAAAAATACTTCATAAATAAACATAGTGAAGTAAAATTCAAGAATGATCAAAACATGGATACAATCAAAGCTAGTATCCACAATAGATATTTTGGACAAAAACGAAAATTTAATTTTTCTGTGAATAGTGCCGTATACGTGAATAGTAACCCCGACTCTAAAAGACAAGAATTTCACAAGAAAAATCTTACCAATAATCCAGCACAATGATATTAGAAGAAATAATATGATTTTAAAAAAAAATAACATCCCTTACCTTGAAAGGACTGTACTTCTAGCTGGAATACCAGATATAGTGCTGAAGGGAACTTGCACCGTATAGCAACACTCAAAGTACCAAAATACTCACAAGAATACGCTCGATAATATAGAGAGAGAAAGGGAGAGAAAACTTCAGTTTCTGGTGTGATTTTCAATTCTAACCTAAGCACCCTATTTATAGGAAAATGCTTAGAACACCAAACCAGAAAATTTAATAAAATATTATTATTAATAACAAAATTCATACGCATCCTTTGAAATCAGATTTCCCACATGCCCACCTTCTAGAAAAAGTAAGAAAAACGTTTTTCATAAAATAAATAATTAAAACTTTCAAAAATCAATTATTTCGGAACTTTGAAACTTTAATAATTCATAATAAATAGCCCTTTTATCAAAAAAATTCAAACCACGTGTCCTTTCCATAGGAAATTCCATTATCTACAATTTTGTAAGTTTAAGTTTTTCCAAATTCCAAGCAGAAGTTGATCGAAATTCACAAACGAGCGATTTTACGGGCTATAAACCAATTTCAGTCAAGAAATGGAGTCCACCGACATGTTTAACATGTTTTAAACATTAATTGTAACAAAAATACTCCTCCTCCTCATATACTCATATATCCCACATTCATTGTAAAAATATCACCATTATTATATTATTAAAATATAATAATATATTTAAAAGAATTATTTATCAAAAAAGATAAAATAACAATTATTCAAAAATTGTCACATTAAAAATTTTCTCTATCTATATCCACATAAAATGAATATTTTCCTTATCATATAAATCAATAATTAATTATTCACAAATAATATTACAGAATCACAATACTGATAACCAAGCAGTTCCTAGGAAAGAGGGGGGTTTTCAATAAGGATTTTTCCTTACTGGTGCGCAATTAGGTGACCAAATGTAAGACCCCAACTTATTACAAATGAAATTAAATTTTCTCTATTTATTATTTTAAAATAGTTAGGGTTGATTTGATTAATGTGGTTAGTTATGGATAAAATGCGCAAATATTTCAAATATGCAAGTGGTTATAAAATATTCATTTTTATCGGAGAATATTCATTTGGTCGTGGAATATTCTCTTCTTTGTCGAGAATATTAAATGCAATGAACTGACTTTGTGTGGGCCCCATAACAGAAAGCGATTGGATAAAGAAAATGACAAGTATAAGTTGTTTATAAATAACGGCGTAGTTGTTACCGTTAATACTATTAAATACGAAAAGTTTTCTCTCTTTCTCTCTATATATTATCGAGTGTATTCTTGTGAGTATTTTGATACTTTGAGTGTTGTTATACAGTGCAAGTTCCCTTCAGTACTATATCCGGTATTCCAACTAGAAGTACAGTCTTTTCAATATAAGAGATATTTTTTTTTAAAAATGATATTATTTCTTCTAATATCATTATGCCGGAATATTGGTAAGATTTTTCTTATGAAATTCTTGTCTTTTAGTATCGAGGTTACTATTCACGTATACGACGCTATTCACGTATACGACACTATTCACGAATACGACATTATTCACAAAAAAATTAAATTTTTGTTTTTGTCCAAAATATCTATTATGGATACTATCTTTGATTGTATTCATGTTTTGATCATTCTTGAATTTTACTTCACTATGATTATTTATGAAGTATTGTTGAACTTGGATTATTTAAAGTACGAATCCTTAATATTTGTTCTTTTGTTTCACTGGATTCGTTTTCTTTAAAATATTTTTTATCATCCTCAGTCCTAAATGTGGTAGACATGAATATCTTTTGGCTCGTAGTGCAAAAGATGGTTGATTTTATTATGAATATCTTTGGTCGGTAGTAGTAAAGATGTATAGGTGTTGAGATGAACATTACCGACTGATGAATATCTTTGGCCTGTAGTGCAAAGATGAATATTTGATTCAAGATGAATATTGATTGATGTTGCAGGGATAAAATAATGATGATGGACTTCTAAATTCATAGATTATAGTAGATTTCATTCTCTACGTAACTCTTCTATGAATTATTATTTCCGCTGCGAATATTGATCTGAAACTTGTTGTCTATTGTATTTTATCAAATTTTTCCATGTTGAAGACTAACGATAATTTGTTCTATATTATCTTATTCATAATATTCTTTACTGGGCTAGTTGAGCTCACCCTTTTCCTTTTTGTTCCATTTTTCTTCTCAGGAGGCGAGTTCTAGTCCGGAAGTGGAATGATGGTTCTAGAAAGTTGTTTTAGTAGTCCTCACCATTTTTGTAAAATAATGTACCAATAATTGTAATGAGGACTTATTTGGGTGTGAATATTGTCTAGATGGCAATATTTGTATTTAAACTCATAGTTTTCATGTTGTATTAATAAAGTTGTAGTTGTTTCTGTACCATGTTATTGATCACTCAAAATGGGTGATGTATACCTATTTTGGGGGCGTCACACCAAAACTCTCCTTAGACAGAACTTTCTAGACATTGCCAATAATGTTATCTAATAATATTATTCAAATAATATGAATTATTGATCTGATAATGAAAATACTGCGTAGTGACAATTATTGAAACAACAATAATATAAAATATCAACGTAGCAATTATTGAATTAATAAAATAAAATATTGAATAAGAATAATCGTAACAATTATTGAGTAATGCCTTCCTACGTAAGAATCAATAATTGTGCAATACCAATCTGGTAATCTTCTTGTGTTTTAAACCACCGGGTATTCCAATAAAGATAATTGTGAATAACTTCTACCGTTATTTATAAACAACTTATACTTGTCGTTTTCTTCATCCAATTGCTTTCTGTTATGGGGCCCACACAAGGTGCTACGTCGCATTTAATATCCCGGACGAAGTAAGAATATTCCACGACCAAACGAATATTCTTCGATAAAAATTAATATTTTATAACCACTTGTATATTTGAAATATTTGCGCATTTTACCCATAACTAACCACATTAATCAAATCAACCCTTACTATTTCAAAATAATAAATAGAGGAAATTTAATTTTATTTATAATAAGTTAGGGTCTTACTACCTCCACTCCTTATAAAATTTCGTCCTCGAAATTGACATACGTACCTGGTGTTTCGAAAAGGTGAGGATACCTCGCTTTTATTTTTGTTTCCAACTCCCAGGTCATTTCCTCAATAGCATGGTTTCTCCACAAATCAGAACTTGTGGGTATGAATTTTCAGACGTAAGACATGCTCCTTCCTATCCAAGATCTTGACAGGTATCTCCTCGTACGTTAAGTCTTCGGCTATCTCATCCGGTTCTAACTCAATAACGCGGTTCGGGTCTTTCACATATTTATGAAGCACAGATATATGAAAAACATTATGAACACGAGACATACTTGGAGGTAACGCAAGTCTATAGGCTACATTTCCTACTCGGTCAAGAATCTAAAATGGACCAATAAATCGTGGATTGAACTTTCCTCTCTTCTCGAATCTTGTAACTCCCTTCCATGAGGAAACATGCAATAATACATGATCCCCAATACTAAATTCCACGTCCTTTCGATGAAGATCCGCATAACTCTTTTGTTGATCTTGAGCTGTTTGTATACGTTGTCGAATCATTTGGATCTTTTCCGTAGTCATGCGTACCAACTCGGGTCCCAACAATGTTGCTTCACCCACCTCATCCCAACATATTGGAGAGCGATACTTTCATCCATACAATGCTTTGAATGGAGCCACACCTATACTTGCCTGATAATTGTTGTTGTAGGAGAATTCCACCAATGGTAAATACTTATCCCAACTCCCTTTGAAATCTAGGACACAGAGTCTTAATAGGTCTTCAAGAGTTTGAATAGTCCTCTCTGATTGTCCATCCGTTTGAGGATGGTATGCCGAACTAAATCGTAAATCCGTGCCCATAGCTTTTTGCAAGCTAACCCAAAATTGTGAAGTGAATCTTGGGTCATGATCCGAAACTATGGATACTGGCATGCCATGCAATCTCACAATCTCATTTACATACATATGAGCAAGACGTTCAAGGTAATAAGTCTCCCGTATCGGCAAGAAATAAGCAGACTTGGTTAATTTATCAACAATAACCTAAATAACATTTATGCCTTGAAAAACCGTGGGAAGACTAGTAACGAAATCCATGGTAATGTGTTCCCACTTCCATTTTAGAATCTCAAGTGGTTTCAATGGACCCTTAGGCACTTAATGCTCCGCCTTTACACGTTGACAAGTTAAACACCTCGAGATAAACTTCGCGATCTCTCTCTTCATATTGTTCCACCAAAATGTATGTCGAAGATCACGATACATTTTGGTACTTCCAGGATGGATTGCAAACGGTGTATTGTGTGCCTCCATCATGATCTTGTTCTTCAAATCAGAATGGTTAGGAACACAAAGTCTGGAGTGGACTCGAAGTATTCCTTCTTCATCGATTCTCGCTTCCGGAATAACACCTTCTTGTACTTTCTTCTTCATACGCAGCGCATCCGGCCGATTGGTTTGAGTAACTTTAACTTTATCGATTAAAGTTGGTTCTATTGCGTATACTTGACATCATCGCACTCGCTCGTTCTGCATATGATCTTCTACTCAACTCGTCACTACCATCCGCTTTTCTAGGATGGTATTGAATGGTGTGGTCATAATCTTTTTAATGACTCGAGCCAACATCGTTGCCGCATATTGAGTTCCTTTTAGGTGAAGAAATATTTGAGGATTTTATGGTCTGAATATATCTCCACTTTCTCTCCATATAGATAGTGCCTCTAGATCTTTTAGCCAAAACGACATGGCCGCTAACTCTAGATCATGAGTAGGATAATTCCTCTCATATTCTTTAAATTGTCGCGATGCATAGGCTATGACTTTCCCATGTTACATGAGAACACATTCTAACCCTTTGCCTGAAGCATCGCTGTAGATAACAAATCCATCCAAACCAGATGGTATTGTCAGAACAGGTGCCGAAATAAGTCTCCTTTTAAGCTCTTGGAAACTCATCTCGCATTCCTTGCTCCATATGAATTTTGTATCTTTCCGAGTCAGCTGAGTTAACGGAGTAGCGATTCGAGAAAATCCTTCCATGAATCTCCGATAATAACCAACTAAGCCCAAAAAGCTACGTACTTCGGTTGCTCCCAACTTTGTATTGCCTCAATCTTCACCGGGTCAACAGATACTCCATATTTTGACACCACGTATACAAGGAATGCTACTTCTTCAAGCCAGAATTCACATTTCTTCAACTTGGCATATAGCTTATTTTCACGAAGGCTTTGGAGTACTAGCTTCAAATGGTGCTCATGATCTTCACGGCTTTTGGAATATATGAGAATGTCATCAATAAAGACAACAACGAACTGATCCAAATAGTCCTTGAATACTCGGTTCATCATATCCATGAAAGTCGCAGGAGCATTAGTCAATCCAAAAGACATGACTAAAAATTCATAATGCCAGATCGAGTTAAGGCGTCTTTGGAATATCCTCGGTTCTAATCTTCAAATTGATGATATCCGAGCTAAGATCGATCTTTGAAAAGAATTGTGCTCTTGCAATTGGTCAAATAGGTCATCAATACGAGGTAACGAATACCTATTCTTGATGGTGACATGGTTCAATTCTCGATAGTCAATACAAAGTCGCATATTCCGTCTTTCTTCTTTACAAATAAAACAGGAGCACCCAAAGGAGATGTACTAGGGCCGAATAAAACCGATGTCCAACAACTCACGTAGTTGGACCTTTAACTCTGAAGTTCAATAGGAGCCATTCGATATGGAGTTTTAGAAATGGGCTTTAGAAAGAAAGTTCAAGATCAATAAAGAATTCAACTTCACATTCTGGGGGTAGACCGGGAAGTTCTTCAGGAAACATGTCAGGAAATTTACTAACAACAGGAATATTATTCAAATCTGACGTGTCTTTATTCAAATCCATAACATGGGCTAAGAAAGCTGTAGGGATTTAGGCACAAGAACGCAACAGAAATAAAATAATTCAAAGCAATTTTCGAGACCCAAAAACAGGATCCATGCGAAAAACAATTAACTCAGTTGTTTAAAGATTATATCGAATATGAAAAACGAGAATTTGAAATTGATGCGCTCAAATCCTTAACGCAATTCCTCACGAAACTACGTCTCTATGGTATCCACATTTAAGCGCCGCTTACGAACCGTCGAACGATTACGCAATAAGAGGACTCACAGTACTAGCCACCAAAGGAACCTTTATGAAACTGTATGTTTTCTCTCTAGTCTCTCTAAGAAGCAGCTAGGGGTTTTCAAGTTATGAATCAACCCTAAGTAGGCTGCTATATATCCTATATATAGTAGTTAAAAGGAATTAATCAAAATCTAATTTCATAAAATCCGAATTTATATATATAACTTAATTAAGTCTTACTTAATTAACATACATATATATAAACTTTCCTTTTAATTTAAATTAATTGATTTAAATACTATTAATCATATTAATATATTTAAATCCTTAAAATTTAAATTTATTCTCTTTAAATTACGTTACATATGTGTGTGACTACATAGGTTATTATCACGTTGGCAATAATTTTAAAATCATATCATAAAATTATAAGCAAGTGGTAAAGCATCTAGTAATGCATCCTTCGCTACCCAAGTAATAATAAGATCGATGATTCGATGCAAACCTTTTAGTGACCAATGTTTCAATGTAATTTAATCCTTTTAACCTTAATATCCTAGATTAAACTCGAGTCATGGAATGTGTCATACTCTTCATAATTTAATCGAGTTTTCTTGATCGATGAGTAGTATATGAAACAAATCCTTTGTTTGAGCATGGCCATGCATTTCATAGTCCTACTCAATCAAGAGGCCTATGGATATCACCCCTAATAAATAGGAGGGTTAAATTCCATTTAGATCACTCATATTCCTCACACGATTCATGATGTACCCAATAATCACCTTTATAGTCCACCCTATTAAAGGTGACATTTGATGATATCAAAGTACATAAATTCCGTGTAGTAATATAGTGATTTCGGTCGAGGACCATTACATCATTGTCACTATGAGAATTGCTAATGACACTTCGCATAATGCTCCACATAGAATTCTCATGGTGGTCCGGCTCCATCCGACATCGTTTCTCTCAACATGTACCTATGCATTGACTTAATATCTCATATATTTATGACCAATGAGATTTGGTCATCAATCGATCCACATACTAGTCTCAATGCATCATTGTTGTCCCATCAACAATGATACTCGATTAGGGACATTTAAGAATAATGATACTAATTATAATTATATAATCTCATGTTCAAGTCACATACTTGAAACTATATAATTTGTATCACTATTCTAAGGATTTTATTATGTTAACATTTATATAATGATAAATAAAACCATAATAAAATCATTCATTTATTCAATCAAATATAATATCAAAGCGTTAAGTAATTATATCAAATAATTGGCCTCTAGGGCATAAACTCTATGATCTCCCACTTACACTGAGAGCCGATCACTCATGTATCTAATACCCATGGAACTAGTGTGGACCGTGCGTTTCAACTGCGACAAAGCATTGGTCGATGGATCTGCAACATTATCATCTGTTGGCACTCTTCCTATATGTACATCTCCTCTATCAATGATTTCACGGATGAGATGGTACCGCCTAAGTATATGCTTGCATCGTTGGTGAGATCTGGGTTCCTTAGCCTGTGCAATGGCTCCATTGTTATCACAGTATAGCTTAACCGGATCAACAATGTTTGGAACAACACCTAGTTCAGTGATGAACTTTTTAATCCATCTGACCTCCTTGTCGTCGCACTAGAAGCAACAATATACCCAAATTTATAGTAGAATCACTCATTTGTCTCTTACTTGAACTCTTCCATTCTAAACACCACCATTAAGGAAAAATACAAAACTGACCGAGACTTATAATCATCATTATCGACCGAAACTAGCATCTGTAATGTAACCCTTTATCGCTAGTTAAGTCTTCACCTCCATATACCAAGGATGAATCCTTAGTCCTTTTTAGAGTACTTGAGGATATTCTTGGCTCACTTTGTCGATGACCTTTACCGGATTATTTGGTATCTGCTCGTCATCATACTCAAAGCATTAGAGACATCCGGACGAGTACGTATCATTGCGTACATGATAGATCCAATTGCTGAAGCATAAGGGATCTTTCTCATACGCTCCTCATCATCTTGTGATTGAGGACATTGGGCCTTAAAGATCTTTACACCATGAGTCATGGGTAAGTGTCCTCTCTTTGCCTCTTGCATGCTGAACCGTTTTAGCACTTTATCAATATATGTACTACGACTTAGGTGAAAGCATTTTCCTCGATCTATCTCGATAGATCTTGATACCTAAAATGTAAATGATCGCCTAAATCTTTCATGGAGAAACATTTTCCTAACCATGTTTTTACAGCCTGTAATGAAGGAATGTCATTCCCAATAATTAATATGTCGTCAACATATAATATCAGGAATACAATATGACTCCCACTAACCTTCTTATATACATAAGGTTCATCTTCATTTTTAATAAAACCAAACTCTTTGACTGCTTCATCAAATCGAAGATTCTAACTCCGAGAGGCTTGCTTCAATCCATAAATGGAACGTTGCAGCTTACATACCTTTCCAGCATCCTTTGGATTGACAAATCCCTCAGGTTGTGTCATGTACACATCCTCAAGGAGATTTCCGTTAAGGAAAGCAGTTTTGACATCCATCTGCCAGATTTCGTAATCGTAAAAGGCTGCAATAGCAAGTAAGATCCTGATGGATTTAACCATTGCCACTGGAGAGAAGGTTTCATCATAGTCAACACCTTGAACTTGTTTGTAACCTTTTGCTACCAGTCGACCTTTGTAGGTTTGTACATTACCATTCATGTCGGTTTTTTTCTAGAAAACCCACTTGCACCCGATTGGTTTTACCCCTTCGGGTAGATCAACCAAAGTCCATACTTGGTTAGTATACATGGAGTCCATTTCAGATCTCATGGCTTCAAGCCATCTCTCAGAATCTGGTCCATTCATAGCTTCTTGGTAGAAAGCAGGCTCATCCTGATCTATGAGCATCACATCGCCATTTTGAGTCACAAGATATCCATAATATCTCTCGGGCTCTTGGCGTGACCTACCAGATCTACGAATTCCTTGTGTAATTTGAGCAGGTTCACTTTCCACAACATCTTGTGGTTCCTGCTCACGTTCCAACTCAGGTTCAATGATATTCTGTGGTTCTCGAATTTGTTCGAGTTCTACTTTCCTCCCACTGTTTCCTTTAGAGACAAATTCTCTTTCTAGAAAAATACCAGTTCGAGCAACAAACACTTTATTCTCAGAAGGTTTTTAGAAATAATACCCTTTTGTTTCTTTTGGGTATCCCACAAAATTACATTTGTCGATTTGGTCCGAAGTTTGTCGAATCCAGACGTTTTACAAACGCCATGACCCCAAATTTTCATGAACGACATACTAGGACGTTTCCCAGTCCACATCTCATATGGTGTCTTCTGAACCGTCTTTGTAGGAACATGGTTAAGTGTGAATGCAGCTGTCTCTAGGGCATGACCCTAGAAGCTTATTGGAAGATCTGCAAGACTCATCATTGATCGTACCATGTCCAACAAGGTTCGATTCCTCCTCTCAAACACACCATTCCATTGTGGTGTTCCAGGTGGAGTGAGCTGTGATATAATACCACACTCCTTTAGAAGGTCATCAAAGTATTGGCTTAAGTATTCACCTCCTCGATCGGTTCGAAGGGCTTTTTTGAATTCTTTGAACTTTTTAAAGGATTCAGATTTGTGTCTCATAAAATACACATATCCATATCTACTGAAGTCGTCAGTAAATGTAATGAAGTAATAAAACCTACCTCTTGCTAACGAACTCATGGGTCCACATACATCACTATGTATAAGTCCCGATATATATTGCTTAGATTCAATCGTGTCCAGTGAAAGGGCTTTAGTCATCTTGCCTAATAAACAAGATTCGCATTTTCATATGATTCAAAATCAAATGAATCCAAAAATCCATCTTTATGGAGTTTTGATATGCATTTCTCATTTATATAGCCCAAACAACAAGCGATTGAGAGATATGCTTGATTTGAATAATTTGATTTAAATCGTTTTTTGTATTTATGTTATAGATAGGCATTTCCAAATCAAGAATATAAAGACCATTAAACAATTGTGCAACACCATAACATATATCATTTAAGTAAAACGAACAGCGGTTGTTCTTTATTATAAATGAAAAACCTTTCTTGTCCAAACAAGAAAGCGAAATAATGTTTTTGCTTATAGCGCAGTAACAAAATAACAATCTTCTAATTCTAAAACTAGCCCTGGAGGCAAAGATAAATGATAAGTTCCAACGGCCGAAGGCGTGACTCTTGCTCCATTCTCAACACGTAGGTCAACCTCTCCTTTTGCCAAAGTCCTACTCCTTCGGAGTTCCTGCACATTAACACAAATGTGAGAACCACATCCAGTATTTAATACCTATGATGTAGAAGTAGACAAGTTGACTTCTATAACATATATACCTGAATCAGAAGTCCCACTTCCTTTCCTTTTCTTCACTTCTTCCAAATAAGCAAGACAATTCCTCTTCCAGTGTCCAGGTTTTCCACAAAAGTGACAATCACCTTCTTTAGCCACCCCACCTTTAGGTTTTAAAGCCTGTTTGGTTTTGGATTTAGGTTTGGCACCAGAATTAGATCCTATCTTATTCTTGCCTTTCCATTTTGCCTTAGCATTCCCCTTTTGCACCATCATTATGGGAGCGGGTCCTGCCTTTTTCATGTTGTTCTCGGCAGTTCTTAACATGCTCAACAACTCGATGAGGGGTTTATAATTTCATTCATAAGATAATTCATGACAAATTGAGAATAGGCATTGTTCGTGGATTGCAAAACAAGATCTGTTAGGGCCTCCAGAGTGATTGAAAAATCCAACCTATCAAGGTACTCAATATACCCAATCATTTTCAGCACATGTGGACCAACTGGATCACGTTCACACATTTTGCAGTGATACAATGCCTTGCTTGTATCATACATCTCTTATCGAGCATGCCCTTTGAACAATTTCTTGAGATGCTCGATTATCTCATAAGCATCCATCAACTCATGTTGCTCGAAGCTCAAAGCATTCGTGGTTCTTAGCATGAGACAACTCACGTCGAGCATCATCTTGATGCTTCTTGTAAGCATTATGCTCTGACGTAGTGCGATATCGGTGGTCCGCAGAGAATGGGCTTTTCAATGACATATAGCTTGCGCTCTTGTTTGAGGACAATCCTCAAGTTTCTATGCGGTCAAGGAAATTAATTCCACTTAGCTTGTACTTCTCAAGGGTGATCGTAGTGAAAGACTACTTATATTGTTGTTGTTTGCCATTGATATCTACAATTTATAAGTGCAAAAAAAATAATAAGTCAAGTTGCGAGTTGATATTATATAATTGATAATAGTACATTCAAAATATACCTCCCACTATTTTATTCAAATTAATAGCCCTCACCATTAATTAGGAAAGCATTTTCAATTAAATCTTTCTAGTGAGCCAAGATCCATATTTCATTATGCCCTAAGTTAGCTTTGGCTAATCTCTTAAAACACAATTATTTAGGTAGACAACCCTTTTTTCAATTATATCATATATAACTCCTGGATAGTTTGGTAAACAACAATTGTTTCTAGTCCATCTAATGGTACCTACCGAACTCTATGCCTCTAAGTCCACAATCCTATTGAGATAACTTAGTTAAGTCGGGCCCAATGATTTTAACAATTTGGATATCACAATTATCCTATAGCATCTTACCTAGATAAATAGGGTACTTTGCTTAGGCAAACCTACATCTATTGATCAAGGTCTTGATGAGTGTTATTCAATGGAAAGCATCTGATTTAGACTTAATAATTTAATGAGGGATTTTCTTACTAAATTTAGATCTCACCAATTTTAATCTTATTAAGCATGTACATTATTTATCATATCATATCGCATACAAGCATAAATAAAGTGCAAAATTAAATGTGTCACAGTTATAGCCCAATCCACTGTCAATCTTTTCAAGCTAATGAAAGATTGAAGGTCAATCTAAGGTGGTAAAAGATCTTAAAATAAATATCTTCCTTGGATCTTCCTCAAGCATGTGCCTCCTCTCCATCATATCTTTCCATCGTGTTCTCCATCTTGACATCGAATACAGATTATTACATGACATAAAGAAACCTTGAGTTACATTCGAGGGGATTTAGATGAGAAGAGAATATTACATTAAAATTTATAGAAAGGCACGACATGCAAGCCGTATTTCAAAACCAAAACCACTAACCTATGGATCAAAAGGCCATAACTGTGCACCATGCATATCACAATAAGCATATAACAGTTTATAGAAAATTAAAGAAAAATATAAAACAAATTAGGGACACGACCATGATAAGCTTTTCTTAGGGGGTCAAGAAGTCTCCCCACGGCGGTGGTCGAGGGGTCTCCCCTCGGCGGGTGGTCTCATTGACCGGTCAATGAAGTGGGGTCGGCGGCGCCTAGAAAATTTTTTCGAACTACAATCTGTATTGCAGAATTTTTCCAAATGATTCTCTGAAACAGTTTTAGAATCACGTATTTTAATCACCGGTATACTCATAATAACAATACACCGGTTCATATCATATATGTCCAATTTCAATTAATCATATTAAATCAAATTTTCACGCCTCTAATCCAATTAGAAGCGAATTTGTATCTTTGTTATTACGACATCTGATTAACGAACTTACGTATACATGCATATCTACTAACGATATTCATAATACCAGATTATATCGATTATAAAATATCATATACTCAATTAATAGAACATCATATACATGCATATCAATTCATCGATATTCATAATACCAAAATATATCGATTCTGAGAATATCATATACTCAATTTCGATTCGGTAAAATTGTATCATCATATATCATATATATCGAAAACAATATAATCAATTTCAGATCGGTAAAATTGTAACATCATATATCAAATATATCGAAAGCAATAAAATACGTAATCTGAATTAATCGTTTCGCAAGTAGCTCTGATACCACTATAGGGATTTTTACACAACGCGCAGTGAAATAAAATAATTCAAAGCAATTTTCAAACCCAAAAACAGGATCCATGCGAAAAACAATTAACTCGGTTGTTTAGAGATAATACCGAATATGAAAAGCGAGAATCGAAATTGACGCTCGAATCTTAACGATTCCTCACGAAACTACATCTCTATGGTATCCTTGACGAACGCCAGGCATGAACCGTGATAACGATTACGCAATAAGAGGGACTTGCAGTCTTAGCCACCAAAGGAACCTTTATGAAATCAGTATGTTTTTCTCTAGTCTCTCTCTAAGAAATGGCTAGGGTTTTCAAGTTATGAATCAACCTTAGTAGGCGCTTATATATCCTATATATAGTAGTTAAAAGGAATTAATCAAAACCTAATTTCATAAAATCGAAATTTATATATATAACTTAATTAAGTCTTACTTAATTAACATACATATATATCTAAACTTTCCTTTTAATTTAAATTAAGTGATTTAAATACTATTAATTATATTAATATATTTAAATCCTTAAAATTTAAATTTATTCCCTTTAAATTACGTCTATGTGTGTGACTCTATAGGTTATTATCACGTTGGCAATAATTTTAAAATCATATTATAAAATTATAAATAGTGAGTGGCATCTAGTAATGCATCACTGCTACCCAGGTAATAATAAGATCGATGATTCGATCTGACCTTTTAGTGACCAATGTTTTAAATGTAATTTAATCCTTTTAACCTTAATATCCTAGATTAAACTCGAGTCATGGAATGTGTCATACTCTTCATAATTTAATCGAGTTTTTTGATTAATGAGTAGACTATATGAAACAAATCACTATTTGAGCATGACCATGCATTTCATAGTCTACTCAATCAAGAGGCCTATGGATATCACCCCCAATAAATAGGAGGGTTAAATTCCATCTAGATCACTCATATTCCTCACACGATTCATGATATACCCAATAATCACCTTTATAGTCCACCCTATTAAAGGTGACATTTGATGATATCAAAGTACATAAATTCTCGTGTAGTAATATAGTGATTTCGTGTCGAGGACCATTACATCATTGTCACTATGAGAATTGCTAATGACACTTCGCATAATGCTCCACATAGAATTCTCATGGTGGGTGCATCTAAAGACACCGTTCTACAACATGTACTATCGCATTGACTTAATATCTCATATATTTATGACCCAATGAGATTTGGTCATCGATCGATCCATATACTAGTCTCAATGCATCATTGTTGTCCCATCAAAATGATACTCGATTAGGGACATTTAAGAATAATGATACTAATTATAATTATATAATCTCATGTTCAAGTCACATACTTGAAACTATATAATTTGTATCACTATTCTAAGGATTTTATTATGTTAACATTTATATAACGCGATAAATAAAACCATAATAAAATCATTCATTTATTCAATCAAATATAATATCAAAACGTTAAGCAATTATATCAAATAATTGGTCTCTACAGGGCATAAACTCTAAACTTATATCTCAGCTTGTGTTCGTGTTGATTAAATTTCAAAATTATTTAGTCTTTCTAAAATCATTATTGGTTTATATTAAGCCATTCATACATATAATGTTCTTTCATTTGACTGAAATACTTTTCAGACCGTTAACATTTATTCTGATTTTGACGTTCATTCGTCATACATGATTTGTCTCTCTTGTGTGTACTTAGTACGTTACAACCTCAATACTGTCATTTATTAATGTAAGAATGTTATACTTCCTTAATTTTCTGTTCTATAACAGAACAACATCTTGTCGTCCCGAGGAAACCTGCAACTTGCATGCGTGCATTGCAGCGTATGGAATTGTCACGATAACATATGGTCCTTGTTGACCATTTTATTTTGTTTCCCAACCTCCAGTTGAAGAACTTGAAATAAATTTGTAGGTCTAACCGTCTTGAATTACGGATCATCTTGAATCGCCTCGTCGGAGTTGTGAAAATGTATGCTTATTTTTTACTAAAATAAATTAAGCAGTCCTTTTGACATCTTTCAATTTATTTACTTAATTAAGCCTTAGTATGTAGCAATTATACCCCAAATGACTTCGGGCATGAAATGCAGTTGTGCTAGATTGGTATAAAGCAGGACCTGAAGCTCTTTGTTCTACATGATTTTTTGAACCTTCTCTTACAATCTCCATAGCAAGTTATACACATCGGAATTAGTCGAGTTTTGATTCTATGAATTATTAATTCCTTAGAACCATACATACCTAAATTATAGTTATAAAATATTAACCAACTAAAATTTAACCCAAAACACATGTTTAATGATACTGTTTCATGTTTTAACATCTGGCAAATTAAACACCAATTTGTTTCTTAACATTTGACTTCATTCAACTTCGTTGTTTAAATGATGTACATCATAATTTATATCATCAATTTGATTATATCACAACTTTCTAAATTTTAATTAGAAATAATACAATGTATATTTATACTTGATAAAACCGTTCTTCACGCAAACATCTTTCATGAATTGATGGTTGAATCATCTATAGACCAACATATAATAGATTATGTGTCCCAATACCATAAAACTAATTTCTCAACAAATTAACATTAGAACTTCAATTCTGAAAGAACTTAGAAAACAAAACTAAGAACCGAAACTTTAATTTTAGATTGTTTACCTTTGGTAATAGATAGAAGGCGATTAATCTTCTTCTCTTTGATTACTAAATTTTCTTCTCAATTACAAAAAAGAATTCTCTCCCTCTGTTTACTCTTTTGTGTTCTTAACCTTAGAAAAATAGAGATTCTACATTATTTCTTAGCCTGGAGTTACTGAACTAATGATACCAATGATTTATAAAAATCTGAAAGGTTTTTAGGCCATTTTAGAGTGGGAGCAATCACAATTTATTTTAATACTCCTCTGTAATATGGTACATTGTCACATAATAAATAATCTATAATTTCCTTATTAGGATTACATTGTGTTTATTAATAACGAATTTATCGAATCCTCCTTGCTCGACGAAATAAATTTATTTAATAAACCATTCCTCTAATTTAATTATTTAATTAAATTAGAGCCTTATCATTCATTAAGCAATAATCACCTTGGAATTATGGTATTTATCATCAATTTACTTAATATCATCGTCGTGAATAAATTATTCATAATAATTTTCATCGAATATTGCTTTATTTAATAAATATCTCGGCTAAAATATTATTTTACTTGATAATTATCTTAACTATTTATAAAATTCACAATTAAATTACATTAACATACATTTATGTAACTTTATTCACCTCTCATTTAATAAAACAAATGATATATTTCGTTAATTATTATTTAATTAGGTGAATTACTCACCGATATTAGGAAATTTATTAGCCTTTCGTTCATTACCCGATAAGGCATAATAATCAAATTATTATTTCTACTCAAGCTCAAAACATCTCACAAAATTTTAATTATTAAATTTCCTATTTTATTAACTTATAAAATTTGTTTAAAAATATTATTATTAATAACAAAATTCATACGCATAATTTGAAATCAGATTTCCCACATGCCCACCTTCTAGAAAAAGTAAGAAAAACGTTTTACATAAAATAAATAATTAAAACTTCCAAAAATCAATTATTTCGGAACTTCAATAATTCATAATAAATAGCCCTTTTATTAGAAAAATTCAAACCACATGTCTTTTCCATAGAAAATTCTATTCTCTACAACTTTGTAAGTTTAAGTTTTTCCTAATTCCAAGCAGAAGTTGACCGAAATCCACAAACGCAAGCGATTTTACTTGCTATAAACCAATTTCTACAAAAAAATGGGGTCAATCGACATGTTTAACATGTTTTAAACATTAATTATAACAAAAATACTCCTCCTCATATACTCAGATATCCCACATTCATTGTAAAAATATCACCATTATTATATTATTAAAATATAATAATATATTTAAATGAATTATTTATCAAGAAAAGATAAAATAACAATTTTTCAACAATTGTCACATTAAAATTTTCTCCATCTATATCCACATAAAATGAATATTTTTCTTATCATATAAATCAATAATTAATTATTCACAAATAATATTACGAATCACAATATCGTATTAAACGCATTCTTAGGAAGAGGGCTTTCCAATAAGGATTTCTCTTCTTCAAGTGCGCAATTAGGTGACCAATCCTCTCTCTTGACGTAACTTTCTAGACATTGCCAATAATGTTATCTAATAATATAATTCAAATAATATGAATTATTGATCTGATAATGAAAATACTGTGTAGTGACAATTATTGAAACAACAATAATATAAAATATCAACGTAGCAATTATTGAAGCAATAAAATAAAATATTGAACAGTAACTACTGTAACAATTATTGAGTAATGTCTTCCTACGTAAAAATCAATAATTGGTGCAATACCGGTAAATATTCTTGTGTTTTAACCACCGTGTATTTCAACAAGATAACTTGAATAATAACTACGTAGATTATTTATAAACAACTTATACTTTGTCGTTTTCTTCATCCAATTGCTTTTTCTGTTATGGGGCCCACACAAAGGTTGCTATCGTCGCATTTAATATCCCCCGACAATAAGAATATTCCACGACCAAACGAATATTCTCCGATAAAAATGAATATTTATAACCACTTGCATATTTGAAATATTTTATGTGATTTTACCCATAACTAACCACATTAATCAAATCAACCCTTACTATTTTAAAATAATAAATAGAAAAATTTAATTTTATTTATAATAAGTTGGGGTCTTACATTATTAATATCATAACAATATTTTAATCACTTTCTTAAACTTATAAACAATTTATTTCAATTGTTTACACTTTACCAAATAATGCATTTAATCATTCAAAAATGTCATACTCATAAGATTTCATCACCAATGATTAAATCCTCATAAAAAATATGCATATACCTTATATAGGATTTCCAAGCCATAAAATCCTATTTTCCAACTTTTATTACTTCACATAACATATTTAACTTCATATGTTCATTATTAAACTATTTTTATGAAAATACCAAATCGATCCCAAAAATATTTCTTTTCTAGGATTTAGTATAATATAGTCCCATAATGAACATATACTTTTCTCGGAATTTTTAAAATTCATTTACTATTCTTCAAAAAATCAATTTCTAATTAATTCTTTAAGAAATTAGCTACCTCAAGTTTAACTCCAGAAATTCCCAAATCTTGGCAGGATCTTACACATGTTAACGTGAGCTTCCAGTTTAAATTTCATGATCATCGGAGTTATAGAACTCTGGTTATAGCATTTTTCGTCGAAAAAACCTAAATATTGAAATGGTCATAACTTGCACATTTTAAGTCGGAATGAGCTCATTTTTGGATAGGAGGTACCTTATACTATATACTTTCATGTCCCAAAAGGCCGGAATTTTTCTCATAAATTAAGTGGCCGAAACAAATTTCTTCTAAAAATGCAGACGAAGAGCATTTTTGGTAATTTTCAGCTTTTGACTCCTTTGCTAAAATCAGTCCACTACAACATCTTTTCCAGTGATTCCACTTGGAGATTCTACAAAACTCATAGATCTAACTCTAGAACTTGACCACACTCAAAAATTCAAAATATAATAGGAGATATGGTCAATTGAATTTCATATTCCATTTTCACCAAAATCTGATTTTCAACCCTTTATGATTTCTAAGAAACTTTCATGTTTTCACATAATAACCAACATAACTCATCATAACACTTACGAATACTTCATATACCCATGATTTTCATCAGTTCAATACTTTTATTATGACTCTCATCATAATCAACGTAACTGAGATCATTTCCACAATTTAATAAGGAATGAATATAAATGATCATTCACCACGCATGTGGTAATCCACATGTATAAAAGTTATTCCAATGTAATAATAGAGAATGGAATAAATGTATGATTCACCATGCATGCGATAGAGATCGCATGCATGCATTATTCCCAACAGAATAATAAATAATGGAACCAGGTCCGGTGTAAACGCACAAACAGGATATTCCGATAGAATAATGAATGCGGAATAATAAATAATGGAACCAGTCCGTGCGTAAAAACGCATGCATGAGGATATTCCGACTGAGAATAGTAAAGAATGAAATAATAGAAGAATTTTACCATGTATAGATTGTGTACAGATAGACGGAGTTATTCCAACATAATAATAAGGAATGGAATAATGAAGAAGATCACCATGTATAGGGTAGTCAGATATCGAGTTATTCCAATGTAATAATAAAGAATGGAATAATAGAAGAATTTCACAATGTATGCGATTGCGATAAATAGGTTATTCCAACATAATAATAAGGAATGGAATAATGAAGAAGATCACCGTGTATATGGTAGATTTTCAGATAAGCAAAAGTTATTCCAACATAATAATAAAGAATGGAATAACAGAAGTTCTCTTCATGATTACTAAAGAAATAATACCCCTTACGGGTACAACAAATAATATCCCTTACCTTTGAAAGAAGAGTACTCCGACTGGTAGGGCATACTCGAAGAAAACTTGCACAATGCTCAAAGCTTTCTTAAACTCTAAAGAAATACGCTTAAGATTATAGAAGAAGAACTCTCTCTATAGTTTCTCTCTAGAGTTTGTTGAATTCGTAAGAAATAATGAAGGAATGAGCTTCTATTTATAGGAGAATGGACTGCATAGTAACTAATTCATGAACGGTCCAGATTGATTTACTTTCAAACGGACGGTCCAGATTGATTTACTTTTTAAGCGGGACTGATTCAGATTGATTTACAATAAAATATAATATATTCTATTTATAATATAATAAAAGCGAATAACTTTATAAAAGTATTACATTTTATATAAAAATATTTTACTATGTAAACACTATGCAGCCTTTATACAAATACTATACGATAATAAAATATAATATATTCTAATTATTGTCTAATAAAATGAGATAACTTTATAAAAGTATTACATTTTTATATAAAAGATTTTACTATTAGCCTAATAAAACGAATAACTTTATAAAAGTATTTTGTTTTATATAAAAACTTTTTTCATTTTATTACATTAATAATACTAATAAAACAAAACTTCATCATCACTTACTTTGAAAAATTTTCAAATGTCACCCTTAACTTTAAATTTTTATCAATTTAACTATTCACCAAAATAGAAAAATTGAATACTTTTATTTCATAAAATTCGGGGCCTCACACGTACGATGGCACAATTATTGGTGGACCCCACAACGAAATTATTTTCGGATTGAAAAAATGATAAAAATATTTTTTATGAAAATAACGGCGTAAGTTTTACCGTTAAGAATTCGTTGAAACAATCCGGTGTTAAAAGTACGAGAACGCGGCGTGGTTGCATAGTAGCACACGGTATTGATTATTGATGCTTACGTGAGAAGTCACTCAGTTTTGTTCAATTATTGCTTCAGTAATTATTGCATAATATCTTACATTAATTGATTCAATTATTGTTGATATTTTATAATTGAGATGACGAAGTTATTAATATTATTATTTGCAATATTAACGATGTCTAGAAGTTCTGCCAATGAGAGGTTTGGTCACCTAATTGCGTGCCAATAAGGAGAAATCCTTATTGAAAAGCCCCCTCTTTCCTGGGAACGACCTGGTCGATTAATAGTGTGAATTATGATAGTGATGAAGAAGTTTGTTTTATTAGTATTATTAATGTAATAAAACAGAATTTTTTTTATATAAAACAGAATACTTTTATAAAGTTATTCGCTTTATTAGGCTAATAGTAAAATATTTTTATATAAAATGTAATACTTTTATAAAGTTATCTCGCTTTATTGTATAATAATTAATATATTATATTTTATTACGCATAGTGTTTTATAAGATAGTATTTGCAGATAGTAAAATTTTTTAAATAAAATGTAATACTTTTTATAAAGTTATTCGCTTTATTAGATTATAAATAATATATTATATTTTATTGTAAACCAAACTGACCGTTCGCTTAAAGTAAATCAATCTGGACCGCTCATGGATTAGTTATTATTCAATCCATTCTTCTATAAATAAGCTCATTCCTTCATTATTTTTACTTAATTCATAAACTCTGCAGAAAGAAAACTATAGAGAGAAAGAAGAAAATATTCTCGCTACTTCACTACTTCTATATCCAGTTTCTTTTTTATAAGGTAAGGGTATTATTTTTTTTCATATTCACGAAGAGAACTTTCGTTATTTCGCATTTTATTATTACGTTGAATAATAACTATATCTTGCTACCCTATACTTGGTGAAATTCTTCGTTATTCCATTATTTATTATTCTATCGAATAACTCGCTCATGCGCAAGCACCGCATACACGGTGAAATTTCGTTGTTATTCCATTCTTTATTATTCGTTGAATATCCTCGTTTACTATGCTTTTACGCCGTAACCCGGTTCCGCTTCTTTATTATTCCGTTGAATATCCCGTCTCGTGCATTTTTCGCTGGACCGGGTTCCGTTATTTATTATTCTCGTTGTAATAACTCAATACATGCAAGCACAAAGATACATGGTGATTTCATTGTTATTCTATTCTTTATATTCATTGGAATATCCTGCTTGGCAAGGTGACACGCCTCGACCGTTCCGTTATTTATTATTCCGTTGAATAACTCGCCTATGTGAAGTACCACATGCATGGTGATTTCTTTTGTTATTCCATTATTTATTATACTCAGTTGGTTAAAATTTTGACTTTTATACTCCATGAAATTAGTGGAATATCCTCGATATTTAAGCGCTTCATCCAAAGATCTTTTCATGAAAATATTCTTCTGAGCATTCTTGAGTTTTACCCCACAAAGCAATATCATGTTGACAATTTGGACGTTATTAGTTCCTGGATAAATTAATTCTTGAACTTGTTTTATTGAATTCTTATATTATTGTCATCATCCTCATGTTTATATTATGCTGAAAGTCATACGTGGGCCAGTAGTGTATAGATGGACTTGGTATGATTATGACCAGGGATTATCTTGCAGTATAATCATAACCGTAATGTTACAAATGATGTGGTAAAAGTCCTCATTGTCCCGTAGTGCATTGATGGACAAGTTGTTGACATGATCATTTGACCATTGATGAATATACGAATATCCTCGAATTCGTGTAGTGCGTGGATAATTTGTGATTGTGATACTAATGAATATCCTTGGTAGTAGAGCATGGATGATGTGATTTATTTATTAAGTCGAGTCCAAATGATAAAAGTGATGAAAAACCTTTTAAATCATAAAAGATAGTAGATTTTATTCTCTACTGACTCTTTTAATGGATTGATCTTTGTTCACCGCAATTAAACTTGATGTCTATTATATTTTATCGGTTTAACATTGTTGAAGACTAATGATAATTTATTCTCGCATTATCTTAGTCATAATATTTCTTCTTCGGGCTAGTTGAGCTCACCCTTTCTTTTCACTATTCTCTTGAGTGAAATGAGAACGTAATGGACTAATGGGGGAACAGAATGACTATCAGGATGATAGTATTAGTAGTTTTCACTATTACATTAAATAGTGTGACAATAAATGTAATGGGGACTTATTCGAGAGTGGATATTGTCTGAAAGACAATATTTGTATTAAAACTTCAAATTTCTCTTGTTGTATATTAAAGATGTAGATTCAGATTCATCTTTATGTATTTGGCTTAATTCGTAATAAATGATGATATACTTATTTTGGGAGCGGCCACAAAAGAGATCATGTGAAATTATTAATTTTTTATTTTTATGTGAAAAATAATTTTTTGATTGGGGTTAAAGTAGAAATTAGAGAATTTAGAGTTATAAAACCTCGTGTTTATTTTGTTTGTCGAATAAATTTAAATATGTGATCATGCACAATAAAAATATATTTTATTAATAAATCATTACTTTTATTATGATGTACCTTTAATACTTAAAAATCTAATAATAATGGTGATGTGATGTTAAAAACAGAAAAGATCGTAAAAAATAATAATAAAATATAAATATCATGTCACTTTATAAGTTCAAAATAAAAATACATCTTTTTATTTTTAAACGCAATTAAAATAATAATGAAACTCTAATTCGGAATGGGATTTGAATTTGTCATGTCTTATAACTTATTTACTAACTTATTTTAAAAGTTTATTTAATTTATTGATATTTGGGTGGGTGATTATAATAAAGTTAATTTTGATTAATTGATATCAAGTCAGGACGTAATTTTTCTTTGCGTGTCAATGGTATAACTTAAAATTAACTTCCTAATAAATCTTATGTTTGGTATAGCTTTTCTAAAATAAATTATTATAAGAATAAGCAGTTATGTTTGGTAATTGAAATAAAAATGTATGTTGTAAAATATTATACATATACGGTTAATTGAATCTGCCGACGAGAACTAAAAATATTTCCCGCCAAAAACAATAGCCGGAGAGAGGAATGGCAGTTCCTTTATCATTTCATCCCTAATCCTAACCCTAAAAAGTATCCCAAACTAATCCCAAATATAAAATCCTATTAAGTAAAGTACCTACTATTCTTGAATCGGCGTCGAAATCTCCTCCGACGCCGCTACATTGGACGACACGGCGAGTGGCTGTCGACGGCGAAAGCTCAGTTGAAGGATCCAACCCCAGGTATTAGCTTAAATGTCATTTACGGCTGATATTAGCTTAGATATTATCCATTGGAGTCGATGTATTCCTATAAAATTGACCACATTGCTTGTTTTGTGGAACTCCCCAGTATTAGTTCTTATGGGGACCTTCCACCTGTTCTTGGTGTAAATAGTCAGGTACCTTCTACCTTTTCCCTTAGCTTTTGTTTTGGTTCTTCGTAATCGCTACTGTTGTTGTACTCAAACAATTTGAGTTATAAATTCCTGGTTGTTTTGTTTAGTCTGGTGATTTTGTGGAGTGAATTGTGTTGCTGAAAATAATGCTTCTAAGATCCATTCGGTATTTTATGTTTCTTTGATCTAAAATTCTTTAAAAGTTCAGAATGCTAAAGAGACAAAAGTTACCCACCTTCATGGGAAACAAAATGCAGTGGCAGACGGGATGCTAACAAAAGCATAATCAGAACCTAATGCCTTGATTGGGTTTTTCAATTCAGAGTTGTATGTGCTTGATATATGTTGATCATTCTAATTTTGCTCCAACTGTTTTGTTAATAGTTTAAAGTATCAAACTTTAAAAGAGTTTCTTTTAATTGGTGGTAGCATAAAATTACATCATGTCCTCAGCTTTGTCATCCTAAGTTTGTATCATGCCGTCAATTCTAAACTAAAAAATACATCCTTAATTAGAAAGGCAGACGTAATGAGTTTTATTTTGGTGGGAAGTGAAGAGATTAGAAGCAAAAGTAATTTCCAAAAAAAGTAAAGGAAAAAAAATGGTAGGAAGAACTTTCCCTTTCCATTCCTGCTTTTCCCCCAAAATAAAAGTCAAGTGTGTGAGATAGTTTCATAAACTGAATAAATCTCAAAATAGAGTTTAATAGAGGCATACCAAACAAAACTACACAACGAGAAATCATTTACAATTCGAGTCCTTAGGAGCAGAAGGAAAACGGAGACAAAACAAACACTTGAAAAGAAAGAATCACAGTTCTAAAAGGTGAACAAATGAATCAAACTTTTAAAGACAAAACCTTGCACCTGTCTAAATGATACAAGGAAACTAACAAAGAATTACAATGACTCCTTAAACCATATCTTTTCTTTCTGAGTTATATCATGTAGTCAGAGGAACTTTGTTTGCATTTGAAAATTCTTTCTAAGCTGGCCTTGGAAATGCACGAAGATGAAGGCCTCCATTAATGTGAAGAGTAAGCATGGTCCTATAAGTCACATTTTTTGTATCATCTGCTAGTCTGAACCGAATAAAGCGGAGAAGTGCAATCGATACTATCTTCATCTGGCGATAAGCAAAATCTTTCCCTAGGCAAATTCGTGGACCAGCCTACAAAACATCAAATCATCCGAAATTTTAGTAACTGTTGTTAGTCGTGAAATAGGCGCAATAGCTATGCGATTTATTTTGCTAGAATATGTTTCATACATGAAATGCTACAAATTTGAACGGTGATTCAGGCTGGAAAAATCCATTTTTGAGCCATCTTTCAGGCCGGAAGTTCTCAGCATCTTCTCCCCAAATGTAATGCATCCTGCCCATTGCATATGAGAGGTAATATACACCATCCCCTTTTTTCAATTTAAAACCATCTGGAAGAATGTCGTCAGTTTCTGCACGCCTCCCATCCTTGAGGAAAATAAGAGTCACGACATTATCAATAGTAGTCATAAGAAACTAAATATCTAAAGAAAACTGTTCCCCAAAAACAAAATTTTCTTTTGAGTTTACAAGGATAATGTACCAGCGGGACTGCAGGGTATAGCCTCAAGGTCTCCGTCAATGCTGCATGAAGGTAATGCATTTTCTCAAGTATCTCATCTGCTATATTTTCCACAAATTCATCAATGCTAGTTTCGTCCCCCTGCCTGCTGCCAATTACTTCTCTAATTTCTTGTACGATTCTCTCCTGTATCAATGGATTCTTACTAAGCATATAGAAAAACCATGAAAGTGTATTTGCGGTTGTATCTTTTCCCGCGATCATAAAATTCAGAATTATATCCCTCAGATATTGATCATTCATCTTCTCTGGATTCTTCTCGCTCTCCACCAGAAACCTCGTAAGTATGTCTTCTTTGTCATTCTAGAAATCATGAAAAATGAATGAGCATATCGGAAGCAATACAGAGAACAGGAGCTGATTTAATCATTTAACGCTGGCAATAGTTATTGTACCAACTACAAAATAAAACCAACATCACTCACATAATTTTCTTGCATTTCAAGCTGTTCCTTCTTCTTACTGATTAATGCATGCACAAAATCGTTGATGATTTTGATGTTTCTCCTTAAGGAAGCTTCAGATCCAATGTTCAGAAACTTCTTCAGCCTCCAAAATGGATCTACATAGCGCCAAACTATCAAGGCATTTGAATCATCAAATGCCTTGATAAATGCACTAGCAGCTTCGCTTGATCCCTCCAGGCATTTCAAATCCACTCCAAACCCAACTTTGAATATCGAATCTAAAGTAAATTTCATCAACAAATCCTGCAAATTTTGGGGCGTATCTTTTAACAGCCACATTATTTAAACCAAATTGATCGTAGACAGGCTAGTTTTCATACTCCCTCCATCTCTCAAAAGTTGGTTTAGTCGGACTTTTTTAGCCAAATTGACATTTTTAGAATCAAAATATATATTATTTTCTTATAAATACAGGCAAAACTATATCGAATTTACTACTACCTCTTACTTTCGAGTTTGAATTTATAAATAATCAAGTTTTAGATTACTTACTTGTACATCAA
Organism: Panax quinquefolius; assembly: GCA_020205615.1. Classification (NCBI taxonomy): domain Eukaryota; kingdom Viridiplantae; phylum Streptophyta; class Magnoliopsida; order Apiales; family Araliaceae; genus Panax; species Panax quinquefolius. The sequence goes on from CM035158.1 coordinate 6,557,115, forward strand.
AGATTCTGTTGGCTACGGAATATTCAGAAACAGTCCTAACCAATGTGGCTGCCTTTTTTCTGAAAATTGTACAGCTGAAGTCCCTCAACACTCTTGTAGAGAACTCAATGCTTGCTAGCTTCCTTTGTTGCCGCCACTCAACTCCATTGACAGCAAAGATCCCTTGGCCAAACAGGTCTTCTTCTATATCTCGATTATACTTGCCTTTTGGGTACATATCAAAGTTGGTTTTGAGTATGTGCTCAATGTTCCGAATATCAGTTGTATATATGTCACTATGATCTGGTGCAAGTAGCCGGAAAGTATGGTTTTGTTTAGCAAATTCGCCTAGGTAATCATGGAGCCTGGCGAAATGAATCGCCTGATGGAATACAGTTCCGGCTACTGGAGGGTATTTTTTACTTTTGATTGATTTTCCGGTGAAGATTCTTACTATTAGAGCTGTGCAGATTATGACAAGTAGAAGTAGAGTTGCTAAAATGGTGAAGATGGCATAGTGAAACTCCATGTTTGAGGAAGTCAAGACAAGGGTGGTTGATCATATTATTAATGTAAGTTAACATATATATATATATATATATATATATATATATATATATATATATATATATAGAAGAGGATAAAGTGTATATCCTTTATCTTACCACCCGCTTCCGCTCTCTTAATGATTTGAGACTTGGCGACGGTTTTTTTTCGCACATGCAAGTCGTTGCCTATACTTTTTTTAATGACGGACAACATATAGCGTCATTAAAAAGATAGATTTATTCATTAGATAATCGAACCGTCGTCGAAATCCGTCGCTAAAAAAAAAAAACACGTAGTAAGAAGAAAAAAGTATGATGACTGATCCGCATCAGTATATATATATATATATATATAGGATAAGGATCCCGGACAGATACGGACCCCTGAAATTTTTACATAATATAGTGTTTTGAGTGTGATTTGGATACATATAACAAAACATGTCTGTACAAAATTTAGTTATTTTAAAAAAAAAAACAAAAAAAAAAAGGTCCGTATTTTATAAAGTTTGGGATCCGGATTGGATCCGGACCCTATATATATATATATATAGATATTTGTGTATATAAATGTTCAAGTATATTCAGGGAATTGATATTTACTATTCATGTGAGGAAGAATTTGTCAAATTTACTTGTGAAAATATTAAATAATTTACTTTTTTCGGGACCCTTATTAGTGATTTGTTTATTTTATAATATAGTGATTTCAGATTTGTTTTTTTCATAAAGTCCAATTTTGACTGAAACCTTTTTATTTTGTTGTTAAGATATTTATTATACGAGAGTGCTTGCAAATTGTAGTATATTTTTCCAATTAGGAATTGAAGTCTTTGTCGGTGAATACTTACTTATATAGATGATTCCACAAAAGGTTAAAACTAAATAAAATTTGTTCTCTCATAGAGCAGTGCAGAGCAGAGCAGGTAGGGAACCGACTCAACTAAAATGACTTACAAACATCCAAATACAAATACATGAGATTATTATTAAACGAAAAACATTTTCAAATATTGTGATAGGGACGGAGGGAGTATATTAAGAATTTTAGAAAATGTTTGTTTGCACAATATTTGAAAATGTTTTTAGTTTAATAATAATCTCATGTATTTGTATTTGGATGTTTTAAATAAGAGACGAAAGACAAAGATTAAGATAATGACTGAAAAATATTAAATATAGTATTCAATTGTCTATAATATCTTTAAATCTTTTGTTGGGATAAGGAGAGTTTTGTTGGGATAAGAAGAGAGAAAGAGTTTAAAATATCAAAAAAATAGAAAGAATAATAAGGGGTAATTTTGAAAAAATAATCATTAATTCTTCTAGATTTAAACAAACGTTAAATAATTAAAAATAAATAAAAAATTCTAAATCGTCATTTAAATAAAGACAGAAAGAGTATATCTTTACTTTTTCATACTCTTTGGAGAAAATTTTCTATTTATATATTGGTCGGCCATTAAATTAAATAACAATAATGTCATTGGAATGTCACTCATATATGTCATCCATTGAAGATTCAAAACCTTATCTCTTTCCTTTATTTGTGGGACCAATGCTAAACTTATTCTACTCTTTCTTTTTCACAATTACACAATACTCACTCCATTCCTTAATATAAATTATTTTAAAGAATTATTTCCTTAATATAAATTATTTGAGAATTTTAAATAAATATTAATTACTTAATATTCAATATTATACTAAGTAATAAATATAATTTTAATTTTTCATTATTTTTATCCAATAAATAATATTTTTCTCATGACGCCTTCAAAAATTTGGTGATACATCACCTATCTTTGGGTAATCGAGACACTACTGATGTAATTTAAATACAACTTACTAATATAAGCTGCCGCAGTATAATCTGATATAAATCATGATTTGAATACAAATATTGTTTACTAGATATTATACAAACTCAAAAGGAGTCTCCTCATTACAATTATTATCACATTATTTCACGGAATAATGAGGACTACTAACTTATCCTCCTGGACCATTACTCCGCTCCCCGACTTCGTCCAACTATATTCTCATTTTCTCAAGAGAGCAAATGAAAGAAAGGGTGAAATTTCAACTCAATTTCAAGAAGAAATATTATGACCAAGATAATGAGAATAAATTATCATTAAGCTCTACAAAAATATGTTAAACCGATAAAATATAATGAACATCAAGTTTAACTACAGTGAACCAAAGAATCCATAAAAAAAAGCCAAGAAAATAAAATCTACTATCTTTTATGATTTAAAAGGTTTTTCATCATTTATTATAAATTGAGATCAACTTTAATAAATATTCCACATCATCGAATCACCCCGGCGACTACGGCCAGCGATATTCTTTAAGATCACGTACCACAATTATTCATGACTACATTACCAAAAAAATAGTTAAGCAGATTCATTAATTGGCCATGATTATGTCAACAACAATCATTCATCAACGCACTACTACTAATCGGCGATTTTTTATCACATCATTCAGAATATTACTGGCGAGATATAATCGGTCAGCCTAATCATTATAATCATACCAAGTTCATCTACGACTATGCGCCACGTATTTACTTTCATCACATCATTCAGAATATTACTACCATGATTACACCGAATAGCCTCTCATTATAATCATACCAAAGTTCATCTATGTATTACGCGCCATGTATTTACTTTCAACATAATATAAACACGGGATGATGTAACGATATAAGAATTCAATAAAACAAGAGTTCAAAGTTAATTATTTTATCCGCGAATTATTAACGTCCAAATCATCAACACGATCTTTGTTTAGAAAGTAAAATTCAAGAACGATCGAAGAATATTTCCACGAAAAGATCTTTGGATAAACTTAAATATCGAGGATATTCTACTAATTTCATGAAAGATAAAAGTCAAAGTTTTAACCAACCCAGATAATAAAGAATGGAATAACAAAAGAAATCACCACGCACGCGATAGATCGCATGCGCAGTGTTATTCCAACAAAATAATAATAACTAACAATACGCCGTGAAATTCACACCGGCTGAGGATGTTAAACGAGTAATAATAAACGCGAATAATAAATGATGGGCAGAACTGCGTCCTGCCAGATAAAGACAGATATGCGATATTCCGACGTAATAATAAAGATTTTAATAAAAAATGGGCAGAACCGCGTCCTGCAAAAACACACGTACAGGATATTCCAATGTAATAATAATAAAGATTTAACCGCGTCCGCCAGAAACACATGCATGCGATGTTCCAAATGTAATAATAGAAGAACGTCACCAAGATAGTAAGATCAGCATGATACAAGTTATTCCAATGTAATAATAAGAAATGGAATAACAATGATCTTCTTCACTGAATAAGAAAGAATAACAACACTTTACAGATACAATAAATAATATTCCCTACCTTGTAAGAATCAATATTGGAAAAGTCAAGAAGAAAATACTTTTCTTCTTCTCTATATAGCTTCTCTGTAGCTTTAAACTAATTCGTAAGAAATAACGGGCGAATGAAATTTTCTATTTATAGAAAAACCGAGTGCCATTTTTGGCCTTAACGAAGGGTCAAAACGACTTTTGGTAATATGAAGAGACAACTACTATTTATGGGGGTAATTAACCTTGGAATAATCAATATAAAGAAGCTTAACTCTTGGTAATATTGAAGATATAACTATTATTCATGGGCAGAAGGGTAATTACTATCGACAAAGCGAATTACTATCGACGAAGGTAAATACTATCAAGAAGGTGAATTACTATGATGAAGGTAAATACTATCGACGAAGGTAATTACTATTCACAAAGGTAATTACTATTCACAAAGTAATTACTATCGAATGTAAGAGACTTTTAGATTTATTTACATATACTACTTCCATAAAATAATCAAATTTACCACAAACGCCTCATAATGCAATTTCTTTATATACATGAGGATCAATAGATATTACCACAAATCATTTTATTTTAATCAACACATTTTTAATCTTTCAACAATTATTAATCATTTATAACTTGTAAATTCTCAATTTATAATATAACATATTATACGATAATACGTGTGATAATAATTGAATCAATAATATAAGAGATATGACGCAAAGAATTATCGTGAATAATAATTGAGTAAGATAAATAAGTGACTTTCACGAAGATCAATAATCAATACCAAGGCTCTTACGCAACTAATGCCAGACATCGCATTTTTACCATGGGGTAGCTTCAACAGCTTTTAATTCAGAATACCTCCGCCGTTATTTTTATAGAAAATAATTTTGTCGTTTTCTAACTACTTTATAATACTTAGTTAATTAAATGTCATCCACTAACGATCGAAAAATCGCACGAATATTTCCGACAAAAGTTAATATTTCCCACCAAACTAATATTTTATAACAACTTCGCTTACTTTTGCAAAATTTATAAATATTACCCACAACTATAACATTATATCAAATTTATTCCATAATATTCAAAAATAATATTTATAGAAAATTCATCTTTATTTATAAAAGTTTTGAGGGTCTTACATTCTCTCACTATTTTTGTCCAATAAATAATACTCTTTTTCAATACAAAGTTAATATGTATAATTAATATTATATTTAATGCTATATAATTATTTTTTAATAATCGCAGCACAACTTTAAAATAACTTATATATTATTAAGAAACGGATGGAATAAACAAAGTAGTAAAAGAGAATGAGACAATTTTAAATAAAATTGAAAGATGAGAGAAGTGTTTGGCTAATTATAATTAATATAAATATTTTTAAAATAGTTTGAAAATAACCTTCCAACTGATCTTTACAATTTAAGAGTTTTTTTTTTAATTTTTACGTGTCATAGATTTATTTATAATTACTTCTTAAATTAATAAACCAAATAATTGTATCATTTTTTTTCTTATTCTTATTCCAAATCATCTACTACTATTTAATTTCTCCCAAAGTCTATTTTCACCAACCAAACAGGCTGTATTCAAGATGCATGCATATACATTTTTTTTATAATGTTAAATCAAACCAATCCATTTAATGAGTAGAGTGTATAAATTTCTTAAATTCTTTTATTCAAGAAATTAATGCATGTAAACTCGTGCTATGTACAGGTCATCATATTTGTTTAATGTGATATTTATTATTATTTAAAATAAAAATATTTAATTTTGATTAATATAAGTATTTAACAAATAATGTGATGTATAGGAGTGGGCGTTGCACGTGACACACGCGTGAGGATTAGGTGACATTTGGACGCATTTTTGCTTGCCACGTAGCCTTTTATTTTGATAAAGTGAAATTATAGTTTTAGAAAATCTAGAATTTTTAAAATAAAAAAAAAGGAAAATAGAAGTATTGCCCGGCCAAATAGTCAACGAAGACCAAAATACGACCCGCGAAAAATGACCCGCACGGCACTCGTCAATTGCCGGCGAGAAATACAAAGATGACGTATTCGCCGGAGCCAATTTCCTTTCGTCTCTTTCACAACCTTAACTGGAAAATCCTACACTGTAACTCCGATCTCGATTTCCGTCGCCACCATATTCGACGGCGGACGGTCGCTGTCAGCGGCGGACCTAACTGTTATCAGCATCCGAAGCAGAGAAATCGGTACATATTTACGTAACTGTCGTTGTAACTGGTTTTGAATACTCCCTCCGTCCCCAAAAAAAAGTCTTCACTGCAAAATTTATCTAACTTTAAATTTTAATTATATATTTGTCTTTCATTCATGTTCATGCTAATTATTAGGATTAAATTGAGTAGTGGTGCCATAATACTGAAAATGTGATGTTAAACTTAAAAAGGATTATATCATCTGATACTATTAAATTAAAAGAAACAAATTATCTATTTTATAAATGGAACTCGGGACAAAGGGAATAATAAGTTGTCTGAATTTTCAGTTGAAACTGCATTTTAATATAGAGATACATTTCTAAAGAAAAGGTGACTTGTATGTATACTTGGGATCCGATTAACATGAAGTGAACTTGGTAACTTCATGTTCAATACACACACAACACAGGCGGGAGGTGATCTCTCCGCTTGCGTGTCAGCACCATATTGGGCATCATGAAGTTCACTTCATGCTAACCACTCCCGTATAATTGTATGTTCTCATGTGATGATAAGTAAAAATGTAATGGCAAATTAGGGACATGCACTTTATAATCCTAAAGAAAATGTATCTGTAAGTTTTGAATGGAGAGAGTATTTTAATAATACCACCTTTCATCTAATTTGGGTAAACTGTAAATGAATCCATTTAAAAGGGTAAAAATAGAAGAACAAACCAATCCCCTCATGAATCAATGGTAAAAAAACTACTCATAAGGGTTGGGTGCAGGAGGTTTGGGATCCATTATTGCCTAAAAATTTCAGTCTAATATATCAAAAAAAAATAGAAGAACAAGAACATGATATGACAAAATCAACAATATTTCCACTTGTAATTCATACAAATTGTATTGACTTGTTGGAGTTATTCATCTTAAACTTAGGATTATGGTTCCAAACTTACGATGATAAGTTTGAATATCATTCTTTACTAATGTCAAGCGCTCAGTTGCTAGGCCATGGGCTCAATCATGCTAACTAGGCTAACTAGCCATAATAAAAGGAACCTTTGTTCTTATTGCACAGGATTATTTCTGAACCTATAATATGATGGTTCCTCAAAAGAACCTCAGTTCCTATTACATCTAGAAATTTATCTGACCTGTCCTTGGGATTGCAAGCAGATGAAGGCCTCCATTAACGTGTAGTGTAAACATGGCTCTATATGTCACAGTTTTTGAGTCATCAGCTAGTTTGAACCGAAAATAGCGGAGAAGTGTAATTGATACTATCTTCATTTGCCGATAAGCAAAGTCTTTTCCCAGACAAATTCTTGGTCCAGCCTACAAATAATAAACCCACAAGAAATGTCAGAAAGCGTAGTTAGTCGTGTTAAAATAAGCAATATTTTAAGGATGAATTTTCTTGAAGTTGTTCGATACATGAAATGCTATAAATTTGAATGGTGATTCAGGTTGGAAAATTCCGTTGTTGAGCCATCTTTCGGGCCGGAATTTTTCAGCATCATGTCCCCATATTTTGGGCATCCTTCCCATTGCATATGATATGTAGTATACATTGTCCCCCTTTTTTACTTTAAAGCCATCTGGAAGAGTGTCATCTGCTTCTGCACACCTTCCATCCTAAAAGGAGTAACATGGACATACACATTATCGATAGTTGAGTTGTAAGAAACTAAACATTCGAGAAAGGAAAATGATTTATATGTCAATTAATTTTATCTGTAAGTGTTAAAATAGAATAGTAATATGTGGGCCCCTTCTTTACGCCCTCCTATTGCATGTATCCACATACGTCAGTATTTAATATTGACATGTATTTGTCGTCATATATAGCAACACTCTTTGAGAAATAGAAATTTCTAGACATGGGAAACATTTACCACTGGGACTGCAGGGTATAGCCTCAAGGTCTCCGTTAATGCTGCATGAAGGTAATACATTTTCTCAAGTATATCATCAGTTATATATTCCACAAATTCATCGATGCTAGTTTCGCTCCCCAGACTGCTGATAACTTCTCTAACTTCTTGTGAAATCCTTTCCTGTATAAGTGGATTCTTGCAAAGCATATAAAAAAACCATGAAAGCGTATTTGCGGTTGTATCTTTGCCAGCAAGTATGAAATTTAGAATGATATCCCTCAGATATCGATCATTCATCTTCTTTGGATCCTTCTTGCTCTCCATCAGAAACCTTGAAAGTATATCCTCCTTGTCATTCTAAATTAAAAGCATGAAAAGTTGCCAAGTATATCAATAATTCATGAACGAATTAGTATCGTAAGGGTATATCAATAATTAATAAATAATTTAATTGTTCTTATCTCAAACTTCAGCATAAATTATGATAAGGATTCTATAGCCTAGCTATGCGAAGACACAATTCTATCTAAAATAGCTAAGACAGAAGTGAAAAACAGAATGCGAACATTTTAATGTTAACAATAGTTATTGTGTGACTCACATAATTTTGTTGCATTTCTATCTGTTCCCTCTTTTTACTGATTACTTCATTCACAAAATTGTAGACAATGTTAATGTTTTTCTTAAGGGAAGCTTCAAAGCCAATGTTAAGAAACCTCTGCAGCTTCCATGTTGGATCTACATAGCGCCAATATATTAATGCATTTGCATCATCAAAGGCCTTGATAAATGTGGCTCCATCTTTGCTTGATCCTTCCAGGCAATTTAAATCAGTTCCAAATCCAACTTTGAATATGGAATCTATAGTGAATTTCATTATCAAGTCCTGCAAAGTTTTATGCACGTCTTTAAAAAGCCAAAAAGAACCTTACACCGACTAATTTTCTTATTGAATTTCCTGTAACTATCATTGAGTTTAAGATTACTTACTTGTATATCAAAGATGTTATTTGCCATAGAAAACTCTGAAATTGTTCTAACCAATTTGCCTGCGTTTCTTCTGAATATTGTACAGTTGTAGTCTCTCAGCACCCTTTTGGAGAACTCAAAACTTGCAAGTTTCCTTTGTTGCTGCCAGTGAACACCGTCAACAGCAAAGATTCCTTGGCCAAACAAGTCTGTTACTATACCTTGAAAATACTGACCTTTGGAGTATTTATCAAAACTGGATTTAAGTATGTGTTCAATGTTTTGTTTATTGGTTGTATATATTTCACTTTGATCTTCAGCAAGAAGTCGGAAAGTATTGTGTCGCTTAGCAACTTCTGTTAGGTAGTCATAGAGTCTATTGAAGTTAAACAGCAGGCTAAATACAGTTCCTGCCACCGGAGGGCATTTTGGGTTTTTGATTGATTTTCCGGTGAAGATTCTTAGTACTAGAGCTGAGCAGGTTATGAGAAGTAGTACTAGCATAGTTGATAAAAAGGTGAAGATGGCATACAAAAAGTCCATCTTTGAGGAAGTTGGGAGAAGGGTTGATCCTTGTAACATATATATATAGGCATATATTAACATAAATTAGGATATACTTTCCCAAATAGAGTAAAAATTATCATTTAGTTTCCCCAGCAAATGAAATGCTATAGAAGTTTGATAATTAGAAGAGTTATTATGACTTATATATTTTCATATATTTAAGTGGACAAGAATAATCTACGTTGTTGAGCAAAATAAAATGTTAGATCAATCGATGTACAAAAATGATAATTTAAGAAGTTATACTAAACTCAAATTAGTTAAGACACATGAATTAGAATATGCTACATTCTCTATTATTAACCAATGATGTAGATACATATCTAGATTTTTTTTTTGTATTGAAAAGGAAAAGATATTTTGTAAATGGTCCCCTAGATGCTGAATTTTTTTTGCGCATTTATTATTAGCATGATGGTACATATGTGTCTTAGATTGCTGCCATACCTTGAAATATCATTGACAAACAAGAATTAATATTGTTTTTTTAGTACAAGAATCTCTTGAATTTTGATTTCATATTTTAGTTACAAATGCATTATTAAGCTGCTGCAATTGGTTGCTTGAATAGTGGAGTATTTCTTGTCAGTTTTGGAGTAGTCTTCTTTCCAGTCAGATTAATCAAAAGTTTACATCATAATCAATTTCTAAGTCATGTCTTGTTTCTTGAATATCTAAAGCGTCTGCTTGCTCATTTGATCCAATAGGGTGTCGTTAGGTATAAAATGTTGATTAGGAGCCATTAAGCATATCCATTATTATTATTATTATTACTAAAAAAATCCCATCACCTTCAAGTTTTCAAGTGATAACTAGGGGTGTAAACGAGTCGAACCAAAGCGAATAGAGTGTTATTCGGAAAGTAAATTTTTTATTCAAATTCGACTCGGATTCGAAAAACTCTAGTCAAATTCGACTCGGCTCAAATATTTATTACTCGAATTCGATCCAACTAAGATCGAATAATATTCAAACTACTCGCGAACTTCGAATTCAAACTCAAATTCGAGTCTCCGCATAGTAAGTAGTTTTATAATACATATATTACCAATTGAACATATTATTTTACTTAGAAATTAGAAAATATATTTACAATTACAGTTTACAAATAAAAAACACAATTAAAATTAAAAAAAATAATAATAAATTATTATTATTTATTCTAATTTTATTAAATTGTGCATATATTATAAGAGAATGTATCGAGTATCTATTTGAATATATATCACTCGAGTATGTATCGAATCATGATCAAGAATTCGAATAGTTTGAATCCTAAACGAGCCGACCATAACTTTGTTCAAATTCTACTCGTATTTTTATTCTAACTATTTTTTGTGCTCAGATTTGGATCATATTATCAACGAATCCGAGTCTCACTCACATTTTTTTTGAATCGAACCCGAGCTATTTGGTTCGATTTACAGCCTCAGTAATAACTGAAAGATTAAGCTAGAACCTCTTGAACCTAAGAAAACCAATTCAGAGTTGGTAGGTTAGTTTTTTGCGTGGACTCCTTTTGTGGAACAAAAAAAAAGGTACTTAAATGACTCTTTTTGTGAGACGAGGGAGTAAAAGATTATATATATAGAATCAGATGGTTAAAGCTTTAATTCTCTCTATGGACTTGAAATAATCACAGGCACATCTAAGTATTAAGTCCATTTCAGGTGTGGCATTATTAATAATGCTTGCTACATAAAATAGGATAGCTGATGCAAGGGAAAAGAAGAGATAACAACCTTTCCTCTAGCCCTTCCAGTTTCTAGATGTCCAAAAGCTTTAGGAACATCAGAAAAATGAAATGGACCTGCAGGATCAATCACTGCCTTGAGGATTCCACTCTCCAAATAAGGCCCAAGGTTCTCTAAAATTTCCCCTGAAACTATCAAGCCTGAATGAACTGCTCTAGGATTTGAAGGAGGCCATGTTATGTCAATGATTGGAGCATAATCCTTAGCCACCATAAAGGAACTCTTCGACTCGCCTGAAAATGGGATTTGATTGGGCAAAAAAAAACAGAAGAATTTAGTTAAAATTTTCTTGTAAAAAGTAATGTTTCATGCAAGCTCTTGGTTAGAGTAACACTTTCATGGACATAGGGTCTATTTTTCTGAGATTTTTTAGGTGCCTGTAGAAAGATATAGGAACCTAAAAATGAGAACTTGAGGGATTGAAAGATTCAATAAAGATCGGAAGAAATCCTGGAAAGATAACACTGATGCAACTTTCTCATGTATAATCGTATAGGAAAATGTTGCATCTCTTTAAACAAAACAAGTCCAACATATGCATTATTTTTCTACACGACTGTATAGAAAAAAGTTACATCCGCTCTATTTTCCCGAGATTTTTTAGGTGTCAGTAGTTTTATCCCGAAAGATTTTCTCTCATGGAAGAGAAAGAAGAAACAGAAGATATGAATACTAATACTACTACATCTGTTTTAGTTGATTATTCTGCATTTTTTATTCTAAAATGAAATTCAAAATCCATGATAAATATATATTGATCTAGTATGTAAAATTAAATTACCAATAGTATCATATACGAGATCGTATTTCTCCTTAACATCCTCATAACTTGTCTTTGTGTAATCAACTACCTTATCGGCACCCAAACTCTTCACAAACTTCACCTTTGCAGTACTAGTTGTAGCCACAACCTCAGAAGCTCTAAACAAATGCTTGGCCAGCTGAACAACCAATGATCCAACACCACCAGCACCACCAACTACAAAAACTGTTTGTCCCTCTTTGAATCCTGCAATTCTGAAGCCTTGTATCGCCGTTTGAACTGCCACTGGCAAGCTGCCTGCCTCCTCAAATGAAAGACTTTTCGGCTTCAAAGCCACCAAATGCTCCTCCACAACAATAAACTCAGCTAGGGTACCCAGCTGTTTTACTTCTCCATCCACATCAAAATCTCGAATATTACCATACACCTCATCGCCTATATCAAATTTTGAAACGTCTTCGCCTTTCTCAATCACAACACCAGCCATATCGCAGCCTGGAATTACCTGCATCAATTTATTTAAGTATATTTTTTTTACCTGCTAGTGCTAATAATTAATATTCTCACACTCACAGGAAAACATGCAGGAACAATTGGACGCTGGCGCATCTTGACATCAATAGGATTCAAAGCTGCAGCGTGAACTTGGACAAGTAACTGGTTGTGCTTGGGAGAAGGAATTGGGATTTCTCCTAACTTGACTACTTCCTTCGGACCATATTCTTCATAAATCCAAGCTTTTTGCATTTTGTTTGAATTTTATTTGTATTTTTTCTAATCCTTTAGTACATAAAGACCTTCTTTTCGTCCTCCTTGTATGGACTTTATAGCTGATAATTAATGAAGTAAATATTTTGAAGGCAGAGAGTGCACTTAAAGAAAAGAGTATGATTTCATAATCCTGCATAGACTATATAAAATTATGAGTGTTCATTATGATGATAAGAGTGCTGATAGTGCAGCTTTTGTTTGTATTCTTGAAATGAAATAAAAAAAATTGAGAGCTGCAAGATGTTTGTCGCATGTCAATTCCTCCCTCCTTGATGTTTATATAATAATAGAATTTAAGAACGAATAATATTATAATCACACAAATATTATATATGACGGAAAAATAAGAACAGAAATATTATAGGTTCATCAATTTGGCTAGTCTTATTTGTTTGATGTATTTTTCTTACTATCCTAAAATTCGAACTTTATCAAGTGAGTTGAATGATCATTTCATTGAAGGAGAGCGAGGCTCGACTACGAGTACCACGTAATAGTCATTAGTCGAACTCGTAAAAGTATGAATAAATCCTAACATATAATGATAAAACAATACTGAAGGGACCGAAACGAAACCACTGCTTTATGTTACATCTTTCTCTTTTATTTTTTGAATGTGGTTGAGATTTTAGGGGATAGAAAGATGGTTAAGATTCTCATATATATATATATATATAATACTCCCAGAAAGGGACAATTTTAAAATATGTTCAATTGATGGTATGTTTATTCTGATTTGGCACTTGATTGGTGTGACTTCTTCTTCTTATTTTCACTTAATTAAATACAATAATATTTTTTATTATTTATTTCGAAATCAGAATCTCATTTTAAACATCCTATACAACATCATCACTATTTGCAGCATCATGCTTTGCCCAATATTCTTCCTACAATAATTCAAGTTTAAAGATAAGTTGATGATGAATTGATGATGATGATGCTAATATAATAATGATAACAACAACAATATTAATAATAGCTCTAACATATATAATTTCTCCTAATCTGACAAGACTCGTCATGTCCAGATTCTAATAGAGCCCGAATATATTAAATTTATCCCTATATATATATAGTTATGCTACTATTTAAGTTATTTCTTTGTCAATTATTATGACTTAAATCAGCTTCAAGTTCATGTAACAATTATCTTCAAGATTTTGAAATTTTGAGAGAGAAATTGGAGTCATGCATACAGAATTATATATGGACCCCCTCGAGGTTATGCAAGTAGCATGTGCTGTACACTGGTATATCGTTTTCAAATTCATGTCTCAGTGATGAGTTTCGTCAAAGAGCTCATCGATTCAATAGGCTCCATCTTTTCCGATCCTTCTTCATCTTCCAAACAATACCCTAGCTTTTCCGATAGTACACAAATGGACGGCGTCGTATCCAATGAACGGGTTGCGTATAAGCTCAAAGGATACTTCGATTTGGCCAAAGAAGAGATCGATAAAGCTGTTAGGGCTGAAGAGTGGGGTTTGGATGACGACGCCGTTTCACATTACCAGAGTGCCCAACGTATATTGATCGAAGCTTCTTCCACACCAGTACCTTCATATATTAGCTCGAGGTATTGATTTTACAAAAAAAAATGTCCTAAAATTTGGTTGCTTTCTGGGACCAAATTGTTTTGAATCAGAATGCATTCTTGTTGGCATATAAGATTATGGGAATGTTTTGATACTAGTAGAAAATTAGGGAATTTTATTGGATTCTGAAGAATTTTGATAGAAAGTTTATAAATGTTTGATCTTTAAGCTAGATAGTTTAACTTGAATTCTTAGAAATTTGATGAAGTTTAGCAAATAGCATTCTTCTTAAAAAGAAAAGAAATAATTTTATATTTGATATTCTATAATTGCATGCTGACTTATAAAAAAGCCCTATACAATTTCATGTAGTGAAAGAAAGTAGTAATAGTATTCTACTATAAAATTAGGAAATTTTATTGGATTATGAAGAATTTTGATAGAAAGTTTATAAAGGTTTGATCTTTAAGCTAGATAATGTAACTTGCATTCTTATAAATTCGATTAAGTTTAGCAATTTGCATTCTTATTAAATTAAAATAAAGAAAAAAAGAAGAAGAAAGAATTTGATGTTCGGTGATGAGAAGAATTGAATTAGGGGAGGAAAAGGTGAAGTCCTGATATATCTGTATAATTGCATGATGACTTATAAAAAAGTCGTATATAATTGCATGTAGTGAAAAAAGTTAGTAATAGTGTTTCCAGTTTTGTCTAATGACAGTTTGTGACATGCTGTGAAGCTATTATTTTAAACAAGTGCAATGCAGGCAGAAATTGCTGCAACATGTAGATTACCCTGAAGTAAAGCCTAATACAGCTGATGTTGGGATAAAGTAAATATATAATTTTCCTTTTAAATAAATAATTCAATAGGTGTTTCTCTTTTATGATATTTCATTCACATCTAGAATTATGACAAGCTGTCGTACAATGCATTTCCATCCTTCGAGGGACTCTTACTGTTGCATTAATTATCTTAAGTCCTTGAGCATCTGAAATTTAGTTCCTACAATCAGACTTACAATGTATCACAAATTAACATAACAATTATTTACCCTTAACATATCCAAATCCAAAAATATCCACACTATTCAGAACTTCCATCATGCTCGAATGACACAATTGCGCTAAGCCTAATATAACACATCATATCTGAATCATGTCATAGTAGCGGAGCAGTGCAGAATAAAAGTGAGCAACTATAAATTATAACATCAGCATAGAGAGTATGTATGAACCATATGTTTGGAAAAAAAGCTATTTAGTTTAATTGGATCCAGATCTTGATTCGGATTGTCCTATCCATGGGTTTAACAAGATAGTATAACGAGAACATAAATAGTTAAAATGACATCACTTATCAAAATGAAATCCACATTAGTAGTTAGATGCAATTGACCTATCTTCTACCTTTTGTCATAAGATTTCTTGGGGGTGCTGTTGTCATTAAATCTTATTCTGTGATTGACTGATGGCCTATAAGAAGAAAGAAGTTGATTTTTGGAATCATACTATTGAATTGAATGGGCCTCCAACCTTAAATTTTTATAATTTCATTCCTCTATTGAGCAAGTAAGTAATCCTGTTGCACATGTCCCATCCAATTTTATGGTGTTCCAACAGTGAACAGGAGAAAGTGAAATCTTATCGTCAAAAGATATCAAAGTGGCAGGGGCAAGTTTCAGACAGACTACAAGTGTTAAGTAGACGAACAGGTTCACAGATGTCATTATTTTTGTGTTACTGTTACCGTCCCTTTTACTGAGTGTGACATTAACCGTCTGCTGACCTTTCCTTTCTCTGGCTTTTCTATCTTTTCACGCCAGGTGGCAAATTAATAAACAAGGTACGGACTGGTCTTACTAAATTGTAAGTTTAGAATTTCCTATTTAGTATTTACAAGTTGTTTTGTTTACTTTTTAATTTCTTTTTAGCTTTTGATTATGTATTTTGGAGAGAGTTGTTGCAATCCCCTCACTGGATGAATCGTCAATAATGTGTTTTGTGAAATATTTAAAGGAAAAGCCTCATGTTTCCTTCCTACCCATCCAAAGATGTTAATGTGTGATATAACTTGTCATGTTACGAACCTAACCCTAGCTTGATTTCTAATAAAAGGATCGTTGCTTAACTTTTACTTATTCTATATATACAACTACTCTGAGCAGCAAAAACGAACAAAATTGAGAGCAGTTGGTTAATGAGAATGCTGTAATTGAGCTTTTTCTTTCCATTCCTTGTTCCGTTTTTTGCTAATCTTGAAAAGTCCAAAGACTGCAGCCTAGCCACGGAGCTTGGATAATGTTTCCCGGTTGGAAATTCATGGATTCTGTCATGCTTACTGTTTTTGAAGGCTTTATTGAGGAATGTGTAGTTGTGTACAAAATGAAGTGTCAGTTAGGAAGAATTCCTTGTCCAGAGTTGATATTTCTTCCAATAATCTATTTTGACCGGGATCTAAAAGTTTATTCTTATACTTTGTCCGGATTTAGTTGCCCTCCTTTCCTTTTAAGGATGTCCTAAAAATTCTTCTTT
Source organism: Panax quinquefolius (assembly GCA_020205615.1). NCBI lineage: Eukaryota > Viridiplantae > Streptophyta > Magnoliopsida > Apiales > Araliaceae > Panax > Panax quinquefolius. The sequence goes on from CM035158.1 coordinate 6,574,003, forward strand.
TTCTTTGGGACTTATTTAAAATCCTCATTTTATAATAAGACAAAATTTAGTTTTTTGTTCTTCGTCTTTAGTATAGGTTTAACTACTACTAAAACACTTTTTAAAGTCTCCCTAATTTTATTTTATTAACTACTACTAAAACCCTTTTTAAATTTAAAATTTAACTAGAAACAAAACTTTATGATCTTGAAAATTTTTAGAGTAACTTATTATTTTACAATAATTCTATTTCTTATAGAGGCCTTTAGTTAATTAGTTTTACAAATCATGTCAAGGATTTTACCTTTTAAGTTGTCACTCAACTTTGGACTCTCAATAACTAAATATTAAGAATATAGGCAAAAATATATATCAAAGAAAAATATTATGAGAAAATATTAACGTATTATTTTAAAAAATTAAATCTTATAATAGTCATTTAGTTACTTAATAATACAAAAGTTAGATTACTACTTAACTTTGAACTCTAAATAATTATACATCGAAAATATTAGAAAAATATTAAGAGTAAATAATAATTAATATTAACATATTATACATATTACAAAATATATTATTAACGGTTATACTTGAGTTACCAATCTTATTTCATATAGGAGATCTTTTGTTAATTAATATTATAAAATCAATGTTAACTTATATATTTGGGAATGAAATTTAGTTAACTAATTTTAAAATTTAAAATCATAATGGTAACTCATTATTTTACAACAATTCTATTCCTAAATAACTATATATAAAAATATATCAAAAAATATTATGACTGAATAGTACTTCTAATTAGTATTAAAAAACTAATATATATATATATATATATATATATATGTATGTATCTAAATAAAATAGTGCATGAACAAACTTTAGTTTCTAATTTTATCATAATAGTAAACTTAATATTCTACAACATTTTTATTCTTTATAGGATTCCTTTAGCTCATTAGTTGTACAATTTCGTCATTTTGAGCAAAGTTTCTAGAGATTTTAATAGCAATAATAAGATAATTTGTGAAATTTTAAAAAATATTTTATAATCTTTATATAAAAAATAAATAAATAATTAAAAATTATGTTATTTAAAAAGTTAATCCTCGGTGTTTTCTTATAATGCATGAAAGTTGAATAGTGACATCTAAAGCCGGGAACACGGAGTAATCCTAAATTGTTGTTTGATCCTTATCTATAGAGTGACAAGGCCGTTGTATCTGATGGAGTCTACCTTTTCTAATGCGATAACCTATTGGCAGGGTTGTCTATAGCATACAAGATTGCCCCTATTCCTTACTTTCGGGGTAATCATAATATATCATAGAGTGGACATTTACATTGGGTGCCTTTTTTTGCTTTTACTTGTGAATTTGGATTATGTTCACAAGTCGTAATTTAGTTCGAATTTTGACCAACTGCCTTTTCTTTGTTTACCTTTCTAGTTTCTATTTCTTTTTTTCTCACAAGTGTTTCCACATATCTTTGGGCAATGAAGGGGCTGTTGGATTTATTGTACCCTGTTCATGTAATATATAAATGTTCACCATACCACATTGTCACTCAGGCACAAACGGGAGCACTTACACCAACAACATCTGGTGCTAGAAAAGTTGCATTGCAAAAATCTTCTAGTCTAATTAGACATGATTCTGGCGTGAAAAGTGAGACTAAGAAAGTCATAACTTCGAAACGTGCACAAGAATCTGGTACTGGATGTGATCCAAAATTGGTTGAAATGATAGAATCTGTGATCGTGGACAGAAGCCCTTCTGTCAAATGGGAAGATATTGGTAAGAAACTACTGCATTTGTTTTCTTGTTGTTCGTCAAGTCCAGTTCCATTTACTTGTAATAATTACTTCTATGTTGCTTGTCCTTACTGGTTAACAGCTGGTCTTGAAAAGGCTAAACAAGCTTTGTTGGAAATGGTAGTTCTACCAACTAAAAGAAAAGACCTTTTTACTGGCCTTCGCAGGCCGTCCAGAGGTAGAATTTTTGAAAAAAATTATATTTGCGTATCTATAATTCTGTAAGAAAGTTTTTGGGAGGACTCCTGATTTTTATTTGACAGGTCTGCTTCTCTTTGGTCCACCTGGTACTGGGAAGACCATGCTTGCTAAAGCAGTCGCTTCGGAGTCAGAAGCAACTTTTTTTAATGTTTCTGCTTCATCCCTCACATCAAAGTGGGTATGTTTTTGTCCTTAATTTCTCTCCTCTTATATTCTTTCAGATTTTTTTTCTTCTTTTGACACTATTCCCTTATAATAAAAATCTTATGTCGTCCGGTTCTTCCTTAAATAGGTTGGAGAGGGTGAAAAGCTTGTCCGGACACTTTTCATGGTTGCTATTTCTAAGAAGCCATCTGTAATATTTATTGATGAAGTACGCTACTGTCTCTCAAGTGCATAACTTTGGCTGCTTCTAGTAGAACCTTGCTCCTGTTTGTATATTTTAATTTTGCTTTTGCTTTCATACAGAACTAGAAATGAATGAGTACATATTTCAGATAATGTTAACTGTCTCTGATTGGTTCTTATATTTGTTTGATAAGTAAATTTGTTTTGTTCATTATATATTTAGGAATTGCTGGCTTGATAAACTTAACATTTCTTGTGATCTTGTTCTTTCCTTCTCTCTCCTTTTTCAGTCGTAGAGTTTTGGCTTTCGGTCTTATACTCTTGTTATCTATAATAAAAAAGGAGTATAGTCTTGATTCATATATTAAGTTAAATGTGTCTTGACCATTTGCAGTTTTTTTCATACCCGTCTCTTCTCTACCTTGGCTGTATTTTCCTGCTTCAATTGTATTCACTAGTTTTTTACTACTTCCTGGGGACATGGATTCACAAGTATCTTTTGATGAAGAATGTTTGAAATTATATGATTGACATATTGCTGAATTTCATTAATTAATGCTTGCAAGATGTGGATTGTTTCGAGGGTTGAATAACTGTAGTATGCAGCTGATTTTCTCTGTTTAGAACTAATACTTCTAAATCTACTTGTCAATATTAACCTCTTTTAAGATCATAGAAAACAAGAATTTCCTCACAGCAGCCTCCACTACGATAATATATGATTATGGATCCCTCTCTCTCTCTCTCTCTCTCTCTCGTTTTTAAATTAGGGATCTGTTGCAATCTTCCAGGTAGGCATTGCTACTTTAGTATTGTGTCCAGGGTATAATCCAACTTTCGGATTATAAATCTCCTGGCGCACATTAATAATTTAACTATCAGAATTAGAAAATGTGATGACGAATCTCCTGCAATCCCAGTATAGACATTCTACTTTAGTACCATGTCCAGTGTAATATTCATCTTTATATCCTTTGTGCTGTTAACTAAATCATATGCCAGAGTCGTTATAAATCAAAATGTTTTTCATCCTAAATAGTCATCTCTTATGTTTTGTTTTCTACTACTAAAGCCATAATAATGGTTATTCTTGACCTTAGCCGTGGGTTTTAATAATTAGTAGTTGGTGCTTTGTTATATTTTTAATCCTAATTGCTTGTGCTAATGTTACACTGCTCTGCTACTACTGAATCTTGAGACTATATTATAATATAAGCTTCATTTTTGCTTGTATGATTTAGATTTTGCCAAAAATTCACACTAGCGTGTTATGACAGTTAAATAAGTTTGTGTTTTTGTCATTAACAGATTGATAGTATTATGTCAACAAGGACAACCAATGAGAATGAAGCAAGCAGAAGATTGAAGTCAGAGTTTTTAGTTCAGTTTGATGGGGTGACCTCAAATTCTGATGATCTAGTAATCGTCATCGGTAAGCTTCGAATGGGCTCAGTAAGGCCTTTATTCAATAGTTTCTTTTCAGCTTATTGAGCATTTCTGTCTAGCAATTTATTTATATTAGATAGTTAATAAACCGTCAGATTGCTTCTCCCTTATGGAGCTCAACTTCTCTTGGGCCTTCCATTTTGACTTCCAGATGCCAACCCCTCCTAGTTAGATCCATGTATGAAGGCAAAGATAACTTCCAGTAGTATTTCCAGATGGAGCTAACAATCACGTGTTTTATATTATTTTAAGTTACAGTTTTAGCAGTGTAGTGCTAGCCTGCTTATCTATCTTTTGTGTTTACGTGTGTTTTAATACTGGCAATTACCTTTATGCAGGTGCAACTAATAAACCACAAGAATTGGATGATGCAGTTATTAGGAGATTGGTTAGTATGTCAGCATTTGAATTCACTGGAACTTATGCTTTAAAATTTTCTAAGAATGAATATCAAATGGAGGCACTCAAAGTATGTGCAATTTGTGAATCATTATTTGTGGCACACTATTCAATTTAGTATTGCAAGGATCTGTGATCGTTGTGTATGGAGTGTCCTATCATGAAAATGACATTAGAGATGGGCTGTTTTTTGTGATCGAATTTAAGTCACATAACTGCATTACTTGTGAATTTAGTTCATGGCCACTTTTCAGCATCAGTTTTATCTTTTTCTCTTTGCCATGGAAGTTATGGTTGTACAAAGGTGGATAGTTACAAATTGCATTTTACTTTATGCCAGAGCTGATGGTTTACCTAGCATTTGAGGTGGACAGAGGGACAGTGTGTGCCTATTACTAGTACACTACAACAAATTACTTGTTGCTAACTATGTATAGGTCATAAGACCTTCGTGCGTGTGTGGAGTCATATATTCTTGATTTTATTTGTCAGTTGATTGGATTGGATTCCGATTTCCTTAGACCTTCAACTTAGCGTCCAGAAAGTACATAAATCTATTATTCAATCATTGATTATTCCTATATCTCCATTGTTGGTCTAGTTTTCACAATTTTCTGAAATAACAGACAGATGTATGTTGTGCTGAACGGTTTTAATTATAGTACACAGAATATCTCATACGTTTGGGATGAAACTCTAATATACAGTTGATTATGTAAAATTGAAGTTTTGTAATTGTATGGTGATTTCTTCTAATAATTCCTCGTTGAACCCATTCAAAATTATTATATCTTCTATCAGGTGAAAAGAATATACATTCCTTTGCCAGATGCAAATGTTCGAAGAATTCTTTTTAAACACAAGCTCAAGGGTCAAGCATTTTCCTTGCCCAGTAAGACACTCTTATTATATCCATTTGATTGGAATATTAACATATTGTTCAATAAATGTGAGAAATTTTGTTTGCGCTAAAGAAAACATATGCACCCTTCAATTGCTCCATGTTCTTTGATTAGATAAAACTCTCTCTTTTTGTTGTGCTGACTCATTATTTTAAAAATAACAAAAGTCCAATAAGTTTTAAAAATAAATCTGGTTTACATTAAAATATGAAGAAAAGTAAAAGGAAATGTGAAGCATAGACTTGGCAATATGGTCCGGGGGACCATTCCCCATACCCGCCCCGCCTAAGAGATCTCCTCCTCAACACCCTCCTCGCCCCGAATTCATATAACTCCACCCCTGCCCCGTCATTCCCCGCCCCGACTATGTATAGAAAAGAAAATTATCTATGCAATTATAGGAGAAGGTAGCGCACAGAGAAGGAAAAAGTATTTACATTCTGTTTCTGAGTTTTGAACAGAAAAGAAAAAAATAGAAAATTTAAATTAGAATAGAAAAGAAAATAATAGAAAATTTGAAGTTTTCTTTTGTGTTGTTTCTGAGTTTTTAATAGAAAAGAATAGAAAATTTAAAATTGAGGACATGAGTTGTAATTTAAAATTTATTATATTAAAAGTTAAGGATAATATGGGAATTATAAAAATATTACTTATTCCAATTTCTTTTCCGTCCAAATCAGGTCAATTTTGAATGGAAAACTTTGGCAGGAAAAGTGGCCAAATTTTTTATTCATTTTTTTCCTTTTCCGTTTATTAAAAAACTCAGAAACATAAGAATTGGAAAGAAAACTTAAATTTTTCGTCCATTTCTTTTATTTTCTGTCCATTTTAAAACTCAGAAACAGAGGGTTAGTGATCCGTGAAAAATTTGTATATAGATCACATCTCAATCTTCTTTCATCCCTACGAAGGTGGGTTGGAGTAAATCCATGGACGATTGAAGAGGAGAGGAGAAGAAACGGAGTGATTAAGTTTGTAAATTTTGGGGTTTGAAAATTATGGTCGTTAAACAAGAAGAGGTTTGGTGCTGTGCAGCTATGATCATATATTGAATACTGAGGGAGACAAAAGGGTAATGGTCAGATGAAAAGAAAGACAACGTGTGCGCTTTAATTTAAAAGACACGAGTCTATGTTGTATTGAAGTAAACAGATCCAAACTAAGATTTAAGGCCTATGTTGTTTGTTTCAATACTTTGAATAAGCCCAACATAATACTTATTATCTTATTAACTTAAAAATAAATAACATTAATATTATATATATATATATATATATATATATAAATGGGGATGGGGATGGGGATGGGGATGGGGATGGGGATGGGGATGGGGATGGGGCTGGGGCGGGGGCGAAGGATAAAATCACATACCCTACCCTAACCCTACAGGGTTTTAAAAATCAGGTCCCATTAGGGTCGGGGTAGATCAGGCCCCATCGGGATTGGGTCAAATTGTCAGGCCTAGCGAAGCATGCAGTAAGGATGCTCTAAATTTGTTAATATACAAGGGCTCCACTTTGCTCTATAATCATGAAAGATTAAAAGTGAATTCCCCTCCCCCTTCAAATAAATATATGAAAAATGTGACTTTGCAACTACCTTGAGGTAATTGTCTCCATGTTTATTAAAGTTTTCCCACCATTTTGAATTTGGTTTTGCTACTTTCCTGAAATAATCGTCATGCAATGCTCTTAGTGTTTTCTAATGATGGTCTGAGGATCCATGTAAATGTGTACCTTTCTAGTTATTTTGCACTAATTAAATTCTCTTTCATGGATATAAAGGGGCAGGATGCCTTGCTTTTATATGCTTTGGTGTTATATGTGATCATGATGCTTAAGTAATTGCGGTTGCTTGTGGTGCAACTGTGTGCACGTTATATATAAGTGTATGTGTGTGTGTGTGTGTATATATATATATATATATATATATATATATATATATACACACTCATACACATATATATTCTGTTAGTTCTTTTTCAACTTAGGTTAGATTACTTTAACTGCACTGAGAATAATGAGCATAAGTTTCAAATTAAACGTTGTTCCTTGTTTCTTGCATCAGGTGGAGACCTAGAGAGACTTGTGGAAGAGACAGAAGGTAAGATGAGGCTGAATAATATAGCTTTTAGAATGCATTTTTTACTAGATGGAAGTGATCACACGATTCATTTATTTCTTCAGTCACAAATGTGCCTTAGTTTTATGCATAGCATATGCGGTGGTTGCAGTCTAGTATATACCACTTGTGTTGTGTTGCATAACGGAACTGAACCTTGCTTCTAATGAAACTAGTCTTTTATAGGGAAAAAGGAACTTTACAGCAGTGTTGTAAATTCTGTTGTTCTTGTTAGATTAAAAAGAAAATTGTAAACAAGTACCATGGTCCACTTGTCAAGGAGCATTTATTGCGTCTTAAGAATATTCTTTTTAGAAAATGTTGAAAGTGTTGGTATGTGAACTTGTGAAAGTGGAATCTATGCAGTTGACTTTAGAAACTGCTGTTATGTAAACTTGTTAAAATGTCTTAAATGTAGTTGACTTAATTTATTAATGAGAGTTTGCATAATAAAATTTTGAGAAACTAAATGTGTAACAAGTGCCGTTAGGGCAATCATTAAAAGGACCAGTTAGAAACTCATATGGCTACTGTTTTAGGATATTCTGGAAGTGATTTGCAAGCCTTGTGTGAGGAAGCTGCAATGATGCCAATCAGAGAGCTCGGTTCAAAGATTCTCACAGTCGAGGCAAATAAGGTAGTCTTATTAAATTTTATTTTGTTATTTGTTTTCTGTTTTCCGTGGTGATTATTATCTAGATTCATGTTTGAGGAAACCAATAAACATGTTTCTGTATATTTTTGTGTGCATGTATTCAAGTATATTTGCCAGTCTTCTATCTGTTATACTTTTTTGTCAGATATCTCGTTGCATACATCCGATGATGATGAACTCAATGTCACTTCCATGTACTGATGTATTTTGCTCGAGTTTATTCCTGACTCTATATATCTGTAATTTACCTGAACTTGAAAGGGAAAAAAAAAATCTTGGAAACGCTGCATATGACTGAGGCATGAGCAAGTGTACTATTGGCTTCCTATATACTGTTCTTAACATGTCCCAAAAAATATATTAAGAATTACTTATCTAACCAAGCCCTTTACTATATCCATAGCAAATACAAGTATGAGGTAGGAATTCATAGGGGTAGTACATCTGCATCTGTTTGGATTTACTAGGCAAACCTGAATCTGGCCTGCATGAAGTTTGTTATTGGTGTATTTTCACGTCACATGGAATATTGCTTTATCTTAGATGTGCCCTTTCATGGTGCTCAGGCATTGTCATGCATCTAGAAACCATTCAATGGTGTACGGTTTTTGTTATATGTTGTAGCATTTCATGTTGATTATGCTCAAAGTAGTTTATACCTAGGATTTGACATTTTCCAGTATGAATTTCGATAAACTTGAAATAGTAATGTCTTAAGATATCACCGAAAAATATTAAGATGAAGACAAATATATAAATATAAAACCCAGTATTCCCTTCTTGTCATTCATCTGGGACCCTTGAATCATTTATGTGATCTGTTGCAAATTTATATGTTTTTAAGTTTATGCTCAAATTATGACGTGTGTTCATTGTTTGTCTTGATTTCATTCTTTTATGATGTAAATTATACCAGGTAAGGCGCTTAAAATTTGGAGATTTTAAGAATGCCATGACTGTTATCAGACCCAGCTATCAAAAAAGCAAGTGGGAAGAGCTTGAGAAATGGAATCAAAATTTTGGATCCAACTGAAAAAAACATTTATGAAGTTCCAACATTATTATCCAAACAATTCTTAATATTGTTAGCTGTAGAAAAAAGAGATAAAACGACACAAAGTGGATGGAGTCTCCCAGCTTCAAGGGGCTAATATTGCCCATACCTAGAGTCTTCTGTGCTTCCTGAGGTCTCTCTATGTATTATCCATGGTGTAATTTGTAACTTGAAATTATTGTGTAAATATTTGATAGCATCATCAGAAGCTTTTAGTAAGAATAAAAAACATGTATAGAAATGGGAAATGCACATGTGAAGGCAATGAATCTTGTATGTTGTGTTGATTTCATTTGACTCTATATGCATGGAAACATCTATTTGTTTGTTTTATTTATTGGAAATTGATATTTTCACATGTTTTTTTATATTTGCACATAGCTCTCGTGGGTTCTAACTTCATGTGAGAGGGGATTTTGTAGAAATATCAAAAACTCGTATGGAAATAGCAAATAGCGTTGGCGAATGAAAAGTAATTAAATTATGAATGCAGATGTGTTTGTCAACTAAACTCCATATTTGTGAAATCACAATTGAAAAAACATGTTTACAAGATTATATAGAATTGAAGTTGTATAAATTTTTATTTCATTTCCACTTTGTGTATTGAGCCTTTGCAAGCAAACAAGTTTTATTCAAATGGTAGGTACTCCTAGTCTTTTTTTTTTTAAATTCACGTTTAAGAAATATAATTAATGTTTTATTTGATCGACTAAATTGAGTATATAATTTCAATACTAGTCTTTTAAAATTTATTGAAAAGATGATAAAGAAATAAATTTATTTTAAATTATAAAAATAATATAGAAGATTAAATATTTTTTCACTTTTTGTCACAAACTTCAAAGATAAATTACTCAAATGAGTACTTTTAAGACTCAAAATTTTACACCCATATCATTACATGTACAATGGGCTAAACTACCTAGAAGATATATATACTACTTGTATTCCAAAAAAGAGGCCTATTTTATTATTTATGAAACTATATTCTTAAATTTAAAATTAATAATTAAATTTTATTTTCTTCAAAATTTGTAGAATTTTGTTATTTGACTTAATAAGAATGATTTATATCTTAAGTAAGTTTTTAACATTAATATTTCTATTAATTTATTTTTTTAAAGTAATTATATTTAAATATGCAGTTGACAAAATAATACTCCATTCGTCTCCAAAAAAGATGAACAAAGTAAAATTTGTAAGTAGAGGGAAAAAATTTAAAAAAAATCAAATTTATCCTTAGTGGACTCACAAAATCATATAAAATCACAAAAACTTTTATTTTTTATACTAAAGTGAAAAATATTTTTTGAAATAATTTTTTTAAATCTTTAGTCATGGTAGAGTAATATGAGTGAAAGGAATTGTAATTCAAATTGAATAAGAGCTTCTTTATTTATTTTTAAATAAATAAATAAATAAGCAGGATACACATTGATTAATAATATGTCAACATTACTGAACCGGGAAAAATTAAAAGGAGACCGGCTGAACCGGAACAATTAAAGAATAAAAAAAAGCCCCAAATTTCCCTCTCCAGTCGGATATTCAATTTTCAAAATTCCCCATCTCTCTAATTTTCTTTCTTCCCCCCAACAATTCCAATTCCCAAATCTCGATTTCCACCAAGCAGAGAAAAAATGGCTTCCCAATCTCAACAAAGAAACCCTAATAAAAGGCAGTGGTCTTTACAAGATTTCGAAATCGGAAAACCCCTTGGCAAAGGCAAATTCGGTCGCGTCTACCTCGCCCGTGAAATCAAGGTATACGTATATATATATATAGAGAGAGAGAGAGAGGAAGGGGAAATAAAATTGGATTTGGATTGAAAAATTTATTGTTTTTACTGAGTGATTTGGGTTTCTATTCAAAGTTGTTTGATTTTTGTGTAGAGTAAGTACATAGTTGCATTGAAGGTGATATTCAAGGACCAGATAGACAAATACAGGTTGCATCATCAGCTGAGGAGAGAGATGGAGATTCAAACGAGTCTTGATCACCCTAACGTTCTCAGGCTCTTCGGTTGGTTTCACGACAATGAGAGAATTTTCTTGATTTTGGAGTATGCTCACGGCGGCGAGCTTTATCGGGAGCTTCGTAAAACCGGCCATCTCTCTGAGAAAAAAGCCGCCACAGTAATTTCCTCTCTCTCTCTTTATGTGTGTGTGTGTGTGTGTGTGTATATATATATATATTTGTATTTATACATACATACATACATACATACATACATATATAAGCTTATGGATATGTTTTTGAGTTGCAATTTTAATTTTCTTCTGAGGTTAGGGTGTTTAATTTTGAACTTTTGGTTAGTTTCTGTTTCATTTCTAATTTTAAATACTAGTATGTGTTTAATTAGCAGTTCTTTTGAGTTTTTCTTATGGGATTTTGGTGGTTCTGAAATTACAGTATATTTCGAGCCTTACTCAAGCCTTGGCATACTGTCACGAGAAACATGTGATTCATAGGGATATCAAGCCGGAAAATTTGTTGCTTGATCATGAGGTATGATGCTGCACAAGAACTCCTATTTGCCTCTTTATTTCCCTTTAGCTGAATTCACTGTACCTACTTTGTTAAAGGAAACTTTACATAATACTTAATTGGTACGCACTTGGCCAAATTTGAACCAACAATCTGTTTTGTATGCTTTTTCTGAAAAATTTAGTATTATTCCAATTGTTCCCTTTCTGATTTTAGCTACGATGAATAGGCAAACTAATTTAATAATCCCAAGACCCGATAACTGCACCCCTCTCTCCCCCACAGGAGTGTCATATCCCTGAGGCAATGCTGATATGAAGCTGTGTGCATTTGCTCGTTTTGCAGCCTCAATTATATCATCTTCAGTGGCCGATCCTTGCTTTCCATAACCTATGTTGTCACAGATTATTATCATTATTTTGTTGAAGAGTACTGGTTCCTGCCTGACTAATTCCATTTGTTGTCTCAGCCATTTTTAAATTCATCGTTCGGATTTCTACTCCATCTAGATATATTTGGCCAGAGTCAGTATCATATATAAAACCCCTGTAGTAAACTGATTACTGTTGATTTCCCACTTCCACTCTCACCAACGAGCACAACAGTCTGCAATAAAAAAACAAAAATAAATTAGGCCAAGCAAATCAGCATGGATAAGAGCACACGTGGGATATTAAGCGAGGGAGTAGTACCTTTCCAGAAGGGATGAATCAGTGAAAATTTGAACATCAGGGCGTGTTGGGTATGTGAAGCTGACATTTTGGAACTCAATGTCCCCTTTAATGGAAGCTAAAGTTGCTCCCTCATTATTGCATTGAGTCAATGTTTGGCTTCCTATCAAGTAGCTCAAAGATTGAAACAATGGAATCCTTGGTTTTTCTGAAGTCTTGAGCCATAGCACTGCTGAAACTGTCAAAGCTAAAAATACCTGCAGAGGACATATAATTCCGCAAGTTAGCTATGGTGGTATATATGGGCGGATTATGTACTATTATTATTTTTTTAGTATGTAAATGATTCCAATAGTGCAAAGTATCGTAATAGGTAAAAAGTAAAAAAGAAAGGAAAAAAGAGTCTTACAAGGCTCGAGTTCAATTGCAAAATTTAGAAACTGCAAATCTCTGAACTTTTTGGGGAACTTGGAAAGTATCTTGTGACCTCTAGCTGCCGACAAAGTACACTCACATGAAAAATAATTAACTCTAAACTACTGATTTACCCTAAAAATTTCTTCAATTGTTGCCTTTCCTTGTTGCACAAGATGAGCCCCAAGATAGAAACAGGAGGTACTTCCTGAAGGGATAACTACTTAGTTTCAATTTTTCTACGAAAACTTTTTCGTTCTGAAATTTCAAAAAAGGCTAGCAGGATGGCATTACTTTCTATTGCATGCTCCAAGACTGTCACTAAAATAACCATATATTAACTATATTCAATTAGGTTTGTTGGAACGGCAGGGATTCTATTAAAAGTGGTTCATACTGGTAAAAAAAAGAGCACACAAATTCTTGCAATTATTTAGAGTTAAATAGGCAAACTTTACTTCCATTTATGTTCATCAAGTAATTTTTCAGCAATATGTTAAATAAAATGCAAGTGTGAAAACCTGCATGATTGATACACAAGATTAGTTTTGGTTAGGAAAGTAAAGACAAACCATTATAAATTAAACTTCAAATTAAGTAACGTCCTCTTACATTTAATAAAATAGGGTCGATTGAAGATTGCTGACTTTGGATGGTCTGTACAATCAAGAGGCAAGAGACACACCATGTGTGGAACTTTGGACTATTTAGCACCAGAAATGGTTGAGAACAAAGCCCATGACTATGCAGTTGATAATTGGACACTTGGTATCCTCTGTTATGAGTTTTTGTATGGCACTCCTCCATTTGAGGCAGAGACACAGGCAGATACATTCAGAAGGTAGGATGTGTATTGTTTTACTTCATTTGGTGTTAAATCATATTACTAGTTGATGTGTAGTAGATACTAACAATTTTTACAGGATTATGAAAATTGACCTCACCTTCCCTTCCTCGCCACACGTGTCTGCAGACGCTAAAAATCTCATTAGCCGGGTTAGTTTGTTCGTTGGCATATATCCCTTGCTTGTAAATGAGAAGGAATGGTTGTGATAAAAAAATTGCTTTTTCATGCTTAACAATGCTATTGGAAAATTGTGCAGCTTCTAGTGAAGGACTCCTCTAAAAGGCTCTCTCTTCAGAAGATCATAGAACACTCTTGGATTGTCAAAAATGCTGACCCCACTGGTACATGCTCGAAATAAGAGTTCTAGCTTCACCCCAACTCTTCAATCACTCTAGGCAAATCAGAAAAAAATGTCTGCAGTTTGTTTTTAAGCATCCATCAAGAGGGTATTCTGTTATATATTTGTATATGCTACTCTCTCCCATCCGTCATAGTAGGTTGAGTAACATTTATAAATGGTGTTGGTTCTTTTACCTTACATTGGTAGATATAGCAGTTGTAGATTTGTGGCATTGTTGCATATGATTATTCGAATCGCGTTAAATAGTTGAATATTTAGATAAAATGCCAATGGGTATATGTACCATTTTAGGTGATGCAGCTAAATTGTGCAAATGTAACTTGCAAGGAATGACTTGTAATCTTAAAAAGAGCATCAAATGTGCCCAATCTGCATTGACAAATAAAAATCCTATCGTCACCTGGGTATATTAAAGAGTATAATAAGATGTGGGGCAGAATATTGCGATTTCATAACTGAAAATGATAAGACATTGCAGCATATTGAAGTAAACATTTTCAAGGAATAAACCGTACTTCATATAAATCACAAGTACCATTACAAAAACAACCATAACATCTCTTCTCCTTCTAGTTGAAACAACTCTCGAACAAAACTATCTTGAGAAAGAGATTCCAACCCTAACAAATTTTAATAGAGACAGGTCCACATCAAGACGATAAAGCCCAAACAACACTATTATTTTTCAATTTTCATCCATCACGAATGCTGCCAATAGTAGAAAATTGTCTACATACTGCTTGTTGGTCGAAGACTTCCACAGTTGAGATGGAAAAGATGGAAAGAATGGTGTTCAAGTTTATGCAATCATTTTTGGGTATAGTGAGGGGAGGAGGAGCTGCAGAAACAATCACGTCACGGCCTCTGAAGGTTACCGTGAGTCTTTTTGCCCCCATGTGCATGTGGCTGTCACAATACTTCTGATAAGGACTAACATTTCTGCTACACGGACATTTTTTGCCACCAGTTCTTCTGCATCTTTGTGGCTACACTTTTGAGACGCAGATGTTATCACTACCCAAGTTATTGCTGTCTACAAATGTGAAGATAAATAAAAGCAAAACAAAATATCATTTCAAATTCTTATATAAGCCAAAAGGTACAATTCATCTGAAAAGATATAGAATAGAAATTCAAAACTACATTTCTTGATGACAAGGGACATGAAAATAGTGAACAAAGTATCCTGGTCCAGCAGGAAGCCTGATATAAATTAAGGAAGAACCAATCAATGAGACTAACATACTTATTTTATTTCTGAAAAATTGTTACAGGGAAACAAAGTTTTATAACTTGTTTTTCAGAGACAATGCAGCATTAGATTTTCTTAACCCTTTAACAGAAGCCTTCGAATAGTTAATTTACTTCACCTTACAGCAATATGTTGAATTGAATTGCTACACTTGGTCAGAACTCTACCTATACATTGTCTAGGTTATCTACAATCTATTTATCTAGCAAGTTGATTTTTCTGCAAACTTCCATATCTTTTGTTAATAATACTTGATTGCAAAAAGAAAAGTGGTTCACGGCTCCGCTCGTCACTAGAAAACCCTCCCATCCAAATACTTACGTAACTACATATGTTCCATATTTTGTCATTATTAGAGACAAAGACAGTATCCTATAATACAATGAATTTCTAGTAACACATTACATTTATCCAATCTCGTACATACACATCCCCTCTCTTTATTTCCAACGATATTTACAAGAGCTATTTATATTTTATACATTTATTCAATCTTTGTGTATCTACAGAAAGTGATTAGGCAAGGATTAAATGATTCTAAACTAAACACCTTCTAATGAACAAGGGAAGTATACCTTCTTCATCAAAAAACACTTGATTAATAATAATATTATGTGTGTCTATCTCAAATTTACTGAGTTCCTGCATCAGTCTTTCTGTTTCATACAGAGAGAGAAACTCCGGAACGCAGACACAGACAAATGTCATCAAGTCTGCAAAAGATTAAGAAGTAAAGATTATTGCACATGCACTATCCAAAGGATTTTCTATTAATAATAAGTATTTATGGGCTCAAGTGCAAGTCAGTTCAAATCCCACAACTACAAATTCCTAGGGCCCTCCATATTAGTAATACTCATATAAGATAAAATCTTCATAAAGGTGCCTTAAAAGAAATAGGAATTAAAAAATGTAACTAGAAAAAAATGCACAAAGTTTAGATGAAGTCGTGCTTTTGGGATGGAACATAATCAAAGAGCAGGGAACAACACTCATACCAAATCTTTAGGTGTGGAAGGTGTCACGGGAATTAATTGCCTGGATTGTTTAATAGCCAGTTCTTCAAGCCTCTGAGTTCCAACAGACAACTATCACAAAACAAACACAGCACATAAGAATAGATACACTAACCTCGTGTCCAAGAAAATAATAATCAATTAATCTACCTGGGGAGTAGCCTGAACACGAGGAGGGCCCTGGGCCAAAGTTTCGGCCATATTGAGACCAGTCGTCACGCTTGATACAACAGATGCTGAACTTGGAAGAACAGCTTGTGGAACAGATAAGGAACTGGTGACAATGCCTCCAACCATCACAGGCACCTCTGCAAGGGCCGATGTCCACCCACCATCACCAATCACTGCAGAAGAACCAATTGGTAAGCTCTGAATGGCCGTACTCAACCCAGTAGATGGGACTCTTTTTATCTCAGGATCTGTTTGTCTTTCTTCAGCTCCAAGAGATGGAAAGTCCCTGTCAAATGCAGCTTTGTGTACACTGCTAATGGGACTGCTCCCAGCAAGCCGGGTATTTCCATTGTTGTGGCTGTTTTTGGTGGCATTGCTCGAGTCAGCTGGTACTTTTCTGGGCCATGGCTCACCATGTTTCCCGGATATGGAGGATTGTATACATCTTAACCCTTCCCTCTCAAACCTACTTGGCAAAATGCTCCCCAATGGATCAGAATAGTTCCTATGCCTATGGTCGCCCAAAATAAACTTTTCTTTATCACGATACTCATATATCTCTTTATCCCATTCCCTATCACGGTTGGTGCTGCCAAAACTACCATAAGACCTCAAGTGAGCAGAACCATTACTACTAGAACTCCGTCGGAAATAAGAGGATGTTGCTCAATCAGAAAAAGATGAACGTCCTAAATCATGTTCACTAATGTTGACTGATGACTTATTTCTTGAAGGCTTTAATGTAGCATGATCATCTATAAGAAATTGGCAATAAAAAACATTGTAAGAGAACAAAATTTAAAGTGAACAAAAAGTCTAATTACATAAAAGACTTGGCAATATGAGGTCTTTTAAATTTACCTTGATGCAATGCCGATGACGCATATTGGCGGTTAGTACTAACACCACCAGTTACACTTCCACTGCTCTTCAACCACTCTGGTACTAATGTGGGCTCACTTTTTTCCATAATAAGTACCGAACATGATCGTATGAAAAAGAAAAGGAAAAGTCCAACTTGAATTTTGTGTATTAATACTAAATATTCGCCCAGTTTCCCCAAAATTGTATCGTGTCTCCTCAGAATCCAGATGTTGTTTTATCTCAGTCAAGCAATGCAGCACAAAAGTAACAATGTAATTAATGCTAACAATTAAGATTCCCAAGACCTAATCCTTCATAACCCACTATCCAATATTAGAAACAAAATTGTCCTTTACACAGTAATTAGGGCTTATTCTCTTTGTACACTTATATACTGTGAAGTCAATTGAAAACAACTTCAAACAATCAAAAGACACAAACTTTGTATCCTCTTTCTGTGCCTAAGTTAAGGGCTACAACCCACTGATAAGACTGATAAGACCCATTACCCAAAACAACCAGAATGGAATACATTGTATGTGTAACTATCATAGTTATCAATCAACAATGTCCTCACATATTCCAACTTCCGGCCTGGCTCCTCCATACGTTTTTGAAAGCAAGAAATTAGGGCTTTAATTTTTTTGATTGGGAATTTTTGGTATAGTATAAGTTGTTTGAAATTGAGTATGAAAGATATACATAAACAGATTACTTAAGTGAAAGAGAAAAACTGAAGAAGAAACATGAGCGAACTAAAACACAGAAAACTTACACATTTAAGCTTCGTTATCGCAGTTCGTCTTTTGGGAAATCAGCACATATTTCAACATCTGACTTGGGTCCTCTATATGTTTTTGAAACCAAGAAATTAGGGCTTTCATTTTTTTGATTGGGAATTTCTGGTATAGTAGAAGTTGTTTGAAATTGAGTCTGAAAGATATACATGTACAAATTACTTAAGTGAAAGAGAAGAACTGAAGAAGAAACATGAGCGAACTAAAACACAGAAAACTTACACATTTAAGCTTTGTCATCGCAGTTCGTCTTTTGAAAAATCAAAAATTTGTGATTCTGAGTTTGAATCAATAATTTTTCATGAATTTAGCCTCTTTTGTGGGATGATTCAGTCATAAGTCCCAACAAATCTGAAATCTCGAGTCTACAAATTACAGTAAACGAAGAGGTGAGGCGAGGCGAGCAAAGATGATAGAGATGAATAGAACCTTTCCACTTCTTTACGAAATCAGAGACTAAGAATCTCTTGGAATCGAGTATGTATCGAACTCCTAAACGAGCGAGTAACTATCGAGCATGGATCAGATGAAGGCAGCGTACTCAAACCCTAAAACGAGCGAAGGTGTGTTGCTCATGTTCGAGTTCAGTACCATAACCCCCAAAACGAGCTTGGCCCATATTTGACTCGGATGCCTACCGAATCCGAGTCTCAGATCATATTTTCGAATCGAATCTGAGTCGGGTACCGAGTAGTCCGGACCGTTTTTCACCCCTACCAATAAAGTGTCAAAAGTTATTCCAAATTCTAGCAACGTTGACTTAGCTGCATGCTTTTATAAATACCTGAGGGGAACATATAATATTTTTCAATACTTGAACTTGAGGTTGTTTACAAACCACAAAAAGTCATTTTTAAAAGTATTAAAAAAAGAAAAGAAAAGGATAAAAGTTTTGAATTTTGTCCATATTTATCCTACTACCGGTAGATGCATCAGGATTTGTTAAATCAGGTGTACTTCAATCTAAATTCATATATTCCAATAACTACATAAGTCAAATGAGGACATATCAAAACTTACTACTAAAGTTGTATGCTTCCTTCTTTTCCAGTAAACATCAGAACACATGTTACTCAGATCGGATGTAAGAAAGGGACAATCAGGAAAGTACACTAGATGAACAAGCTGCTGACACAAGACTATGACTCCATTTATCAAAATATGCTTCTTACTCTATACCTATGTAATTTTAGTTTCATGACATTTTCAGTTTCAGTTTACCTTGAGCAGACATAATTACTTGATGTTCTGACTACAAACGAAAGGTTTTTGCACCGCTGCTCAACATTTAGACTATAGCATTATAAACTAGATAAAAATGTGACGCACTGACAGTCATCAAATTTTATAGACAAACGTACCGTTTTCATTTTTCAGAAGCAATAAACTTGAGGAAATAAACTTCAACACCAGATTTGTAACCTATTTAAGACCTTTTCGTATCATTGTAAGCCCTGCAAACTTCTCTAATCTCCATCTCAGAGTTTTCTGAAAGTGAAACAACGTCAAAAGCACTTATTGTATCTTCCTGCAGAGGTTCCACACCGAGACAGTCATCCTCAGAATCACTCTCGAACAAATCCTTATCCTCCATGTCTGGCAAGTCGTCAAAAGTTTCAATTTTCTTCTTCCTTCCTCTATAACCAATAAGCCTCTACACTTTCTCCTTCGAAACAACTATTGGACATTTCTCAATCAATTCTGAACCTTCATAAGCTTCAGTTAAAAAAACGCTAAACCTCTTCCCTCTCTCAGAAACATAAAAAATCCCAAAATGCTTAAGTAAGAGTCTCATCAACTTCTGTGGCATCACAAATTCCCTTCTAAAATGAGTAAGATGATTAGTAACCAACCTCTTCTCGTTCATAAAACTTAACATTT
The DNA here is from genome assembly GCA_020205615.1 of Panax quinquefolius. Lineage (NCBI taxonomy): Eukaryota > Viridiplantae > Streptophyta > Magnoliopsida > Apiales > Araliaceae > Panax > Panax quinquefolius. Next base: position 6,593,685 of record CM035158.1, read on the forward strand.
CATGCATTACCGCGATTGCCCTCTTATCAAACTCCTGCGATCCAGCTTTAAGCTCCCTGGCATCTGCGTACGGTGACAAATACTCCCTTTTTTGAAAATTATCAATCTGTCCACCATATCTATACACTTTCTTGTAATTTGGCGAAAATTTCATTGGAAAAGCAAGAGAAAGCAAACCTGGAACATGATCCTCTACTGATTTAGACAAACCCAATACCTTTTTCTCCAATTCTGTTACAGCCCAATATGGGTTCCAAGAAACCAACTCCAAAAACTCCACTTCATCCTCATCTTTCACAACCTTAAAGATTTTTGGATACTTAAATACCCAATTTTTCCTAAAATCAAATGGCAAACCCAAATCCCTCCTAAAATGGGCAATTTTATCCAATCCAATACGCTTATCAACTGACATCATTAACATCCTAGTAACATATTCCCTTTTGCTTTTACGCTTGCTTTCCTCTACAATTCTCTCTTCTTCTTCCACTAATTCTTCTGCCTGTTTTGTTAATCCACACCACAAAACACCCTTTTGGTCCTTGTAAAGTTCAAACAGTTTGGGGGATTTTCGAATAAAGTCTAATACTTTATGAGGTTTAGGCAAATTAATCTGTCGTCGATACTGGTCAAGTGATCTTATGGGGATGACTTGTTCTGGCTCTTGCTTTAGGGTTTCCATTAAGAATAATACTTTTGACACTATTTTCCATTTCTGTGTTACAATTTCGAGATCGTGGATTCTCTTTTTCATGCTTCGGTCTTGGACTCTTTTGCTCGTTGTCATTGATCGGCATAGTAAAGATTGTATGTGATGATTTATATCGGAAGAATCTGAAATGTAAGTGATTGCGCCTTTGTTTGCTTCAGTTAACAATAACGTTGGAGTTCGAATGAGTCTGTTGGCCATCACTGTTAAACCATGAATGAGAAAGGGAGTGAGCTTATGTAGGCTATCACTGCTTGCAAAAATGCCTGAAAGAGACACCACTCAGCTTTGAATTTTGAATTTTGAGTTTTGAGAGCTAGATTTACTGACCGGAGGAATGCTAGTATCAAATTGAACAATAGTGTGTCATAATATTTTTCGGCAGACTTAATATACCTTTGAAACTTTTTTCTATTGGGACAATGTTGCTTTATACTCTAAAATTTAGGCATAGCATCAGCATTAAGGGATAAAAATTTATGCTTAGGTGACAAAGCCAAAGTTTGAAAATTTCAATAAAAAACTAATTTATCATTACTAAACTGATCAAAATTTAAATGTCACAACACTCTTACATGTCTTCTTATCATGTTCTACTTCACCAAAAGAAATGTTTTTTAGGCTTGAAAAGAACAGGCTTTTTAACATGGCTAAATCAGACTCAAAAGAAATCAACCCAAACACAAGTGTGTACGGGGAGAAAAAGAATGCACCGGCAAGAAACAGAGGACAAACCTGGAGTTGGACGGCTTTGGATAGAAGGCGACGACGGTGAAAGGGAGGAGTAGAAGAGGGTTTGGTAATCGGCACTCGGTGGAGAAGAAGAGAAACAGAAAATGAATTAACTTTAGGTTAGTGTTTGGTTACATCTAATTGTCTCTGAAAACCTTTGTATCTTTTTCGCACAGACCCAGATTGTTGTTTGTGTTTGGTAAAAAAACTGATTGATGAAATTCAAAAAATCCTAACGAACGAACACAATTCTTCTCCCACCAATTTTAACAAGCTTGAAATTAAACACATAAAACTTAATCAGCGAGCAGATGATCTTTACCGAGAGAGCAGATCGAGGAGAGAGAGAGAGTAGAGAATCGAGCGCAGCGCAGAGAGAGTATGGCAAATCTGGTAAGAGTTAGGAAGAGGTGAACTTTTTAGGTTGAAAGGGTAAAAAGTTGCAATAATTCTAGGGGGACAGGGGTTTAGGACATTTCTAGTGACCGGCTGATGTGGCACAGAAAGTGAAAAAAAAAAAAAAGTCAATTACCGTAACAGGATCTCTAGCATCAATATTATCTTCCTTCCTCTCTCATGCCAGTCGCCAAACTGAACTCCAACATCACTGAACAAGAACTCCTGCTTCGCTGAACAAGCTTTCTCCTGAAATAACACCGGCCTTCTACTACTACTCTCGTACTGTTAAATTCCCAAAATCCTAAAATTTGTGCAAACTCTTATTTTGGGTAAAAATTTCTTGCAAACTCTTTGAGAATTGAAAAGGAAGGGATTACTCTAATTGGGAGAGGCAGGTAGATGAATATGTATGTAAAGTTTAATCTTTTACATGATGCTCAAGAACTGTTTGATAAAATGCCTGAAAGAAATGTTGTGTCCTGGACTACAATGATAGTTGCTTTCTCTAATGCTAAGGTTTATGGAAAGGCGCTGGAGTACTTGATTTTGATGCTTAGAGATGGGGTTAGCCCATTGTGCACACATCGGATGCAGTTTTCTGGAGTCTGCCAGATTAAAAAAGATGAAATGTTATAAAAGAAAATATACATAGAAAAGACAAACTTTAGCCCAGAACTGGAAACTCACAATATATGTTATCGCGGCATTATTGGGTTTATACTATCCACCAAGCTGAGGAAGCAAGACTCATCTACAACTTCCTTAATTAACATACTTAACTACTTGTATCAAGTGGCTAGGTTGACAGCAAACTAAGCACTAAACAGAAAACCTGAATACCCAATTGTGATCATGTATCAAGCTTGCGGTATGAATCATTTCAATGATCTCTGCCAAACGTCTATGCTCTTTAGTAAGTTCCTTGAATTAGAAAAACATGCATGATGAATGATGAATCAGTTAGTTGAATTTCTTAGTATGTTGCAAACAAAGAACACTAGATGATGCTCACTTCAAGCCTACAAATTCTGCAGTGGCTCTTGGCACTAGGAAGACCAAAGTTGGTGTAATGATAGCTGTTAATAAGCTTAACTTGAGCTGTTTTTTGTAGTGATTTCGAATTGCTTACATAGGATGCTATATTATTTGTTGTGGTCTACAATTGTTGCCTTGACTTGATCCTTTGTTTGTCGTTTTTGTAGAAAGACAACATGGCAGACAATATGGCATCAGGAAGCATGGTAGAGAGCAACGAATTTGAAAAATGTAGATGCAGTTTCTTGGGATGGTGCAAAGCTATAAATATAGAAAAATCATCACCAACTTTTGAAACGCAGCTGCCAAATAATTTCAATATGCATGATCCTACTATAATTGAAATGAGGAATGAAATTAAATTATTGAAGAAATTAGTTGTAATACTTATTCTATGTTTGCTTGTTATTATGAAAAACTAGTTGTCTTTTGATGGAAATTGTAATGGAGGTGAAGTTGTGAGAAAAATTGTAATGGATGAAGTGTAATGGAATTTATAATGAATTGGCTTTTGTTGTAGAAGTTGTAATGGAATTGTCCTATTTTTTATTGACACTAAATTGATTGGTTTGCCTGCAAAACTGTGTAAATTGATTGGAATGTCATGTTGTTGAGAGTTGAGAACAAATATGAATCATCGTCTTCTAAGATTGCATTGAGATTAAGGAAAGGGTATGACATGATAGAATGATCTATGTTAACCCCTTCTCAATTGCAAACCTGAACTTTAATTTCAGAAGGAAAGCTTGTATTTGAAGTTATTAAAGTCAAGCTTCCCCCCTCCCATCACCAAAATATATACAAATACATATCAATATATATAGTTGCAATTTGCAAAGGCAAGTTCCTATGGTCATGCTTTAATAAACTGGGGCCATTCGTACTTGTATCCATCCTAGTTGAAATATTTCCTGAGCCAGTATATATATATATATATATATATATATATATATATATATATATATATATATATATATAGTTGCAATTTGCATTGGCAAGTTCCTATGGTCGTGCTTAAATAAACTGGGGCCATTTGTGTTTGTATTCATCCTAGTTGAAAAAAATTTCTGAGCCAATATAATGAACCAAGAATAAAACAGCTGTTGAATCAGACTAAATTAACATATCATGATTTCATAAATACCTCTATATGTCCATTCCATTGTAAGACAAATCATTGTACAATTGAAAAATAAAAGATCCTGAACTAACAATATTAATGTTGAAGATAATCAACACAGTTTGGCTCCTATTGTTCAGATAAATTACAATCATATTACTTCACGATGAGCAGCTATTTGAGAGTGAAACTTGCAATCAAATTACAACAAATTATCCGCTCCTATTGTTCATATCACATCCTTCACCACTCCTCCAATATGGTTTATAGTACTCCTGCAACAAGAAAAATAAAATGATGATTTTCAGCAACAAATAACACCGAAGAAGAAACCCAAAAATTGAAAGAGAAAGCAGTAAAATAAGATATTATACCTGAAAATGAAAGGGGAAACCCCCTCATCAACGGAACCAAACTCCATTTCTGCTTTCGGATCTCTAATCACTTCATCAACTTCTTCACTTTCTACTAAATCCTCCGCCAAAGCACATTCCTCAATATCATTCATTCTCATACATGAATCAAACTCATCAGGACATGCCATTTCTGCAAATTTATAAAAATATATTAACCACATGTACTTGGCTCCCCACCTTTTTGGAGCTTATAGTGGATGTATTTAGCTAAAAGAAAAATCTTATTCAGAAATTAAAAAGGTAATTTTTGAAAAGGAATTAAATTTTGTGCAAATTCTTGGATTTATTTAGCTAAATCTTTGATAGTGGATTAAAGAAAAGAAAGTTAAGAAAAGTGAGTGCATTTTGAGTCAAAAAATTTCTTCTCACTTTTGAGAAGAAAGCTAGAGAAAAGAAAGTAAAACTTTCTCTTCTCTTCCCTTCTTTTCTTTAACTTTCTTTACTTTTCTTTTTTACAACTAAAAAACTCCAGAGTATAGTCATGTGTAAAGGAAAATTTCCATGTAAATGTAACCAAGCATCTAGCTATAGTTTTCCTTCATTCACTTAGATACCTGTTACATTTTGTTCAGGGGAGAGGTAGTGCGGAAAGAACCGTTTTTTAGCTCAAGAAAAACAATTGAACCCCAAGAATGGGCCATGAGAAATAAACCAACATCATGAAAATCAATGACAGAGATTATTAATTTGAACACTTGACCATCATGTTCACACCTCAACTAATAAATATACTTAAATTTTACTTATGTTGTAAATAACCATACCTTGATACCATGATATTAACCTGTCTCTTCCTAACCAACCTTTCAGCTGTGCTATTTCACTCTTTTGAGCCGTGATACACAGGTGATATCTTAGTGGACAGGAATCACCACTACAGTAGATAAACAGGGGCCAAGTAGTGAAAAAGCAAAAAGAAGGTAATTTGAACCTCTAATTGACCCTAGTAGAGTCTGAATTCTTGTAAAATCCAGTCAATCACTCCTTTCTTCTCTAATTACTCAGTAAACCCACTCTAAAAATCACAAATAGCTAGCTACATGTATCAGATGCGGGTCCAGGGGATTTGTCTAATTTTATACAAAATAGGAAAGGGAGTGGGATGAGACATCTAGGTGTTGCCATGGAAAGTAGAAGCAGATGAGGTTTTGATGCATACCTTGTAGCGGAGCAGCGGCAGCGAAGCAAAGAGTTTGGTGAGAGAGAGAGATAGTTTTTTGGTAAAGACCGTAAAGTGATGGGAAAGTACGGGTAAAGTGAGATTATTTGAGGAGTTTTTTTTTTCTCTCATGATGCTGATTTGGCATGTCCACCTCACCCTGTCGCCAATCCCGGTCGCAAATTCCCGATCGCCCCAGAATTATTGCTTAAAAAATAACGAACGGACGGGTCAAAGTTGCTTATATAAAATGACTTATAAGTCATTTTTTTCATAACTTAGAATTTCTGACTTGTGGAAAATAAAAATTGATTTATAAGACAAAAAATAAATTCTTTTTGAACACCTTAACAATAAAAAACAACTTATAAGTAGTTGTTTCCAAACACCCTAAAAAATCAAAAAGAGAAACATCTGAATACCTTGTTACACGAGTACCCTTATCCGTAATTAATTTCTTCTTTCTCCAATTTAATAACAAACCCTTATCCGTAATTAATTTCTTCTTTCTCCAATTTTAAACGGAATGACCATCAACGCCATTCTTCTTTTTTGTTCCGATGAAATTTTCGATTCTTCTAAATCCGCTTATTCTTAATTACATATATAGTAACACAAACGTGGTTTGGGTCTCAATTCTATTGGGTCTTTATAGATATGAATAGTTATACTATACGTGTGGTAAGGAAAATATATTATATAAATTATATGTATAGAATACCATCTATTAAAGTAGAATCTATTTTATGACATGAATATAATTATTTTTGAAGTTTGTATAAAGTTCATTTAATTATAAAATTTGAGTAATTAAACTCAACTCATTTAGCAAGTAACTCAAACTCGATGCATTTAATAAGCAACTCAAGTAAAATCTTACCTTAGTCAAATTTGAGTGAGTTTATAAAATCAACTCGATGGTATACCCGATTATTTTCATAAACAAGTGGGACTAATTCTATATTAACACATTTAAGTCCCATATGTTACCACAAACAAGACAGCTAAAAGTAAGATTTGGAGCAGATGGCAAACCCACTCCCCACCAAAAAAAAAAAGAAGCAAAGCCTGGTCTGGCCATTGATAGTAGGCTCCATATTTCATCCCCAGAAATCAGAATGGTATAACAAGTGGATACAAAACTACAAGTCTTAGACCAAAACCAACATTTAGTGCATAACTACTGTCTTGTATGATTCCCAGATTCAAGTAGTAGATCATAACAACATTTAACATACATGCACAAACAGTTTTTTTCATGTTTTCAAAAATTTGACCTCATTGAAATTCTATTAGCATTTTCCAAAATAGTTTGTTAAAGCTGCATGCTGCCAATCTCGTGCATACCATGATAGTCAGTAATTAACATATTACCATCAAAATGACACCAAGACCAGTTTCTCCTTGTTGAAACGACTACTGCAGTAGAATTAACTAGAGAAAGGGATGGTAACCCTCAAAAGTCTTGATAGATAGTGCCCTGCCTCAAGGAGAGAGAGCCAAAAGGTGTGAAACACTAGTATTTTCATCCGTGACGGTGGTGGCATCGCTGCTCCTGCTGCTGCTGCTAGTAGAATTGTTTACATCATCGCTTGTTGGTTGAGGACTATCAACGGTGATGCTCAAGTTTATGTGATCATTTTTGGGTATGGCAACAGGAGGAGAAGCTGCAGCAACAGTCACGGCCTCTGATGACACCACAAGTCTTTTTGGCCCTCTGTGCATGTGGCTGTCACAATATTTCTGCTGAGGAACAACATCTCTGCTACACCGCCATTTTTTGCCATCGGTTCTTCTGCATCTTTGCCGCTCCACTTCTGCGACACAGCGGTGATCACAACTTGATTTACTGCTGCCTACAACTCCGAAGAAAAAGCAAATTAGAAAAAATAAACACAATCTGATTTCACATTATTAAGAAAGTTAGAAGATAAATTGACCTGAAAAAATATACAATAGAAATCCAAAATTACATTTCTTGGTGGATATGAAGATAGTGATGAAAAAAGGAAGCCTGATACAAACCAAGGAAGAGATAATAGACGAGCTTAACATACTTTTTCGTCCTTCTTTAATAAGTTAGACGAGATGTAGATAATTCTTTAGAGTTGTTACGGAAAAACAAGATTTATTCCAGAGTTGAATGGGATCTATGCTAATCCCAAAATGGCTACTGACCCTACAGAAATCAATTGAAATTGAACTGCCACACTAAAAGATATCCCCTCAGTCAGAACTTAACCCATACATTGCTGAGGTTAAGAGTACGAACAATCCATTTATCTAGAGAGTTGGATCTTCCACAAACGTTTCAACCAAATACATTTAACTTACTGATAAGAGTACAATTGTTGTGAATCATTGTGATTTCCAGTTGAGATTCTAATACATATGTCAGGTTGTATATCTATCATCTTCTGAGGATATAATTTTGATATTATCAAAGAAATATCCATTTTAAACAGTTTTTTTTGTTCTTGTAATCATGAATCCTAAAATGAAGTCCTAATCAGTGGATTAGTTTATCTGACTATTACAATTCAATCAGAAGTTTTCTCAACGTGCCCATTTTCAATAGCATAATCAAATTTATAATTAGGGCAAAGGCACCGAAAGGTAGGGAAATCAAACCTTAATCATGAATCTAGTATACAAGAATGCCTTGTTTTCAATCAATATGACTGTCCAGTTTCTAAAATTGAAATGTTTAGGAATCTCCTTGTCAATCTAAAAAGTAAGACTAAAGGAACAAAAGAAGAGGAAATCAAATTTAAGATGATGTATCAGCATAGAATACTAATTGAAATCGTCAGTCTTACTCATATCATCGTGACAAACACTCTTTAAGGTGAAGACAAATCCCGGAGTCACAAAACCATTTTGATTGTTTCCATTTTTTCTGTTTCTGTTGTTGTTCTTCTTATCATTGATATGACTGAAGCCTGCATTCTTGCCATCAACGTACTTACTGTTGTTTCTGCTGATGGCATTGTCAGTATCAGCATTGTGAAAAGTGTTGGTCACCGTTGTAGTGGTGATATCTGTGCTATAATTATTACTATTGCTATTGTCGATGGCGCCTGGCTTAGATGTCACACTGTTGACAAACACATTGCTGTTACCTCTACTTTTACCATTAGCAGAAGAGGTGGTGGTAGATGCGACAGTGACAGGAAAACCGTTGCTTCTTTTGAAAGATGGCATCTTGAATTGATGACTACCAGGAGCAGGGAACTTGGTATTTGCATCAGCAGGATCATGAGGCTTGATAGTCTGTTTGGTCTTATTTCAGCAAGTAGTTGTGGGTCTATTAAATTGTGAAATATTTTCAGCAGCTTCCACAGGCTTTCTTGAACGCAGACGGCCTCTATGCATGTGTCGCTCACAGTACTTCTGATCAGGAACCACATTTTTACCACACCTCCACTTTTTGCCATCCGTTCTTCTACATCTCCCTGGTTCCTATAGTCAATCCCCCGAGGACTGAAGCCTATGACTGAAATTAATCACAAATCGAAAAGACCAATAAATCGTTGCAAGATCCAAATAAACAGTTTAAACCCATTTCAGATACTTCAATATAAATGAATGCAAATTATTCAATCAATCTGATGAATTCACATCAATATTGTCGACAAATATAAAAAAATTAGCAATAAACTAATCTTACCAACATAAACACACAAGAAATCAAGACAAATTACAAGTCCACCACGAGGACTTTTCAAAGTGACAACCGACAGGATATGCAAGGAGTTTACACAAGGGTCATATTAGTTTCAGAAGTAGAAAAAAATATTAACAAAAGGCTTTCTTTCTTTTCTTTCCCTTGTTTCAAATAAGTAGAATAACACAAGTCCACATCTCATATGAAAACTTAGCATATATATCGATGTAAACAAAATGAGAATTTTAAATTTAGACAACCACATCCTAGTACTGAGTATATTAAAATAAGCCCAACTCTAACACCGAAACCTGGACAACAAAGTTTCATACTAATTTTTCCTTGCATGATAGATTAGGCTGAACTCATAAATAGTTAAATACTTCATCACACTATATTATTCATCAACACAAGTCACTCAACTTCAAACAATATTAATTGAATCTCACCAAACAAACTATGGAAACAATATAATCACTATTTAAGACACTAAAGTCCATATCATGTTCTTGGGTTTAGCTCATGTTCAAGCATCTTCGCTATGTTGACTTTGATGATTATGAAACCAATACCTAAATTTCCCCCAACATGAAAATGTTTCTTCAACATACTGGAATCTATTAGTCCTTGAAAACTTTTAAATTTTGCCATCCTCTATATTAATCGAATCCCACGACAAACAGTAAAATCACTCACATAAGTTTGCAAAAGTCCAACTCATGTTCTTGGGGTTTAGCTTGAGTGCTAACTCACGGATAAGTTCAATACTCCATCAAGGCAATGATGTCTTTGGGCAACCTAGAGACTGTTTAGTATGGGATTTTAGGTGCGCATGGTTGGTCGGGTATTGCAGGTACCCATCATCCCTTTGGTTTATCCTGTACAAAACCTGAGGTAGTTGCTGTGTGTTCTAAGGTTGCTGTGTATTCTAAGGTAGTGGCTCATAAAAAAAAAAAATTGTTTACCCTCTAAAACAAACAAAGATATAGAATCTTTGTGGCTACACTTCTGAGACGCAGACGTTATCACTACCCAAGTTATTGCTGCCTACAACTATGAAGATAAATAAAACCAAAACAAAATATCATTTCAATTCATCTGAAAAGATATAGAATAGAAATTCAAAACTACATTTCTTGATGACAAGGGACATGAAAATAGTGAACAAAGTATCCTGGTCCAGCAGGAAGCCTAATCAATGAGACTAACATACTTATTTTATTTCTGAAAAATTGTTACAGGGAAACAAAATTTTATTTCTTCGAGTTAAATGGTATCTATGCTAGTCCCGAAATAGTTAATTGTTTTTCAGAGATAATGCAGCATTAGATTTTCTTAACCCTTTTACAGAAGCCTTCGAATAGTTAATTTACTTCACCTTACTGCAATATGTTGAATTGAATTGCTACACTTGGTCAGAACTCTACCTATACATTGTCTAGGTTATCTACAATCTATTTATCTAGCAAGTTGATTTTTCTGCAAACTTCCATATCTTTTGTTAATAATACTTGATTTCAAAAAGAAAAGTGGTTCACGGCTCCGCTCGTCACTAGAAAACCCTCCCATCCAAATACTTGCGTAACTAAATATGTTCCATATTTTGCCATTATTAGAGACAAAGACAGTATCCTATAAAGTGTCAAAAGTTATTCCAAATTCTAGGTACATTGACTTAGCTACATGCTTTTATAAATACCTGAGGGGAACATATAGTATTTTTCAATGATTGAACTTGAGGTTGTTTACAAACCACGAAAAGTCATTTTTAAAAATATTAAAAAAAGAAAAGAAAAGGATAAAAGTTTTGAATTTTGTCCATATTTATCCTACTACCGGTAGATGCATCAGGATTTGTTAAGTCAGGTGTACTTCAATTTAAATTCATATATTCCAATAACTACACAAGTCAAATGAGGACATATCAAAACTTACTACTCCCTCCGTCCCAGGATAAAAGTCCTTATTACTATTTTGGGTAGTCACATGTTAAATGTCCATTTTCCTTTAATAACCAAACTCTTACACATATTTTCTTATTATACCCGTAGCATTAAATATCTCATACTTTTCTTATTCTAATTCTTTCTCCATATTTAATGACATTATTATGGGCAATTTTGTCATTTCATTCGCCTTCTTAATATGCGTAAAAAGTCCACCAGGACTTTTATCCTGGGACGGAGGGAGTGCTAAAGTTGTATGCTTCCTTCTTTTTCAGTCAACTTAAGGGGGGGAAATATCAGAACACATGTTACTCAGATCGGATGTAAGATAGGGACAATCAGGAAAGTACACTAGATGAACAAGCTGCTGACACAAGACTATGACTTCATTTATCAAAATATGCTTCTTACTCTATACCTATGTAATTTTAGTTGCATGACATTTTCAGTTTCAGTTTACCTTGAGCAGACATAATTACTTGATGTTCTGACTACAAACGGAAGGTTTTTGCACCGCTGCACAACATTTAGATTATAGCATTCTAAACTAGATAAAAATGTGACGCACCGACATTCATCAAATTTTATAGACAAACAAACGTACTGTTTTCATTTTTCAGAAGCAGTAAACTTGAGGAAATAAACTTCAACACCAGATTTGTAACCTATTTAAGACCTTTTCGTATCATTGTAAGCCCTGCAAACTTCTCTAATCTCCATCTCAGAGTTTTCTGAAAGTGAAACAACGTCAAAAGCACTTATTGTATCTTCCTGCAGAGGTTCCACACCGAGACAGTCATCCTCAGAATCACTCTCGAACAAACCCTTATCCTCCATGTCTGGCAAGTCATCAAAAGTTTCAATTTTCTTCTTCCTTCCTCTATAACCAATAAGCCTCTGCACTTTCTCCTTCCAAACAACTATTGGACATTTCTCAATCAATTCTGAACCTTCATAAGCTTCAGTTAAAAAAACGCTAAACCTCTTCCCTCTCTCAGAAACATAAAAAATCCCAAAATGCTTAAGTAAGAGTCTCATCAACTTCTGTGGCATCACAAATTCCCTTCTAAAATGAGTAAGATGATCAGTAACCAACCTCTTCTCGTTCATAAAACTTAACATCTCATGCATTACCGCGACTGCCCTCTTATCAAACTCCTGCGATCCAGCTTTAAGCTCCCTGGCATCTGCGTACGGTGACAAATACTCCCTTTTTTGAAAATTATCAATCTGTCCACCATATCTGTACACTTTCTTGTAATTTGGCGGAAATTTCATAGGAAAAGCAAGAGAAAGCAAACCTGGAACATGATCCTCGACTGATTTAGACAAACCCAATTCCTTTTTCTCCAATTCTGTTGCAGCCCAATATGGGTTCCAAGAAACCAACTCCAAAAACTCCACTTCATCCTCATCTTTCACAACCTTAAAGTTTTTTGGATACTTAAATACCCAATTTTTCCTAAAATCAAATGGCAAACCCAAATCCCTCCTAAAATGGGCAATTTTATCCAATCCAATACGCTTATCAACTGACATCATTAACATCCTAGTAACATATTCCACTGCTTTTATGCTGCTTTCCTCTACAATTCTCTCTTCTTCTTCAACTAATTCTTCTGCCTGTTTTGTTAATCCACACCACAAAACACCCTTTTGGTCCTTGTAAAGTTCAAACAGTTTGGGGGATTTTCGAATAAAGTCTGATACTTTATGAGGTTTTGGCAAATTAATCTGTCGCCGATGCTGGTCAAATGATCTTATGGGGATGACTTGTTCTGGCTCTTGCTTGAGGGTTTCCATTAAGAATAATACTTTTGACACTATTTTCCATTTCTCTGTTGCAATTTCAAGATCGTGGATTCTCTTTTTCATGCTTCGGTCTTGGACTCTTTTGCTCGTTGTCATTGATCGGTATAGTAAAGATTGTATGTGATGATTTATATCGGAAGAATCTGAAATGTAAGTGATTGCACCTTTGTTTGCTTCAGCAAACAATAACGTAGGAGTTCGAATGAGTCTGTTGGCCATCACTGTTAAACCATGAATGAGAAAGGGAGTGAGCTTATGTAGGCTATCAACTGCTTGCAAAAATGCCTGAAAGAGACACCACTCAGCTTTGAATTTTGAATTTTGAATTTTGAGTTTTGAGAGCTAGATTTACTGACTGAAGGAATGCTAGTACCAAATTGAACAATAGTGTGTCATTAATATACCTTTGAAAATATTTTCTATTGGGACAATGTTGCTTTATACTCTAAAATTTAGGCATAGCATCAGCATTAAGGAATTTATGCTTAGGTGACAAAGCCAAAGTTTGAAAATTTCAATAAAAAACTAATTTATCATTACTAAACTGATCAAAATTTAAATGTCACAACACTCTTACATGTCTTCTTATCATATTCTACTTCACCAAAAGCTGACGAATTGAAAGTTATACCTCCAGGAACGTACTGCATTTGGAAGCCGATAATCGTTGAGTCGTCGCCGTCTACATGTAAGAAGAGCAGATCTACTAGATCGGCGTCAAAGCGGTTCGGGATTTGAGATTTTTTCAGGCGAGGGCAAGGAGTCGTTTGTGTTTTTGACTCCGAAGAACCAAAAACAGGATAAAGCTGAAAAAAGCGAGGAGATTGAGAATCTGAAGTTACTGACACTCCATTAATTCCGGTAAAGTCGCAGGGACATTGAAGGTGCTGCCGTCCTCGACATCATCCGCTCAAGAGTTGTTTTACGCCCTTTTTTTTGCCTTTTTTTTATTTACTTCTTTTTATTTTGTTTGGATGTGTTAATATTAATTGTAAATATGAGATATAATAAATAAATTTTTGGATTAAAATTTAAAAGAGAGCAGCGGCCAGCGGAGCTTTATATTCACTTGGGATGAACAGGTGACCAAAAAGATGATTAACAGAAGAAAATAAAGAATTAACAATTTAAGTGAGAATTATTTTTTGGATTAAACACTTTTAATGTGCAGATCACAATGAAGGATTTGTTTTAATTTCTTTTTTTAATTTTTCTTTTATTTTGTAATGTACTAAAAAATTTAAAGCTTACTTTTAACATATTTTTATTTTTTAATATTTTTTTCTTTTATATTTATGCTAGATCTAATGATTTTATAATATAAATAATAATTTTATTAATTTTCAAAAATAAAAAATAGTAATTAATTTTCAAATTTTAGTTATATTTTTGAAGATTGAACTTATATTTATGAATTTTAATTTTTAATTTGTGCTTATTATGAAAATACTTATGAATAATGTTAAAGACATTGCTCAAATTCAAAATTTATCCATTTAAAAGTTGACATGAATAATGTTAAACTCATTTAATTTTCAATGTGACGAAACTTAGGATGATAGTACATGAAGCCGCTAACGTAGATATTGATTTAAAAGTTGACATGGAAGTTCCGTTAAAAGTAAACACATTTAATGAATTTTATAACGATTTGATAAATATTTGAAGTACAATGAGTCGATTGTAAAAAAAATCAATTCAGTAATATGTGTAAACCGACCCTTAGAATGAAAAAAATATATTTAACCCATTTTCAAGTAAAATCAAATCGACTTAATGGTATACCCGATTATTTTCATAAACAAGTGGGACTAATTCTATATTAACACATTTAAGTCCCATCGATCAAGGATGTTACCACAAACAAGACAGCTAAAAGTAAGATTTGGAACACATGGCAAACCCACCCACACCACCACCCCAAACCCCCCAACCCCCCACCAAAAAAAAAAAAAAAAAATAGCCCTGGTCTGGCCAGGCCATTGATAGTAGGCTCCATATTTCATCCCCAGAAATCAGAATGGTATAACAAGTGGATACAAAACTACAAGTCTTAGACCAAAACCAACATTTAGTGCATAACTACTGTCTTGTATGATTCCCAGATTCAAGTAGTAGATCATAACAACATTTAACATACATGCACAAACAGTTTTTTTCATGTTTTCAAAAATTTGACCTCATTGAAATTCTATTAGCATTTTCCAAAATAGTTTGTTAAAGCTGCATGCTGCCAATCTCGTGCATACCATGATAGTCAGTAATTAACATATTACCATCAAAATGACACCAAGACCAGTTTCTCTTGTTGAAACGACTACTGCAGTAGAATTAACTAGAGAAAGGGATGGTAACCCTCAAAAGTCTTGATAGATAGTGCCCCGCCTCAAGGAGAGAGAGCCAAAAGGTGTGAAACACTAGTATTTTCATCCGTGACAGTGGTGGCATCGCTGCTCCTGCTGCTGCTGCTAGTAGAATTGTTTACATCATCGCTTGTTGGTTGAGGACTATCAACGGTGATGTTCAAGTTTATGTGATCATTTTTGGGTATGGCAACAGGAGGAGAAGCTGCAGCAACAGTCACGGCCTCTGATGACACCACGAGTCTTTTTGCCCCTCTGTGCATGTGGCTGTCACAATATTTCTGCTGAGGAACAACATCTCTGCTACACCGCCATTTTTTGCCATCGGTTCTTCTGCATCTTTGCCGCTCCACTTCTGCGACACAGCGGTGATCACAACTTGATTTACTGCTGCCTACAACTCCGAAGAAAAAGCAAATTAGAAAAAATAAACACAATCTGATTTCACATTATTAAAAAAGTTAGAAGATAAATTGACCTGAAAAAATATACAATAGAAATCCAAAATTACATTTCTTGGTGGATATGAAGATAGTGATGAAAAAAGGAAGTCTGATACAAACCAAGGAAGAGATAATAGACGAGCTTAACATACTTTTTCGTCCTTCTTTAATAAGTTAGACGAGATGTAGATAATTCTTTAGAGTTGTTACGGAAAAACAAGATTTATTCCACAGAGTTGAATGGGATCTATGCTAATCCCAAAATGGCTACTGACCCTACAGAAATCAATTGAAATTGAACTGCCACACTAAAAGATATCCCCTCAGTCAGAACTTAACCCATACATTGCTGAGGTTAAGAGTACAAACAATCCATTTATCTAGAGAGTTGGATCTTCCACAAACGTTTCAACCAAATACATTTAACTTACTGATAAGAGTACAATTGTTGTGAATCATTGTGATTTCCAGTTGAGATTCTAATACATATGTCAGGTTGTATATCTATCATCTTCTGAGGATATAATTTTGATATTATCAAAGAAATATCCATTTTAGACAGTTTTTTTTGTTCTTGTAATCATGAATCCTAAAATGAAGTCCTAATCAGTGGATTAGTTTATCTGACTATTACAATTCAATCAGAAGTTTTCTCAACATGCCCATTTTCAATAGCATAATCAAATTTATAACTAGGGCAAAGGCACCGAAAGGTAGGGAAATCAAACCTTAATCATGAATCTAGTATACAAGAATGCCTTGTTTTCAATCAATATGACTGTCCAGTTTCTAAAATTGAAATGTTTAGGAATCTCCTTGTCAATCTAAAAAGTAAGACTAAAGGAACAAAAGAAGAGGAAATCAAATTTAAGATGATGTATCAGCATAGAATACTAATTGAAATCGTCAGTCTTACTCATATCATCGTGACAAACACTCTTTAAGGTGAAGACAAATCCCGGAGTCACAAAACCATTTTGATTGTTTCCATTTTTGCTGTTTCTGTTGTTGTTCTTCTTATCATTGATATGACTGAAGCCTGCATTCTTGCCATCAACGTACTTACTGTTGTTTCTGCTGATGGCATTGTCAGTATCAGCATTGTGAAAAGTGTTGGTCACCGTTGTAGTGGTGATATCTGTGCTATAATTATTACTATTGCTATTGTCGATGGCGCCTGGCTTAGATGTCACACTGTTGACAAACACATTGCTGTTACCTCTACTTTTACCATTAGCAGAAGAGGTGGTGGTAGATGCGACAGTGACAGGAAAACTGTTGCTTCTTTTGAAAGATGGCATCTTGAATTGATGACTACCAGGAGCAGGGAACTTGGTATTTGCATCAGCAGGATCATGAGGCTTGATAGTCTGTTTTGTCTTATTTGAGCAAGTAGTTGTGGGTCTATTAAATTGTGAAATATTTTCAGCAGCTTCCACAGGCTTTCTTGAACGCAGACGGCCTCTATGCATGTGTCGCTCACAGTACTTCTGATCAGGAACCACATTTTTACCACACCTCCACTTTTTGCCATCCGTTCTTCTACATCTCCCTGGTTCAGGATCCATCAAGCTCCTGTAGTCAATCCCCCGAGGACTGAAGCCTATGACTGAAATTAATCACAAATCGAAAAGACCAATAAATCGTTGCAAGATCCAAATAAACAGTTTAAACCCATTTCACATACTTCAATATAAATGAATGCAAACCATTCAATCAATCTGATGAATTCACATCAATATTGTCGACAAATATAAAAAAATTAGCAATAAACTAATCTTACCAACATAAACACACAAGAAATCAAGACAAATTACAAGTCCACCACGAGGACTTTTCAAAGTGACAGCCGACAGGATATGCAAGGAGTTTACACAAGGGTCATATTAGTTTGAGAAGTAGAAAAAAATATTAACAAAAGGCTTTCTTTCTTTTTTTCCCCTTGTTTCAAATAAGTAGAATAACACAAAGTCCACATCTCATATGAAAACTTAGCATATATATCGATGTAAACAAAATGAGAATTTTAAATTTAGACAACCACATCCTAGTACTGAGTATATTAAAATAAGCCACACTCTAACACCGAAACCTGGACAACAAAGTTTCATACTAATTTTTCCTTGCATGATAGATTAGGCTGAACTCATAAATAGTTAAATACTTCATCACACTATTATTCATCAACACAAGTCACTCAACTTCAAACAATATTAATTGAATCTCAGCAAACAAACTATGGAAACAATATAATCACTATTTAAGACACTAAAGTCCATATCATGTTCTTGGGTTTAGCTCATGTTCAAGCATCTTCGCTATGTTGACTTTGATGATTATGAAACCAATACCTAAATTTCCCCCATTATGAAAATGTTTCTTCAACATACTGGAATCTATTAGTCCTTGAAAACTTTTAAATTTTGTCATCCTCTATATTAATCGAATCCCACGACAAACAGTAAAATCACTCACATAAGTTTGCAAAAGTCCAACTCATGTTCTTGGGGTTTAGCTTGAGTGCTAACTCACGGATAAGTTCAATACTCCACCAAGGCAATGATGTCTTTGGGCAACCTAGAGATTGTTTAGTATGGGATTTTAGGTGTGCATGGTTGGTCGGGTATTGCAGGTACCCATCATCCCTGTGGTTTATCCTGTACAAAACCTGAGGTAGTTGCTGCGTGTTCTAAGGTTGCTGTGGATTCTAAGGTAGTGGCTCATAAAAAAAAAAAAAATTGTTTACCCTCTAAAACAAAGAGGATTCCATTATTTAATCAATTCATAAATAATTACAGAGGCAACTATCCATCATAAAGACTTCAACACAAACTCGTATCAAGTATTAACTTAAGGTCTAACACCAACAAACCCATCTCATAACAGAAAAACCCATGACACAATGTATAGCATAAATTTTGAGGCGCAAAGAACTATATCAACACCCATAACAAAATTCTCATATAAATCTACAAAACTAGCAAAAAATAAACAAAAACCCATCAGAAATTTTAGACCAAACCCTTGAAGAAGAAAACAAAATCAGATGAAACATACAAATATTCCGTGAAACCCACTTACAACTAGGAAACTGGTTGTAGATTCCACCATTAATAGAGCCAAATGAGCTAGCAACACTCTTCCAAATGGGAAAAACAAGTGGAAATGGTACAGGAGTACCAGCAACTATGCACTTAAAGATAAGAGCCTGTTGATTGAGTTCATGCAACTGATTAGCAGTAATAGGTGGAGTCCCTTTGCCCTGGTTGATGGTCACATGACTTGGTCCTTCATACCCATCTGCACAGATCCCAAATCCAAGCTCAATAAACTTCGACTCTTCTTTGACTACACCTCCCTCCTCACCTTCAATTCTTCCCTTGTCCCAATTGTTGTTCCTGGCCAAAAGTTTTACCCCTTTTCTTTCCTCTTCTGCAAAGAAATCCACATTTTATAAAACAAAATACTTCTAAAATGTTAGATTTATATAATGAGGGAAAGAAGTAGGAAAAGTTAATTAAGAACCTAATAAATCGGAGGGAGAGATGGTAAGAAGTGAATGGGGCTCCATTTCTTCACATGGGTCTCATTAACGAGAGTAATTCTAGAGGGACATTTTTGTGTGGACATTCTAGCGACATTTTTTTTTTTTTTTTTTTTTTTAGAGAGTCTTTTTTAAAAATGTATAGTATTTATTTAATTTGAAATTTTTATAAAAAATAGTATTTTAGGTGTAAATTGGATACATCTGAAAAAGTGAAATGCGGTATCTGACAAACTTTATTTTTTGTATGTATCCAAATTATACTTAAAACATTGATTTTTATAAAAATTTCAGTTGAAATAAATATTATATATTTTTTAAAAGGTACTGCAAAATAAAACCAAAAAAAAAAAAATCACTAGAATGTCTCCAAAAAAATGTCTCCCTAGAATTTCTGCATTAACAATCATCAAAGATAGTGAAATAGGTGCAGAGGGACTGCCCAATTGCAGGCACAAGAAGAGAGAGAGATGAAACAATTTAGAGGCAAAAGAACCGCCTAAAATGAACACCACAAACTAAGAAGTACAGAACGCGAATGAAGGAGTTTTAATGAAAAGCGCTATTTAAATTTGATTCAAAATGATAAATTCAGTATTGAATTCTATTCAATTCAATTATATTTAAAAATTCTCTTCAGATTTAAAATTTCATTCGAATATTTAGTAATTGAATTCGATCCGACTCATTTGAATATTTATTTAAACTACTCATGAACTTTTAAATTCAGTTTCAAATTCGATAGCCCATATAATAACTAGTTTTATAATAAATATAATTATAAATTCAATTTGTTATTTTACTTAAAAATAAAAAAAATATATTTATTATTACACTTTACAAATATAAAATCACAATTAAAATTAAAAAATAAAATAATAACTAATTATCTTAATTTGATTTAAATTTGTATATATTATAAGAGAATGTATCGAACATCTAATCGAATATGATTAACCAAGTATGTATCGA
Source organism: Panax quinquefolius (assembly GCA_020205615.1). Classification (NCBI taxonomy): domain Eukaryota; kingdom Viridiplantae; phylum Streptophyta; class Magnoliopsida; order Apiales; family Araliaceae; genus Panax; species Panax quinquefolius. Next base: position 6,614,002 of record CM035158.1, read on the forward strand.
ATCACAATAAAAAATTTGAGTAGTTTAATCTTAAACGAAATGAAGTATAACCTTTCATGACGCCCCAAAATTAGGTGATACATCACCCATCTTGAAATGCCACTTACATACTAAGATGTAATTTAAATACAACTTATTAACATAACTGCGCATGCATAATACTGATATAAAGCATGAGTTTAAATACAAATATCGTCTACTAGATATTATCAAACTCAAACAAAAAGTTCTCATTCTGATTATTATCACACTATTTTACTGAATAGTGAGACTACTAATCTTATCTTCGTGACCATCACTCGCTTCCTCGACTCGTCCCAAATTTATATTATCATTTCAAGAATAATAAATTGAAAGAAAAGGTGAAATTTCAATTTCCAAAAGAAGAAATATTATGATCAAGATAATACGAATAAATTATCGATAGCCTTTGATAACGTTAAACCGATAAAATCTGATAGACAATGGGTTTAAGCTGCATGTAGGAATATCAATCCATTAAAAAAGTCAGTAGAAAATAAAAGTCTACTATCTTTTAGGCTTTAAAGGTTTTCATCATCGTTATAAATGGCATCAACTTTTAATAAATATTCCACATCATCGAATCCCCGCATTACTACGGTAGGATATTCTTTTAAGATCGCGACCACAATTATTCATGCACTACTGGTGAGAATATTTGGCAGATTCAATAATTGGCCGTGATCACGCCAACAATTGTCCATCAACGACTACTACTAATCGGAGGATTTTTTTATCACATCGTTTTCAGAACATTACTACCACGATTACAATCGGAATCAGCCTCTCAATATAATCATACCAAGTTCATCTACGCACTACGCGCCACGGATTGAACTTTCAAAAAAATATAAACGTGAGGATGATGACAATGATATAAGAATTCAATAAAACAAGTTCGTTAATTATTTTATCCAGGGAATTATTAACGTCCAAATTGTCAACACGATCTTTGTTTTGTAGAAAGTAAAATTCAAGAATGATCGGAAGAATATTTCCACGAAAAGATCTTTGGATTTAAACGCAAATATCGAGGATATTCTACTAATTTCATGAAAGATATAGAAGTCAAAAGTTTTAACCAATTGGGTATAATAAAGAATGGAATAACAAAAAGAAATCACCACGCATGCGATGAATCGCGAAGACGAGTTATTCCAATGAGAATAATAAATAACGGGGAAGCGCCGGTGAAATTGGCGCGATGGGATGTTCCAACAGAATAATAAAGATGGGGCAGATCAGGCCAGAAAACACATGAGATAGGATATTCCAACGAGAATAATAAAGACGGGAACCAGGGTCCCAGGTGTAAAACATACGATGCGATGTTCCAACAGAATAATAAAGATTTTAACCAGGTCCCGCCAGCAAAAACACACGCATGGATGTTCCAACAGAATGATAAAAAGACGGGCAGGTCCCAGGTGAAACACACGTGAACAGGATGTTCCAACAGAATGATAAAAGCGGGCAGCGTCCGGGTGTAAAACACACGGACGAGGATGTTCCAACAGTAATAATAGAAGAATGTCACCAAGTATAGTAAGAACCACTTATACGAGTTATTAAGCAGAATAATAAGCGATGGAATAACAACGATTCTCTTCGCGTGAATAAGAAAGAATATGGCCCTTACATTTGGTAGGAGATTGAATCTTTATGACGGTGAAGAACAAAAATACTCTTCTTCTTTCTCTTATTCTCTCTATACTTTCTCTATATACTGAATGAATTAAGTGAAAAATAATGTTCTGCGCCTCTATTTATGTAAGATTTTTACTAAAGAAGACCGCGCTTAGTGTGAAAGTTTCAGTGGACGACCTATTTGGTTTGGCGCATTGTAATGTGAAACTAGTGGTTGCTCGACGCTCGTAATGTGAAACGACAGAGTTGGTTCGACGTCCAGAAAGGAATTATTATTAACGAAGGTAAATACTATCGACGAAGGTAAATACTATTCACATGAGGGTAATTCTTATTATCGAAGGTAAATCTTATTGATGAAGAGACTTCTTAGATGATGGCATATGTATCCATACGTAAAATAATCAAACTTACCACAAATCATAACACATATTTAATCTTTCAATAATTATTAATCATTTATAAACTTAAATACCAATTATTGATTTAATCTTATAACATATTATACGGATGATGATCTTTGTGACAATAATTGAATCAATAATATAAGAGATATGACGCAAGAATTATCGTAGAAGAATAATCGAAAGATAAATTTGGTGACTTCACGTAAAGATGATAATCAATACCGCGAGTGTCAATCTGTTAGCGCCAGACATTCTTTTCTTTCTGGCGGGTAGTTCAGCAGTTTTTAGCAGAATAACAGCTCCGTAGTTATTTTTATAAAAATATTTTTGCTGCGTTTTTCAATCCGACAATAATGTTGTAGGCCCACCAACGATTGAAATGCATTGTATACGAATATTCCCTAACAAAAGTTAATATTCCCCACCAAACTAATATTTTATAACAACTTACATACTTGCGTAAAAATTTATAAATATTACCATATTTACTATAACATTATATCAAATTTATTCCATAATATTCAAAAATAATATTTATAGAAAAATTCATCTTTATTTATAAAAATTTGGGGTCTTCTATTTTTCGATTTTATTTATATTTTTATTCGAACTATTTTTAATACTCAAATTTGGATCATATTATTAACGAATCTAAGTCTCGTTCATATTTTTTTGAATCCAACCCGAATTTAGTCTAAATTGTGTTGGCTCGCATGCAGATGCAGTTAACGCCATCTGGGTCTGGCAACTTTGGAGAGAGAGAGCTTTGGATGGATTTATAGAGAGAGAGCTTTGGATTAAAGTAGTGTCACAGGCTCTGACACTGCTCAGCCAGTCAGCCTTATGCAGGGGTTCAGCCAAATATTCAAAAGAATTTCGTGACTTTTAAATTTTTATACTATAATTTCAGAATACTCTTGCAGAAAAATCATGGGGAAGAACAAAATAAATTTATTCTCGTAAATAAATAGATAATATAATTTATTTATTTATGATAATACATTTATTTTGTTCTTTTTATTCAATATTTCTATCTAATTTTTCTTTTCGTATATATTTATTGATAATTTCATAAAATCAAAGACTGAACATATTGTTTAATTTACATTCAATTTTTACCTTAAATTTTATAACTTTGTGTGTCAATATAATTTGTACTCTTTTTAATTTTTAGTTAAAAACTTTAATTTTGGTTTAAAATTTCTGACTTGTTAGAAACGAATCAAGTTAGAAAAAGTCTAGGAAGACCGGATTTGGCGACTGGGCTTGGCGACCGATTTGTTTTTTTTTAATATTTTTTTATATTTTCATATAAAAATTGTCGCTATAGAATTTTTATGTGAAAATATTATTTTTTGTTATGTATTTATCAATTTTTTATTTTTAACTTGCATATTATTTTGATGTAAATAATGAGATGGGTGCAAATTGTTTAAGTGCTAAAAGTTTAGGATATTTTTAATTAAAAATAAATTCTAGGATAAAATTCGAATTTAGGCCTAAATTATAAAGTCCAATTTGTTATTTAACCTACATTCATACAAGACAAAATTTTGTTTTAAATAGTCTTAGTCTAATACATGGCACGTGATTGAGTATGGTTCATGAAAAAAAAATATTTAAACCCTAATATGATCAAATACTGATATATTTGAATTCGACTCGTGTATTATTAAACATAAAACGAATATCAAATTCGACTTGAATAAATTTTAAATTCAAATTTTAGATCATATTTTTGAATTGATGTCGAATAGACTACCGAGCTAGTTAGCTCAATTTACACCCCCTATCCTGGATTGCCCCACGCCCATTTTTTCTTCTTGTTGTAGCTATGCATAACTTTCCTTCTTGGATTGATGAGCCCAACCCCAATTTAGGGTCCTAGTAACCTTGGTAATTTAGGGCATTGAAGTAGCTAGTCTTGATCAAAAAAAAGTTTATCTTTAGATTTAATGAAATTATTATTTTTATATAGGTACTTGTAATATTTATCTTTTGTTATTTACTTAAATAGTATTCATTTTTTCCCAAGTATTTTTTATATTTTTACAAAAGTTTCTTTCACGTGTAAAGTAATTGAGTATTACACGTTTTGAATAAATAAAAATTTATAAAAATATCAAAAAGACTTATAAAAATAATAACATTTTATCCAAATTAATATTAAGTAAACAAATTAATATGTGTGTATATTGTTAAGGGATCTCAAAATTTTGGTATTAAATGAGTTTTAAATGACATGATATTGAATATTTTATTAATAATTTACGACATAATCAATCAAATCACATGAGATTTATCCGACTAATGTTATGGTGACACATCATTCGATCTCAAAATTTTGAGACCATGGTATTACCCTATTTTTAGTATTAAAAAGTGTCTCAAATGATGTATTATCTGAATATTGATTAGGTAAATTGCATGTCATTGATTACGTCATAAATTATCATTAAAATATTTAATATCATGTTATTTAAGACCTAATTAATATTATAAATTTGACTCATTAAAAATGATGTGGAATGAATCGTTTAAAATTGGTATCAAATCCCATGGTTCGATTAGCCCAAGTATCATGTTAGTACTCCAGGGTGGAGCACATCTGTTGTAGGCCGTGTGTTACTCAATCCGCGCGGTGGAGAGCAAATAGGAGTTATATCAGGGAGAGCACAAGTGATTACTCTCGTGTTTGTCACTATGCATCAGTGAAGTATGATTTTAGTTGAATAGAGCAGGTTCAATATGACTCTGAAAATCTGTTCAGGGTGAAGGAGTTACAAGGATTAAGATTGTACTTCCACGTTTTCCTCTAGCGTGGTGGATTAATATTAGAGTCGAGCAGGACTCTTGAATGAGTCAAAGAAGACGTGTTCAATGAAGTTTACTCTAATATGATATTTGTAATCAGTATTCTAGTGAAATATGGAGATTATTAAGATATTTTATATTAATTTCATATCAAATAAATTTAAAAGTATAGATGAGTATATTAAAAGGTTCCTTGCTTTGTGCTTTGAACCACCATCACATTATTTTCCATTTTTATGAGGCTACAAATGAAGTTTTGAACAAGACTCACATGATGCTGACACTAATCAAGCACACAAAATCTTTCAAAAGTTATACTCCTATAGGAAAATAGGTATGGGCAGTGGCATTGAGTGGGTTTTGCCACTGTTGGGCACAAATTATTGCTACTATTTATTAGTATGTGGAACCATGGATGACATGCTTCACCTACAAGTAGAGCATTGGGGTCACATGGCATCAAATAGGAACAATTTTAGCATGAAGTTTACCTCTTTATTGTGTGTTGTTGCCGACAAATTAGTCATAAATTAATGTAACCTAGCACAATAAACTTTCAAATTTGAGTTTTTCATTATTTTGTGACAATAATCATTCTAAGACCAAGATTGCGAAAAATTATTCTTATTATTCAACTATTTTGTCGATTGTCAGATAAAAACAACCAGTTTAACTGTATATTTCAAAATACGTATCGTCAATGAAATTCTCCATCTCTATCATTTGTAACCTTAAAAATCGATAATTATATTACAATTTGAAACGGAGGGAGGGGGGGGGGGGGGGGGAGGGTGATTACTTGCAAGGTTTAAGAGATCTCTCAAATCTCAGTTTTTATTGGAAAGACGAAATCAAGGGGATAATTTTTACTACATAGTGTGAATCAAGCTGGCAGAATCAGCAGAGTAACTTTAAAGTTCTTATTATCGCAATAAATAAGTTTGCCGTTTCATTTAAAAAATTACAATTTCCACAACAAAAATAAAATTTGTTATTTCATGAGATCAAAATCATACTGTAGCCAAGATAAATTAAGGAAACTTTCATAATTAATTTAACACATTTGTTTCCTAAATTTTATCATAATATTTTCTTACAAACAAACTCAAAATGGGAACAAATATTGTTCTTATAACAAAAGAAGTCTAAAAAATTGAAATTTAATCGAAACAGTTTTGTTATGTATTGCGAAAGTTTATAATTGTGACGTATGTGCATACAAGAGATAGATATAAATTAAAAATGATTTCATCCTAATTTATTTAATATTATCGCATGACTTTAATGTTTGTCGCAATTCAGCTTCGTCACTCTAATTTATTTAATTTTATCGCACGAACTTTAATGTTTATCGCACTCCGATCACATATTTGTCGACATGTATATCAATTTAAAAAATAATATATATTGTGAATGTTTAGGTCAATTATCTTTATCTCTACTCTGCAGTAATGTTGACTCATTCTGCAAGATAGAGATTTAATTTTTTCAATATGTTCCCAACATATTCCTTATATTTATTTTTCAAGATCATTCACAATAGTTTCTTTGTGACGCCCCCAAAATTAGGTATACATCACCCATCTTGGCTAGTCAGATACATGGTATAGAATTTAAATACAACTTACTAATATAACTGTCGTGTACAATACGACATAAAGCGTGAGTTTGAATACAAATATTGTCTACTAGAGATCATACAAACTCAAAAGAGTCCTCATTACAATTATTATCACACTATTTCACGAGAATAGTGAGGACTACTAATGCTATCCTCCGGACCATTACTCCGTTCCCCGACTCGTCCCGCCTATATTCTCATTTCACGAAGAGCGGTGAAAGAAAGGGTGAGCTCAACTAGCCAAGAAGAAATATTATGACTAAGATAATGCGGAATAAATTATCATTAGCTTTCAACAAATGTTAAACCGATAAAATATAATGAACATCAAGTTTAACTACAATGAACCAAAGAATCCATTAAAAGAGTCAAGTAGAAAATAAAATCTACTATCTTTTATGATTTTAAAAGGTTTTTCATCAACTTTGTTATAAATTTGAGACTCGAGCTTTAATAAATATTCCACATCATCGAATCACCCTATGCACTACGGCCAAGGATATTCTTTAGTATCACGACCACAATTATTCATGCACTCACGGGCCAAAAATATTTGTGTATTCATTAATGGTCATGATCATGCCAACAATCGTCCATCAATGCACACACGCCTTCGAGGATTTATACCACATCATTTGTAACATTACGGGCCATGATTACAATCGAATAGTCTCTCGTCATAATCATATAAGTCCATCTATGCACTATAGGCCATGTAGATGACTTTCAACATAATATAAACATGAGGATGATGACAATGATATTCAATAAAACAAGTTCAAGAATTAATTTATCTAGGAACCAATAACATCCAAATCACAACATGATCTTTGCTTTTGTAGAGTAAAATTCAAGAATATCGAGAAGAATATTTCCATGAAAGGATTTGGATGAAGCCTTAAATATCGAGGATATTCCACTAATTTCATGGAGTATAGAAGTCAAAGTTTTAACCAATTTGGGTATAATAAAGAATGGAATAACAAAAGAAATCACCATGCATGCGATAGAGCGCAAGACAAAAAAAGTTATTCCAATGAATAATAAATAACGGAACCAGTCCGGCGTAAACGCATACATGCATGAGAATATTCCAAATGAATAATAAAGAATGGAACCCGTGTCCGGCGTGAAAACACATGATGAGGATGTTCCAATGAATAATAATAAAGAGCGGAACCGGTCAGGTGTAAAACACACAGACAGGATGTTCATAGAATAATAGAAGAATGTCACCAAGTATAGGGTAAACCAAGCATATAAAAGTTATTCCAGCGAGAATAATAAGCAATGGAATAACAAATGTTCTCTTCATGAATAAGAAAGAATAACACCCTTACTTTTAGTAGGAGATTGAATACCGCAGAGAGTGTAGTAACAAAATACTCTTCTTCTTTCTCTCTTATTCTCTCTATACTTTCTCTCTCTATAGCTTGAATGAATTAAGTAAAAAATAATGAAGCACTAGGCCTCTATTTATAGAAGATTTCTAGCTTAGCACTTTTGCCATGTGAAAAGGCAAGTGGCTCGACGAATGGTGATGTGAAAAGAAAAGTGGTTTGACTCTCGTAATGTGAAACGACAAGTGGTTCGATGCTCGTAATAAGTGAAACGACAAGTGGTTCGGCGCTTGTAATGTGAAACGACAAGTGGTTCGATTTTGTAATATGAAGCGGCAAGTGGTTTGGACGTCCAGTAAAGGTAATTACTATTGACGAAGATAATTACTATTCACAAAGGTAATTACTATTGACGAAGGTAATTACTATATATTTGAAGAGACTCTTAGATGATGACATATGGGCCCCATAAAATAATCAAACTTACCACAACCGTCTCTCATAATGACTTTTATATACATCAAGGATTGAATAAATATTACCACAAATCATTTTATTTTTAATCAACACATATTTAATCTTTCAACAATTATTAATCATTTATAACTTGTCGTCTCAATTATTGATTTAATACTATAACATATTATACTGAGATGATCTTTGTGATAATAATTGAATCAATAATATAAGAGATATGATCGCAAAGAATTATCGTATAGCAATAATTGAGCATACCGTGAGTGACTTCTCACGTAAAGCATCAATAATCAATATCGCGTTCTACTATAAAACTACGCAGACATTCTTTGTACTTTTACTACTAGGGTAGTTCAGCGTTTTTAACGGTAACACCTCTGCTGTTATTTTTATAGAAAGATAATTTTGTCATTTTCTAACTACGACAATACTTCCGTTGTGGGGTGAGTCCACCAATGATTGAGCCGTCGTACGAATATTCCCCGACAAAAAGAATATTCCTCGACCAAACGAATATTTTATAACAACTTGCTTACTTTGCAAAATTTATAAATATTACCCACAACTATAACATTATATCAAATTTATTCCATAATATTCAAAAATAATATTTATAGAAAATTCATCTTTATTTATAAAAGTTGGGGTCTTACAACCTCCCTTCATATGAAATTTAGCCCTCGAAATTTAGGGTAATGCACGGTATGTCGAAGAGGTAAGGATACCTTGATTTCATTTGATTCTAACTCCCAAGTCATTTCCTCAATATCATGGTTCCTCCACAAAACTTTGACTTGAGGTATAACCTTCGAGCGTAGAATATGTTCCTTCTTATCCAAGATTTGAGCAGAACCTCTTCATACGTCAAATCTTCCGCTATTTCGTCGGTTCTAACTCAATAATGTGGTTCGGGTCTTTCACATATTTACGTAACATGGATATGTGAAAAACATTATGAACACGAGACATACTTGGCGGTAAAGCGAGTCTATAGCCACAGTTCCTACTCGATCGAGGATTAAAATGGACCGATGAATCGAAGATTGAGTTTTCTCTCTTTCCAAATCTTGTAACTCCTTTCCATGGAGCAACTCTTAACAACACATGATCTCCTATATCGAATTTCACGTCCTTTCGATGAAGATCAAGATAACTCTTTTGTCGATTTTGTGAGGTTTTTATACGTTGTCGGATCGTTTGAATCTTTTAGTAGTTATACGTATCAACTCAAAATCCCAACAACGTTGCTTCACCCACTCATCGTAAGAAATGCGTGCCCATAGCTTTTTGCAAACTAACCCAAAATCGTGAAGTGAATCTTGGGTCTCGATCGTAAACTATGGATACCTAAGATACCATGCGATCTTACAATCTCGTTTATGTATACATACTGAGCAAGGCGTTCAAATGTATAAGTTTCTCGATCGGTAAGAAATGAGCAGAGTTGGTCAATCTATCAACAATGACCCAAATCGCATCTATGCCTTGAGAAACCTTAGGAAGACCCAGTGTGAAATCCATGGTAATGTGCTCCCACTTCCATTCGGAATTTCAAGTGGTTGCAATGGACCTTTTGGTACTTGATGCTCGCTTTAACTCGTTGACAAGTTAGACACCTTGAGATAATAAAATACCTATCTCTCTCTTCATATTGCTCCACCCAAAATGTATAGCGAATATCATGATACATTTTGGTACTCCCGAGATGGATTGCAAATGGTGTGTTGTGCGCCTCCATCATGATATTATACTTTAAATCGTGGTCGTTAGGAACACAAAGTTGGAGTTGACTCAAAGTATTCCTTCTTCATCGATTCTTGCTTCCTAAGATATAGCACCTTCTTGCACTTTCTTCCTCATACGCATCATTTCTAGAGTCAGTAGCTTGAGCGGCTTTAACTTTATCGATTAAAGTCGGTTCAACTCGTATACTCGCTATCATCACATGCGTCCCACGAGTCTTTAACTCTATCTCCATCCTTTGCAAGTCACAAAATGGGCCTTTGCGTTGACAATATCGCTTTCGTGCTTGCATATGATCTTCTACTCAATGCGTCACACTACCACGTTCGCTTTTCCAGGATGGTATTGGATGGTATGATCATAATCTTTCAGCAGTTCAAGCCAACGTCGTTGTCGCATGTTGAGTTCCTTTTGAGTGAAGAAATATTTGAGGCTTTTATGATCCGTAAAGATCTCCACTTTCTCCCCATACAAGTAATGCCTCTAAATTTTAAGTCAGAAGACAACAATTTTGCCAACTCTAGATCATGAGTAGGATAATTCCTCTCATATTCTTTGAGTTGTCATGAGGCATAAAGCTATAACTTTTCCGTGTTGCATGAGAACACATCCCAACCCTTTGCTAGAAGCATCATTGTAGATGACAAATCCTCCGAGCCGATGGTATTGTCGTAGCAGTGCGAAATAAGTCTCCTCTTGAGTTCTTGAAAACTCTTCTCACATTCTTCGCTCCAACCGAACTTTGTATCTTTCGAGTCAACGAATAATGGAGTAGCGATTCGAGAAAGTCCTTCCACGAATCTCTAGAAAATAACCGGCTAAACCGAGAAAGCTACGTACTTGATCCATCGATTTAAGTTGTTCCCACTTTGAATAGCTTCAATCTTTCTTTGGGTCAACAGATATTCCATGACACGATACCACGTGCCCAAGGAATGCTACTTCTTGAGCGAACTCGATTTCTTCAACTTGGCATAAAGCTTATATTCACGAATCTTTTGGAGTGTCACCTCAAGTGTTGCTTCATGATCTTCACGGCTTTTGGAATAAATAAGGATGTCATCAATAAAGACGACCACAAAGTGATCCAAATATTCCTTGAATACTCGGTTCATCATATCCATGAAGGCAAAGAGGAGCATTAGTCAATCCAAAGAACATGACTAGAATTCATAATGCCCGCATCGAAGTTTCAAAGCCGTCTTTAGAATGTCGTGGTTCTAATCTTCAATTGGTGATATCTGGAACGAAGATCAATCTTTAAAAAGAATTTGGCTCCTTACTGTTGGTCAAACAGTCATCAATACGTGGCAATGGATACCTATTTTTGATGGTGACATGATTCAACTCCCGATAATCAATACAAAGTCGATACTCCCATCTTTCTTGTAAGAGACCCAACTTATTATTAATGAAATTTAATTTTCTATTTATTATTTTGAAATAGTAAGGGTTGATTTGATTAATGTGGATAGTTAGGGGTAAAATACATAAATATTTCAAAATAAGCAAGTGGTTATAAAATATTCATTGTTGTCGGGGAATATTCGTTTGGTCGTGGAATATTAAATGCATTGTCGAGGAATATTAAATGCATTGACGGTAGCTAGACCATGTGTGGGCCCCATATGTGAAAAAGCGATTGGATGATGAAAACAACAAATATAAGTTATTTAAAATAACAAACAGTAGTTGTTACCAATTATATCTTGTTAAAATACTCTGGTGGTTAAAACACAAGAAGACACGCGGTATTGCATCAATTATTGATTCTTACGTGAGAAGGCACTACTTAATAATGGTTACGATAATTCTTCATCAAGATTTTATTGATTCAATAATTCTTTGTATTGATATTTTATATTATTTGTTGTCATTACGTTGTTTTCCATTATCGAGCAATAATTCATATTATCTGAATAAGAATAATATTATTGGCAATGTCTAGAAAGTTACATCTAAGGAGAGGTTTGGTCACCTAATTGCAGGCCGCCAAGAAGGAGAAATCTTTATTCGAAAGCCCCTCTTTCACGAACTTCGCTGGTTGTCAATATTGTGATTTCGTAATATTATTTGTGAATAATTAATTATTGATTCATATGATAAGAAAAATATTGATTTTATGTGGATATAGATGGAGAAAATTTTAATGTGACAATTGTTGAAAATTGAAATTTTATCTTTTTACGATAAAATAATTCATTTAAATATATTATTATATTTTAATAATATAATAATGGTGATATTTTTACAACGAATGTGGGATATAAGAGTATACGAGGAGGAAGAGTATTTTTATTGCAATAAATGTTTAAAACATGTTACAAATGTCGGTGGACCTCATTTATTGACTGAAATTTGATTATAGCCTGTAAAATCGCCCGTTTGTGGATTTCGATCAATTTTTATTTGGAATTTGGAAAAACTTTCTTCTGCAAAGTTGTAGAGAATTAAATTTCCTATAAAAAATGCGATATTCGAATTTTTTGATAAAAGGGCTATTTATTATGAATTATTGAAGTTCCGAAGCTCCGAAATAATTGATTTTTGGAAGTTTTAATTATTTTATTAAGAAAAACGTTTTTATTGTTTTTGGCACATGTGTATGAAGTTTGGACCAGATTTGTGTGCGTAGGAAATTTGATTATATATATTATTATTATATTAAATTTTCGCTTTGATGTTCTAAGCATTTTTCTATAAATAGGGTGCTTAGGTTAGAATTGAAAATCACACCGTAAACCGAAGTTTTCTCTCCATATTATCGAGCGTATTCTTGTGAGTATTTTGAGTATAATTTGAGTATTGCTATATCGGCAAGTTCAAGTCATAGCCTTTATATCAGGTGTTTCAATTTAGAAAATCACCGATCTTTCGAGGTAAGGGATATTATTTTTTTTCGTAATGATATTATTTCTTCAATATCATTATCTTTGAAATATTGATCTCAAGTTTTTATCAAATTTGAAACTTTTGGTGTGTGAGTTACTTATTCACGATAATGCTTTATTCACGATCTGACATTATTCACGAATACGGCATTATTCATCGAAAAATGAAAATTTTCCTTTTCGTCCAAAATATCTATATCCGGATACTAGCTTTGATTGTATCTATGTTTTGATCATTCTTGAATTTTACACCACTATGATTATTTTTGAGGTATTTTTGGACATGGATAAAACAAAGTACTAATCCTTAATCCTTAATCCTTGTCATTTTGTTTCCTTTGGATTCATTTCTTTAAAAATATTTTTCATCATCCTCGGTCTTAAATGATGATATTATTGAATATCTTTGGCCCTGTAGTGCAAAGATGAATGATTTCGATGAATATCTTTGGCCCGTAGTGCAAAGATGAGCAGTGTTTAGATGAACATGACGGTGATGAATATCTTTGGCACGTAGTACAAAGATGAATATTTGATTCCGGATGTATGTTGATTGATGTTCTGAGGATAAAAGATAGAGCGATGAACTTTTAAATTCATACATAGAAGATAGTAGTTTGCATTCTCTACTTAACTCTTCTAATGAATTATTATTTCACCATGAATATTGGTTTAAAACTTGTTGTCTATTGTATTTTATTAGTTTTTTTTCCTTTTGAAGACTAATGATAATTTGTTGTATATTATCTTAGTCATAATATTCTTTCTTGGGCTAGTTGAGCTCACCCTTTTCCTTTTTGTTCCATTTTTCTTCTCGGAGGCGAGAATATAAGCGAGTACTTAGTCTGGGTATGGAATGAAGGTTCTAGAGAGAGTTGTTTAGTAGTCCTCACCATTTATGTAAAATAATGTATCAGTAAATGTGATGAGGATTTATTTGAGTATATATATTGTCTAGAAGATAATATTTGTATTCAAACTCACAGTTTTACTGTTGTAATAATAAAGTTGTAGTTGTTTCTGTATCATGTATTGACAACTCAGAATGGGTGATGTATACCTATTTTGGGGGCGTCACAGTTGGTATTTGAGCTTAGGGATATGATCTCTGGCGGAGATCGGGGAATAGAACTAGGAGGGGAGAGACGAATAAATCTTTCGCTAGTGTGTCCTACCTAAGCTTATTTGTTAGTTGATCAGTATATAAGGATATTATGTGATATATTGATTTTCTTAATTAACCCTTATTTTATTACAGTATTTGAGAATGTCGACTGAGAATATTAACAATGGAAATGAGACTGTGGAGACGCCTGTACTCACCAACGAGGAGAACGTGCAACAGGTGGCAATGTTCCTCCATGAACAACACCATTTGAGCGAGATGATGAACGAGGGATGTTTAGAAGCTTTTTGCGAGTTCATGCAAAATCGCAGACGAGGAGACTCGTGTTCAAAATACTGAGGAGGAAATGATAGCAATTCACGGGTGGTCACATGACCAAGCGATTCAAAGAGTTGGGACCACGAGAATTTAAGGAAAGCCGATCCGATCATGGCGGAAACATGGATCAAGCAAATTACCAAGTTATTCGATGTCTTGGGATGCACGGAGGAATAGAAGGTTTCATTCGCCACCTTTATGTTCCGTGGCGAGGAGACTCTTGGTCGGTGGAGTCTCGTGAAGCGTACCCATCCACCGCACTCAAAGCATGTCTTGGGAGACGTTCAGAAACTATTTAATGACAAATACTTTCACGAAAGTGTTCATTATATGAAGGAAGTGGAGTTCATCAGATTAGAACAAAACAACATGACGGTGTCTCAAAGATGAGGCAAAGTTTGAGAGTTATCGAGTTTGCACCTCATTTGGTGGAGAATGAGGAACGATGACGCGGATGTTTCGAGAGGTTTGAAACCCTAAGATACGACAATATCTCATTTCTCATAAATTTTCTCTCTATTCAGATGTTGTTAATGAGGGCTCAATTGTTAGAAGCGAGATAACGAGTATGTTCAACCGAGGGACCATAACCGAGGATCGTATCAGAGATAGCGATCAATGTAATAATGATAACCACGGAGAAAGAAAGCAGACGGACAAAAATGGTAACCACTACGGTGGTAATCATGGCCATGAAAATAGAAGAAGCGAAAGGAGGAGATTTTAAAAGAGGAGATTTAACAACGACCATGTGAAGACGGCAAAGGCCGACAACAACCGGTTCTAAGGAGGAGAACGACCACCCATCATATGCTACAAATGCGGAAAAGAGGACATATCGGTCAAACCGCCCACAACGATTCAAGGTATGCTATAATTGTGGAAAGGAAGGATATATATTTCGAGATTTATGCAGTAGTGAAACCTAGTTTAATGGAGACGGTGACTCAAAAGACTATCCCGTAAAAGTCAAAGTCAACGATTCCGGAAGAAGTTTGTTATATGGTGGTCAAAATGCGAGGAACCCAAACGAGGTGATCACGGGTAAGCTATTTATAAATTCTTGCGAAGTTTATACCTTACTTGATACGGTCTTTACCCATTCATTTATCTCTCCGCATGTGCTCAACGTTTAAACTTGAATCCAGGAGAAATTAGACTTTGACCTATCTGTGGAAACTCCGTTAGGAGAAACTTTCATCACATCCACTTTGTTTATAAATCTTGTTTGATTCAAGTTGGCACCATCACCTTACCATTGACCTTATCTCTTTAAAAATACTTATTTTTGATGTGATTTTAGGAATTGATTGGTTAACTACTCATCATGCCAAAATTGATTATTTTCGTAAGGTTGTTAGTTTTCATATTCCTAACCAACCCGTTGTTATTTAATTCAAGCAACTAAACCATTAAAATTAATCATCTATCATATCTAATCATAAAGCTATTCGTTTATTGAAAAACGGATGTCAAGCTTTCTTAGCCCATGTTATGGATTGACACGTCAAATTTGAATAATATTCTGTTGTTATTGACTTTTCAGGACGTATTTCTTGAAGAACTTCCGGCCTACCCCTAGAGCGTGAAGTTGAATTCTTTATTGATCTTGAACTTCGGTACAAAGCCCATTTCTAAAACCCCATATCGAATGGCTCTATTGAACTTCAGGAGTTAAAGGTCCAACTACGAGGAATTGTTGGACATCGATTTCATTCGGCCCTAAGTACATCTCCTTGGGGTGCTCTGTTTTATTCAGTAAAGAAGAAAGACGGGAGTATGCGACTTTGTATTGACTATCGGGGAATTGAACCATGTCACCATCAAGAATAGGTATCCTCTACCTCGTATTGATGACTTGTTTGACCGATTGCAAGGGCACAATTTTTTCAAAATCGATCTTCGATTCGGATATCATGTTGAAGATTAGAACCGAGGATATTCCAGAGGCGCCTTTAGAACTCGAAGACGGCATTATGAATTCTTAGTCATGTCTTTCGGATCGACTAATGCTCCTGCGACTTTCATGGATATGGTGAATCGAGTATTCAAGGAATATTTGGATCAATTCGTTGTTGTCTTTATTGATGACATCCTCATATTTCAAAAGTCGTGAAGATCATGAGCACCATTTGAAATTCGGTACTCCAAAGGCTTCGTGAAAACCAACTATATGCCAAATTGAAGAAATGCGAGTTCGGCGAGGAAGTAGCATTCCCGGGCCGCGTAATGGTGTCGAAACATGGAGTATCCGTCGATCCGTGAAGATTGAAACAATACAAAGTTGGGAGCAACAAAAGTCGGTGGATCAAGACGTAGCTTCTTGGGCTTAATTTGGTTATTATCGGAGATTTGTGGAAGGGTTTTCTCGAATCGCTACTCCATTAACCCAACTAACTAGGAAGGATATAAAATTCATTTGGAGCGAAGAATGCGAGAAGAGTTTCCAAGAGCTTAAGAGGAGACTCATTTTAAGACTGTTTCTAACAATACCATCTGGTTCGGATGGATTTGTTATCTACAGCGATGCTTCGGGCAAAGGGTTAGGATGTGTTCTCATGCAACGTGGGAAAGTCATAGCTTATGCCTCGCGATAACTTAAAGAATATGAGAGGAATTATCCTACTCATGATCTAGAGTTGTTAGCACAAGCTGCGCTAAAGATATAGAGGCACTATCTATATGGGGAGAAAGTGGAGATATATTCGGACCATAAAAGCCTTAAATATTTCTTCACTCAAAAAGAACTCAACATGCGGCGATGACGTTGGCTCGAGCTATTGAAAGACTACGACCACACTATTCAATACCATCCCGAAAAGCGAACGTGGTAAATTGACGCGTTGAGTAGAAGATCATATCTTGGGGAATGAGTGCGATGATGTCAAGTATACGCATAGAGCCAACTTTAATAGAAAAAGTTAAGGTTGCTCAAGCCACCGAATCTTGAGTGATGCGTATGAAGAAGAAAGTACAAGAAGGAGCTATTAGGGCGAGAATTGATGAAGAAGGAATACTTGAGTCCACTCTAGACTTTGTGTCCCTAACGACTCGATTTGAAGTACAAGATTATGATGGAGGCACACAATACACCATTTGCAATCCATCTCGGAAGTACTAAAATGTATTGTGATCTTGACATACATTTTGGTGGAACAATATGAAGAGAGAGATTGCAAAGTTTATCTCGATGTGTTTAACTTGTCAACGTGTAAAAGGCGGAGCATCTATACCCTAAGGGTCCGTTGCAACCACTTGAGATTCGAAATGGAAGTGGGAACATATTACCATGGATTTCGTTACGGGTCTTCCTACGGTTTCTCAAGGCATCAATGCTATTTGGGTTATTGTTGATAGATTAACCAAGTCTCCGCTCATTTCTTGCCGTCACGGAGACTTATTCCCTTGAACGTCTTGCTAGTATATACGTGAATGAGATTGTGAGGTTGTATGGCATGCCTGTATCCATAGTTTCGGATCGTGACCCAAGATTCACTTCAAGATTTTGGGTTAGCTTGCAAAAAGCTATGGGCACGGATTTACGATTCAGTTCGGCATACCATCCTCAAACGGACGGACAATCAGAAAGGACTATTCAAACTCTTGAAGATTTATTAAGACTCGTGTCCTAGACTTCAAAGGCGGTTGGGATAAGTATTTACCATTGGTGGAATTCTCCTATAACAACAAGTTATCGACAAGTATAGGTGTGGCTCCATTTAAAGTATTATATGGACGAAAAGTGTCGCTCTCCAAAGATATGTTGGGACGAGGTGGGTGAAGCAACATTGTTGGGACCCGAGTTGAGTACGTATGACTACGGGAAAAGATCCAAATGATTCGACAACGATAATAAACGGCACAAGATCGACAAGCGAGTTATGCGGATCTTCATCGAAAGGACGTGGAATTTAGTGTAGGGGATCATGTATTGTTGCGAGTTGCTCCATGGAAGGAGTTACAAGATTTGGGAAGAGAGGAAAGCTCAATCCACGATTTATTTGTCCAATTCAAATTCTTGATCGAAAGTAGGAAATGTAGCCTATAGACTCGCGTTACCTCCGAGTATGTCTCGTGTTCATAATGTGTTTCACATATCCGCACTTCGTAAATATGTGAAAGACCGAACCACGTTATAGAGTTAGAACCGGACGAGATAGCCAAGACTTAACGTATGAGGAGGTATTGTCAAGATCTTGGATAGAAGGAGCACGTCCCCTACGCAGCAAAGGTCATACCACAAGTTAAAGTTCGTGGAGGAATCATGCTTTATAGAGGAAATGACCGGGAATTGGAAACGGAAATGAAAGCGATGTATCCTCACCTTTCAAAACACTGTGTACGCAATGCGCCAATTTCGAGGACGAAATTTCATAAGGAGGGAGGTTGTAAGACCCCAACTTATTATTAATGAAATTTAATTTTCTATTTATTATTTTGAAATAGTAAGGGTTGATTTGATTAATGTGGATAGTTTAGGGTAAAATACGCAAATATTTCAAAATAAGCAAGTGGTTATAAAATATTCATTGTTGTTTGGGAATATTCGTTTGGTCGTGGAATATTCGCATCTTGTCGGGGGAATATTAAATATCGACTGTAGCCCATGTGTGGGCCCCATAACGGAAAGCGATTGGATGAAGAAAACGACAAATATAAGTTGTTTAAAAATAACAACAGTAGTTGTTACCAAATTAATCTTGTTAAAATATACCGGTGGTTAAAACACAAGTAGCACCAGTATTGCATCAATTATTGATTCTTACGTAAGAAGGCACTACTTAATAATGGTTATGTAATTATCATCAAGATTTTATTGATTCAATAATTGTTGTATTGATATTTTATATTATCGTTGTCATTACACGGTATTTTTCATTATCGAACAATAATTACATGGACGCCCCAAAATTAGGTATACGCCACCCATCTTGGTCGTCACTTACATGGTACATAAATTCAAATACAACTTACTAAGTATAGCGTAGGGTATAATACGACATAAAGCGTGAGTTTGAATACAAATTTTGTCTACTAGATATTATACAAACTCAAAAGGAGTCCTCATTACAACTATTATCACACTATTTCACGCAGAATAGTGAGGACTACTAATGCTATCCTCTCGGACCATTACTCCGCTCCCCGACTTCGTCCCAAATTTATGTTCTCATTTCAAGAGAACGGTGAAAGAAAAAAGGTGAGCTCAACTAGCCCAAGAAGAAATATTATGACTAAGATAATGCGAGAATAAATTATCATTAGCCTTTCTCAATGGTGTTAAACCGATAAAATACAATAGACAACCAGTTTAACTGCGCAGTGAATAAGCAATCCATTAAAAGAGTCAAGTAGAGAATAAAGTCTACTATCTTTTAGGTTTTAAAAGGTTTTCATCAATTTTTATCACGAGACTCAAATTTTAATAAATAAACCACCACATCTAATCATCCCCTGCACTACGGCCAAGGATTTTCATCAAATTATCAATGGTCATGACTATACCGAATCACCCCCGGTCATAATCATACCAAAAACTATCCATCATCAGCATTACAAAGCCATCGAGGACTTTTGTCACATCATTTATATCAAGTCATGATTATAATTAATGATCCTCGGTCATAATCATACTAAGTTCATCTATGCACGTAAGCCAAAGATAACATAATATAACATGAGGATGATGACAATGACATAATAATTCAATAAAACAAGTTCAAGAATTATTTAATCCATGAATTATTAACGCCCAAATTATCAACATGATCGCTTTCGTAGAGTTAAATTCAAGAATGATCGGAAGAATATATCCATGAAAAGATTTGGATGAAACGCAAATATCAAGGATATTCTACTAATTTCATGGAGTATATAAGTCAAAGTTTTAACCAATTTGGGTATAATAAAGAATGGAATAACAAAAGAAATCACCATGCATGCGGTACTTCAAGATGCATAAAAGTTATTCCAACAGTAATAATAATAACGGAACCGTGTCGTGAAATTCACAACAAGCAGGATGTTCCAACAGTAATAATAAAGATGGAACGCATCCTGTAAAACACAGATAGGATATTCCAACAGAATGATAAAGACGGAACTGTGTCCGGTGTAAAACACATGCATGTGATGTTCCAACGAGAATAATAAAGATTTTAACCAGTGTAAGGTGTAAAACACATGCATGTGATGTTCCAAATGTAATAATAGAAGAATGTCACCAAGTATAGGTAAACCGCGTATACAAAAGTTATTTCCAATGTAATAATAAGCAATGGAATAACATAAGGATTTCACCAAGTATAGGGTACGCCAGCAGATACAAAGGTTATGTATAGGGTATGCCACTTTTACAAAGTTATTCCAATGTAATAATAAAGTGAATGGAATAATGTAAGTTCTCTTCAAGAAGAAAGAATAACACCCTCACTAGTAAAAGAACCTGAATATAGAAGTAGTGAAGTAAAGCGTAATACTCTTCTTCTTTCTATAACTTTTCTCTATAGCTTCTCTATAATTTTCTCTCTAGTTTCAATGAATTCGTAAGAAAATAATGAAGGAATGAGCTTCTATTTATAGGAAAATGGAATGCATAAGAAACTAATCCATGAACGGTCCAGATTGATTTACTTTAATTTGACGGTCCATATTTAAAGAAAAATCTTTTAAATAAAATATAATATATTCTATTTATATAAAAACATTTTACTATGCAAACACTATGCAATACTACGCAAAACACTATGCAAAAAACACTATGCAAAACACTACGCAACACTATGCATAATAAAATATAATATATTCTATTTATAGAATAACTTTAATAAAGTATTCTGTTTTATATAAAAAGATATTTCTGTTTTATTACGTTAATAATACGAATAAAACAAAGCGTCATTATCGTTATAATAATTCATATTATTAATCGACAATAATGGAATCAAACTGAGTGACTTCTCACATAAGCATCAATAATCAATACCGTGTGCTACTATGCAACCACACGACATCGTACTTTTACTACCGAAAGTAGTTCAACAAGAACTACGGTAAAACTTCCGTAGTTATTTCAATAAAATATTTTTGTCGCTTTCTCAATCCGACAATAATACGTTAGGGGTCCACCAATGATTCGAGTTAGTTGCACGAATATTCCCGCTAAATCAAATATTCCCCACCAATCGAATATAATATAACCACTTGCATACTTTGCAAAATTTATAAATACTACCCACAACTATAATATTATCTCAAATTCACACCATAATATAAAAAATTATTTTGACAAAATTTAAATCTTTATTGATAAAATCTGGGGTCTCACAAATTCATATTATCTGAATAATATTATTGGCAATGTCTAGAAAGTTCTGTCTAAGGAGAGGTTTGGTCACCTAATTGCGGTTGCCACAAGAAGAGAAATCTTTATTGGAAAGCCCTCTTTCTCTGAAGCCTGCTGGTTGTCAATATTATGATTACATTATATTATTTGTGAATAATTAATTATTGATTCATATGATAAGAAAAATATTGATTTTATGTGGATATAGATGGAGAAAATTTTAATGTGACAATTGTTGAAAATTGAAATTTTATCTTTTTCTGATAAAATAATTCATTTAAATATATTATTATATTTTAATAATATAATAATGGTGATATTTTTACAACGAATGTGGGATATATGAGTATACGAGGAGGAAGAGTATTTTTGTTGCAATAAATGTTTAAAACATGTTAAACATGTCGGTGGACCCCATTTATTGACTGAAATTTGATTATACCGTAAAATCGCTTGCTTTTGTGATTTTTGATCAATTTTTGTTTGGAATTTGGAAAAACTTTCTTCTACAAAGTTGTAGAGAATTGAATTTCCTATAAAAAAAAGGAGATATTCGAATTTTTTGATAAAAGGGCTATTTATTATGAATTATTGAAGTTCCGAAGCTCCGAAATAATTAATTTTTGGAAGTTTTAATTATTTTTATTAAGAAAAATGTTTTTATTGTTTTTGGAACATGTGTGGCTGAAGTTTGGACCAGATTTGTGTGCGTAGGAAATTTGATTATATATATTATTATTATATTAAATTTTCTGCTTTGGTGTTCTAAGCATTTTCCTATAAATAGGGTGCTTAGGTTAGATTTGAAAATCACACCAGAAACTGAAGTTTTCTCTCTCTATATTATTGAGCGTATTCTTGTGAGTATTTTGAGTATAATTTGAGTATTGCTATATGGTGCAAGTTCAAGTCATAGCCTTTATATCAGGTGTTTAAATTTAAGTCTCGATCTTTCGAGGTAAGTGGATATTATTTTTTTCGTAATGATATTATTTCTTCAATATCATTATCTTGTGAAATATTGATCTGAAGTTTTTATCAAATTTGGAACTTTTGGTGTCTGAGTTACTATTCACGATACGACCTTTATTCACGATATCGACATTATTCACGAATACGGCATTATTCATCGAAAAATGAAAATTTTCCCTTTTCGTCCAAAATATCTATCCTGGATACTAGTTTTGATTGTATCTATGTTTTGATCATTCTTGAATTTTACACCACTATGATTATTTTTGAGGTATTTTTGGACATGGATAAAACAAAGTACGAATCCTTAATCCTTAATCCTTGTCATTTTGTTTCACTGGATTCGTTTCTTTAAAAATATTTTTCATCATTCTCAGTCTTAAATGATGATATTATTGAATATCTTTGGCCTGTAGTGCAAAGATGAATGATTTCGATGAATATCTTTGGCCCGTAGTCAAAAAGATGAGCAGTGTTTAGATGAACATGATTAATCGATGAATATCTTTGGCCTGTAGTGCAAAGATGAATATTTGATTCCAGATGTATGTTGATTGATGTTACAGGGATAAAAGATGAGCGATTTAACTTTTAAATTCATACATAGAAGATAGTAGTTTGCATTCTCTACTTAACTCTTCTAATGAATTATTATTTCATTGCGAATATTGGTTTAAAAACTTGTTGCCTATTGTATTTTATTAGTTTTTTTTTCCTGTTGAAGACTAATGATAATTTGTTGTATATTATCTTAGTCATAATATTCTTTCTTGGGCTAGTTGAGCTCACCCTTTTCCTTTTTGTTCCAATTTTCTTCTCAAGAGGCGAGAATATAAGCGAGTACGTAGCTGGGGTATGGAATGAAGGTTCTAGAGAGAGTTGTTTAGTAGTCCTCACCATTTTTGTAAAATAATGTATCAATAAATATGATGAGGATTTATTTGAGTATAGATATTGTCTAGAAGATAATATTTGTATTCAAACTCACGTTTCTTCTTGTAATAATAAAGTTGTAGTTGTTTCGCACCATGTATTGACAACTCGGAATGGGTGATGTATATACTATTATGGGGCGTCACATTTCTTCTTCACGAATAGAGCAGGAGCACCCCAAGGAGAAGTATTAGGATGAATAAAGCCAATGTCAACAATTCTGCGGTTGAGTCTTTAACTCCGAAGTTCAATAGAGCCATTCGATATGGGGCTTTGGAAATAGGTTTTGTCTGCAGGGTTCAAGGTCGATACAAAATTCAATTTCACGCCTGGGGTAGGCAGGAAGTTCTTTGAGGGAATACGTCGGAAATTTATTAACAATAGAAATATCGTTCAAAACCGGCGTATTTTTGTTTAAATCGTGACATGAGCTAAGAAAGCTTGACATCCGTTTTTCAATAAGCGAATAGCTTTATGGCTTGAGATGACCGTGATTGATTTAAATGGTTTGGTCGCTTGAATTAAGATAATAGGTTGATTAGGAATATGAAAGTTAACAACCTTACTTAAAACAATCAATTTTTGCATGATAAGTAGTTAACCAATCAATCCACAGAATCACGTCAAATGCAAGTATTTTTAATGAAATAAGATCGACGGGTAATGTGAGGGTACCGATTTGAACCAAAAATACTTATAAACGATTGGATGTAATGAAGGTTTCTCCCAACGGAGTTTCCACAGATAAGTCAAAGTCTAATTTCTCCGTAGTCAAATTTAATCGATGGCCAAGTAGGAGAAATAAAAGAATGGGTAGAACCAGGTATCAAATAAAGTATAGACTTCATTAGAGTTTATGATAAGCTTACCCGTGATGACCTCATTCGGGTTCCTTGCTCTCGGGAAATCACAACAAACGCCTCTCCTCAGCACTGGGTTTTGACTTTTCGGGACTGGCCTTTGGTGCCTCCATCCTAATTGAATTTATCTTTGAGAAACGACAAAATCGAGCTAAGTGACCTTTTCTTCCACAATTATAACATGCTTGACTGGCATGACACAGTTTGATCGATGTGTCCCTCTCCTCCGCATTTGAAGCATATGATAGGTGGTCTTTCTCCTTCCTTAACAACGGGTCTTTGGTCTTCGACGTCTTTCCATCATTGTTGAATCTCCTTTTCTTGAAATGTCCATTCTTATTGTTTTGGCCTCGATTACCACCAAGTGGTTACCATATCGGCCCGTTGATTCCTCCACGCTTGTTGTCACCGCTCGATGACTACTCGCCGGTATTATAATTTTTTTGCCTTACCGCTTCTTTTAGTTGCGTTGACTCGTTATCACGCTCCACTAACTGAGCCCTATTTACAACATCTGAATACAAACACAGTTTATGAGAAATAAGATGTTGACGTATCTCCGGCTTCAAACCTCTTAAAACATTAGCCATTCTCTCTTCATTATCCACCAAGTGGGAATAAACCGTGATAACTCCGCAAATTTTGCCTCGTATTGCATTACCTGGCCATATTGTTTTGTTCCAACTTGATAAACTCCACCTCCTTCATGTGGCGAATACTTTCGTGAAAGTATTTGTCGTTGAATGACTCCTAGAACTTCTCCCAAGATATCTTGAAGACAATGAGTCGAGTACGTTTTACCGATTCCCACCGAAGAATCGCCTCGCGCAACATAAAGGCGTGAAAGGGAACCTTTTGCTCTCTGAGCATCCCAAGACATCAAATATCTTGGTAATCTGCTTTATCCATGCTTCCGCCGAAGTGGTTTTGGCTCTCCTTAAACTCCGGTGGTCCTAGCTCCTCGAATCTGCATTTTAGCGGTGACCGCCCGAGAGTTTTCCGTGTTTCTACCACGTTTTGGACAGAGTCGCTCTCGCTTTCATTGTTGCGTGAATTGCATAAAGCCTCCGAACATTTGATCATTCATCATTTGGTCGGTGTTGTTGTTTTGCATGAGGATTGTCGCCTTCACGATGTACATTATCCCGATTATTGATATGTGGTGAATCAACGATCGCTGTGCTCCATCGCTATTCTCAACATTCTCGAGATGTCATTTTCAGACATCGCCACAAAACAAAAGGTTAATTGACATGTAACATATTATCCCTATATTTACGTCCACCAATAAATATAGCACATAAACTTAGGTAGGTCATACTAGCGAAGGTATTCCCCGCTCTCTCCCTCCTAGTACTATTCTCACATCTTAGCGTGGATCATATCCACAAGCTTTGATACTAATGTGACGCCCCAAAATTAGGTATACATCACCCATCTTGGGTAGTCGGATACATGGTGTAATTTAAATACAACTTACTAATATAAGCGTAGGTATACAATACGACATAAACGTGAGTTTGAATACAAATATTGTCTACTAGAGATCATACAAACTCAAAAGGAGTCCTCATTACAATTATTATCACACTATTTCACGTAATAGTGAGGACTACTAATGCTATCCTGCGGACCATTACTCCGCTCCCCGACTCGTCCCAATTTATATTCTCATTTCACAAGAGAACGGTGAAAGAAAGGGTGAGCTCAACTAGCTCAAGAAGAAATATTATGACTAAGATAATGCGAGAATAAATTATCATTAGCTTCACAACAAATGTTAAACCGATAAAATATAATGAACATCAAGTTTAACTACGAGGAACTAGCAATCCATTAAAAGAGTCAAGTAGAAAATAAAATCTACTATCTTTTATGATTTTAAAAGTTTTTTTTCATCTTTGTTATAAATTTTGAGACTCAAACTTTAATAAATATTCCACATCATCGAATCACCTATGACTACTACGGCCAAGGATATTCTTTAGTATCACGACCACAATTATTCATGCACCACGGGCCAAGAATATTTGTGTATTCATTAATGGTCATGATCATGCCAATAATCATCCATCAATGCACCACGGGCCCTTCGAGGATTTATACCACATCATTTGTAACATTACGGCCATGATTACAATCGAATAGTCTCCGGTCATAATCATACCAAGTCCATCTATGCTCTACATGTGCCATGATGACTTTCAACATAATATAAACATGAGGATGATGACAATAATATTCAATAAAACAAGTTCAAGAATTAATTTATCTAGGAACCAATAACATCCAAATATCAACATGACATCGCTTTCAGAGAGTAAAATTCAAGAATCGAGAAGAATATTTCCATGAAAGGATATCTTTGGATGAAGCGCAAATATCAAGGATATTCCACTAATTTCATGGAGTATATAAGTCAAAGTTTTAACCAACTGGGTATAATAAAGAATGAAATAACAAAAGAAATCACCATGCATGCGATAGACCGCATGCATAAAGTTATTCCAACAAAATAATAAATAACGGAACCGGTCCGCCAGTAAAACGCATGCATGAGGATATTCCAACAGAATAATAAAGAATGGAACCAGTCGGCCAGAAACACACGAGATAGGATGTTCCAATGTAATAATAATAAAGAGCGGAACCAGTCCTGTAAAACACATGACATGGATGTTCCAACAGTAATAATAGAAGAATGTCACCAAGTATAGGTAAACTGCAGTATACAAAAGTTATTCCAACAGAATAATAAGCAATGGAATAACAGCAGTTCTTCTTCATGAATAAGAAAGAATAACACCCCTTACTTTTAGTAGGAGATTGAATACCGCAGTAGTGTATTAACAAAATACTCTTCTTCTTTCTCTTCTTCTCTCTATATACTTTCTCTCTATAGCTTGAATGAATTCGTGAAAAATAATGAAGTACTAGGCCTCTATTTATAGAAGATTTTAGCTTAAAGACCGCCATGTGAAAAGGCAAGTGGCTCGACGATTGGTGATGTGAAAAGAAAAGTGGTTTGACTCTCGTAATGTGAAACGACAAGTGGTTTGGACTTTTTGTAATATGAAACGGCAAGTGGTTTGACGTCTCGGTAAAGGTAATTACTATCGACGAAGATAATTACTATTCACAAAGGTAATTACTATTGATTGAAGGTAATTACTTATTATTGACGTAAAGAGACTCTTAGATGATGACATATGGGCCCCCATAAAATAATCAAACTTAACACAACCGCCTCATAATGGACTCTTTATATACATCAAGGATTGAATAAATATTACCACAAATCATTTTATTTTTAATCAACACATATTTAATCTTTCAACAATTATTAATCATTTATAACTTGTCGCCTCAATTATTGATTTAATACTATAACATATTATATGAGATGATCTTTGTGACAATAATTGAATCAATAATATAAGAGATATGATGCAAAGAATTATCGTAGCAATAATTGAAAGCATGGTGAGTGACTTCTCACGTAAGATCAATAATCAATATCGTGTGCTACTATACAACTACGCCAGACATCGTACTTTTACTACTAGGGTAGTTCAACGGTTTTTAACGGTAACACCTCCGCCGTTATTTTTATAGAAAGATAATTTTGTCGCTTTTCTAACTACGATAATACTTAGTTAATAGGGTCCATTAATGATTGAGCCGTCGTATTTAATATTCCCAAAACAAAAAAGAATATTCCCCACCAAACGAATATTTTATAACAACTTGCTTACTTTGCAAAATTTATAAATATTACCCACAACTATAACATTATATCAAATTTATTCCATAATATTCAAAAATAATATTTATAGAAAATTCATCTTTATTTATAAAAGTTGGGATCTTACATTCTTTATCTTTATCCCTACCCTGTAATGATGTTGACTCATTCTGCAAGATAGAGATTCAATTTTTTCAATATGTACCCAAAAGATTCCTTATATTTATTTCTTAAGAGCATTCACAATAATTTCTTTATCTTTATCCCTACTTTGTAATGATGTTGACTCATTCTGCAAGATAAAGATTTATTTATTTTTATATGTACCCAACAGATTTCTTATATTTATTTCTTAAATAATGAAATTTTAAATAATGACGTAAGTGCATCCAAGAGATAGATATGAATTAAAAATAATTCTATCCTAATTTATTTAATTTTATCGCATGACTTTAGTGTTTGTCGCAATCCAGCTTCGTCATTCTAATTTATTTAATCTTATCGCACGAACTTTAATGTTTGTCACAATCCAGCTTCGTCACTCTAATTTATTTAATTTTATCGCACGAACTTTAAAGTTTGTCGCAATCCGATCACATATTTGTCTACATGTATATCAATTTAAAAAATGATATATATTACGAATGTTTAGGTCAATTATTCGATTGTAAAGTATTAGTAGTAACATTTTTTAGAGATATATATAATAAATAGAGTTCTTTTATAAATCCTACTAATCTAATATATTTATAATTTTCACAATATAATTTAACATAAATTTATCGCAATATGTAAGGGTGTTTAATAAAATTCAATGAAATAATTATGAATGTTTAAGTAACCTAAATGAGCTGAATTAAATGTAATTCTAAATACTAAATGAAAAAAGTTGTTTGATAATTGACATATTTGAAACATCTGAATAATGATTTTTATTATTTACCCCTATAAAAAAAAATCAAAATTGTTTTAAATTTATTTAATATTACTTAATATAATAATTAATATTGTAAAAAAAATATAAAATATTTTATTCAGCCAAAAAAATTATTGACCAATAATTCAAATAATTTTTATTCAAAATAAATGCACTGAATAATCGACCTATTCAGTCATTCGACTCTAAACAAACTCCCCCTAGTCAAATTCTATTAATTTTAATTGTTAAATGTTATTTGTCCCAATATAAATGTCCCCATGATCCATTCAAATTTCAAAAAAGTTCAAAAATTTAAACCCACCTAATTATACGTGTAACAATTTGGTTCTAATTTACCGTCATAACTATAATTAACCACACATATTCACCATTCATTGACCCATTATCTTTCACAACCGTTACTAAATCACAATTACCTTAATTAACGCGCCTTTACTTACCCTTAATAAAAACATTTTTTACTGAAATTTCACATATATAAAGCAAAAACCCAAACCCCAAAAAAAGAAAAAATTAAGCCTGCTATTGTATTCCATTCCTTCCCCGTTTAATATCCTTCCCCACCTCTCCACTCCAACCCCTTTCTCTCTACGTTTTCAATATGGCTCCTTCATCCCTCATCATCTTCACGCTCTTTCTCATCGCCGTCTCCACCGCTGGAGCCAACAACATCACGGAGGTTCTCTCCGGTTATCCGGAGTACAGCGATTTCAACAAATTCCTCACTGAAACAAAAGTCGCCGACGAAATCAACACTCGTTCAACCATCACTGTCCTGGTAGTAAATAACGGCGGCATATCTGCTCTCTCAAAATATCCACTCTCCGTCGTTAAAAACGCCCTGAGCCTCCATGTTTTGCTGGATTATTACGATGCCAAAAAGCTTCACGACATCTCCGACGGAACTACTCTGTCCACCACCTTGTATCAGACTACCGGAAATGCCAAAGGTAAGCTTGGGTTTGTGAATATTACGGATCTGAAGGGCGGTAAGGTCGGCTTCGGCTCGGCTATTCCTGGCTCGCCGCTTGATTCGACTTACACGAAATCGGTCAAGCAAGTACCGTACAATTTCTCCGTTCTCGAGATTTCCGCCCCGATTGTTGTGAAGGAGATTTTGGCGGCGCCTTCATCGGATGTTAATTTAACGGCGTTGTTGGAGAAAGCAGGAAGTAAGACTTTTGCCGGTTTGATATCGAGTACCGGAGTGATAAAGGTGTACCAGACGGCGTTGGAGAAAGGTTTGACGGTTTTTGCTCCGAACGATGAGGCGTTTAAGGCAAAAGGACTACCGGATCTGACGAAGCTCACCAATGCGGAACTAGTGTCGCTGTTACAGTATCATGCCCTTGCCAGTTACTCTCCGATCGGGACATTGAAGAGTTCGAAGGATCCGATTTCAACTTTGGCAACTAACGGCGCCGGAAAATACGACTTGAAGGTCCAAACCGCAGGTGATTCTGTGAGTCTTAGTACCGGTCTCGACACGTCGCGAATAGCTGGGACGGTTATTGACTCAACGCCGTTTGTTGTGTATACGGTTGATAGTATTCTCCTTCCACCTGAATTGTTCGGGAAAGCTCCGTCCCCGGCACCGTCGCCAGGTCCAGTAACTTCCCCATCTCCGTCTCCGGCCAATTCGGCTCCAAGTCCAGCTCCGAAATCTGCCGAGGCTCCGCCGCCCTTCCTCTCTCCTCCGGCACCACCTTCAGAGTCGCCAAATCAATCTCCAGCCGATGCCCCTGGAAATGAGTCGCATGGTACTACCCACCACAAATCTGCCAGCGTTAAAGCTCCGGTATTGGTTATGGGTTTAGTTACAGTGTCAGTATCTGCAATTGTCTCCGTTTTATTGTCCTAGTTCGTCATTACCACCAGGATCACGTTTGTTTTATTTATTTGCGTTACTGTTTTTAATGTTAATTAGGATTATTAGGAGTTTCTTATTTTCATTATTTTAGGTGTTTAGTTACCTTGCTGCGCATTATAGCAGCAGGTGGTGTGTGATTGTGTGGTTAGTTTGTCCATTAATTTATCTTTTCTTTTTATCTCTAATTTATCCATTTATAGTCTTAAAAAATTGTTCATATATTTTAGTTGGACCAGTAACGGTTTTTTGGGCTATAACAATAGTTTATTTGTTATTATAGACCAGAATAATTATAGCGATTGGTTAGTTCAAAAAAATCGTCATCATATGTGACTGTGTTTATAAGGGTGTAAACGAACCGAGTCGAACCGAGTATTGAGTTGCTCAAATTTGATTCATAAAATTTATCGAGTATAAAATTATGTTTGATTGAGGCTTATTTAGCTATCGAGTCGAGTATGATTTTGAATTGAGTCCGAGCAGTTTTTATTTTTCAAACGAATATGATTCGAGTATCAATAAAAAATTAAAATTTGAGGAGGTTTAAGTAATTTATTGAACTTTAAAATTTGCTCATATTTGACTCATTTATATTTTGAAATCGGTTCGAATTGAACTTTTAATCAGTGAATACTTTAATTGAAATCAACTATTCGCTTATTTTACGATCTCAAATGTTATATTTTTTAATAATAAAAAAATATATTAATTTTTTATTATAATCTAATAAAAATTGTAATGTGAATAATTTTTGTTAGAATGGTGGAGAAGGTCACGTGATTCTGTTAGAATTTCGTGAGGGTGCACGTGAGATGGCAATTTTTGGGTGCTTACCAGACATGAGACTGTCTTTTGTCTTTTTGTGTTGGTGGGAGGATTTGCAGCTGGATAGCAACGGCTCCATCTCTCTTTGGACTTTTTATGTGTACTTTATTGGAGTATAATGGAAGTGTTTGACTCGGTTGACCTTTTTGGAACGGATTAGACTAGAAAATGCTTTATTTATTTGTTACAAGTAACGGTTGATTGTGATTTATTCGCAATTAAATTAATTTAAGGTACAACGTGGCACTATTGACCGGTAACGTCCGGTGCACCCTTTTTTTTTTTTATTTAATCACAATTATAAAAATAATAAATAAAAAATAATAGAGCAAGTTTGAACAAAAAATTATGAAAGAAAATATATTTTTTATTGAAAAAATATTGTAAACTGTTTACAGTGGTTTACAGTATTTTTTCAATAAAAAATATACTTTCTTTCACAGTTTTTTGTTCAAATTTATTCTATTATTTTTTATTTTTTATTCTCATAATTATGATTAATAAAAAAAATAAGGTGCACCGGACCGCCCCCAACCCATTATTACAATTAGTGGGTCATTATACAAATGACAAAAGCTATACTCATTGCCAACAATATTATCAGTGGCCCCTATTGCAAAAGCTATACTCACTCGGTCACTTTTGTAAGAAACAGATAGGGTGCGCATGAAGTGAATTTTATGATAAATTCATTTTTTATTTAATACAGTACTGACACATAGATAAAAAAATAATTTTAATTTCTTCATGTACTTATCAATACAAATCTTTATCTGTAAATAGATTCGATTAGCATGGAGTGAATTTGGTAAATTTACTTCATATTTAATACAGTGCTGACACACAGACGAAAAGATAATCTCTTCGTCTGTTTGTCAACACTATATTGATCATGTTCATGTTGAGATATATTTGGAGTAGCTAGAAGTAGTCAAGGTTTGTTTTGTTCAGTCAAATAAACTCCTATATTTTAGAAGAGTTAGAGTCAGTCAAAATTTGTTGAGTCTGTTTTTAATTAGATAAGTTTGCAGTTGGTTCACCACATTCTCAGGGTTGCTGAGATGTGGTTTTGCATTTCAAGTGGCTATTTAAAGCCAATTCATTGATGTTAATAATATATCTCATTCTAGCTGAACTTGTAAGTCTATGTTTTCTATCATTCTGGTATCAGAGCGAGAAAGGGGTCTGAGTGTAAACAGTGTGTGTGAAGAGGAGTGTGAAAGTGAAAAACAGAGTGTGTGTGAAGAAAACAACTCCGAGAAGATGGCCAATGATGGACATAATTTGCTAAGCATCCCCAAGTTTGACGGTGACTATGATTACTGGAGTATGCTCATGGAGAACCTCCTCCGATTAAAAGAGTATTGGAGCATCATAGATCCGGGATACAGAGAGCCTTCTTCCACGGTAGTCGTACGATGTACCACCAAACCAAAACTCTAGAAGAATAGCGAATGAAAGACTTGAAGGCTAAGAACTATCTTTTACAGTCCATCAACAAGTCCATTCTGAAGACCATTTGTAAGACCCCAAATTATTAATAAATGAAATTTATTTTTCTCTATTTATTATTTTGAAATAGTAAGGGTTGATTTGATTATTGTGGATAGTTATGGGTAAAATACGCAAATATTTCGAATAAGCAAGTGGTTATAAAATATTCATTATCATCGGGGAATATTCGTTTGGTCGTGGAATATTCGTACTGTTGGGGAATATTAAATGCGACCAAAAATGTAAGACCCCAACTTATTATTAATGAAATTTAATTTTCTCTATTTATTATTTTGAAATAGTAAGGGTTGATTTGATTAATGTGAATAGTTATGGGTAAAAATATGCAAATATTTCAAAATAATAAGTGGTTATAAAATATTCATCATTGTTGTGGGAATATTCGTTTGGTCGTGGAATATTCTTCATTGTAGGGGAATATTAAATGATGGCCAAATATTTTGTGGGCCCCATAACTGAAAGCGATTGGATGAAGAAAACGACAAATATAAGTGGTTTTAAAATAACTGGCGTAGTTGTTATCGTTAATCTTGTTAAAATACTAAATTGGTTAAAACACAAGAAGCATTACCAGTATTGCACCAATTATTGATTCTTACGTAAGAAGGCACTACTCAATAATGGTTATAGTAATTATTATTCGAAGATTTTATTGATTTAATAATTCTTTGCGTTGATATTTTATATTATTGTTATTTCAATAAATTGTCATTACACAATATTTTCCATTATCGAGCAATAATTCATATTATCGAATAATATTATTGGATAACATTATTGGCAATGTCTAGAAAGTTCATCTAAGGAGAGGTTTGGTCACCTAATTGCGCGCCGTAGAAGAAGAGAAAAATTTATTGGAAAGCCCCTCTTTCCTCGAACCTATACAGTTATCAATATTATGATTCTGTAATATTATTTGTGAATAATTAATTATTGATTCATATGATAAGAAAAATATTGATTTTATGTGGATATAGATGGAGAAAATTTTAATGTGACAATTGTTGAAAATTGAAATTTTATCTTTTCCTCGATAAAATAATTCATTTAAATATATTATTATATTTTAATAATATAATAATGGTGATATTTTTACAACGAATGTGAGATATATGAGTATACTGAGGAGGAAGAGTATTTTTATTGCAATAAATGTTTAAAACATGTTAAACATGTCGGTGGACCCCATTTATTAATGAAATTTGATTATAGCACGTAAAATCGCTTGCTTTGTGGATTTGGTCAATTTTTGTTTGGAATTTGGAAAAACTTTCTTCTGCAAAGTTGTAGAGAATTGAATTTCCTATAAAATGTTGTGAGATTCGAATTTTTTGATAAAAGGGATATTTATTAGGAATTATTGAAGTTCCGAAGCTCCGAAATAATTGATTTTTGGAAGTTTTAATTATTTTTATTAAGAAAAACGTTTTTATTGTTTTTGGCACATGTGTGGCTGAAGTTTGGACCAGATTTGTGTGCGTAGGAAATTTGATTATATATATTATTATTATATTAAATTTTCTACTTTGGTGTTCTAAGCAATTTTCTATAAATAGGGTGCTTAGGTTAGAATTGAAAATCACACCGTAGCTCAAGTTTTTCTCTCTATATTATCGAAGTGTATTCTTGTGAGTATTTTGAGTATACTTTGAGTATTGCTATACTTTGCAAGTCCAAGTCATAGCTTTATATCCAGGTGTTTCAAATTTAGAAGTCTTGATCTTTCGAGGTAAGGGCTATTATTTTTTTTCGTAATGATATTATTTCTTTAATATCATTATGTTGAAATATTGATCTGAAGTTTTTATCAAATTTGAAACTTTTGGTGTCGGTTACTTATTCACGATACTTCAAGACTATTCACGTATCGATACTTACATTATTCACGAATCACGGCACTATTCATCGAAAAATAAAAATTTTCTTTTCGTCAAAATATCTATTACGGATACTAGCTTTGATTGTATCCATGTTTTGATCATTCTTGAATTTTACACCATTGTGTGATTATTTTTGAGGTATTTTGGACGTGGATAAAACAAAGTACGAATCCTTAATCCTTAATCCTTGTCATTTTGTTTCACTAGATTCGTTTCTTTAAAAATATTTTCATCATCTTGATCTTAAATGATGATATTATGGAATATCTTTGGCCTGTAGTGTAAAGATGAATGATTTAGAAGAATATCTTTGGCCGTAGAAGCAAAAGATGAGCAGTGTTTAGATGAACATGACCGGTGATGAATATCTTTGGCACAGTAGTGCAAAGATGAATATTTGATTCAGATATATATTGATTGATGTTTACGAGGATAAAAGATAGAGCGATGAACTTTTAAATTCATACATAGAAGATAGTAGTTTGCATGCTCTACTTAACTCTTCTAATGAATTATTATTTCATTGCGAATATTGATTTAAAAACTTGTTGTCTATTGTATTCTATTAGATTTTTCCCTATTGAAGACTAATGATAATTTGTTGTATATTATCTTAGTCATAATATTATTTACTGGGCTAGTTGAGCTCACCCTTTTCCTTTTTATTCTATTTTTCTTCTCGGGAGGCGAGAATATAGCGAGTATTTAGTCTGGGGTATGGAATGAAGGTTCTAGAGAGAGTTGTTTAGTAGTCCTCACCATTTTGTAAAATAATGTATCAATAAATGTGATGAGGATTTATTTGAGTATAGATATTGTCTAGAAGATAATATTTGTATTCAAACTCACGCTTTTCTAATTGTAATAATAAAGTTGTAGTTGTTTTACATACCATGTATTGACAACTCGGAATGGGTGATGTATACCTATTTTGGGGGCGTCACGGTTGGTATCGGCATGTCTTGGGAGAGCGTTTGAAACTATTTAATGACAAATACTTTCCGAAAGTGTTAAATATATGAAGGAAGTGGAGTTCATCGATTAGAACAAAACAACATGGCGGTGTCTCGATGACGAGGCAAAGTTTGCGAGTTATCTAGGTTTGCACATCATTTGGTGGAGAATGAGAAAGCATTATGACGCGGATGTTTTTGAGAGGTTTGAAACCCCAGATACGACAATATCTCATTTCTCATAAATTTTCTCTCTATTAGGATGTTGTTAATATGGGCTCAATTGTTAGAAGCGAGATAACGAGTATGTTCAACTAAGGGACCATAACCGAGGATCATACCGTAGATAGCGATCAACGGAATAACGATAATAATGATACGGAGAAAGAAAAGCAGACGGACAAAATGGTAACCACTCTGGTGGTAATCATGGCCATGAAAATAGAAGAAGCGAGTCAGAGGAGATTTTAAAAGAGGAGATTTAACAACGAATTATATGAAGACGGCAGCGGTTGGCAAGAAGAATCGGTTCTAAGGGAGGAGAAACGACCACCCATTATATGCTACTGAAAATGCGAAAAAGAGGGACATATCGGTCAAAGCGCCCACAACAGTTCAAGGTATGCTATAATTATGGAAAGGAAGGACATATCGCTCGAGATTATGCAGTAGCGAAACCTAGTTCAATGGGGACGGTGACTCAAAAGATCGTCCCGAGAAAAGTCAAAGTCAACGATTAGGAAGGCGTTTGTTGTGGACCGGTCAAAATGCGAGGAACCCAAACGAGGTGATCACGGGTAAGCTATTTATAAATTCTTGCGAAGTTTATACCTTACTTGATCTGGGGTGTTACCCATTCATTTATCTCTTCCGCATGTGCTCAACGTTTAAACTTGACTCAGGAGAAATTAGACTTTGACCTATCTGTGGAAACTCCGTTAGGAGAAACTTTCATCACATCCATCGTTTATAAATCTTGTTTGATTCAAGTTGGCACCATCACCTTATTGTTGA
Organism: Panax quinquefolius; assembly: GCA_020205615.1. Classification (NCBI taxonomy): domain Eukaryota; kingdom Viridiplantae; phylum Streptophyta; class Magnoliopsida; order Apiales; family Araliaceae; genus Panax; species Panax quinquefolius. The sequence continues at coordinate 6,651,259 of CM035158.1, forward strand.
CCTTATCTCTTTAAAAATACTTGCCTTTGATGTGATTTTAGGGATTGATTGGTTAACTACTCATCATGCCAAAGTTGATTGTTTTCATAAGGTTGTTAGTTTTCATATTCCTAACCAACCCATTTATGCAATCAAAGCAACTAAACCATTATAATCAATCACCGCATCATATCTAATCATAAAGCTATTCGTTTATTGAAAAAGCGGATGTCAAGCTTTCTTAGCCCATGTTATGGATTTGAATAAAGACACGTCAAATTTGAATAATATTCTGTTGTTATTGACTTTTCCGACGTATTTCTGAAGAACTTCCCGGTCTACCCCTTAACGTGAAGTTGAATTCTTTATTGATCTTGAACACCGTACAAAGCCCATTTCTAAACCCCATATCGAATGGCTCCTATTGAACTTCGAGGAGTTAAAGGTCCAACTACTGAGGAATTGTTGGACATCGGTTTCATTAAATCCCTAGTACATCTCCTGGGGGGGTGCTCTGTTTTATTCGTAAAGAAGAAAAGCGGGAGTATGCGACTTTGTATTGACTATCGGGAATTGAAACATGTCAACATCAAGAATAGGTATCCTCTACCTCGTATTGATGACTTGTTTGACCGATTGCAAAGGGCACAATTCTTTTCAAAAATCGATCTTCGTTCGGATATCATCATTTGAAGATTAGGCGAGGATATTCCAAAGGCGCCTTTAGAACTCGATGCGGGCATTATGAATTCTTAGTCATGTCTTTCGGATTGACTAATGCTCCTGCTGACTTTCATGGATATGATGAACCGAGTATTCAAGGAATATTTGGATCGCTTTGTTGTTGTCTTTATTGATGACATCCTCATATATTCCAAAAGTCGTGAAGATCATGAGCACCATTTGAAAGTTGGTACTCAAAGGCTTCGTGAAAATAAACTATATGCCAAATTGAAGAAATACGAGTTCGGCTTGAGGAAGTAGCATTTCTTGGGCACGTGGTGCCAAAACATGGAGTATCCGTGACCCGTGAAGATTGAAGCAATACAAAGTTGGAGCAACGGCAAAGTCGGTGCGAAATCAAGTAACGTAGCGGGTCTACATTGGTTATTATCGGAGATTCGTGGAAGGGTTTTCTCGAATCGCTACTCCATTAACCCAACTAACTCGGAAGGATACAAAATTCGTTTGGAGCGAAGAATGCGAGAAGCGTTCCAAGAGCTTAAGAGGAGACTTATTTTAAGACTTTTTTCTAACAATACCATCTGGTTCGGATGGATTTGTTATCTCTGACGATGCTTGTGCAAAGGTTAGGATGTGTTCTCATGCATCGTGGGAAAGTCATAGCTTTATGCCTCGCGACAACTTAAAAAGAGTATGAGAGGAATTATCCTACTCATGATCTAGAGTTAGCGGCGATCGTTTGCCGCTTAAAGATATGGAGGCACTATCTATATGGGGAGAAAGTGGAGATATATTCGGACCATAAAAGCCTTAAATATTTCTTCTTCACTCAAAAAGAACTCAACATGCGGCAATGACGTTGGCTCGAGCTATTGAAAGACTACGACCACACTATTCAATACCATCCTAGGAAAGCGAACGTGGTGGTGACGCGCGTTGAGTAGAAGATCATATCAGAGGAACGAAAGTGCGATGATGTCAAGTATCGCGTAGAGCCAACTTTAATAGAAAAAGTTAAGGTTGCTCAAGCCCAGCAGGCCGGAATCGATGCGCGTATGAAGAAGAAATCTACAAGAAGGAGCTATTCGAGCGAGAATTGATGAAGAAGGAATACTTGAGTCCACTCTAGACTTTGTGTCCCTAACGACTCTTATTTGAAGTACAAGATTATGATGGAGGCACACAATACACCATTTACAAACCATCCTGAAAGTACTAAAATGTATCGTGATATTTGACATACATTTTGGTGGAACAATAAGAAGAGAGATATTGCAAAGTTTATCTCAATGTGTTTAACTTGTCAACGTGTAAAGGCGAAGCATCTAGTACTTAAGGGTCCGTTGCAACCACTTGAGATTCTGAAATGGAAGTGGGAACACATTACCATGGATTTCGTTACGGGTCTTCCTACGGTTTCTCAAGGCATCAATGCTATTTGGGTTATTGTTGATAGATTAACCAAGTCTCGCTCATTTCTTGCCGATCAGGAGACTTATTCCTTGAACGTCTTCTTGCTAGTATGTACGTGAATGAGATTGTGAGGTTGCATGGCATGCCAAGTATCCATAGTTTTGGATCGTGACCCAAGATTTACTTCAAGATTTTGGGTTAGCTTGCAAAAAGCTATGGGCACGGATTTGCGATTTAGTTCTAAGATACCATCCCCAAACAGACGAACAATCGAGAGGACTATTTAAACTCTTGAAGATCTATTAAGACTCGTGTCCTAGACTTCAAGGCGGTTAGGATAAGTATTTATCATTGGTGGAATTTGTGAGATTTGATTTTATCAATAAAGATTTAAATTTTGTTGAAATAATTTTTAATATTATGGTGTGAATTTAAGATAATATTATAGTTGTGGGTAGTATTTATAAATTTTGCAATGTATTCAAGTGGTTATATTATATTCGATTGGTCGGGAATATTCGGTTTAGCGGGGAATATTCGCATACAATGGCTCAATCATTGGTGGACCCCTAATGTAATTATTATCGGATTGAGAAAAGCGACAAAAATATTTTATTGAAATAACGACGGAAGTTTTACCGTGGTTCTTGTTGAACTACTCGGTAGTAAAAATGCGATGTCACGTGTGGTTGCATAGTAGCACGGTATTGATTATTGATGCTTATGTGAGAAGTCACCGGTTTGATTCCATTATTGTCGATTAATAATATGAATTATTATAGCGATAATGACGTTTTGTTTTATTCGTATTATTAACGTAATAAAAGCGAAACATCTTTTATATAAAATAGAATACTTTATTAAAGTTATTCTATAAATAGAATATATTATATTTTATTATGCATAGTGTTGCATAGTGTTTTTGCATAGTGTTTTTGCATAGTATTGCATAGTGTTTGCATAGTAAAATGTTTTATATAAATAGAATATATTATATTTTATTTAAAAGATTTTTCTTTAAATATGGACCGTCGATTAAAAGTAAATCAATCTGACAGATAGTTCATGGATTAATTCTTATGCATTCCATTTTCCTATAAATAGAAGCTCATTCCTTCATTATTTTCTTACGAATTCATTGAAACTCTAGAGAGAAATTATAGAGAGAAGCTATAGAGAGAAAATTATAGAAAGAAGAAGAGTATTATCGCTACTTCACTACTTCTATATTAGGTTCTTTTTACGGTGAGGGTGTTATTCTTTCTTCTTGAAGAGAACTTACATTATTCCATTCATTATTATTCATTGGAATAACTTTTGTAAAGTGGTATATACCTATACATAACCTTGTATACATGGCATACCTATACTTGGTGAAATCCTTATGTTATTCCCATTCTTATTATTACATTGGAATAACTTTGTATATCTGGTTTACCCTATACTTGGTGACATTCTTCTATTATTACATTTGGAACATCCATGCATGTGTTTTTACAGGACTGGTTCCGCTTTTTATTATTCTGTTGGAACATCACATGCATGTGTTTTACAGGACTGGTTAAAATCTTTATCATTCTGTTGGAATATCCTATACGTGTGTTTTACAGGATCCGGTTCCATCTTTATTATACTGTTGGAACATCCTGCCGATGTGAATTTCACGACTTTGGTTCCGTTATTATTATTACATTGGAATAACTTTCATGCATGGCAATCTGCATGCGTGGTGATTTCTTTTGTTATTCCATTCTTTATTATACTCGGTTGGTTAAAACTTTTGCTTCTATACTCCATGAAATTAGTAGAATATCCTTGATATTTGCGTTTCATCCGAAGATCTTCTCATGGAAATATTCTTCCGATCATTCTTGAATTTTACTCTACGAAACAAAGATTATGTTGACAATTTGGGCGTTAATAATTCATGGATTAAATAATTCTTGAATTTGTTTTATTGAATTATTATGTCATTGTCATCATCCTCATGTTATATTATGTTATCTTTGGCTTACGTGCATAGATGAACTTAGTATGATTATGACCGAGGATCAATTCGGTATAATCATGACTTGATATAAATGATGTGACAAAAGTTCTCGATTGGCTTTGTAATGCGGTGATGGATAGTTTTGGTATGATTATGACCGGGGTGATTCGGTATAGTCATGACCATTAATAACTTGATGAAAATCCTTGGTAGTGGTACGGGGATGATTAGATGTGGTGGTTTATTTATTAAAAGTGAGTCTCGTGATAAAAATTAATGAAAACCTTTTAAAACCTAAAAGATAGTAGATTTTATTCTCTACTTGACTCTTTTAATGGATTGCATATTCCATTGCAGATTAAGCTGGTTGTCTATTGTATTTTATCGGTTTAACTTTGTTGAAGGCTAATGATAATTTATTACGCATTATCTTAGTCATAATATTTCTTCTTTGGGATAGTTGAGCTCACCCTTTCTTTTCTTTCTCTCTTCTTGAAATGAGAACATATATTTGGACGACGAGTCTGGGGAGCGGAGTAATGGTCCGGAGGATAGCATTAGTAGTCCTCACTATTACGTGAAATAGTGTGATAATAGTTGTAATGAGGACTCCTTTTGAGTTTGTATAATATCTAGTAGACAATATTTGTATTCAAACTCACGGTTTATGTCGTATTGTATACTTGACAGTTATATTAGTAAGTTGTATTTGAATTTATGTACCATGTAAGTGGCGACCCAAGATGGGTGGCGTATACCTAATTTTGGGGCGTCACGGTTGGTATCGAGCTTAGGGATATGATCCACGGCTAAGATGTGAGATAAGAACTAGGAGGGGAGAGGCGGAAATTCCTTCGCTTAGTATGACCTACCTAAGTTTATTTGGTATTTAATTGGTCGGTCGAGTATAGGGATAATATTTGATATATTAATTAACCCTTGTGTTGTGGCGGTGTTTGGAAATGGCGGTGAAAATATTCACAATGGAGTGAATGTGACCGTTGTGACACCTTTAATCACTAATCGAGTTAATGCGGTGTCGAGACGAGGAACAAATTAGAGATATCCACGTAGTGAATGAAGAACTAATTGTTGCACCCTAGAGCTAGTTTGCAGAGGTAGTAAGAAATTGAGTGAGAAGAGGAAGAAGAGGAAGAAGAGGAACACGAGGAGAATTGGTTAGAAGAAATTTATGATCAAAACTTAGAATTACAAAATCGTGTTCGTGAGCTAGAAGAACGAGGTTGAAGAATGGCAAACGATTCGTGGAACAAGGGATACAACAATTCAAAATTGGGTTACCCGATATGTGATGCTCGAACAAAAATGCGTGTGGGGGTGTAAGATATTAAAGTTGGAATCGAGAATTTAAAAATCAAGGATCATTTGAAGGAAGAAACAATCGAACGAAGGAGAATGAGCGATGCATGGGTAAAAGCCGCACTGGCGCGTTGATAGTGTAGAAAAAAGCGTCCAGATCCAATAAAGCCAAAATAGATGAAATGGACTTTGCTTTTTGACAAAGAATTGGGAGAATTTAACATCGAATTGAATTACCACATGCATAGCGGTCAACCCGAATTCGATATGGATCGAGAATAATGATTCAAATCATGGATCGAGAATGTGAAGAAGCACTTAAGGGTGGAATGTACCTATAGTAAAGTCAAACTCGATAATTTAAGCGAGGCGTTTATCGAGAAACCCGAAACGAAGTTATTACGGGTAAGTTAATTATAAATTAATGCTGAAGTCTATACTTTATTCAATACAAGTTCTACCCACTCTTTTATTTCACCTAGTTGTGTTCAACGTTTAAATTTGATCAGAAGAAGTTAAACTTTGACTTATTGGTTGAAACTTCGTTAGTAGGAACCTTCGTTACCTCCACTGTTTATTAATCTTGTTGTTTCAAATAAACACTTTCACGTTACTTGTCGATATTGTCTCTTTGAAAATACTTGCCTTTGAGGTAATTTTCGAAAATGATGGATTAACTACTCATTATTCTTTTCATAAGGTTGTTAGCTTTTATATTTATACAACTTTGTTATCTGTAATTCAAAGTAACCAAACCCTAAAGTTAATCCTTTGTTATATCAAGCCATAAGTAAAGAGCCCCGATCCTTTCGTTGTTGACTTCCTTGTGTGGAATGCACCAAAGCCGGACTTTCTGAGGCGACATCGTGAATGAAGATGGCAAGTTTATAGGTATCATTGTGAGGTGCTTTATCTAGGTTAAGGGATAGAAGTCACGCAGTTGGTATCAATGTAACGTACTATCCAAGTCTTGGATAAGAGTAGCGATTTTGAATGATATTTCTATCATTAATAAATTTCTTGACGTATTCTTGAAGATTTCTAGCCTACCTAGAGCGTGAAATCGAATTTTGTATTGACCCAAGACAAAAATCCAATTCTTAAACCCTCAAATATTTCTTCAACTAAAAGATCATTTACGAGGATTATGATGAAAGTCATAATAAAAGCATTGGACTAATGAAAATCATGGGTATATGAAGTATTAGTAAGTTTTATGATGAGTTATGTTGGTTAGTATGAGAAAACATGAAAGTTTCTTAGAAATCACAAAGAGTTGAAAATCAGATTTTGGTGAAAAACGTAACATGAAATTCAATTGACCATATCTCCTATTATATTTTGAATTTTTGAGTGTGGTCAAGTCCTAGAGTTAGATCTACGAGTTACCTAACTAATACAAGTGGAATTACTGGAAAAGGTGTTGTATATTTTTGTGTGGACTGATTTTAGCAAAGGAGGCCAAAGCTATAAATTTCGAAAATGCTACTGCCCAGAAACTTTAAGGGGCTGTTTTGGCCACTTAAATTATGAGAAAAATTCTGGCCTTTTGGGACATGAAGGTATATGGTATAAAGTACCTCCTGTCCAAAAATGAGCTCATTCTGACTTAAAATGAGCAAGTTATGACTATTTCAATATTTAGGTTTTTCCGACGAAAAACGCTATAACCGGAGTTCTATAACTCCGATGACCATGAAATTTAAACTAGAAGCTCACGTTAACATGTGTAAGATCCTGCCAAGATTTGGGAATTTTGGAGTTAAACTTGAGGTAGCTAATTTCTTAAGGAATTAATTAGAAATTGATTTTGAAAAATAGTAAATGAATTTTAAAAATTCGAGAAAAATATATTTTCATTATGGGACTATATTATGCTAAATCCCAGAAAAGAAATATTTTTGGGACTGATTTGGTATTTTTCATGAAAATAGTTTAATTCTGAACATATGAGTTAAATATGTTATGTGAAAAATGAAAGTTGAAAATAGGATATTATGGCTAGAGAATCCTATATAGAGTATATGCATATTTTTTGAGAGATTTGATAATTGGTGATGATATCTTATGAGTATGGCATTTTGAATGATTAAATGCATTATATGGTAAAAGCGTAAACAATTAAGAAAAATTGTTTATAAATTTAAGAAATGATTAAAATATTGTTATAATATTAATGATATTAGATTATGAGATTATTAAGTGATTGATAACATGGGGATATTCTTGAATCCTGGATAAATTATATTATAAATGTTTAATATTTATCCTTTATCTCATTTGATTGATTCTTTATATCATTATCCTCACGCTTATATTATGTTGAAAGTCAAATACGTATTCTGTAGTGCATAGATGGACTTGGTATGATTATGACTGAGGATTGTTCTTTATAATCATAATAAGTAAATGAATACACAATTATCTTTGGTAGTAGTGCATGGATAATTTGTGGTCGTGATACTTAATGAATACACAATTATCTTTGGTAGTAGTGCATGGATAATTTGTGGTCGTGATCTTAATGAATACACAATTATCTTTCGTAGTAGTGCATGGATAATTTGTGGTCGTGATCTTAATGAATACACGATTATCTTTGGTAGTAGTGCATGGATAATTCGTGATCGTGATACTTAATGAATATCCTTGGCACCAGTAGTGCGGGGATGATTCGATGATATGGATTAATTATTGAAATTTGAGTCTCAAAGAATGAAATATTAATTCATGGATGTGGTAAAAGTCATCTTTGGTAGTAGTGCATTGATAGACTTGGTATGATTATGACCACGGATTATTCTAAGATAATCATGATCAGTAATTGAAAACACGAATATCCTTAGCCAAGAAGGTGCATGGATAATTCATGGTTGTGATCTTATTAAAGTGAGTCTCGGATTATTGGTTTTACAGTTGTATATCATTGCTTTGTAGTGCAAAGATGAATTGTTAATGAATAGCTTTGGCAGCGATTTCAAAGATGAATTTAATATTTTTAAACGATAAAGGTATTCAAAGTATCCTCATCTCTTTATCATATCAGTATCGCATTCTAATTTCGAGGGCTGAAATTCCATAAGGAGGGGAGATTGTGAGACCCCAGATTTTATCAATAAAGATTTAAATTTTGTTGAAATAATTTTTAATATTATGGTGTGAATTTAAGATAATATTATAGTTGTGGGTAGTATTTATAAATTTTGCAATGTATGCAAGTGGTTATATTATATTCGATTGGTGGGAATTTTCGGTTTTAGAGGGAATATTCGTACAATGGCTCAATCATTGGTGGACCCCTAATGTAAATTATTGTCGGATTGAAAAAAACGACAAAAATATTTTATTGAAATAACGACGGAAGTTTTTACCGTAGTTCTTGTTGAACTACTTTCGGTAGTAAAAGTACAAAGAATAATGTGGTTGCATAAGAAATATTACCAGTATTGATTATTGATGCTTATGTGAGAAGTCACTCGGTTTGATTCCATTATTGTCGATTAATAATATGAATTATTATAGCGATAATGACGTTTTTTTTTTTATTCGTATTATTAACGTAATAAAAGCGAAACATCTTTTATATAAAATAGAATACTTTATTAAAGTTATTCTATAAATAGAATATATTATATTTTATTACGCATAGTGTTGCATAGTGTTTTTGCATAATGTTTTGCATAGTATTGCATAGTGTTTGCATAGTAAAATGTTTTTATATAAATAGAATATATTATATTTTATTTAAAAGATTTTCTTTAAATATGGACCGTCAGATTAAAGTAAATCAACTGGACCGTTCATGGATTAATTCTTATGCATTCCATTTTCCTATAAATAGAAGCTCATTCCTTCATTATTTTCTTACTTAATTCATTGAAACTACAGAGAGAGAAATTATAGAGAGAAGCTATAGAGAAAATTATAGAAAGAAGAAGAGTATTCTCGCTACTTCACTACTTCTATATTAGGTTCTTTTACGGTAGTAAGGGTGTTATTCTTTCTTCTTGAAGAGAACTTACATTATTCCATTCATTATTATTACATTTGAATAACTTTGTAAAAGTGGCATACCCTATACATAACTGTAGATCATGGCAGATACCCTATACTTGGTGAAATCCTTATGTTATTCCATTGCTTATTATTACATTGGAATAACTTTGTATATGCGGTTTACCTATACTTGGTGACATTCTTCTATTATTACATTGGAACATCACATGCATGTGTTTTACACAGGACACGGTTCCGCTTTTTATTATTCATTGGAACATCACATGTCATGTGTTTTACAGGACTGGTTCCGTCTTTATCATTACGTTGGAATATCCTATCGTGTGTTTTACACAGGATCCGGTTCCATCTTTATTATTACTCGTTGGAACATCCCGCCGGTGTGAATTTCACCGACACGGTTCCGTTATTATTATTCATTGGAATAACTTTATCATCGCAATACCGCATGCATGGTGATTTCTTTTGTTATTCCATTCTTTATTATACTCGGTTGGTTAAAACTTTGACTTCTATACTCCATGAAATTAGTAGAATATCCTTGATATTTGCGTTTCATCCAAAGATATCTTCTCATGGAAATATTCTTACGATCATTCTTGAATTTTACTCTCTGAAACAAAGATTATGTTGACAATTTGGACGTTAATAATTCATGGATTAAATAATTCTTGAATTTGTTTTATTGAATTATTATGTCATTGTCATCATCCTCATGTTATATTATGTTATCTTTGGCTTACGTGCATAGATGAACTTAGTATGATTATGACTGGGGATCAATCGGTATAATCATGACTTGATATAAATGATGTGACAAAAGTTCTCGGTGGCACATGTAATGCGGTGATGGATAGTTTTGGTATGATTATGACCGGGGTGATTCGGTATAGTCATGACCATTAATAACTTGATGAAAATCCTTGGCCAAGTAGTACGGGGATGATTAGATGTGGTGGTTTATTTATTAAAAGTCGAGTCTCAAATGATAAAAATTAATGAAAACCTTTTAAAACCTAAAAGATAGTAGATTTTATTCTCTACTTGACTCTTTTAATGGATTGCATATTCGGCCGCAGATTAAACCTGGTTGTCTATTGTATTTTATCGGTTTTAACATTGTTGAAGGCTAATGATAATTTATTCGCATTATCTTAGTCATAATATTTCTTCTTTGGGATAGTTGAGCTCACCTTTCTTTCACTTTGTTCTCTCGTGAAATGAGAACATAGCCGGGACGAGTCGGGGAGCGGAGTAATGGTCCGAGAGGATAGCATTAGTAGTCCTCACTATTACGTGAAATAGTGTGATAATAGTTGTAATGAGGACTCCTTTTGAGTTTGTATAATATCTAGTAGACAATATTTGTATTCAAACTCACGGTTTATGTCGTATTTGTACACTACAGTTATATTAGTAAGTTGTATTTGAATTTATGTACCATGTAAGTGGCGACCCAAGATGGGTGACGTATACCCATTTTGGGGGGGCGTCACGTAATTCTCTACAACAACAGATTATCGTGCAAGTATAGGTGTGGCTCCATTTGAAGCATTATATGGACGAAAGTGTCGCTCTCCAATATGTTGGGATGAGGTGGGTGAAGCAACATTGTTGGGACCCGAGTTAGTACGTATGACTACCGAAAAGATCCAAATGATTCGACAACGTATACAAACGGCACAAGATCGACAAAAGAGTTATGCGGATCTTCATCGAAAGGACGTGGAATTTAGTGTAGGGGATCATGTATTGTTGCGAGTTGCTCCATGGAAGGGAGTTACAAGATTTGGGAAGAGAGGAAAGCTCAATCCATGATTTATTGGTCCATTTCAAATTCTTGACCGAGTAGGAAATGTTGCTTATAGACTCGCGTTACCTCGAGTATGTCTCGTGTTCATAATGTGTTTCACATATCTCATACTCGTAAATATGTGAAAGACCCGAACCACGTTATAGAGTTAGAACCAGGACGAGATAGTGAAGACTTAACGTATGAGGAGGTACTGTCAAGATCTTGGATAGGAAGGAGCATGTCCTACGCAAGAAAGGTCATACCACAAGTTAAAGTTTTGTGGAGGAATCATGCTTTATAGAGGAAATGACACGGGAATTGGAAGCGGAAATGAAAGCGAGGTATCCTCACCTTTTCAAACACCGTGCATCACGTCGATTTCGAGGACAAAATTTCATAAGGAGGGAGGTTGTAAAACCCCAACTTATTATTAATGAAATTTAATTTTCTCTATTTATTATTTTGAAATAGTAAGGGTTGATTTGATTAATGTGAATAGTTATGGGTAAAATACATAAATATTTCAAAATAAGAAAGTGGTTATAAAATATTCATTGTTGTCGGGGAATATTCGTTTGGGCGTGGAATATTCTTCTTTGTCGGGAATATTAAATACTGACCAGTATGAGATTTTGTGGGCCCCATAACGGAAAGAGAGATCGGATGAAGAAAAGCGACAAATATAAGTGGTTTTAAAATAACAGGCGTAGTTATTCAAGAATTAATCTTGTTAAAATACTAAATTGGTTTAAAACAAGAAGAGCACTGCAGTATTGCACCAATTATTGATTCTTACGTAAGAAGGCCTTTACTCAATAATGGTTATAGTAATTTTATTCAAATTATTTTATTGATTTAATAATTCTTTGCGTTGATATTTTATATTCTTGTTGTTTCAATAAATTGTCATTACATAGTATTTTCCATTATCGAGCAATAATTCATATTATCTCGAATAATATTATTGGATAACATTATTGGCAATGTCTAGAAAGTTCGTCTAAGGAGAGGTTTGGTCACCTAATTGCGGCCATGATAAGGAGAAATCTTTATTGAAAGCCCCTCTTTCCAGGAGGCGCCTGGTTGTCAATATTGTGATTCGTAATATTATTTGTGAATAATTAATTATTGATTCATATGATAAGAAAAATATTGATTTTATGTGGATATAGATGGAGAAAATTTTTAATGTGACAATTGTTGAAAATTGAAATTTTATCTTTTTACGATAAAATAATTCATTTAAATATATTATTATATTTTAATAATATAATAATGGTGATATTTTTACAACGAATGTGGGATATATGAGTATACGAGGAGGAAGAGTATTTTTGTTGCAATAAATGTTTAAAACATGTTAAACATGTCGGTGAACCCCATTTATTGACTGAAATTTGATTATAGCCTGTAAAATCGCCCGTTTGTGGATTTCGTTCAATTTTTGTTTGGAATTTGGAAAAACTTTTTTATGCAAAGTTGTAGAGAATTGAATTTCCTATAAAAAGTCGCAAGATTCGAATTTTTTGATAAAAGGGCTATTTATTAGGAATTATTGAAGTTAGAAGCTTCAAATAATTAATTTTTGGAAGTTTTAATTATTTTTATTAAGAAAACGTTTTTTTTATTGTTTTTGGAACATGTGTGGTGAAGTTTGGACCAGATTTGTGTGCATAGGAAATTTGATTATATATATTATTATTATATTAAATTTTACATTTTTGGTGTTCAAGCAATTTCCTATTAATAGGGTGCTTAGGTTAGAATTGAAAATCACACCGTAAAGCTGAAGTTTTCTCTCTATATTATCGAGCGTATTCTTGTGAGTATTTTGAGTATACTTTGAGTATTGCTATACACGGATTGCAAGTCCAAGTCATAGCTTTATATCCAGGTGTTTCAATTTAGAAATCTCGATCTTTCGAGGTAAGGGATATTATTTTTTTCGTAATGATATTATTTATTCAATATCATTTTGTTGAAATATTGATCCGAAGTTTTATCAAATTTGGAACTTTTGGTGCTCTGAGTTCTTATTCACGATATCAAGACTATTCACATGATAATGACATTATTCATTTAATACCAAGACTATTCATCAAAAATGAAAAATTTCTTTTCGTCCAAAATATCTATTCGGATACTAGCTTTGTTTGTATCCATGTTTTGATCATTCTTGAATTTTACACCACTTTGTGATTATTTTTGAGGTATTTTTGGACGTGGATAAAACAAAGTACGAATCTTAATCCTTAATCCTTGTCATTTTGTTTCACTAGATTCGTTTCTTTAAAATATTTTTCATCATCTTCGGTCTTAAATGATGATATTATGGAATATCTTTGGCTCAGAAAGTGCAAAGATGAATGATTTTGAAGAATATCTTTGGCCCGTAGTGCAAAGATGAGCAGTGTTTAGATGAACATGAATTAATCGATGAATATCTTTGGCACTGTAGTGCAAAGATGAATATTTGATTCGGATATATATTGATTGATGTTACGGGTATAAAAGATAGGCGATGAACTTTTAAATTCATACATAGAAGATAGTAGTTTGCATTCTCTACTTAACTCTTCTAATGAATTATTATTTCATTGCGAATATTGATTTAAAAACTTGTTGTCTATTGTATTCTATTAGATTTTTCCTGTTGAAGACTAATGATAATTTGTTGTATATTATCTTAGTCATAATATTATTCTTGGGCTAGTTGAGCTCACCCTTTTCCTTTTTGTTCTATTTTTTTCTTCTCGGAGGCGAGAATATAACTAATACTTAGTCTGGGGGTATGGAATGAAGGTTCTAGAGAGAGTTGTTTAGTAGTCCTCACCATTTTTGTAAAATAATGTATCAATAAATGTGATGAGGATTTATTTGAGTATAGATATTGTCTAAAAGATAATATTTGTATTCAAACTCACAGCTTTTCTTGTTGTAATAATAAAGTTGTAGTTGCTTTTACGTACCATGTATTGATAACTCGAATGGGTGATGTATACCTATTTTGGGGGCGTCACAGCTTGGTATCAATGTCTTGGGAGACGTTTCAGAAACTATTTAATGACAAATACTTTCCCGAAAGTGTTTCGCTATATGAAGGAAGTGGAGTTCATCAAATTAGAACAAAACAACATGACGGTGTCTCAAAGACGAGGCAAAGTTTGCAGAGTTATCCAGGTTTGCACCTCATTTGGTGGAGAATGAGAAACGTATGACGCGGATGTTTTTGAGGGGTTTGAAACCCGGCATACGACAATATCTCATTTCTCATAAATTTTCTCTCTATTCGGATGTTGTTAATTGGGGCTCAATTGTTAGAAGCGAGATAACGAGTATGTTCAACTAAGGACCATAACCGAGGATCATACCGGAGATAGCGGATCAACGGAATAACGATAACCAATGGAGAAAGAAAAGCAGACGGACAAAAATGGTAACCACTCTGGTGGTAATCATGGCCATGAAAATAGAAAAGCGAGTCGGGAGGAGATTTTAAAAATAGGAGATTTAACAATGACCATGTGAAGACAGCGGTCTTGCAGAAGTAAGCCGGGTTCTAGGGAGGAGAACGACCACCGGTCATATGCTACAAATGCGGAAAAGAGGGACATATCAGTCCAAACTGCCCACAACAGTTCAAGGTATGCTATAATTGTGGAAAGGAAGGACATATTGCTCGAGATTGTATGGTAGCGAAACCTAGTTCAGCGGGGACGGTGACTCAAAAGACTATCCCAAAAAAGTCAAAGTCAACGATTCCGGGAAGAGCATTTGTTGTGACTGGTCAAAATGCGAGGAACCCAAACGAGGTGATCACGGGTAAGCTATTTATAAATTCTTGCGAAGTTTATACCTTACTTGATCTAGGGTCTTTACCCATTCATTTATCTCTCCGCATGTGCTCAACGTTTAAACTTGACTCAGGAGAAATTAGACTTTGACCTATCCGTGGAAACTCCAGTTAGAGAAACTTTCATCACATCCTTTGTTTATAAATCTTGTTTGATTCAAGTTGGCACCATCACCTTACCGTTGACCTTATCTATTTAAAAATACTTGTTTTTGATGTGATTTTAGGGATTGATTGGTTAACTACTCATCATGCCAAAATTGATTATTTTCGTAAGGTTGTTAGTTTTCATATTCCTAACCAACTGTTATGCGAATTCAAGCAACTAAACCATTAAAATCAATCACCATCATATCTAATCATAAAGCTATTCGTTTATTGAAAAATGGATGTCAAGCTTTCTTAGCCCATGTTATGGATTTGAATAAAGACACGTCAAATTTGAATAATATTCTGTTGTTATTGACTTTCCGACGTATTTCTGAAGAACTTCCGGTCTACCCCGTAACGTGAAGTTGAATTCTTTATTGATCTTGAACACGGTATAAAGCCCATTTCTAAAACCCCATATCGAATGGCTCCTATTGAACTTCAGGAGTTAAAGGTCCAACTACGTGAATTGTTGGACATCGGTTTCATCTGATCTAGTACATCTCCTTGGGGTGCTCCTGTTTTATTCAGTAAAGAAGAAAGAAGCGCGGGAGTATGCGATTTTGTATTGACTATCGAGAATTGAACCATGTCACCATCAAGAATAGGTATCCTCTACCTCGTATTGATGACTTGTTTGACCGATTGCAAGGGGCACAATTCTTTTCAAAAATAGATCTTCGATTCGGATATCATCACCAAGATTAGGCGAGGATATTCCAAAGATCGCCTTTAGAACTTCGATGACGGGCATTATGAATTCTTAGTCATGTCTTTCGGATTGACTAATGCTCCTGCGACTTTCATGGATATGATGAACGAGTATTCAAGGAATATTTGGATCGCTTTGTTGTTGTCTTTATTGATGACATCCTCATATATTCCAAAAGTCGTGAAGATCATGAGCACCATTTGAAATTTGGTACTCCAAAGGCTTCGTGAAAACAAACTATATGCCAAATTGAAGAAATGCGAGTTCGGCGAGGAAGTAGCATTTCTTGGGCACGTGGTGCCAAAACATGGAGTATCCGTGGACCCGCGAAGATTGAAGCAATACAAAGTTAGAGCAATAGAAGTCGGTGGATCCGTAAGTAACTTTTTCGGGTCTAGTGGTTATTATCGGAGATTCGTGGAAGGGTTTTCTCGAATCGCTACTCCATTAACCCCAGCTAACTCCGGAAGGATACCAAATTCGTTTTGAGCGAAGAATGCTAGAAGCGTTTCCAAGAGCTTAAGAGGAGACTTATTTCTAAGACTGTTTCTAACAATACCATCTGGTTCGGATGGATTTGTTATCTCACAATGATGCTTCGAGCAAAGGGTTATGATGTGTTCTCATGCAGCGTGGGAAAGTCATAGCCTATGCCTCATGACAACTTAAAGAGTATGAGAGGAATTATCCTACTCATGATCTAGAGTTAGCAGTAGCTTGTTTTCGCGCTTAAAGATATGGAGACACTATCTATATGGGGAGAAAGTGGAGATATATTCGCACCATAAAAGCCTTAAATATTTCTTCACGCAAAAGGAACTCAATACGCAAGAACGACGTTGGCTTCGAGTTGTTGATAGATTACGACCACACTATTCAATACCATCCCGAAAAGCGAACGTGGTAGTGGTACGCGCGTTGAGTAGAAGATCATACGCGGAACGAGTGCGATGATGTCAAGTATACGTATAAAGCCAACTTTAATAGAAAAAGTTAAGGTCGCTCGAGCCATAATCCGGAGCCGATGCGTATGAAGAAGAAAGTACAAGAAGGAGCTATTCCTAAGCGAGAATTGATGAAGAAGGAATACTTCAAGTCCACTCCAAACTTTGTGTCCCTAACGACTTTGATTTGAAGTACAAGATTATGATGGAGGCACATAATACACCATTTGCAATCCATCTGGAAGTACTAAAATGTATCGTGATCTTGACATACATTTTGGTGGAACAATATGAAGAGAGATATTGCAAAGTTTATCTCAATGTGTTTAACTTGTCGGCGTGTAAAGCGGAGCATCTAGTACCTAAGGGTCCGTTGCAACCACTTGAGATTCCGAAATGGAAGTGGGAACACATTACCATGGATTTAGATTACGGGTCTTCCTACGGTTTCTCAAGGCATCAATGTTATTTGGGTTATTGTTGATAGATTAACCAAGTTCGCTTTCATTTCTTGCCGTCACGGAGACTTATTCCTTTAACGTCTTGCTAGTATGTACGTGAATGAGATTGTGAGGTTGCATGGCATGCCAGTATCCATAGTTTGGATCGTGACCCAAGATTTACTTCAAGATTTTGGGTTAGCTTGCAAAAGCTATGGGCACGGATTTGCGATTTAGTTTAAGATACCATCCCCAAACGGACGGACAATCAGAGATGACTATTCAAACTCTTGAAGATCTATTAAGACTCTGTGTCCTAGACTTCAAGGGCAGTTGGGATAAGAGAGCTATTTATTATGAATTATTGAAGTTCTGAAGCTCAAAAATAATTAATATTTTTACAAAAAACGTTTTTTGCATGTGTGAGGCATGTATTCAATTGCTGAATTTCAGATTCAAAGGTGTGCGTGAAGATTATATATATATATATATATATATTAATATTTTAATAAATTTTCTACTTTGGTGTTCTAAGCATTTTCCTATAAATAGGGTGCTTAGGTTAGAATTGAAAATCACACCAGAAACTGAAGTTTTCTCTCTCTATATTATCGAGCGTATTCTTGTGAGTATTTTGAGTATATTTTGAGTATTGCTATACGGTGCAAGTTCAAGTCATAGCCTATATCCGGTGTTTCAACTAGAAGTACTGTCTTTGTGAGGTAAGGTGTAAGACCCCAACTTATTATTAATGAAATTTAATTTTCTCTATTTTGAAATAGTAAGGGTTGATTTGATTAATGTGGATAGTTATGGGTAAAATACGAAAATATTTTAAAATAAGCAAGTGGTTATAAAATATTCATTGTTGTCGGGAATATTCATTTGGTCGTGGGATATTCTTCATTGTCGGGGAATATTAAATGCGACCACTAGTAGCCTTTTTTTTGGGCATAATGGAAAAAGCGATTGGATGAAGAAAACGACAAATATAAGTTGTTTAAAAATAGCGGCATAGTTATTACAGATTAATATTTGTTAAAATACTCGGTGGTTAAAACACAAGAAGACACGGTATTGCACCAATTATTGATTCTTATGTAAGAAGGCCTTACTCAATAATGGTTACGATAATTATCGCTCAAAGATTTTATTGATTTAATAATTCTCTGCGTTGATATTTTATATTGTTGTTGTTTCAATAATTGTCATTACACGTAGATTTTTCATTATCGAAGCAATAATTCATATTATCTGAATAATATTATTAGATAACATTATTGGCAATGTCTAGAAAGTTCGTTCTACAGGAGAGGTTTGGTCACCTAATTGCGCTTTCAAGAAGGAGAAATTCTTATTGGAAAGCCCCCTTCTTCCTGGGAACCGCTCGGTCATCGATATTGTGATTCTGTAATATTATTTGTGAATAATTAATTATTGATTCATATGATAAGAAAAATATTGATTTTATGTGGATATTGATGGAGAAAATTTTTAATGTGACAATTGTTGAAAATTGAAATTTTATCTTTTCTCGATAAAATAATTCATTTAAATATATTATTATATTTTAATAATATAATAATGGTGATATTTTTACAACGAATGTGGGATATATGAGTATCTGAGGAGGAAGAGTATTTTGTTGCAATAAATGTTTAAAACATGTTAAACATGTCTGGTGGACCCCATTTATCGATCGAAATTTGATTATAGCCTGTAAAATCGCCTGTTTGTGGATTTCGGTCAATTTCTGTTTGGAATTTGGAAAAACTTTCTTCTGCAAAGTTGTAGAGAATTTAATTTTCTATAAAAAAAAGCGAGATTTGAATTTTCTGACAAACGGGCTATTTATTATGAATTATTGAAGTTTCGGATTAATTGATTATCATTTTTTTGAAGTTTTAAATTGTTTAAGTGAGAAAAACGTTTTTGTTATTTTTATTGGGGTGTGGTTGATGGCTGAATTCAGTTAGTATGCATAGGAAAATTTAGAAAAAATAATAATAATATTAAATTAAATTTTCTACTTTGGTGTTCTAAGCATTTTCCTATAAATAGGGTGCTTAGGTTAGAATTGAAAATCACACTAGAAACTGAAGTTTTCTCTCTCTATATTATCGAGCGTATTCTTGTGGGTATTTTGAGTATACTTTGAGTATTGCTATACGGTGCAAGTTCAAGTCATAGCTGTGACGCATCCAAAATAGGTATGCATCACCCATTCTAAGTTGTCAATACATGGTACAGAAACAACTACAACTTTATTATTACAATATATAAACTGTGAGTTTAAATACAGATATTGCCATCCAGACAATATCCACACGCAAATAAATCCCCATCATAATTATTGATACATTAAAAATGGTGAGGACTACTAAACAACTCTCTGTAACCTTCCTTCCATACCCCGACTAAGACTCGCTACATTCTCGCATCCCGGAGAAGAAAAATGGAACAACAAGAAAAAGGGTGAGCTCAACTAGCCCAGTAAAGAATATTATGACTAAGATAATATACAACAAATTATCATTAGTCTTCAACAGAAAAAAAACTAATAGAATACAATAGACAACAAGTTTTAAACCAATATTCGCAATGAAATAATAATTCATTAGAAAATTTAAGTAGAGAATGCAAACTACTATCTTCTATGTATGAATTTAAAAGTTCGTCATCATCTTTTATCCCTCGTAACATCAATCAATATACATATCCGAATCAAATATTCATCTTTGCACTACAGCCAAAGATATTCATTACCGGGTCATGTTCATCTAAACACTGCTCATCTTTGCACTACGAGCCAAAGATATTCATCGAAATTATTTCATTTGCACTACAGCCAAAGATATTCAATAATATCATCATTTAAGACCGAGGATGATGAAACATATTTTTAAAGAAACGAATCCGGTGAAACAAAATGACAAGGATTAAGGATTAAGGATTCAGTACTTTGTTTTTATTCATGTCCAAAATACCTCAAAAATAATCATAGTGGTATAAAATTCAAGAATGATCAAAACATGGATACAATCAAAGCTAGTATCCGTAATAGATATTTTGGACGAAAAGGAAAATTTTTATTTTTCGATGAATAAAGGCCGTGATTCGTAAATAAGGTCAGATATCGTGAATAAGGCCGATACGTGAATAGTAACTCTCAACGCCAAAAGTTCCAAATTTGATAAAAACTTCGGATCAATATTTCAAAGATAATGATATTGAAGAAATAATATCATTTCGAAAAAATAATATTCCTTACCTCACAAAGACAAGATTTCTAGTTGAAACAGGATATAAAGCTATGACTTGAACTTGCACCGATATAGCAATACTCAAAATATACTCAAAATACTCACAAGAATACACTCGATAATATAGAGAGAAAACTTTAGTTTCGTGTGATTTTCAATTCTTACCTAAGCACCTATTTATAGGAAAATACTTAACACCAAAGCGTAAAATTTAATAAATTAATAATATATATATATATATATATATATATCAAATTCATACGCCCACTTTAGAATTCAGCTCTAGCATTTCCCATATGCCACCTTCTAGAAAAGTAAGAAAAAAAACGTTTTTCATAAAATAAATAATTAAAACTTCCAAAAATCAATTATTTCGGAGCATTAGAACTACAATAATTCATAATAAATAGCCCTTTTATCAAAAAATTTGAATCTCGAGACTTTTTATAGGAAATTCAATTCTCTACAACTTTGTAGAAGAAAGTTTTCCCAAATTCCAAATAAAAAATGACCGAAATCCAACAACATGCGATTTTACTGTGCTATAATCAAATTTCACCGGTAAATGGGGTCCAATGAGCATGTTTAACATGTTTTAAACATTTATTGCAACAAAAATACTCTTCCTTCTCAGATATACTCATATATCCCATGACGCCCCCAAAATAGGTATACATCACCCATTACGAGTTGTCAATATACGGCATGTAAACAACTACAACTTTATTATTACAACAAGAAAGCTGTGAGTTTAAATACAAATATTATCTTCTAGACAATATCTATACTCAAATAAATCCTCATCACATTTATTGATACATTATTTTACAAAAATGGTGAGGACTACTAAACAACTCTCTCTAGAACCTTCATTCCATACCCCGACTGCACTCTCGCTTATATTCTCGCCTCCGAGAAAAATGGAACAAAAGGAAAAGGGTGAGCTCAACTAGCTCGGTAAAGAATATTATGACTAAGATAATATACAACAAATTACCGTTAGTCTTCAACAGGAAAAATCTAATAGAATACAATAGACAACAAATTTTAAATCAATATTAATGGAAATAATAATTCATTAGAAGAGTTAAGTAGAGAATGCAAACTACTATCTTCATGTATGAATTTAAAAGTTCATCGCTCATCTTTTATCCTGTAACATCAATCAATATACATCCGAATCAAATATTCATCTTTGCACTACGAAGCCAAAGATATTCATCGATTGGTCATGTTCATTTAAACACTGCTCATCTTTTGCACTACTACCAAAGATATTCTTCAGAAATCATTCATCTTCAGACTACTGGCCAAAGATATTCAATAATATCATCATTTAAGACCGAGGATGATGAAAATATTTTTTAAAGAAACGAATCCAGTGAAACAAAATGACAAGGATTAAGGATTAAGGATTCGTACTTTTTTTTATCCATGTTCAACAATACCTCAAAAATAATCATAGTGGTGTAAAATTCAAGAATGATCAAAACATGGATAAAATCAAAACTAGTATCCAGAATAGATATTTTGGGACGAAAAGAAGAAATTTTATTTTTCGATGAAATAGTCAGATATCGTGAATAGTGCCGTATCACGTGAAAGTAATCAGACACCAAAAGATAGAAATTCCACAAAAAAAACATCTTCACGCTTCATGAATAATAGTACTCGTGAATAGTAACTCGTGAATAGTAACTCATAAATAGTAACTCGTGAATAGTAACTCATGAATAAGTAACCCGACATGAAAAAGTTCCAAATTTGATAAAAGTTCCAACCAATATTTCAAAGATAATGATATTGAAGAAATAATATCATTTGAGAAGAAAATAACATCCCTTACCTCGAAAGATTAGTACTTTAAATTTGGAATAAGGGTATAGTCTTTGAAGGAACTTGCACTTGCTTAACAATACTCAAAGTATACTCAAAATACTCACAAGAATACGCTCGATAATATAGAGAGAAAACTTGATTTACGGTGTGATTTTCAATTCTAACCCAAGACCCTATTTATAGGAAAATACTTGTAACACCCAAAGTAGAAAATTTATTAAAATATTAATATATATAAAATCTTCACGCACACCTTTGAATCTGAATTTCAGCAATTGAACACATGCCTCACACATGCAAAAAACGTTTTTGTAAAAAATATATTTAAAACTTCAAAATTAATTATTTTAGAGCTTGAACTTCAATAATTCATAATAAATAGCCCTTTTATCAGAAAATTCGAATCTCGCGTGTTTTTATAGGAAATTCAATTCTCTACAACTTTGCAGAAGAAAGTTTTCCAAATTCCAAATGGAAATTGAAAGAAATCCACAAACGATACGATTTTATTGTGCTATAATCAAATTCGGTCTAATAAATGGGGTCTACCTGAGCATGTTTAACATGTTTTAAACATTTATTGCAACAAAAATACTCTTCCTCCTCGTTATACTCATATATATCACATTCGTTGTAAAAATATCACCATTATTATATTATTAAAATATAATAATATATTTAAATGAATTATTTTATCGAGAAAGAGATAAAATTTCAATTTTCAACAATTGTCATATTAAAATTTTTCTCCATCTATATCCACATAAAATCAATATTTTCCTCATCATATGAATCAATAATTAATTATTCACAAATAATATTCTGAGAATCACAATATCGACAACCGTGCGGTTCAGGAAGAGGGGCTTTCAATAAGAATTTCTTCATCTTGCCAAGCAATTAGGTGACCAAACCTCTCCTTAGACAGAACTTTCTAGACATTGCCAATAATGTTATCTAATAATATTATTAGGATAATATGAATTATTGCTTCGATAATGAAAAATAATACTGTGTAATGACAATTATTGAAACAACAAAGAATATAAAATATCAACGCAAAGAATTATTAACTTAATTAAATATCGAGCAAGAATTATCGTAACCATTATTGAGTAGTGCCTTCAATAATTGGTGCAATACCGTGTATCTTCATGCAACAACGCCAGACATCTTGTGTTTTTAACCACCGGTATTCTAATAGTGTTAATTCAGTAATAACTACGTAGTTATTTTTAAACAACTTAAATTTGTCATTTTCTTCATTCAATCGCTTTCAGTTATGGGGCCCACACATGGTCGCTACCGTCGCATTTAATATTCTGACAAAGATCGAATATTCCACGACCAAACGAATATTCTCCAAATAATAATGAATATTTTATAACCACTGCTTATTTTGAAATATTTGCGTATTTAACCCCTAACTATCCACATTAATCAAATCAACCCTTACTATTTCAAAATAATAAATAGAGAAAATTAAATTTCATTAATAATAAGTTGGGGTCTTACAACCTCCCCACCTTATAAAATTTCGTCCTCGAAATTGACGTCGACGTACTGGTTTTGAAAAGGTGAGGATACCTCGCTTTCATTTCGTTTCCAATTCGAGTGTCATTTCTCTATAGCATGATTCCTCCACAAAACTTTAACTTGTGGTATGACCTTTCTTGCAGGACATGCTCCTTCCTATCCAAAATCTTGACAGTCTTGTGAGACCCAGATTTTATCAATAAAGATTTAAATTTTGTCGAAATAATTTTTAATATTATGGTGTGAATTTGAGATAATATTATAGTTGTGGGTAGTATTTATAAATTTTGCAAAGTATGCACAGTGGTTATATTATATTCGATTGGTGCCTGGGAATATTCGGTTTAGCGGGGAATATTAAATGCAATGACTACTCAATCATTGGTGGACTCCACAATGTAATTATTGTCGGATCGAGAAAATGACAAATATATTTTATTGAAATAACGGCGGAAGTTTCACCGTGGTTCTTGTTGAACTACTTTCGGTAGTAAAAAAATACAAAGAATACGTGTGGTTGCATAAGTAGCTTACGATATTGATTATTGATGCTTATGTGAGAAGTCACTCGGTTTGATTCCATTATTGTCGATTAATAATATGAATTATTATAGCGATAATGACGTTTTGTTTTATTCGTATTATTAACGTAATAAAAGCGAAACATCTTTTATATAAAATAGAATACTTTATTAAAGTTATTCATAAATAGAATATATTATATTTTATTATGCATAGTGTTGCGTAGTGTTTTGCATAGTGTTTTGCATAGTATTGCATAGTGTTTGCATAGTAAAATGTTTTTATATAAATAGAATATATTATATTTTATTTAAAAGATTTTTCTTTAAATATGGACCGTCAGATTAAAGTAAATCAATCTGGACCGTTCATGGATTAATTCTTATGCATTCCATTTTCCTATAAATAGAAGCTCATTCCTTCATTATTTTCTTACGAATTCATTGAAACTCTAGAGAGAAACTATAGAGAGAAACTAGAGAGAAGAAAAGTATTCTCGCTACTTCACTTTGCCAATATTCGGTTCTTCTAAGGTAGGGAATATTATTTGTTTGCAAGTAAGAAGTGTTATTTTTCTTCTTGAAGAGAACTTCATTATTCCATTCATTATTATTACATTGGAATAACTTTGTAAAAGTGGCATACCCTATACATAACTTTGTATCATACGCGATATACCCTATACTTGGTGAAATCCTTATGTTATTCCATTGCTTATTATTACATTGGAATAACTTTGATGTCTGTGATTTACCTATACTTGGTGACATTCTTCTATTATTACATTGGAACATCACATGCGTGTGTTTTACAGGACTGGTTCCGATTTTATTATTACTGTTGGAACATCACATGCATGTGTTTTACAGGACACTGGTTAAAATCTTTATCATTACATTGGAATATCCTATCGTGTGTTTTACAACCGGATGGTTCCATCTTTATTATTACGTTGGAACATCCGTGATTGTGTAATTTCACGACACTGGTTCCGTTATTATTATTACATTGGAATAACTTTTATACATCTTAATACCGCATGCATGGTGATTTCTTTTGTTATTCCATTCTTTATTATACCCGGTTGGTTAAAACTTTGACTTTCTATACTCCATGAAATTAGTAGAATATCCTCGATATTTGCGTTTCATCCGATATCTTTTCACGAAAATATTCTTCCGATCATTCTTGAATTTTACTCTATGTAAACGAGTATTATGTTGACAATTTGGACGTTAATAATTCATGGATTAAATAATTCTTGAACTTGTTTTATTGAATTATTATGTCATTGTCATCATCCTCATGTTATATTATGTTATCTTTGGCTTACGTGCGTAGATGAACTTAGTATGATTATGACGAGGATCATTCGGTATAATCATGACTTGATATAAATGATGTGACAAAAGTCCTCAAAGTGGCACTGTAATGCGTTGATGGATAGTTTTTGGTATGATTATGACCGGGGTGATTCGGTATAGTCATGACCATTGATAACTTGATGAAAATCCTTGGCCAGTGTAGTACGGGGATGATTAGATGTGGTGGTTTATTTATTGGTGAGTCTCGTGATAAAATTGATGAAAACCTTTTAAAACCTAAAAGATAGTAGAATTTATTCTCTACTTGACTCTGTTAATGGATTGCTTTATTCATTATGATTAAACTTGTTGTCAATTGTATTTTATCGGTTTAACATCTTTGTTGAAGGCTAATGATAATTTATTACGCATTATCTTAGTCATAATATTTCTTCTTGGGCTAGTTGAGCTCACCCTTTCTTTCTTTGTTCTCTTGAAATGAGAACATAATTTGGAGACGAGTCGGGGAGCGAAGTAATGGTCGAGAGGATAGCATTAGTAGTCCTCACTATTACGTGAAATAGTGTGATAATAGTTGTAATGAGGACTCCTTTTGAGTTTGTATAATATCTAGTAGACAATATTTGTATTCAAACTCACGGTTTATATGTCGTATTGTACCACGGCAGTTATATTAGTAAGTTGTATTTGAATTTATGTACCATGTAAGTGGCGACCCAAGATGGGTGGCGTATACCTAATTTTGGGGGCGTCGCGGTTGGTATCGAGCTTAGGATATGATCCACGGCTAAGATGTGAGATAAGAACTAGGAGGGAGAGCGGAAATTCCTTCGCTAGTATGACCTACCTAAGTTTATTTGGTATTTAATTGGTCGGTCGGAGTATAGAGATAATATTTGATATATTAATTAACCCTTGTGTTGTGGCGGTGTTTGGAAATGGCAATTTGAAAATATTCACTGATGGAGTGAATGTGACCGTTGTGACACCTTTAATCACTAATCGAGTTAATGCGATTGTCGAGACGAGAAACAAATTAGAGATATCCACGTAGTGAATGAAGAACTAATTGTTGCTTTTAGAGCTAGTTGTAGAGAGTAGCGGTGAAAGTGAGGAAGAAGAGGAAAGAGAAGAGGAACACGAGGAGAATTGGTTAGAAGAAATTTATGATCAAAACTTAGAATTACAAAATCGTGTTCGTGAGCTAGAAGAACGGAGTTGAAGAACGGCAAACGGTCGTGGAACAAAGGGATACAACAATTCAAAATTGGGTTACCCGATATGTGATGCTCGAACAAAATCACGCTTTGGCGGGGTGTAAGATATTAAAGTTGGAATCGAGAATTTAAAAAACAAGGATCGGTGAAAGAAGAAACAAGCTGAAGCGAAGGAGAATAGACAATGCATGGGTAAAAGGCGCTAACGCGCGTTGATAGTGTAGAAAAAAGGCGTCCAGATCAATAAAGCCAAAATAGATGAAATGGACTTTGCTTTTTGGATGAGAATTGGGAGAACCCAACATCGAATTCGGAATTACCACATGCATAGCGGTCAACCCGAATTCGATATGGATCGGAGAATAATGATTCAAATCATGGATCGAGGAATGTGAAGAAGCACTTAAGGGTGGAATGTACCCTATAGTAAAGTCAAACTTCGATAATTTAAGCGAGGCGTTTATTGAGAAAACCCAACGAAGTTATTACGGGTAAGTTAATTATAAATTAATCTGAAGTCTATACTTTATTCAACACAAGTTCTACCCACTCTTTTATTTCACCTAGTTGTGTTCAACGTTTAAATTTGATTAGAAGAAGTTAAACTTTGACTTATTGGTTGAAACTTCGTTAGTAGGAACCTTCGTTACCTCTTTGTTTATTAATCTTGTTGTTTCAAATAAACACTTTCACGTTACTGTCGATATTGTCTCTTTGAAAATATTTGCCTTTGAGGTAATTTTGAAAATGATTGATTAACTACTCATTATTCTTTTTCATAAGGTTGTTAGCTTTTATATTTATACCAACTTTGTTATCTGAATTCAAAGTAACCAAACCCTAAAGTTAATCTTTGTTATATCAAGCCATAAGTAAAGAGCCCCGAACCTTTCATTGTTGACTTCCTTGTGTGGAATGCAAAGCCGGACTTTACGTAGGCGACATCATGAATGAAGATGACAAGGTTATAGGTATCATTATGAGGTCTTATCTAGGTTAAGGGATAGAAGTCACAGTTGATATCAATGTGACGTCTTATCCAAGTCTTGGATAAGAGTCACGAGTGTTGAATGATATTTCTATTATTAATAAATTTCTGGTGTATTCTTGAAGACTTCTTAGCCTACTTAGGCGTGAAATCGAATTTTGTATTGACCCCGAAGACAAAACCCATTTCTTAAACCCTCAAATATTTCTTCAACTAAAATGAGCAGTTTACGTGGTTTATGATGAAAGTCATAATAAAAGCATTGGAATAATGAAAATCATGGGTATTCGTGGTATTAGTAAGTTTTATGATGAGTTATGTTGGTTAGTATGTAAAAACATGAAAGTTTCTTAGAAATCACAAAGAGTTGAAAATCGATTTTGATGAAAAGCGTAACATGAAATTCAATTGACCATATCTCTTATTATATTTTGAATTTTTGAATGTGGTCAAGTCCTAGAGTTAGATCTACGAGTTACCTAACTAATCCAAGTGGAATTACTGGAAAAGGTGTTGTGGATTTTTGTGTTGACTGATTTTAGCAAAGGAGGCCAAAGCAGTAAATTTCAAAATGCTACTTGCCCAGAAACTTTAAGGGACTGTTTCGGCCACTTAAATTATGAGAAAAATTCTGGGTTTTGGGACATGAAAGTATATGGTATAAAGTACCTCCTGTCCAAAAATGAGCTCATTCGACTTAAAATGAGCAAGTTATGACTATTTCAATATTTAGGTTTTCCGAATAAAAAGCGCTATAATAGGAGTTCTATAACTCCGATGACCATGAAATTTAAACTAGAAGCTTACGTTAACATGTGTAAGATCCTGCCAAGATTTGGGAATTTTGGAGTTAAACTTGAGGTAGCTAATTTCTTAAGGAATTAATTAGAAATTGATTTTTGAAAAATAGTAAATGAATTTTAAAAATTCGAGAAAAATATATTTTCATTATGGGACTATATTATGCTAAATCCCAGAAAAGAAATATTTTTGGGACTAATTTGGTATTTTTCATGAAAATAGTTTAATTCTGAACATATGAGTTAAATATGTTATGTGAAGTAATAAAGTTGAAAATAGGATTTTTATGGCTAGAGAATCCTATATAGAATATATGCATATTTTTGATGAGGATTTGATAATTGGTGATGATATTTTATGAGTATGGCATTTTGAATGATTAAATACATTATATGGTAAAGCGTAAACAATTGAGATAAATTGTTTATAAATTTAAGAAGTGATTAAAATATTATTATAATATTAATGTTATTAGATTATGAGATTATTAAGTGATTGATAACATGGGGATATTCTTGAATCTGGATAAATTATATTATAAATGTTTAATATTTATCCTTTATCTCATTTGATTGATTCTTTATATCATTATCCTCATTGCTTATATTATGTTGAAAGTCATACGTGGCTTTTGTAGTGCATAGATGGACTTGGTATGATTATGACCGAGGATTGTTGGGTATAATCATAATAGTAATTGAAAACACAATTATCTTTGGTAGTAGTGCATAGATAATTTGTGGTCGTGATATCTTAATGAATACACAATTATCTTTGGTAGTAGTGCATGGATAATTTGTGGTCGTGATCTTAATGAATACACAATTATCTTTGGTAGTAGTGCATGGATAATTTGTGGTCGTGATACTAATGAATACACAATTATCTTTGTCAGTAGTAGTGCATGGATAATTTGTGGTCGTGTAATCTTAATGAATACACAATTATCTTTGGTAGTAGTGCATGGATAATTTGTGGTCGTGATCTTAATGAATACACAATTATCTTTGTCGTCGTAGTGCATGGATAATTTGTGGTCGTGATCTTAATGAATACACAATTATCTTTGGTAGTAGTGCTTGGATAATTTGTGGTCGTGATCTTAATGAATACACAATTATCTTTGGTAGTAGTGTATGGATAATTTGTGGTCGTGATACTAATGAATATCCTTGGCATGTAGTGCAGGGATGATTCGATGTTATGAATTAATTATTGAGCTGAGTCTCAACAATGAAATATTAATTCATGGATGTGGTAAAAGTCATCTTTGGCCGTAGTGCATTGATAAAGACTTGGTATGATTATGACCAAGGATTATTCGGTATAATCATGACCGTAATTGAAAACACGAGTATCCTTGGCCAGTGGTGCATGGATAATTCGTGGTCGTGATACTATTAAGCTGCGTCTCGGCATTATTGGTTTTACAGATTGTATATCTTTGCTTTTGTAGTGCAAAGATGAATTGTTAATGAATAGCTTAAAGCGGATTTCAAAGATGAATTTAATATTTTTAAACGATAAAGGTATTCAAGGTATCCTCATCTCTTTATCATACCAGTATCGTACCCTAATTTCGAGGGAGAAATTCCATAAGGAGGGAGATTGTGAGACCCCAGATTTTATCAATAAAGATTTAAATTTTGTCGAAATAATTTTTAATATTATGGTGTGAATTTGAGATAATATTATAGTTGTGGGTAGTATTTATAAATTTTGCAAAGTATGCAAGTGGTTATATTATATTCGATTGGTTGGGGAATATTAGGTTTAGCGGGGAATATTCGTACAACTACTCAATCATTGGTGGACCCTACAATGTAATTATTGTCGGATTGAGAAAACGACAAAATATTTTATTGAAATAACGGCGGAAGTTTTTACTGTAGTTCTTGTTGAACTACTTCGGTAGTAAAAGTACGATGTCATGTGGTTGTATAGTAAGCACACGGTATTGATTATTGATCTTTATGAGAAGTCACTCGGTTTGATTCCATTATTGTCGATTAATAATATGAATTATTATAGCGATAATGACGTTTTGTTTTATTCATTATTATTAACGTAATAAAGCGTAAACATCTTTTTATATAAAATAGAATACTTTATTAAAGTTATTACATAAATAGAATATATTATATTTTATTATGCATAGTGTTGCATAGTGTTTTGCATAGTGTTTTGCATAGTATTGCATGTTGTTTGCATAGTAAAATGTTTTTTATATAAATAGAATATATTATATTTTATTTAAAAGATTTTTCTTTAAATATGGACCGTCAGATTAAAGTAAATCAATCTGGACCGTTCATGGATTAGTTACTATGCATTCCATTTGTTAGGTTTGTAATATTCATAACGCAATCAAAATTGCAAAAATTAGTGGAAGCGTGTAAAATCAGAGTTTAAAAAATTTACAAACCATATACCCGGATCATCCTTTATGCACAATTATTAATTAAACGAAAAGATAAAGAATAAATCATACCCTTGAAGATCAAGCTTCCTCAGGTACAAGTTCACCTCCAAATCCTTTCGCGTTCAATCTTGAATCCACCGGGTTTGGTTCCTTCCTTTGATCAACGTTAGCCACCCAAATGTTTGGCCTCTAGAGGTGATCCACCAAGGAAGAAGAAAATTCAAGAAGAAGGGGTATTAGCTCAAACCCTAGTTTTTCTATCTCAATAGAAAGGGTGTACTCATCTAACTATTGGAATTATTACGTAGTTGTTAAAAGTCAACAACTCATAACACCCATAATAAGACTCCTCTTATTTATAGATGTGGGCAACCCATCTTAACAATTAAGGAATTGGGTTTTATTTAATTAATTAAATTCTTTTAATTAATTAAGCTCCCTAATCTTATTAGGGATAATTAATTAAACTCTTTTAATTAATTTTCCTTCCTAATCCAATTAGGAATAAATGAGAGTACTTATATTAAATTAATTCCTAAACTCTTTTAGAAATTAAAATAATAATAATTGTAATAATATTAATAAGACTCCTCTTATTAATTTATATTTAATATTTCTAAAATATTAAATAATAAATATTAAGCTATTTAATTTATTCTATCACCATAGATTAAATTAAATATACTTAATATATTATTACGATTATGCCATTAACTTCTTAAATAATTATTCTTCCTTTTATGGTGTGACCCTTTAGGTTCTCCATATTAAACTAGGTTGTGAATAAATCAATTAGAACAATTCTAATCTTATTTAAATAAATAAATTAAACAATTAATTTATTTAAATAATATTTATTCTACAATAGGGATAAGCCTCCCTAGCGATCGGCGACTTTCCGGATAATATAGATTCCAACATTAATCATTAAAGAACTTTTGAGTAAATAGTTACAAATACAATTCAATCCTTCCACCATACAATGTCCCAATTAAATATAAGACATGGAATTCTTGTCACAAGTCTTATTTTATTTAATTATATGTATTTCGATCCTTAAATGCACAACTCAAATAATGCAAATTAGAAACTCCTTTCTAATTTCATTCGCCTTGGCCAAGGACTACTCGGTTGTCATTTATCGAATCACATAGGACATTTCTCTTCTTTTATTAGAAGTGGTAGATTCTTTATTGATCATACATTATCTCCATATACAACTTATTATACCCAAGCATACCCTTTGATATACCCTAAGGGTCTTAAGGAATAAGTCAAAGTATAACTCATCATACACGAAGATACTATGATGATCTCAAGTCCAAGGATTACTTGTCAGACTACTATCACTTCGAGGAATTCCTATTGATGACAAATAAAACTCCATTAGGTATTCCTTAGCGAGCCACGTTCAAATTGAACTTATTCTCTAATAAGCACCTACATACTTGCTTTAGTGTCTCCACACAAATGATCGTGAGATCAATCATCCTCATCCAATGAGCAAGCAACGTATGTACCAATCTATCCGGATTCACTAATCCCCAATTTAGTAATCCAATGATTGGGAACTATTTTAGTTTTTAAGCTTTCTAAGAATTTAGATCTCATTAGAATGATCATCATCATTATTCTAAAAGCATTGCTTAAAACTATGGGTTTATCACATATTATAAAACAGCATCATGTAGATAATTAAAAGCCTTTAATAAATTAATACTTTTTATTAATAAATGAATAAGATTGTTACAAAGTATATGCTTTATCATCAAACATGATTGGCTTGTGTGCATACTACTTTCACCATTTTCCTATAAATAGAAGCTCATTCCTTCATTATTTTCTTACGAATTCACTGAAACTCTAGAGAGAGAAACTATAGAGAGAAAGAAGAAAAGTATTCTCGCTACTTCACTTTGCCAATATTGAGGTTCTTCTCGGTAGGGAATATTATTTGTTGTACCCGTGGGTGTTATTCTTTCTTCTTGAAGAGAACTTCATTATTCCATTCATTATTATTACATTGGAATAACTTTGTAAAAGTGGCATACCCTATACATAACCTCGTGATATCGTGGCATACCCTATACTTGGTGAAATCCTTATGTTATTCCATTGCTTATTATTCATTGGAATAACTTTGTATCTGTGTTTTCCCTATACTTGGTGACATTCTTCTATTATTACATTGGAACATCACGCTCGTGTGTTTTACACCGGATCCGGTTCCGCTTTTTATTATTACGTTGGAACATCACATGCGTGTGTTTTACACCGGACCGGGTTCCGCCTCTTTATCATTACATTGGAATATCCTATCGTGTGTTTTACAGGATCCGGGTTCCATCTTTATTATTACATTGGAACATCCCGTCGGTGTGAATTTCACGACCGATTCCGTTATTATTATTACGTTGAAATAACTTTCATCTGCAAGTACCGCATGCGTGGTGATTTCTTTTGTTATTCCATTCTTTATTATACCAGTTGGTTAAAACTTTGACTTCTATACTCCATGAAATTAGTAGAATATCCTTGATATTTGCGTTTCATCCAAAGATCTTTTCACGGAAATATTCTTCCGATCATTCTTGAATTTTACTCTATGAAACAAATATTATGTTGACAATTTGGGCGTTAATAATTCATGGATTAAATAATTCTTGAACTTGTTTTATTGAATTATTATGTCATTGTCATCATCCTCATGTTATATTATGTTATCTTTGGCTTACGTGCATAGATGAACTTAGTATGATTATGACCGAGGATGGATCATTCGGTATAATCATGACTTGATATAAATGATGTGACAAAAGTCCTCAAAGTGGCCCTCAGAATGCGTTGATGGATAGTTTTGGTATGATTATGACCGGGGTGATTCGGTATAGTCATGACCATTGATAACTTGATGAAAATCCTTGACCAGGTGGATACGAGGGGATGATTAGATGTGGTGGTTTATTTATTAAAAGTGAGTCTCAAATGATAAAAATTGATGAAAACCTTTTAAAACCTAAAAGATAGTAGACTTTATTCTCTACTTGACTACTGTTAATGGATTGCTTATTCACTGCAGATTAAACTTTGTTGTCTATTGTATTTTATCGGTTTAACTCTGTTGAAGGCTAATGATAATTTATTACGCATTATCTTAGTCATAATATTTCTTCTTGGGCTAGTTGAGCTCACCCTTTCTTTCTTTGTTCTCTTGAAATGAGAACATATTTGGGACGAGTCGGGAACGTAAGTAATGGTCCGAGGAGGATAGCATTAGTAGTCCTCACTATTCCGTGAAATAGTGTGATAATAGTCGTAATGAGGACTCCTTTTGAGTTTGTATAATATCTAGTAGACAATATTTGTATTCAAACTCATAGTTTTATGTCGTATTGTACACAGCAGTTATATTAGTAAGTTGTATTTGAATTTATGTACCATGTAAGTGGCGACCCAAGATGGGTGACGTATACCTAATTTTGGGGGCGTCACAGGTACCTCCTCATACGTTAAGTCTTTGGCTATCTCGTCCGGTTCTAACTCTATAACGTGGTTCGGGTCTTTCACATATTTACGGCACCGATATGTGAAACACATTATGAACACGAGACATACTTGGAGGTAACGCAGTGAAGTCATAGGCTACATTTCCTACTCGGTCAAGAATTTGAAATGGACCAATAAATCATGGATTAAGCTTTCCTCTCTTCCCAAATCTTGTAACTCCCTTCCATGGAGCAACTCGCAACAATACATGATCCCCCACACTAAATTCCACGTCCTTTCGATGAAGATCCGCATAACTCTTTTGTCGATCTTGTGCTTGGTTTGTATACGTTGTCGAATCATTTGAATCTTTTCGGTAGTCATCACGTATTTAACTCGGGTCCCAACAATGTTGCTTCACCCACCTCATCCCAACATATCGAGAAACGACATTTTTCATCCATATAATGCTTGAATGGAGCCACACCTATACTTTCCACGATAAGCTGTTGTTGTAGGAGAATTCCACCAATGGTAAATACTTATCCCAACCGCCCTTGAAGTCAGGACACGAGTCTTAATAAATCTTCAAGAGTTTGAATAGTCCTCTCTAATTGTCCGTCCGTTTGGGGATGGTATGTAGAACTAAATCGCAAATTCGTGCCCATAGCTTTTTTGCAAGCTAACCCAAAATCTTGAAGTGAATCTTGGGTCACGATCCAAAACTATGGATACAGCATGCCATGCAACCTCACAATCTCATTCACGTACATACTAGCAAGGCGTTCAAGGAATAAGTCTCCCAGATTCGGCAAGAAATGAGGAGACTTGGTTAATCTATCAACAATAACCCAAATAGCATTGATGCCTTGAGAAACCGTAGGAAGACCAATGCTTGAAATCCATGGTAATGTGTTCCCACTTCCATTCCAGGAATCTCAAGTGGTTGCAACGGACCCTTAGGTACTAGATGCTCCGCCTTTACACGTTGACAAGTTAAACACATTGAGATAAACTTTGCAATCTCTCTCTTCATATTGTTCCACCAAAATGTATGTCGAAGATCACGATACATTTTAGTACTTCGAGGATGGATTGCAAATGGTGTATTGTGTGCCTCCATCATAATCTTGTACTTCAAATCGAGTCGTTAGGAACACAAAGTCTAGAGTGGACTCAAGTATTCCTTCTTCATCAATTCTCGCCCTAATTGCTCCTTCTTATACTTTCTTCTTCATACGCATAAGCTCTTGATTCGGTGGCTTGAGCAACCTTAACTTTTTTATTAAAGTTGGCTCTATGCGTATACTTGACATCATCGCACTTGTTCCTCAGATATGATCTTCTACTCAACGCTACGCCTACCACGTTCGCTTTTCAGGATGGTATTGAATAGTGTGGTCGTAGTCTTTCAATAGTTCGAGCCAACCTCGTGTCGCGATGTTGAGTTCTTTTGAGTGAAGAAATATTTAAGGCTTTTATGGTCCGAATATATCTCCACTTTCTCCCATATAGATAGTGCCTCCATATCTTTAGCATGAAAACGATCGGGCCGCCTAACTTTAGATCATGAGTAGGATAATTCCTCTCATACTCTTTAAGTTGTCATGAGGCATAGGCTATGACTTTCCCACGTTGCATGAGAACACATCCTAACCCTTTGCGCTCGAAGCATCGCCAGTAGATAACAAATCCATCAAGAACCGGATGGTATTGTTAGAACAGTCTTGAAATAAGTCTCCTCTTAAGCTCTTGGAAACTTTTCTCGCATTCTTCGCTCCAAACAAATTTTGTATCCTTCCGAGTTAACTGAGTTAATGGAGTAGCGATTCGAGAAAACCCTTCCACGAATCTCCGATAATAACCAGCTAAGCCCAAAAAGCTACGTACTTCGGTCACCGACTTCGGTTGCTCCCAACTTTGTATTGATTTAATCTTCGCCGGGTCCATGGATACTCCATGTTTCGACACCACGTGCCCAAGGAATGCTACTTCCTCAAGCCAGAACTCGCATTTCTTCAATTTGGCATATAGTTTGTTTTCACGAAGCCTTTGGAGTACCAGCTTCAAATGGTGCTCATGATCTTCACGACTTTTGGAATATATAAGGATGTCATCAATAAAGACAACAACAAACTAATCCAAATATTCCTTGAATACTCGGTTCATCATATCCATGAAAGCCGCAGGAGCATTAATTAGTCCGAAAGACATGACTAAGAATTCATAATGCCCATACCGGAGTTACGAAGGCGATCTTTGGAATATCCTCGCTTTTAATCTTCGGTGATGATATCCAAGCGAAGATCGATTTTTGAAAAGAATTGTGCCCCTTGCAATTGGTCAAACAAGTCATCAATACGAGGTAGAGGATACCTATTCTTGATGGTGACATGGTTCAATTCCGATAGTCAATACAAAGTCGCATACTCCCGCTTTCTTCTTTTACAAATAAAAGCAGGAGCACCCCGAGGAGATGTACTAGGGCTAATGAAACCGATGTCCAACAATTCACGTAGTTGGACCTTTAACTCCTGAAGTTCAATAGGAGCCATTCGATATGGGGTTTTAGAAATGGGCTTTGTACCAAAGTTCAAGATCAATAAAGAATTCAACTTCACGTTACGGGGTAGGCAAAGGAAGTTCTTCTTGAAATCGTCAGGAAAGTCAATAACAACAGAATATTATTCAAATTTGACGTGTCTTTATTCAAATCCATAACATGGGCTAAGAAAGCTTGACATCCGTTTTATAATAAACGAATAGCTTTATGATTAGATATGACGTTGATTGATTTTAATGGTTTAGTTGCTTGAATTAAATATAACAGGGTTGGTTAGGAATATGAAAACTAACAACCTTACGAAAACAATCAATTTTGGCATAATGAGTAGTTAACCAATCAATCCCTAAAATCACATCAAAAGCAAGTATCTTTAAAGAGATAAGGTCAACGGTAAGGTGATGGTGCCAACTTGAATCAAACAAGATTTATAAGCGGTGGATGTGATGAAAGTTTCTCTAACGGAGTTTCCACAGATAGGTCAAAGTCTAATTTCTCCGAGTCAAGTTTAAACGTTGAGCACATGCGGGAGAGATAAATGAATGGGTAGCACCGGTATCAAGTAAGGTATAAACTTCGCAAGAATTTATAAATAGCTTACCGTGATAACCTCGTTTGGGTCCTCGCATTATGACGATCCACAACAAACGCTCTTCCGGAATCGTTGACTTTGACTTTTACGGGACGATGTTTTTAGTCACCACCCCATTGAACTAGGTTTTATTCTACCGTCATAATCTCGGCGATATGTCCTTCCTTTCCACAATTATAGCATACCTTGAACTGTTGTGGACGGTTTGATCGATATGTCCCTCTTTCCGCATTTATAGCATATAATGGGTGGTCGTTCTCTCCTCCCTTAGAACCGATTCTTCACGCAAGACCGTCGTCTTCACATGGTCGTTGTTAAATCTCCTCTTTTTAAAATCTCCTCCGACTCGCTTCTTCATTTTCATGACCATGATTACCACTAGAGTGGTAACCATTTTGTCCGTCTGTTTCTTTCTCCATTTGGTTATCATTATTACATTGATCGCTATCTCCGGTACGATCCCGGTTGTGGTCCCTCGGTGAATGTAGTACTCGTTATCTCGCTCTAATAATTGAGCCACATTTTACAACATCCTGAATAAAGAAAATTTATGAGAAATGAGATCTTGATGTATCTTAGGGTTTCAAACCTCTAAGAAACATCCGCGTCATCGTTCCTCATTCTCCACCAAATGAGGTGCAAACACGGATAACTCGCAAACTTTGCCTCGTCATTGAGACACACCGTCGTGTTGTTTTGTTCTAATCGATGAACTCCACTTCCTTCATATACGTGAACACTTTCGTGAAAGTATTTGTCATTAAATAGCTTCTCAAACGTCTCCCAAGACATGCCGAAAGTTGTTTGGATGGGTACGCTTCCTGAGACTCCCACCATGATGATGTCTCTTTCGCCACGGAACATAAAGGTGGCGAATGGAACCTTCGTTCCTCCGTGCATCCCAAGACATCGAATATCTTAGTAATTTGCTTGACCCATGTTTCCGCAATGATCGGATCTGGCTTTCCTTAAATTACGGTGGTCCCAACTCTTTGAATCGCTTGCATTT
Organism: Panax quinquefolius; assembly: GCA_020205615.1. Taxonomy (NCBI): domain Eukaryota; kingdom Viridiplantae; phylum Streptophyta; class Magnoliopsida; order Apiales; family Araliaceae; genus Panax; species Panax quinquefolius. The sequence continues at coordinate 6,690,119 of CM035158.1, forward strand.
GTGACAACCCGTGAATTGCTATCATTTCCTCCCGTATTTTGAACACGAGTCTCCTCAAATCGATTTTGCATGAAGCGCAAAAAACTTCTAAACATCCCTCGTTCATCATACGCTTCAATGGTGTTGTTCACATGAGGAACATTGCCGACTGTTGTTGACGTTCTCCTCCGTTGGTGAGTAATGAGCGTCTCCACGGTCTCATTTCCATTGTTAATATTCTCGGTCGACATTCTCAAACATCGTCATAAAACAAGGGTTAATTAAGGAAATCAATATATCACATAATATCCCTATATCTTGACCAACTAACAAATAAGCTTAGGTAGGACACACTAGCGAAGGATTTACTCGTCTCTCCCTCCTAGTTCTATTCCCGATCTCCGCCGAGATCATATCCCTAAGCTCGATACCAACCGTGGCGCCCCAAAATAGGTATACATCACCCATTTCGAGTTGTCAATACATGGTACGTAAACAACTACAACTTTATTATTACAACAAGAAAGCTGTGAGTTTAAATACAAATATTATCTTACAGACAATATCTATACTCAAATAAATCCTCATCACATTTATTGATACATTATTTTACAAAAATGGTGAGGACTACTAAACAACTCTCTCTAGAACCTTCATTCCATACCCGACTCGTACTCACATTTATATTCTCGCCTCCCGAGAAAAATGGAACAAAATGGAAAAGGGTGAGCTCAACTAGCTCAAGAAAGAATATTATGACTAAAATAATATACAACAAATTACCGTTAGTCTTCAACAGGGAAAAATCTAATAGAATCTGATAGACAACAAATTTTAAATCAATATTCGCAATGAAATAATAATTCATTAGAAGAGTTAAGTAGAGAATGCAAACTACTATCTTCATGTATGAATTTAAAAGTTCATCGTCATCTTTTATCCCCGTAACATCAATCAATATACATACGGAATCAAATATTCATCTTTGCACTACTGGGCCAAAGATATTCATCGATTGGTCATGTTCATTTAAACACTGTTCATCTTTTTGACTACTGACCAAAGATATTCTTCAGAAATCATTCATCTTTGCACTACACGTGCCAAAGATATTCAATAATATCATCATTTAAGGCGAGGATGATGAAAATATTTTTTAAAGAAAGCGAATCCGGTGAAACAAAATGACAAGGATTAAGGATTAAGGATTCGTACTTTGTTTTATCCATGTTCAACAATACCTCAAAATAATCATAGTGGTGTAAAATTCAAGAATGATCAAAACATGGATACAATCAAAGCTAGTATCCGAATAGATATTTTGGGGACGAAAAGAAGAAATTTTATTTTTCGATGAATAGTCAGATATCGTGAATAGTGCTTGATATCGTGAATAGTAACTCAGACACCAAAAGATAGAAATTCCACAAAAAAACATCTTCACGCTTCATTTAATAGTACTCGTGAATAGTAACTCGTGAATAGTAACTCATAAATAGTAACTCGTGAATAAGTAACTCATGAATAAGTAACCCGACATGAAAAAGTTCCAAATTTGATAAAAAGTTCCAACCAATATTTCAAAGATAATGATATTGAAGAAATAATATCATTTGAGAAGAAAATAACATCCCTTACCTCGAAAGATTAGTACTTTATTTGGAATACCGCAAGTATAGTCTTTGAAGGAACTTGCACCGTTTAACAATACTCAAAGTATACTCAAAATACTCACAAGAATACGCCGATCGATAATATAGAGAGAAAACTTGATTTACGGTGTGATTTTCAATTCTAACCCAAGACCCTATTTATAGGAAAATACTTAGAACACCAAAGTAGAAAATTTATTAAAATATTAATATATATATAAAATCTTCACGCACACCTTTGAATCTGAATTTTAGCAATTGAACACATGCCTCTCACATGCAAAAAAACGTTTTTTGTAAAAAAATATATTTAAAACTTCAAAATTAATTATTTTGGAGCTTGAACTTCAATAATTCATAATAAATAGCCCTTTTATCAGAAAATTCGAATCTCACGTGTTTTTATAGGAAATTCAATTTCTACAACTTTGCGTAAGAAAGTTTTACCAAATTCCAAATGGAAATTGATAGAAATCCACAAGCGATTCGATTTTACAATTTATAATCAAATTTCGATCAATAAATGGGGTCCACCGAGCATGTTTTAACATGTTTTAAACATTTATTGCAACAAAAATACTCTTCCTCCTCGTATACTCATATATCCCACATTCGTTGTAAAAATATCACCATTATTATATTATTAAAATATAATAATATATTTAAATGAATTATTTTATCGGAAAGAGATAAAATTTCAATTTTCAACAATTGTCATATTAAAATTTTTCTCCATCTATATCCACATAAAATCAATATTTTCCTCATCATATGAATCAATAATTAATTATTCACAAATAATATTACTGAGAATCACAATATTGACAACCGTGCGGTTCAGAAAGAGGGGCTTTCAATAAGAATTTCTTCTTCTACTGGCGCAATTAGGTGACCAAACCTCTCCTGACGAGAACTTTCTAGACATTGCCAATAATGTTATCTAATAATATTATTGAGATAATATGAATTATTGCTTCGATAATGAAAAATCTTGTGTAATGACAATTATTGAAACAACAACAATATAAAATATCAACGCATGACAATTATTAACTTAATTAAATCTTTGAGCAATAATTATCGTAACCATTATTGAGTAGTGCCTTCAATAATTGGTGCAATACTGCAAGTGCTTCTTGCTGCAACGCGTATTCATCGTGTTTTAACCCAACGGTATTCCAATATAGTGTTAGCGGTAATAACTTCTGTAGTTATTTTTAAACAACTTATATTTATCGTTTTCTTCATCCAATCGCTTTTCAGTTATGGGGCCCAATCATGGTCATGGCTGGCCGTCATTTAATATTCCCAGAAGCGATGCGAATATTCCACGACCAAAACGAATATTCCCAAACAACAATGAATATTTTATAACCACTTGCTTATTTTGAAATATTTGCGTATTTAACCCCTAACTATCCACATTAATCAAATCAACCCTTACTATTTCAAAATAATAAATAGAGAAAATTAAATTTCATTAATAATAAGTTGGGGTCTTACAACCCACATTCGTTGTAAAAATATCACCATTATTATATTATTAAAATATAATAATATATTTAAATGAATTATTTTATCGAAAAAGATAAAATTTCAATTTTCAACAATTGTCACATTAAAATTTTCTCCATCTATATCCACATAAAATCAATATTTTTCTCATCATATGAATCAATAATTAATTATTCACAAATAATATTACAGAATCACAATATTGACAACCAGGCAGTTCCCAGGAAAAAGGGGGCTTTCCAATAAGAATTTCTCCTTATTGGCGCGCAATTAGGTGACCAAACCTCTCCTTAGGCGAACTTTCTAGACATCGCCAATAATGTTATCTAATAATATTATTCGAGATAATATGAATTATTGCCCGATAATGAAAAATACTATGTAATGACAATTATTGAAACAATGACAATATAAAATATCAACGCAAACAATTATTAAATCAATAAAATAAAATATTGAATAGTAATTACGTAACCATTATTGAGTAGTGTCTTCACGTAAGAATCAATAATTGGTGCAATACCTGAGTGTCTTCTTGTGTTTTAACCAACCGAGTATTTTTAAAGATAACTGTGAATAACTACGCCCGTTATTTTTAAACAACTTATATTTGTCTTTTTTCTTCATCCAATCGCTTTCGTTATGGGGCCCATAAAAGATTATGTCGTCGCATTCGAATATTCCCACAACGCAATGAAGAATATTCCACGACCAAACGAATATTCCCCGACAACAATGAATATTTTATAACCACTTGCTTATTTTGAAATATTTGCGTATTTTACCCATAACTATCCACATTAATCAAATCAACCCTTACTATTTCAAAATAGAGAAAATTAAATTTCATTAATAATAAGTTGGGGTCTTACTGATAGCTTTATATTGATTGTTTTAATTTAGAATCTTGATCTTTCGAGGTAAGGGATATTTTTTTTTTCGTAATGATATTATTTATTCAATATCATTATCTTTGAAATATTGATCTGAAGTTTTATCAAATTTGGAACTTTTGGTGTTGAGTTCTTATTCACGATATCTGACCTTTATTCACGATACGACTATTAATTATTTACTGAATCTGGCATTATTCATCGAAAAATGAAAATTTTCCTTTTCGCGTCTAAAATATCTATTGTGGATACTAGCTTTGATTGTATCCATGTTTTGATCATTCTTGAATTTTACACCACTATGATTATTTTTGAGGTATTTTTGGACATGGATAAAACAAAGTACGAATACTTAATCCTTAATCCTTGTCATTTTGTTTCCTTTGGATTCGTTCTTTAAAAATATTTTCATCATCCTCGGTCTTAAATGATGATATTATTGAATATCTTTGGCACGTAGTACAAAGATGAATGATTTCGATGAATATCTTTGGCTAGTAGTGCAAAGATGAACAAGTGTTTAGATGAACATGACCGGTGATGAATATCTTTGGCACTGTAGTGCAAAGATGAATATTTGATTCGGATATATATTGATTGATGTTGCGGGGATAAAAGATGAGCGATGAACTTTTAAATTCATACATAGAAGATAGTAGTTTGCATTCTTTACTTAACTATTCTAATGAATTATTATTTCATTGCGAATATTGATTTAAAACTTGTTGTCTATTGTATTCTATTAGATTTTTCCCTGTTGAAGACTAATGATAATTTGTTGTATATTATCTTAGTCATAATATTCTTTACTGTTCTAGTTGAGCTCACCCTTTTCCTTTTTGTTCCATTTTTCTTCTCGGGGAGGCGAGAATATAGCATTTAGTACAGTCGGGGGTATGGAATGAAGGTTAGAGAGAGTTGTTTAGTAGTCCTCACCATTTTTGTAAAATAATGTATCAATAAATATGATGAGGATTTATTTGAGTATAGATATTGTGTGACGCCCCCAAAATAGGTCCATTCCATCCAACCCATTCTAAGTCGCCATATACATGGTACAAAAATAACTACAACTTATTATTACAACATATAAACTGTTAGTTTAAATACAGATATTGTCATCTAGGCAATATTCACACGCAAATAAATCTCCATCATAATTATTGATACATTATTTTACAAAAATGGTGAGGACTACTAAACAACTCTCTCTAGAACCTTCATTCTATACCAGGCTAGACTAGTACTATTTTACATTCTCGCCTCCACGAGAAGAAAAATGGAACAACAAGGAAAAAGGTGAGCTCAACTAGCCCGATAAAGAATATTATGACTAAGATAATATACAACAAATTATCGTTAGTCTTCAACAGGGAAAAAATCTAATAGAATACAATAGACAACTAGTTTTAAATCAATCTTCGCAATGAAATAATAATTCATTAGAAGAGTTAAGTAGAGAATGCAAACTACTATCTTCTATATATGAATTTAAAAGTTCATCATCGATATTTTATCCCCGTAACATCAATCAATATATATCGGAATCAAATATTCATCTTTGCATTATGTGCCAAAGATATTCATCAATTCATGTTCAATTAAACACTGTTCATCTTTGCACTACGGGCCAAAGATATTAATCGATGAGTCATGTTCATCTCAACACTGTTCATCTTTACACTACTGGCCAAAGATATTCATCAAGAAATCATTCATCTTTGCACTACTGAGCCAAAGATATTCAAGAATATCATCATTTAGATCTGAGGATGATGAAAATATTTCAAAAAAACGAATCCGGTGAAACAAAAGAACAAATATTAAGGATTCGTATTTTAAACAATCTCAATTCAAAAATACTTCATAAGTAATCAGAGTGGAGTAAAATTCAAGAATGATCAAAACATGGATACAATCAAAGCTAGTATCCATAATAGATATTTTGGACAAAAAGAAGAAATTTTATTTTTTGGTGAATAGTGCCGTATTCGTGAATAGTGCCGTATACGTGAATAGTGCCGTATACGTGAATAGTAACTCCGACACCAAAAGATAGTAATTTCACAAAAAAACATCTTCACGCTTCGTGAATAGTAATTCGTGAATAGTAATTCGTGAATAGTAACTCATGAATAGTAACTCGTGAATAGTAACTCATGAATAGTAACCCCGACATGAAAAAGTTATAAATTTGATAAAATTTCCAACCAATATTTCGGCATAATGATATTGAAGAAATAATATCATTTTCGAATAAAATAACATCCCTTACCTCGAAAAGACAATACTTCTAGTTGAAACAGGATATAGGCTATGACTTGAACTCGCATCAGATATAGCAATACTCAAAGTATACTCAAAATACTCACAAGAATACGTTTCGATAATATAGAGAGAGAAAACTTGATTTACGGTGTGATTTTCAATTCTAACCTAAGCACCTATTTATAGGAAAATGCTTTAGAACACCAAAGCGAGAAAATTTAATATAATATATTATTAATAATAAATTTTCCTCACGCCTCTTTGGAAATCAGATCCTAACATTTCCCACATGCCAACCTTCTAGAAAAAGTAATAAAAAAACGTTTTTCATAAAATAAATAATTAAAACTTACAAAAATCAATTATTTCAGAGCTTCGGAACTTCAATAATTCATAATAAATAGCCCTTTTATCAGAAAATTTGAATCTCGCGACTTTTTATAGGAAATTCAATTCTCTACAACTTTGCAGAAGAAATTTTTTCCAAATTCCAAATAGAAATTGACCGAAATCCATAAACGGGCGATTTTACAGGCTATAATCAAATTTCAGTCAAGAAATGGGGTCCACCGACACATAAAACATGCTTTAAATATTTTTGGTAAAAAAAATACTCCTCCTCCACATATACTCATATATCCCACATTCATCGTAAAAATATCATCATTATTATATTATTAAAATATAATAATATATTTAAATAAATTATTTTATCAGAAAAAGATAAAATCTTAATTTTCAACAATTGTCACATTAAAAATTTCTCCATCTATATCCACATAAAATCAATAGTTTCCTCATCATATAAATCAATAATTAATTATTCACAAATAATATTATAGAATCACAAGATCTTGCAAACTGTGAGTTCTTAGGAAAGAGGGCTTTCAATAAAGATTTCTCCTTATTAGTAGCCATGCAATTAGGTGACCAAACCTCCAGATGTAACTTTCTAGACATTGCCAATAATGTTTTCTAATAATATTATTCGAGATAATATGAATTATTGCTTCTATAATGGAAAATCTTGTGTAATGATAATTTATTGAAACAACGATAATATAAAATATCAATGCAAAGAATTATTGAATCAATAAAATAAAATCTTGAATAGTAATTCATCGTAACAATTATTGAGTAGTGCCTTCACGTAAGAATCAATAATTGGTGCAATACCGTGTGCTACTGTTCAACAACGCGTATTAGTGTGTTTTAACCATCGGGTATTCCAACAGTATTAACGGTAACAACTACGCCGTTATTTATAAATAACTTATATTTGTCATTTTCTTCATCCAATCGCTTTTCGTTATGGGGCCCACAAAAAGCGCAGCCGTGCATTTAATATTCCCGAAAGATGAATATTCCGTGACCAAACGAATATTCAAACAATAATGAATATTTTATAACCACTTGCTTATTCGAAATATTTGCGTATTTTACCCATAACTATCCACATTAATCAAATCAACCCTTACTATTTCAAAATAATAAATAGAGGAAAATAAATTTCATTTATTAATAATTTGGGGTCTTACATATTGTCTAGAAGATAATAATTGTATTCAAACTCACAATTTTACTGTTGTAATAATAAAGTTGTAGTTGTTTCTGTACCATGTATTGACAACTCAGAATGGGTGATGTATACCTATTTTGGGGGCGTCACAGAAGGGATATTTTTTTTTTCGTAATGATATTATTTCTTCAATATCATTATCTTTGAAATATTGATCCGAAGTTTTTATCAAATTTGGAACTTTTGTGTGAGATTTATTGTTCACGATATCTGCACTTATTCACGATATCGACTTTATTCACGAATACGGCACTATTCATCAAAAATGAAAATTTTCCTTTTCGTCCCCAAAATATCTATTGTGGATACTAGCTTTGATTGTATCCATGTTTTGATCAATCTTGAATTTTACACCACTATGATTATTTTTGAGGTATTTTTGGACATGGATAAAACAAAGTACACGAATACTTAATCCTTAATCCTTGTCATTTTGTTTCCTTTGGATTCGATTTCTTTAAAAATATTTTTCATCATCCTCGGTCTTAAATGATGATATTATTGAATATCTTTGGCTATATAGTGCAAAAGATGAATGATTTCGATGAATATCTTTGATTCGTAGTGCAAAGATGAGCAGTGTTTAGATGAACATGATTAATCGATGAATATCTTTGGCCTATAGTGCAAAGATGAATATTTGATTCGGATATATATTGATTGATGTTACAGGGATAAAAGATAGACGATGCACTTTTAAATTCATACATAGAAGATAGTAGTTTGCATTATCTACTTAACTCTTCTAATGAATTATTATTTCCGCTGCGAATATTGATTTAAAACTTGTTATCTATTGTATTCTATTAGATTTTCCCTGTTGAAGACTAATGATAATTTGTTGTATATTATCTTAGTCATATTATTCTTTACAGGGATAGTTGAGCTCACCCTTTTCCTTTTTGTTCCATTTTTCTTCTCGGGAGGCGAGAATATAAGCGAATGAAGTCGGGGTATGGAATGAAGGTTCTAGAGAGAGTTGTTTAGTAGTCCTCACCATTTTTATAAAATAATGTATCAATAAATGTGATCAGGATTTTTTTGAGTATAGATATTGTCTAGAAGATAATAATTGTATTCAAACTCACAATTATACTGTTGTAATAATAAAGTTGTAGTTGTTTCTGTACCATGTATTGACAACTCAGAATGGGTGATGTATACCTATTTTGGGGGCGTCACATAAGGGATATTTTTTTTTTTGTAATGATATTATTTCTTCAATATCATTATGCTGAAATATTGATCTAAAGTTTTTATCAAATTTGGAACTTTTGGTGTCTGAGATTCTTTGTTCACGATACGGACTATTCACGATATCGACACTTATTCACGAATACGGACTATTCATTGAAAATGAAAATTTTCCTTTTCGTCCCAAAATATCTATTGTGGATACTAGCTTTGATTGTATCCATGTTTTGATCATTCTTGAATTTTACACCACTATGATTATTTTGAGGTATTTTTGGACTGGATAAAACAAAGTACTAATCCTTAATCCTTAATCCTTGTCATTTTATTTCATTGGATTCGTTTCTTTAAAAATATGTTTCATCATCCTCGGTCTTAAATGATGATATTATTGAATATCTTTGGCTGTAGTGCAAAGATGAATGATTTCGATGAATATCTTTGGCCCGTAGTGCAAAGATGAATAGGTGTTTAGATGAACATGATTAATCGATGAATATCTTTGGCACGTAGTGCAAAGATGAATATTTGATTCGGATGTATATTGATTGATGTTACGAGGGATAAAAGATGAGCGATGAACTTTTAAATTCATACATAGAAGATAGTAATTTGCATTCTCTACTTAACTCTTCTAATGAATTATTATTTCCGCTTCGAATATTGATTTAAAACTTGTTGTCTATTGTATTCTATTAGATTTTTCCCAATTGAAGACTAACGATAATTTGTTGTATATTATCTTAGTCATAATATTCTTTACTGGGCTAGTTGAGCTCACCCTTTTCCTTGTTGTTCCATTTTTCTTCTCAGGAGGCGAGAATGTAGCGAGTACTAGTCGGGGTATGGAATGAAGGTTCTAGAGAGAGTTGTTTAGTAGTCCTCACCATTTTTGTAAAATAATGTATCAATAATTATGATGGGGATTTATTTGCGTGTGGATATTATCAGATGGCAATATCTCGTATTTAAACTCACGGTTTATATGTTGTAATAATAAAGTTGTAGTTGTTTACGTAACAATATATTGACAACTCAGAATGGGTGATGTATACCTATTTTGGGGGCGTCACGGTTGGTATCAGAGCTTAGGGATATGATCTCTGGCGGAGATCGGGGAATAGAACTAGGAGGGAGAGCGAGTAAATCCTTATTTGGTGTGTCCTACTTAAGCTTATTTGTTAGTTGGTCGGTATATAGGGATATTATGTGATATATTGATTTCCTTAATTAACCCTTATTTTATGATGATATTTGAGAATGTCGATTGAGAATATTAACAATGGAAATGAGGACTGGAGAGGAGACGCTCTTTCATCAACGAGGAGAACGTGTAACAGTGGCAATGTTCCTCCTGTGCACAACACCAGCGAAAGCGAGATGATGAGCGAGGGGATGTTTAGAAGCTTTTGCGGTTCATGCAAAGTCGGACGAGGGAGACTCGTGTTCAAAATCTGAGGAGGAAATGATAGCAATTTACGGGTTGTCACGCACCAAGCGATTCAAAGAGTTGGGACCACGAATTTAAGGGAAAGCGGATCCGATCATGGCGGAAACATGGGTCAAGCAAATTACCAAGATATTCGATGTCTTGGGATGACACGGAGAACGAAGGTTCCATTCGCCACCTTTATGTTAGTGGTGAGGCGTGATCTTGGTGGGAATCGTGAAGCGTACCATCCGGCCCAAGACTCAAGATGTCTTGGGGAGCGTTTGAAACTATTTAATGACAAATACTTTTACGAAAGTGTTCGTCATATGAAGAAAGTGGAGTTCATCAGATTAGAACAAAACAACATGGCGGTGTCTCGATGACGAGGCAAAGTTTGCGAGTTATCCAGTTTGCACCTCATTTGGTGGAGAATGAGGAGCGTATGACGCGGATGTTTCTTAGAGGTTTGAAACCCGGCGATACATCAAGTATCTCATTTCTCATAAATTTTCTCTTTATTCGGATGTTGTAAGCGAGGCTCAATTATTAAGCGAGATAACGAAGTACGGTCAACCGAGGACCACAACGAGGATCGTACCGGAGATAGCGATCAGCAGAATAATGATAACCGGCGGAGAAAAGAAACAGACGGACAAAAATGGTTACCACTCTGGTGGTAATCATGGTCATGAAAAGTAAGAAAAGCGAGTCGGGAGGAGATTTTAAAAGAGGAGATTTAACAACGACCATGTGAAGGCAGCGGTCTCACGGCAAAGAATCGGTTCTAAGGGAGGAGAACGACCACCCGGTCATATCTATAAATGCGAGAAAGAGGGACATATCGGTCAAAGCGCCCCACAACAGTTCAAGGTATGCTATAATTGTGGAAAGGAAGGACATATCGCTTCAAGATTATGCAGTGGCGAAACCTAGTTCAAGCGAGGACGGTGACTCAAAAGACTGTCCCGAGAAAAGTCAAAGTCAAGCGGTTCTGTAAGAGCGTTTGTTGTGGTCGGTCAAAATGCGAGGAACCCAAACGAGGTGATCACGGGTAAGCTATTTATAAATTCTTGCGAAGTTTATACCTTACTTGATACCGGTCTTTACCCATTCATTTATCTCTCCGCTTGTGCTCAATGGTTAAACTTGACTCAGGAGAAATTAGACTTTGACTATCGATTGGAAACTCCGTTTGGGAGAAACTTTCATCACATCCCTTTGCTTATAAATCTTGTTTGATTCAAGTTGGCACCATCACCTTACCTGTTGACCTTATCTCTTTAAAGATACTTGCTTTTGATGTGATTTTAGGGATTGATTGGTTAACTACTCATCATGCCAAAATTGATTATTTTTCGTAAGGTTGTTAGTTTTCATATTCCTAACCAACTTTGTTATGCAATTCAAACAACTAAACCATTAAAATTAATCAACATCATATCTAATCATAAAGCTATTCGTTTATTAAAAAGCGGATGTCAAGCTTTCTTAGCCCATGTTATGGATTTGAATAAAGACACGTCAAATTTGAATAATATTCTGTTGTTATTGACTTTCACGACGTATTTCTGAAGAACTTCCGGTCTACCCCCGAGCGTGAAGTTGAATTCTTTATTGATCTTGAACACGATACAAAGCCCATTTCTAAAACCCCATATCGAATGGCTCTAATGAACTTCGAGGAGTTAAAGGTCCAACTACAAGAATTGTTGGACATCGGTTTCATTCGTCCTAAGTACATCTCCTTGGGGTGCTCTGTTTTATTAGTAGTAAAGAAGAAAGGCGGGAGTATGCGACTTGTATTGACTATCGAAATTGAACCATGTCACCATCAAGAATAGGTATCCTCTACCTCGTATTGATGACTTGTTTGACCGATTGCAAGGGCACAATTTTTTCAAAGATCGATCTTCGATTACGGATATCATCAATTTGAAGATTAGGCGAGGATATTCCAAAGGCGCCTTTAGAACTTCGATGCGGGCATTATGAATTCTTAGTCATGTCTTTCGGATTGACTATTGCTCCGTGGCTTTCATGGATATGATGAATCGGGTATTCAAGGAATATTTGGATCAATTCGTTGTTGTCTTTATTGAGGACATCCTCATATATTCCAAAAAAAGTGAAGATCATGAGCACCATTTGAAATTTGGTACTCCAAAGGCTTCGTGAAAACCAACTATATGCCAAATTGAAGAAATGCGAGTTACGGCTTGAGGAAGTAGCATTCCTTGGGCATGTGGTGTCGAAACATGGAGTATCTGTTGATCGCGAAGATTGAAGCAATACAAAGTTAGGAGCAACACAAAAGTCGGTGGTGAAATCACGTAGCTTTTTGGGCTTATTTGGTTATTATCGGAGATTCGTGGAAGGGTTTTCTCGAATCGCTACTCCATTAACCCAAACTAACTCGGAAGGATACAAAATTCGTTTGAGCGAAGAATGCGAGAAGAGTTTCCAAGAGCTTAAGAGGAGACTTATTTAAGACTTTGTTACAACAATACCATCTGGTTCGAATGGATTTGTTATCTACTGGCGATGCTTGAGCAAAGGGTTAGGATGTGTTCTCATGCAACGTGGGAAAGTCATAGCCTATACCTCGCGACAACTTAAAGAATATGAGAGAAATTATCCTACTCATGATCTAGAGTTGGCAGCAGTCGTTTTCGTGCTAAAGATATGGAAGCACTATCTATATGGGGAGAAAGTGGAGATATATTCAGACCATAAAAGCCTTAAATATTTCTTCACTCAAAAAGAACTCAACATGCGGCAGCGACGTTGGCTCGAGCTATTGAAAGACTACAACCACACTATTCAATATCTTCTTGGAAAAGTGAACGTGGTAGCTGACGCGTTGAGTAGAAGATCATATGCACGAATGAGTGCGATGATGTCAAGTATACGCATAGAGCCAACTTTAATAGAAAAAGTTAAGGTTGCTCAAGCCACCGACCCGGAGCTAATGCGTATGAAGAAGAAAGTACAAGAAGGAGCTATTTCGGAAGCGAGAATTGATGAAGAAGGAATACTTCGAGTTCACTCTAGACTTTGTGTTCCTAACGACTCTGATTTGATGTACAAGATTATAATGGAGCCACACAATACACCATTTGCAATCCATCCTGGAAGTACTAAAATGTATCGTGATCTTCGATATACATTTTGGTGGAACAATATGAAGAGAGAGATTGCAAAGTTTATCTCAATGTGTTTAACTTGTCAACGTGTAAAGGCGGAGCATCTAGTTTAAGACCCCAACTTATTATTAATGAAATTTAATTTTCTCTATTTTGAAATAGTAAGGGTTGATTTGATTAATGTGGATAGTTATGGGTAAAATACGCAAATATTTCAAAATAAGCAAGTGGTTATAAAATATTCATTGTTGTTTGGGAATATTCGTTTGGTCGTGGAATATTCTTCTTCATGTTTGGGGAATATTAAGATGCTGACATCGACGCAGATCTTTTATGGGGCCCATAACTTAAAAAGCGATTGGATGAAGAAAGCGACAAATATAAGTTGTTTAAAATAACTTGGCGTAGTTATTACAGTTAATCTTGTTAAAATACTTGGTGGTTAAAACACAAGAGTAGACACCGCGTATTGCACCAATTATTGATTCTTACGTAAGAAGGCACTACTCAATAATGGTTACAAGTAATTCTTTATTCGATATTTTATTTTATTGATTTAATAATTCTTTGCGTTGATATTTTATATTGCTTTATTGTTTTGATAATTGTCATTACACGGTATTTTTCATTATCGAAGCAATAATTCATATTATCTGAATAATATTATTAGATAACATTTTTGGCAATGTCTAGAAAGTTACATCTAAGGAGAGGTTTGGTCACCTAATTGCGGCGTGATATTGAGAAATTCTTATTGGAAAGCCCCTCTTTTTGGGAATTGCACGGTTGTCGATATTGTGATTCCGTAATATTATTTGTGAATAATTAATTATTGATTCATATGATGAGAAAAATATTGATTTTATGTGGATATAGATGGAGAAAATTTTTAATGTGACAATTGTTGAAAATTGAAATTTTATCTTTTACGATAAAATAATTCATTTAAATATATTATTATATTTTAATAATATAATAATGGTGATATTTTACAACGAATGTGGGATATATGAGTATCTGAGGAGGAAGAGTATTTTTGTTGCAATAAATGTTTAAAACATGTTAAACATGTCGGTGGGACCCATTTATTGAATTGAAATTTGATTATAGCATGTAAAATCGCCCGTTTGTGGATTTCGGTCAATTTCTATTTGGAATTTGGGAAAACTTTCTTCTGCAAAGTTATAGAGAATTGATTTTCCTATAAAAAGTCTTGAGATTCGAATTTTCTGATAAAAGTGCTATTTATTATGAATTATTGAAGTTCTGAAGCTCCGAAATAATTGATTTTTGGAAGTTTTAATTATTTATTTTATGAAAAACGTTTTTTTCTTACTTTTCTAGAAGGTGGCATGTGGGAAATGCTAGGAGCTGAATTCTAAAGTGGGCGTATGAATTTGATATATATATATATATATATATATATATATATTAATTTATTAAATTTTCTGCTTTGGTGTTCTAAGCATTTTCCTATAAATAGGGTGCTTAGGTTAGAATTGAAAATCACACCAGAAACTGAAGTTTTCTCTCTCTATATTATCGAGCGTATTCTTGTGAGTATTTTGAGTATATTTTGAGTATTCTTTATCACATACTTGCAAGTTCAAGTCATGCTTTATATCCAGGTGTTTCAACTAGAAATCTTGTCTTTGTGAGGTAAGGAATATTATTTTTTCGAAATGATATTATTTCTTCAATATCATTATCTTTGAAATATTGATCGAAGTTTTTATCAAATTTGGAACTTTTGGCGTAAGAGTTCTTATTCACGTGATCGACATAATTATTCACGATATCGACACTTATTTGAATCACGGCACTATTCATCGAAAAATGAAAATTTTCCTTTTCGTCCAAAATATATATTCTGGATACTAGCTTTGATTGTATCCATGTTTTGATCATTCTTGAATTTTACACCACTATGATTATTTTTGAGGTATTTTTGGACATGAATAAAACAAAGTACGAATCCTTAATCCTTAATCCTTGTCATTTTGTTTCACTGGATTCGTTTCTTTAAAAATATGTTTCATCATCCTCAGTCTTAAATGATGATATTATTGAATATCTTTGGCCTGTAGTGCAAAGATGAATGATTTCTGATGAATATCTTTGGCCCGTAGTGCAAAGATGAACAGGTGTTTAGATGAACATGACCAACTGATTAATATCTTTGGCTTGTAGTGCAAAGATGAATATTTGATTCGAGATGTATATTGATTGATGTTCTGAGGATAAAAGATAGGCGAGCGAACTTTTAAATTCATACATAGAAGATAGTAGTTTGCATTCTCTACTTAACTCTTCAAATGAATTATTATTTCCGCTGCGAATATTGGTTTAAAACTTGTTGTCTATTGTATTCTATTAGTTTTTTTTCCTGTTGAAGACTAATGATAATTTGTTTTATATTATCTTAGTCATAATATTCTTTACTGGGCTAGTTAAGCTCACCATTTTCCTTGTTGTTTCATTTTTCTTCTCAGGAGGCGAGAATGTAGCGAGTACTAGTCGGGGTATGGAATGAAGGTTCTAGAGAGAGTTGTTTAGTAGTCCTCACCATTTTTTAATGTATCAATAATTATGATGGGGATTTATTTGCGTGTGGATATTGTCTAGATGGCAATATCTGTATTTAAACTCACAGTTTATATATTGTAATAATAAAGTTGTAGTTGTTTCTATACCATGTATTGACAACTCAGAATGGGTGATGTATACCTATTTTGGGGGCGTCACAGTTGGTATCGAGCTTAGGGATATGATCTCTGGCGGAGATCGGGGAATAGAACTAGGAGGGAGGCGATTAAATCCTTCGCTAGTGTGTCCTACTAAGCTTATTTGTTAGTTGGTCGATATATAGGGATATTATGTGATATATTGATTTCCTTAATTAACCCTTGTTTTATGGCGGTATTTGAGAATGTCGTGAGAATATTAACAATGGAAATGAGACCGAGTGGAGACGCGCAGTTCACTCACCAACGAGGAGAACATGCAACAGTGGCAATGTTCCTCCTCATACAACAACACCACGAGTGAGCGAGATGATGAGCGAGGGATGTTTAGAAGCTTTTTGCGATTCATGCAAAATCGGACTAGGAAACTCTTGTTCAAAATATAGGAGAAAATGATAGCAATTCACGGGTAGTCACAACCAAGCGATTCAAAGAGTTGGGACCACGAATTTAAGGAAAGCAGATCCGATCACGGCGAAAACATGGGTCAAGCAAATTACCAAGATATTCGATGTCTTGGGATGCGGAGGAACGAAGGTTCCATTCGCCACCTTTATGTTTCAGTGGGCGAGGCGAGACTCTTGGTGGGAGTCGTGAAGCGTATACATCTAGCCTTTCGGCAAAGATGTCTTGGGAGGCGTTTGAAACTATTTAATGACAAATACTTTCACGAAAGTGTTAGTCATATAAAGGAAGTGGAGTTCATCGATTAGAACAAAACAACATGGCGGTGTCTCGAAGACGAGGCAAAGTTTGCGAGTTATCCGAGGTTTGCACCTCATTTGGTGGAGAATGAGGAGCGATGACGCGGATGTTTTTTGAGAGGTTTGAACCCCAGCATACGACAATATCTCATTTCTCATAAATTTTCTCTCTCTATTGAGATGTTGTTATGAGGCTCAATTGTTAGAAAGCGAGATAATGAGTATGTTCAACTAAGGGACCATAACGAGGATCATACCGGAGATAGCGATCAATGCGAATAACGATAACCACGCGGAGAAAAGCAGACGGACAAAAATTGTAACCACTCGGTGGTAATCATGGCCAGCCGTGAAAATAGAAGAAGCGAGTCGGGGAGGAGATTTAAAAAGGAGATTTAACGACCATGTGAAGACGACAGTCTTAAGAAGACAATCGGGTTCTAAGGGAGGAGAATGACCACCCATTCATATGCTATAAATGCGGAAAGAGGGACATATCACCAAACCGCCCACAACAGTTCAAGGTATGCTATAATTGTGGAAAGAAAGGACATATTGCTCGAGATTATACAGGTAGCGAAACCTAGTTCAATGGGGACGGTGACTCAAAAGACTATTCGAGAAAAGTCAAAGTCAATCGGTTCTGGAAGAAGCGTTGTTATTCTTTGGTCAAAATGCGAGGAACCCAAACGAGATGATCACGGGTAAGCTATTTATAAATTCTTGCTTGAAGTTTATACCTTACTTGATCATTGGTGCTACCCATTTATTTATCTCTCTGCTTGTGCTCAATGTTTAAACTTGACTCGGAGAAATTAGACTTTGACCTATCTGTGGAAACTCCATTAGTAGAAACTTTCATCACATCTCATCATTTATAAATCTTGTTTGATTCAAGTTGGCACCATCACCTTACATTGACTTTATCTCTTTAAAGATACTTGCTTTTGATGTGATTTTAGGGATTGATTGGTTAACTACTCATCATGCCAAAATTGATTGTTTTCGTAAGGTTGTTAGTTTTCATATTCCTAACCAACCCTCATTATTTAATTCAAGCAACTAAACCATTAAAATCAATCATTGTCATATCTAATCATAAAGCTATTCGTTTATTGAAAAATGGATGTCAAGCTTTCTTAGCCCATGTTATGGATTTGAATAAAGACACGTCAAATTTGAATAATATTCCTGTTGTTATTGACTTTCCTGACGTATTTCCTGAAGAACTTCCGATTACACCCCCATAACGTGAAGTTGAATTCTTTATTGATCTTGAACCCGGTACAAAGCCCATTTCTAAAACCCCATATCGAATGGCTCTATTGAACTTGAGGAGTTAAAGGTCCAACTACGAGGAATTGTTGGACATCGGTTTCATTCGCCCTAGTACATCTCCTTGGGGTGCTCTGTTTTATTCGTAAAAAGAAGAAAGGCGGGAGTATGCGACTTCAGTATTGACTATCGGGAATTTAACCATGTCACCATCAAGAATAGGTATCCTCACCTCGTATTGATGACTTGTTTGACCGATTCACGAGGGCACAATTCTTTTCAAAAATCGATCTTCGATTACGGATATCATCGGTGAAGATTAGGCGAGGATATTCCAAAGCGCGCTTTAGAACTCGAAGACGGGCATTATGAATTCTTAGTCATGTCTTTCGGATTGACGAATGCTCCTACGACTTTCATGGATATGATGAACCGAGTATTTAGGGAATATTTAGATCAGTTCGTTGTTGTTTTTATTGATGACATCCTCATATATTCCAAAAGTCGTGAAGATCATGAGCACCATTTGGTGGTACTCCAAAAGCTTCGTGAAAACAAACTATATGCCAAATTGAAGAAATACGAGTTCGGCTTGAGGAAGTAGCATTCCTTGGGCGCGTGGTGTCAAAACATGGAGTATCTGTTGATCCGTGAAGATTGAAGCAATACAAAGTTAGGAGAACAACCAAGTCCGTGATCAAAACGACGTAGCTTTTGGGCTTATTTGGTTATTATTGGAGATTCGTGGAAGGGTTTTCTCGAATCGCTACTCCATTAACCCAAACTAACTCGGAAGGATACAAAAATCGTTTGGAGCGAAGAATGCGAGAAGAGTTTCCAAGAGCTTAAGAGGAGACTTATTTATTTTGTTCTAACAATACCATCCGGTTGGATGGATTTGTTATCTACAAATGATGCTTCGTGCAAAGGGTTAGGATGTGTTCTCATGCAACGTGGGAAAGTCATAGCTTTATGCCTCGCATGACAACTTAAAGAAAATGAGAGGAATTATCCTACTCATGATCTAGAGTTGGCGTGATCGTTTGCGCTTAAAGATATGGAGGCACTATCTATATGGGGAGAAAGTGGAGATATATTCAGACCATAAAAGCCTTAAATAAGTCTTTCTGACCAGAAGCTGTGAGATGGACAATCCATGTTTTTAACAGAAGTCCTACAGTAGCCATGAAGAACAAGACACCGGAAGAGAGCTGGAGTGGTGTGAAGCCTAATGTTGATTATTTTAGAGTGTTCGGATGCATAGGTCATGTGCATGTTTCGGATGTCAAAAGAACAAAACTCGAAGACAAAAGCTTCAAAGCCATATTGCTCGGTGTCAGTGAAGAGTCCAAGGCTTATAGGCTCTTCGATCCTATTGCAAAGAAGTTAGTGACCAGTAGAGATGTCGTGTTTGATGAAGGCAACTGTTGGGATTGGAGTGAAAAGGAAACTGATTTGGAAGTGCTTACTTGGGGCGAGAATGAAGAAGCAAGAAAGAAAGTGAAAGAAAATGAAGGTGATAGTGAAGCGATGATGAAGAGCAAAATGAAGCTGAAGCCGACAATAATGAAGCAAGTTCTGATAGTAGCAATACTCGTGAAAGTTCACCAAAAGAAGCAGCTGAAGCTAGAAGAGTTACAAGGCTTCCGACATGGATGAGAGACTATGAAAGCGGGGAAGGTTTGTCTGAAGAAGAAGATTTACAGAAATTTTCTATGATTGTTTCTAATGAGGATCCCACAAGTTATGAAGAGGCTGCATTGAGTCTTAAATGGAGAAAAGCAATGGATGTTGAAATTGCAGCCATAGTGAAAAACAAGACGTGGGAGCTAGTGGACCTACCTATGGGAGCAAAAAGGATTGGTGTGAAATGGGTATATAAAACAAAACTTGATGAGAATGGGAAGTTTGACAAGTATAAAGCACGGTTGGTGGCAAAGGGCTATGCACAAGTGCACGGGATAGATTTCAGTGAGGTGTTTGCTCCAGTGGCTCGTTGGGACACAATCAGAATGGTGCTAGTATTGGCAGCTCAAAGAGGATGGATCGTGTTTCAACTTGATGTTAAAAGCGCCTTCTTGCATGGTGAGTTAAGTGAAGTTGTTTATGTGGATCAGCCCCTTGGATACATAAAAGAAGGTGAGGAAGACAAAGTTTATGAGCTAAAAAAGGCACTTTATGGCTTACGACAGGCACCAAGGGCATGGTATAGCAAGATTGAAGGATACTTTGCTGAGTCGGGCTTTGAAAAATGCAGCTATGAACACACACTATTTGTGAAAGTTGAAAGAAAATGTAAAATTTTGATCGTAAGTCTTTATGTTGACGATCTTATTTTTACCGGAAATGATTGTGTTATGATTAAGAATTTTAAGAAGTCGATGATGCATAAGTTTGAAATGACGGATTTAGGAGAAATGAAGTACTTTCTGGGAGTTGAGGTTAAGCATGGAAAAGGAGGGATACATTTGTGTCAGAGTAAATATGCTAAGGAAATGCTAGACATATTCGGAATGACAGAGAGTAATCCCGTGAGGAATCCAATTGTGCCTGGTTCAAAATTGTCAAGGAGGTGGAGCTGAGGTAGATGGAACTCAGTATAAGCAACTTGTTGGCAGCCTCATGTATATCGATCGCTACTAAACCCGGATCTTATGTATATAGTTTGTCTCATCATTCGATTTATGGCTCATCCAAAAGAAGCACATTGGGCAAGGTTAGTTAAAAGGATTCTACGTTATCTCGGAGGAGCGATTGATATGGAGTATACTATAGAAGAGAAGTGTTTGATAACTTAGTGGGATATTGTGATAGTGATTGTCTTTGGTAATATTGATGATTCTCAAGTACAACCTGGTTTCGTGTTTATGTTGAGTGTTCAATGTATCTTGGTCTTCACGAAAACAACCTATCAGTAACTTTGTCAACTACTGAAGCGGAATATGTGGTCGCTACAATTTGCGCATGTCAATGTGTATGGATGCAGAGAGTTCTTAATAGTCTTGGCTATGATCATTGTAGGTGTGTTACTTTATTTTGTGACAATACTTCTACAATTAAATTAACCAAGAATCCAAAGTGTTTCATGGTAGAGCAAACACATTAATGTGAGATTTCATTTCATTCGAGATCTTATAAAGGATGGTGTGGTGAAACTTGAATTTTGTGGGAGTAGTGAGCAATTTCATGATATATTCACAAAACCCTTAATTTAGAAGCATTTGAAAGGCTTGGAAAATGCTTGGAATCGTGGCCAAAAATGAAGTAAACCTGAAGCTGTTCTCGGCTGACTTCCGGTTTAGGGAAGGATTGTTGAGATATATTTGGAGTAGCTAGAAGTAGTCAAGGTTTGTTTTGTTCAGTCAAATAAACTCTTATGTTTTAGGAGAGTTAGAGTCGGTCAAAATTTATTGAGTCTGTTTTTAATTAGATAAGTTTGCAGTTGGTTCACCACATTCTCAAGATCGTTGAGATGTGGTTTTGCATTTCAAGTGGCTATTTAAAATTAATTCATTGATGTTAATAATATATCTCATTCTAGCTGAACTTGTAAGTCTGTGTTTTCTATCAGTTCATGCTAACTACTTTCGTAAAAAACTATCCATATGACAAAAGCTATACTCATTCGCAATTTGCAATAATGCCAGTGATAATAGTGTTGGCAATGTTTTTTTTAAAATTTATGATTTTATTATTTATTAAAGAAACTTGAAGAAAAAAGTAGTTAATGTGTAATACCATATAATATTGTATTACTTCATATGCTTGCATAATATATAATATTAGTATTATGTGTCGTACGCACGTATGTAAATTATGTGACGATAAAATAATAATTTTATAAAATTTAAATGACTAAATAAAGAGAAAAAATTAATATAAAAAGATAAAATAAAATTAATTTAAAAGTTGAAAGCCATTTTCTGAAGCCAAAAATACTTTAGAAATTTGTTTACAACAAAGCCTCTCTCCGACTTTATATATTAATGTGATGGTTACATATTCTCTCCTGCTTTTTTAATATAAATTTTTTTAGAGTTATACATAAATATTAAGAAAATGATTGTAAAATATTAAATATAATATCAATTGTTTATATTGTATTTGTATTAGAAAAATAGTGTTATTTATTCTAAGCGAAAAAATAGTAAAGAGAACTAAAATTATATTTAATATTTGAGGTAATATTAGAAATTAAGCAATTAAAAATTTTAAACGATTTATATTAAGAAATAAAAATATTTTTCTAGAACGACTTATATTAAAGAATAGAGAGAATATTATTTAAGATACTTTTGAAGATTAAAAATTTGACTCTTAACATCACTCAATTTATAAACGTTCGGAATATTACATGCACTTAATAATTTGTGAGAAATTTCATGTGCATAGATTGTCACAAACAGTTTTGCCGAAATACTCCATGTAATATACATGTGGCTTCACTGAACGGGAGAGCATATCCTTAGTCTTCAAATTTTCTGTTTTTCTTGTGTTCCTCATTTAAATTTTGACACATGTCTTTTTATTTAATTTTAGAATTAATTAATATTAAGTAAGAGATTAGGTGTCAAAATTTAAGTGGATGGATAGAAAAATCGGAGACAGAGGATCTGCTCTCACTGAACGAAGGTAGTAATTTTTAAATGTATATGGCTTCACTTAAATATTATTTTATGCATTTAAAGATTATATTTTAATAGTTCCATTCCTTAAATTCCGTACTTAAAACCCTTTAATAAAACAATATAATTTTGTATAAAATTCAATATTTTTTTTTTATAAATCTAAAAAATAGTAAACTTCACCATACACAATAAATTATGTCGTCTTACTAAATAATGTTAACTAAAAATTAATAAATTTTATCAAAAATTTAAATAGTAAGATTTATACTCTTTGTTTCTTCTTTTCCACTCATAATTTATTAAAAGTATATAAAAAAAACATTAATTCGCAATAACACCTTTAAGTAGCCCATATCTACTATGAAATAACTCGTTGGGCTCGTGGTCCAAGGGTTTGAATTATATTCCAGATTTTCTATAAGAAAATACACTAGTGTCCCCCCTAAAATAAATTCACATAATCTATTTTGAATCGTGAAAATACATAATACAAAATTTAAATACATATTTTATTTATACAAATTGTCGTGTAAAATACGATAACATATAAGTTGTGAGTTTGAATATAAATATTACACCGTACATAATACGACAATATACATACTCAAATTAAGTCTTCGTTATAATTATTATCACACTATTTTATAACATAATGAAGATTGTTATAGTGACTACTCGAATCGTCACTCTATTCTCCGACTAGTCACAACTATATTATCATTTTTTTTAAAAAAAACATTAAAAAAAAAGGTGAGCTCAACTAGCGCAGTAAAAAATATTATGACTAAGCAAATGTAAAATAAATTATCCTCAGGAAAAAAATTTAATAAAATACAATAGACAACAAGTTTTAAATTAACAACTGCAGCGAAAATAACAATCCATTAGAAGAGTCAAGTAGAGCACGATGTCTACTATCTTTTATGATTTAAAAATTTGTTATCAATATTTTATACATGTAACCACTACTACAAAACAGTAAATAGACAAAGCTTAAAAGATAACGTTTTTTATAAAAATTGTAATACCCCAACTTTTATGAATAAAAATGAATTTTTTATAAATATCATTTTTGAATATTATGGAATAAATTTGATATAATGTTATAATTGTGAGTAATATTTATAAATTTTGTAAAAGACGCAAGTTGTTATATAATATTCGATTAGTGGGGAATATTAAATGCGACAAGACAATCATTGGTGGACCCCACAATGTAATTATTGTCGGATTGAGAAAAGCGAAAAAAATATTTTTATAAAAATAACGGCGGAAGTTTTATCGTTGACATTGTTGAACTACTTCGGTAGTAAAATGTCTGATAATAATACGTGTGGTTGCGTAGTAATTACGCGATATTGATTATTAATGCTTATGTGAGAAGTCTCTCGGTTTGATTCAATTATTGTCGATATTTTATATGTTATTAAATCAATAATTGAGATGACGAAGTTGTTAATATTATTATTTGCATTATTAACGATATGCTCAGAAGTTACCTTGAGGAGAGGTTTTGTCACCTAATTGCGCCTAATAGGGAGAAATCCTTATTGAAAAGCCTCCTCTTTCCTTGAGAACGAATTCAGTCGATTAATAGTGTGAATAATAATAATGATGATGACGTTTTGTTTTATTCAGTATTATTAGCGTAATAAAAGCGAAAAACTTTTTATATAAAACAGAATACTTTTATAAAGTTATTTATTTTATTAGGCTAATAGTAAAATCTTTTTATATAAAATAGAATACTTTTATAAAGTTATTTATTTTATTAGACAACAATTAGAATATATTATATATTTTATTATGCATAGTGTTTACATAGTGTTTGTATAGTAAAATCTTTTTAAAAGTTGTTCGTTTTATTAGATTATAAATAGAATATATTATATTTTATTTAAAAGATTTTGCTTTAAATATGGATCCGTCCGATTAAATTAAATCAATCGGACCGTTCATGGATTAATTCTTATTCATTCCATTCTTCTATAAATAAGCTCATTCCTTCATTATTTCTTACGAATTCAATTTAAAACTCTACAGAGAGAGAAACTATATAGAGAGAAAGAAGAAAAGTATTACGCTACTTCACTTTACTCCGATATCAAGTTTTTTTTTACTAAGGGGTATTATTTTTTGTATTCATGAAGAGAACTTCTATTATTCAATCTTTATTATTACATTGGAATAACTCAGATATCTGTGCAAGCTACCCTATACTTGGTAAAATTCTTACGTATTCCATTCTTTATTATTACATTGGAATATCCTCGTTCATGCTTTTACATGGGGACTGGTTAAAATCTTTATTATTACATTGGAATATCCTCGTTCATGCTTTACGTGGGACTTGGTTAAAATCTTTATTATTATTTTTTTAGAACATCTTGTTGGTGTGAATTTCACACGACTTTGGTTTCGTCATTTAATATTACATTGGAATAAACCTATCTATTCAAGTATCGCATGCATGGTGATTTCTTTTGTTATTCCATTCTTTATTATACTCGGTTGGTTAAAGTTTTGACTTCTACACTCCATGAAATTAGTGGAATATTCTTGATATTTGCGCTTCACGTAAAGTATCTTTTCATGGAAATATTCTTCCGAGCATTCTTGAATTTTACTTTACAAAGAAGTGTCGTGTTGACAATTTGGACGTTATTAGTTCTGAATAAATTAATTCTTGAACTTGTTTTATTGAATTCTTATATCATTGTCATCATCCTCATGTTTTTATTATTTTTGAAAGTCATACGTATTCTGTAGTGCATAGATGGACTTGGTATGATTATGACCGAGTGATTATTCGATTGTAATAACGATAGTAATGTTACAAATGATGGGTAAAAGTTCTCATTGGCGAAGTGCATTGATGGGACGATTGTTGGCATGATCATGACCATTGATGAATACACAAATATCCTTGCCCCAGAAAGTGCATGGATAATTTGTGGTCGTGACCTAATGAATATCCTTGGTCAGTAGTGCGTGGATGATGTGGATTATTTATTGTTGAGTCTCAAATGATAAAAGTGATGAAAAACTTTTTAAATCATAAAAGATAGTAGATTTTATTCTCTACTTGACTCTTTTAATGGATCAGATGTTCAGCTGCAGTTAAACTTGATGTCTATTGTATTTTATCGGTTTAAACATCGTTGAGGACTAATGATAATTTATTCTGCATTATCTTAGTCATAATATTTCTTACTGGGCTAGTTGAGCTCACCCTTTCTTTCACTGTTCTCTTCAGGAAATGAGAACGTAGCCGAGACTAGTCAGGGAACAGAGTGATGGTCTGAGATGGTGTCTTAGTAGTCCTCACTATTCTGTTAAATAGTGTGATAATAAATGTAATGAGGACTAAATTGAGTGTGGATATTGTCTAGATGACAATATTTGTATTAAAACTCACAGCATGTATTTTGTCATATTTTACACGACTGTTGTATAATCAAGTTGTATTTGAATTTAGTACTATGTATTTGGCGACTCAAGATGGGTGATGTATACCTATTTTGGAGGCGTCACAAAAACATTGTAATATCTTTTTTTACAACATTTTTTAATAAAACGTTGTACATATATATGAAAAAACGTTGTGTATTTTATAAGGATAATTTTTGGTTTTAAATAGATAACGTTTTTAAAAACAAAACGTTATCTATTTACAAAAACACGGAGCAAAAATAAAAACACGGAGCTTAAATCTTGAAATTAGAAGAAGGGCGATAGTTTAGATCTACTTTCTTCTCTCTTGCGGCAGCTCAAATTCATGCTCTTGGAGCAAACCCTATCTCTTCTCGCTCAAACAATCTAACCCTTCGTTTCTTCCTCTCATTTTTCTCTCTCATTTACTCTCCAAAGATGGCATATGACAAACCTTCTCCTCTCTCCTCTTTTCGCAACCTCATCATCCTTCGCTCGCCCTCGCCAATGACCTCCTCCTCTTCCCCTCCTTTATCTCCTCTCTCGCTCTCTTACAAGTAGATCGATAGTCACCTCAGATTCGAGACTTCACCTCGTCCAGCACGATCGAAGCGGCGACATCGAAAAAGTGTACCTCTACCATCTCTAGAGCGACGAGAGCTGCTATTACGCCATGAAAGTGGTGAACAAGGAATTTTAGCTCGAAAAGGAAGCTCCAAAGAGTCAAACAGAGACTCTTCATGCCGAATTTGAAGCATCGCACTTTTTGGCGTTGTAATGGAGTTTTGCCACAGTGGCGATTTGCATTCTCTCCGCCAGTAAACAATCGCTGACAAACGCTTCTCTATCGGATCCTCAAGGTAAAAAATTTCGTAAAATCTTAGTTAGTTTTCTTCTTGAGTCATATATTGATGGGAACTGAAAACAGAAAAGTAACAAACATCCTGAAATTATGTCATTAGAAAGTAGTTGTAAGACCCCAACTTATTATACATAAAAATTAAATTTTCTCTATTCATTATTCTAAATTAATAAGGTGTTAATTTGATATAATATTTTGGTTATGGGTGAAATGTGCAAATTTTACAAAATAAGCAAGTGGTTATAAAATATTCATTTTTGTCGGGGAATATTCTTTTGGTCGTGGAATATTCTTTTTGTCGGGGAATATTCGTACAGCGGCGCAGCCATTCGTGGGGCTCATAACAGAATAATTGTCGGATGAAGAAAACGACAAAATTTGAGTTTTATAAATAACGGCGTAATTGTTACCGTTAATACTATTGGAATACATGGTGGTTAAAATACAGTAATACGCGTTGTGACACAGTAGCACACGATATTGCACAGTATTGTTGAATTATTAATTCGTACGTAAGAAGGCACTACCTAATAATTGTTACAGAAGTTACTGTTCAATATTTTATATTATTAATTCAATAATTGCTGCGTTGATATTTTATATTATTGTTATTTCAATAATTGTCACTGCACAGTATTTTCCATTATCAGATCAATAATTCATATTATTTGAATAATATTATTAGATAACATTATTGACAATGTCTAGAAAGTTCTGTCAAAGAAGAGGTTTGGTCACCTAATTGCGCGCAAGTAAGGAGAAATCCTTATTGGAAAGCCCCCTCTTTCCTGGGACCTGCGTGATTGTCATAATTGTGATTCTGTAATATTATTTATGAATAATTAATTATTGATTTATATGATAAGAAAATATTTATTTGACGTGGATATAAATGATGAATTTATTTATGTGGATATAAATGAAGGAATTAATGCTGAGGTGTTTTATCAGTATTTTGTCGGAATGGAGGTATTAAAAATCACCCGTTTATGGATTTTGGATATTTTTAGTTTGGAATTTGGAAAAACTTAAAGCTACAAAGTTGTAGAGAATTCGATTTCAGGCAGAATGGACATAAAATTCATATTTTTCTGATAAACGGGCTATTTTCTATGAATTACTGAAGTTTCGGAAAATAAAATAATTTTTATTTAATTATGGGTGGGACCCATTTTTTGGTTGGTGATGAATATGCATGTGGGCTGTTGGAAAATTTAGAATTGGCATGCCTTGATAGTCATGGTCTTGGCATGCGTAAAGAAAAAATAAATAAAATATTATTTTAATATTTTAGTCTCCTATATGTTCTAACATTTTCTATAGATGACGCTTAGGTTAGAATTAAAAATCACACCAGAAATAAGTTTCCTTTCTCTCTATATTGTCGAGCGTATATTTGTGAGTATTTTGATACTTTGAGAGTTCTTTGTTCGGTGCATAAGTTTCCTTCGACTTTCTATCCAGATATTCCGATCAAAATCTACCAAGTTATTTTGAGGTAAGGGATGTTATTTTCTTCTTAAATGATATTATTTTTTTCAATATCATTATGCCGACATATTGGTGAACTTTTTAATCAAATGTGGAACTTTTTGTGTCGGGGTTACTATTCACGTATACGACACTATTCACGAATACGGCACTATTCACCGAAAAATAAAAAATTTCTTTTTTATTCAAGATGTCTATTTTGGCTACTATCTTTGATTGTATCCATGTTTTGATCGTTATTTTTGAATTCTGCTTCACAATTGGTTATTATGAAGTATTATTGATCTTGGATAAACTGTTATACGAATCCCTAATATTTGTTCTTCTATCTCACTGGATTCGTTTTCTTTAAAATATTTTTCATCATCCTCAGTCCTAAATAATGATATTACTGAATATCTTTGGCACCGTATAGCAAAGGTGAATGATTAAGCGATGAATATCTTTGGCCAAGTGCAAAGATGAAGCAGTGTTGAGATGAACATGACCCTATTTGGTGAAATAAATGAATATTTTTGGCTCAGTAGTGCAAAGATGAATATTTGATTAAAAGATGTATATTGATTAATGTTCTGAGGATAAAATATTGATGATGGACTTTTAAACCTTAGAAGATAGTAGAATTCATTCTCTACGTGACTCTTCTAATGGATTGTTGTTTCCGCCATCTTGTTGTTGATCTAAAACTTGTTGTTTATTATATTCCATTAGATTTTTTCTCGTTTGAGACTAACGATAATTTGTTGTATATTATCTTAGTCATAATATTCTTTCTTGAGCTAATTGAGCTCACCCCTTTTCCTTTTGTTCCATTTTTCTTCCGAGGTGAGAATATAGCGAGGATCTCTAGTGGGTATGGAGTGATGGTTCTAGAAAGATGTTTTAGCAGTCCTCACTATTTCTGTAAAATAGTGTATGAATAATTGTAATGAGGACTTATTTGAGTGTAGATATTGTCTAGAAGACAATATATTTGTATTGAAACTCACAGTTTGTGTTGTCGTATTTTGCATGACAATTGTATTATTGATGTTGTAGTTTGTTTTCTGTACCATGTATTTGGCGACTCAGAATGGGTGTTGTATACCTATTTTGGCGGCGTCACAGTAGTAGTGTTAGTGAGCTTGGTATTAAACCCTTCATAAGCTGGATGACATCTGCCCAATATTCCAAAGATGGTTTGGAGGTATTTTGGCATTCTCATTTAGTTCAAAGTTAGCTGTCCTGAAGTATATTAACATAGAGGGTTATTGTTTAGGTTAAATTTCCAGTATTTCAAGATTTACCTCAATTGTCAACTCCTTTTGGAACTTTTATATACACTCAAGTACGTCTTCTGGTGTATCATTATATATTTATTGTGACGCCCCCAAAATAGGTATACATCACCCATTCTGAGTTGTCAATACATGGTACAGAAACAACTACAACTTTATTATTATTACAACAAGAAAGCGTGAGTTTAAATACAAATATTATCTTACAGACAATATCTATACTCAAATAAATCCTCATCACATTTATTGATACATTATTTAACAAAAATGGTGAGGACTACTAAACAACTCTCTCTAAAACCTTCATTCCATACCCCGACTGCACTCGCTTATATTCTCGCCTCCCCGAGAAAAATGGAACAAAAAGGAAAAGGGTGAGCTCAACTAGCTCAAGAAGAATATTATGACTAAGATAATATACAACAAATTATCGTTAGTCTTCAACAGGGAAAAATCTAATAGAATACAATAGACAACAAATTTTAAATCAATATTCGCAATGAAATAATAATTCACTAGAAGAGTTAAGTAGAGAATGCAAACTACTATCTTCTATGTATGAATTTAAAAGTTCATCGCTCATCTTTTATCCCTCGTAACATCAATCAATATACATCCGAATCAAATATTCATCTTTGCACTACGAGCCAAAGATATTCATCGATTTGGTCATGTTCATTTAAACACTGTTCATCTTTGCACTACTACCAAAGATATTCTTCAGAAATCATTCATCTTTGCATTACAAAGCCAAAGATATTCAATAATATCATCATTTAAGACCGAGGATGATGAAAAATATTTTTAAAGAAACGAATCCGGTGAAACAAAATGACAAGGATTAAGGATTAAGGATTCGTACTTTGTTTTATCCATGT
The DNA here is from genome assembly GCA_020205615.1 of Panax quinquefolius. Classification (NCBI taxonomy): domain Eukaryota; kingdom Viridiplantae; phylum Streptophyta; class Magnoliopsida; order Apiales; family Araliaceae; genus Panax; species Panax quinquefolius. The sequence goes on from CM035158.1 coordinate 6,721,065, forward strand.
TCAAAATACCTCAAAATAATCATAGTGGTGTAAAATTCAAGAATGATCAAAACATGGATACAATCAAAACTAGTATCTAGAATAGATATTTTGAGATGAAAAGAAGAAATTTTATTTTTCGATGAAATATAGTGCGATTATCGTGAATAGGTCAGATATCGTGAATAAGTAATCTGACACCCAAAGATAGAAATTCCACAAAAACATCTTCACGCTTCATGAATAGTACTCGTGAATAGTAACTCATGAATAGTAACTCGTGAATAGTAACTCATGAATAGTAACCCGACATGAAAAAGTTCCAAATTTGATAAAAACCTCGGATCAACATTTCAAAGATAATGATATTGAAGAAATAATATCATCATTACGAAAAAAATAATATCCCTTACCTCAAAGAATCAAGATTACCGGAAGGAAAGGTCGGAAGTGATCTTTGAATGAAACTTCAGATCTAATAAAGAACTCTCAAAGTATCTAAATACTCACAAAATACGCTCAATAATATAGAGAAGAGAGAAAACTTTGTTTCGGTGTGATTTTCAATTCTAACTTAGCCCTCTATTTATAGGAAAATGTTAGCTTTGCTACCAAGCGGACTTGACCGCCACACGATGGCTTTACTCGCTACTATTGCCACCCACCACATTTGAAATAAAATTCAGCACATTTTTCACTAACCACAAGTGGGGCCCACTCAATTCTAGAATTTTCCACCAAAATCAATTATAAACCTAATTTAGAATCCGACACCTCTTAAAATTCACAACAAATCATTCGTGCATTTTTAGCGGTTCAAAATTTGTGGACATATACTCAACTTATGTATGTATAACATACCCAAAAATTACCACAATCAACGGTCGGATTAAAAATTATAACCCCCCAATATATCTCAAAACCCCCGATTTGATTTTTAATACCTCCAATCCAGATAAAATATTGATAAAACACCTCAACATTAATTCCTTCATTAATAACCACATAAATAAATCCATCATTTATATTCATATAAAATAAATATTTCCTTATCATATGAATCAATAATTAATTATTCACAAATAATATTACGTAATCACATTTACGACAAACGGATTTCTCCGGAGAGGGGGCTTTCAATAAGGATCTCTCTCATCTTGGCGCCGCAATTAGATGACCAAACCTCTCCTTAGATGTAACTTTCTAGACATTGCCAATAATGTTATCTAATAATATTATTCAAATAATATGAATTATTGATCCGATAATGGGAAATCTTGTGCGCAAGTGACAATTATTGAAACAAAGAATAATATAAAATACCAACGCAAAGACAATTATTGAATCAATAAAATAAACTATTGAACAAGAATTCAATGTAATAATTATTGAGTAGTGCCTTCTTACGTAAGGATCAATAATTCAACAATACTGTGCAATACCGTGTGCTACTGTGCAACCACGCGTATTATTGTATTTTAACCACCGGGTATTCCAATGATCTTTTAACTGTAATAACTACATACCGTTATTTTTAACCAACTTATATTTGTCGTTGCTTCTTCATCCAATCGCTTTCAGATTTATGGGCCCACACATGGTCGCTTTGGTTGCATTTAATATTCCCAAAAAGATTTAATATTCCACGACCAAACGAATATTCCCCGACAAAAATGAATATTTTATAACCACTTGCTTATTTTGAAATATTTTGCGTATTTAACCCTTAACTATCCACATTAATCAAATCAACCCTTACTATTTCAAGATAATAAATAAAGGAAATTCCTTTTATTTAAAAAAATTCGGGGTCTTACAAAGGATTCCGATATTTATTCAGAAGAGAAACGCACTCTCGATAGCCATCAGGAGTTCCGCTTCTGCTTCAACACCCAAAGGACCCACCCCAAATAAATCTCCCATAACTGAAACTATACATGCAGACCCTACACCTCCCGAACAGCCCACTCTCTCCCCTGAAAGACCGAGACCCTCTCCCGAACGACCCGGTCCTTCAGGTCAAAGTTACCATGCCGAAGCTGTGGGATCACCGACCCTGTGGCCCAGGTTCAACGCCAACTTCCCCTTTGACCTCTTGACTTTTCTTTTGAACAACGGCGACCACGGTTCGGTGATCATACGGACGGAAATCTTCTCGACGAGGGGATGAGTTATTTGGCTAAGGTAAATAACAAGCTCTTCTTCCTCTATATCTTTGTTTTCCTTTGAATATTTGGTCATTTGACTTGAATATTTTGAAAATATATGAGCTAATCTTTGTCTTGGACGACTGCGTCAAGAGACACATAAATGGAGAAAGCCGAGGAAGATTTCATGCGACAAGAGATAAATATGTTGAAATCGACCTTGGACCGAGAAAAAGTTTGGTCGTGAAGATGCTTTTCATACCATCAACGGTCTTAAGCAAGTAATTAGATCGGGCTAAGATGGATTTGAAGACATCGATGATGAATTAAGAACCCACGAGGGACGGGTTGTTGCGTCAAAAGCCGACCAACAAACTCGACCGACTGAATCTTTGGTTTGGTTGAAGAAAACTTACTCCTGAAGGCAAAAATGAGGAGTTTTCTTGACCAATCAAGCTTTCATCATACAACTTGGTGAGGCCGAGACGAAGGCTCAAGACGGCTTAGAAGGCTCAAGACGAAGCCGAAGGCATAAGGCCAAACGTCACAAGCTCCGCCATAAAATAAAGGATCTTGAGGGACGAAGCCCTGTTCTAACGAAGAGCTCCGGAAGCAGATTCAAGCGGACTACAGGGACTCGGACGAACTCAATGCTGAGATCATGAAGGTATACTCGGAGGGTATGAGGATTAGAGAAGCGAGGAAAAGAAAAGCTATCGGTTGCTTTCAATTTGGACCCGGCATTGCTTTCAACTCTCAGATGATGAAGGCGGTGCCTGAATATCTGTCATGTTTTTGTTCTATGTACTAATTTAACTACTTTAAGATTTTTATGTTCATGTAATTAATTTATGATTGACTTGAATGAATGAGTGTTTTATATTATTGATAAATCTTTAACTGTCTTGATTATGACTTATGTTTTGATCAATTTCTTGTCAATAATTTAGTATCAATAAGCCGAACCCAACTAGTGAATTAGATATGGCATATAACAGTTAACTTATGAAATGAAATGAATTGAATTTTACGGACAGGATTCAACTTAACTGAACTGAATGAACTGAACTCAACACTTGAACAAAATAAAGTAACGTATACTCATCGGTACCGAAGAGTGAGATCAGTCATGTGTGAGGTAAAATTGGCTGACAAATATTTAAGGACCAAGATATAAAGATCAATAGTGACCATTGACTTACCACCCTGATAAGATCAATATAGGATCAAAAGGACCTTGGGCTACCATCGAATGGCCAGCGAGTCCTACCATACCTCCTTACACCATAGTGACCTTCGGACAAATAAGACCAGGACCAATAGTGACCATTGACTTACCACCCTGATAAGATCAATATAGGATCAAAAGGACCTTGGGCTACCATCGAATGGCCAGCGAGTCCTACCATACCTCCTTACACCATAGTGACCATCGGACAAATAGGACCAGTGATTATTTATGAAAAAGTGACCTTTTATTAATAACAAACAATCGTGTACAGACTTCCGGTAAACTGACTTAATCTTTATTGAAAATATTTCCGAAGCCTGCCAGCATGCCAAGTATTCTTGATCTCGGAACCATCGAGTGCCCTTAACCGATAAGTACCTGGCTTTGGTACTTCGATCACCTCATATGGCCCTTCCCAATTCGGCATTAGCTTTCCCGTGTTTTGAGGCGTAGAAGCTTCGGCTTCTCTAAGAACGAAGTCTCCCACTTCGAATCTACGAAGTTTGACTCCTTTGTTATAATGCTTGGCTACCCTTCGTTGATAAGCAGCCAATTTGATTAAAGCTTCCTCTCTAACCGTCTAGCGAGTCGAGTTAACTTCGGTCCTTCGTCGTTGTAAATTTCTTTAAATTGAGTTGCGAAGACTTGGAGATCCGATTTATTTGGGACTAAGGCATCGATTACCATAGGCCCAATCGGAAAGGCGAATCCCGTAGTAGTCCTTGGTGTAGTTCGGTATGCCCATGCCTTCGGCAGATTCTTTAGCCATCTTCCCTTAGCTTCATCCAATCTACGCTTGATTCCGTTTAACAGCGTCCTGTTGGTTACTTCGACTTGTCCATTCGATTGTGGATGAGCCACAGAAGTCTTCTTGTGCTGAATCCCCAAATCATTCAGAAATTCTTCAAATTTCAAACCCACGAACTGGCGTCCGTTGTCCGATATCAATACCTTAGGGATCCCGAAGCGAAACACCACAGACTCCTTTATAAACTTTAGACACTCCTGTTCCGTTATTGACCGAAGTGGTTTTGCCTCTACCCACTTAGTCATATAATCAATAGCAACTATGACGAAGTTAACCTGACCTTTAGCTTTAGGTAACGGTCCCAATATATCCACCCCCCAGACAGCGAAGGGTATAGGAGATAAAATCGAGTATAACTCTTCCGGTGGCTGATGTGGGACCGGACTATTGAGTTGACATTTTTCGCATTTCTTGACATACTCTGTAACTTCTTTGAAAATTGTAGGCCAATAGTATCCTTGTCGAAGTACTTTATGAGCAAGGACTTGGCGACCATATGATCACCATAGAAATTCCTTCATGAACCTCCAAGAAAGCGTACTCGGCGGACGGAACCAAACATTTCAACAATGGTGAGGAAAATGCCAATCGATAGAGATCCCCATCAATAAGACTAAAATTGGTACTCTTGTATTTAATCTTCTTTGCCAAGACATTTGATCCAGAAAGAAGGACGCCATCGCGAATACTCGATGTAGGGGTCATCCAACGATTCGTTCGTTTTCGATACACATCAACGCTTCGTCTTTGAACACTTGGGTTCACGCAAAATTTCCAAATATACCGATCCGTGAAAAACATCGCATACTGTAGTGGCGGCTTTGACAATGCATGGCGGTTGAATTGTCATTACGCTCTATACTCTGAAACTCATCTGAAGCGAAAAATTGGAGTTGGTCTCTTAATTCGCGGATATTTGATCATTCGGGTTCCACGAGCCGTAATCTCCGACAATTGTTTAACGACTAAGCGAGAATCTTTATAGATAATCAATTTGTTGGACTTGAGACTCTTTTGCCAATCGGACACTGCTAACAACGCTTCGTATTTTCGACTTCATTGTTCGTTGCTTTAAACTCGAATCGATGGCTTCTTTGGACTTTGAATCCTTACGGACTTATTAAAATAATTCTGCTCCACTAATGATCATCGTAGAGGATCCATCTGCATCTGACGTCCACGCCTTCCGATCCTTTGAAGAAGCGGCCCTGCGCTTTCGATCGGAAGATTGACTTCGGTAACTCGCATCTGCCCGGTGAGCGAGCATTCTACCATAAAGTCGCCGAGGGCTTGGCCTTTGATGGCGATTCGAGGATGATACTCGATAAAAAATTGGGATAACTCCATAGTCCATGCCGCTTGCTAATCGTAAAGAGACCTCCGGCTTGCCCATCACCTTCTTGATGGTCGATCCGTGTAGGCGACCAAGAAGTCGACCTTGAAAATCTTCTCGAAGCTTTCTGCGGCAATTATTAAAGGCAAGGCAAATTTCTCAATGTTTGGATACGGTTTGACATCTCGTGGGGCGTGGGTGACATAATAGGCCGGATCTTTGCTTCCCACGATCTCTCGAACCAACACTTTGCTCCAAGTGCTAAAGAACTTGCCATGAAGGTACAAATATAAAGTCTCTCTTTGGGACGAAGCTTTACCAATAAAAAGGTAGAAGACGAGATCGTCTTTATACCTTGAAAGCGTCTTCACACTCGAAGTCCTTTGGAGCGTCTTGAATTCTTGGTCCCTTGATGTGTCGAAGAAAGGAAGGCATCTCTCATGATTTGGCGACAAACCTTCTCAAAGGCCATGATCCTACCCGGTCGGATTTGAGCGTCCTTGAATGGTGAGAGTCTTCATGTCGAGGATGGCTGGATCTTCTCCGGATTGGCCTCGATGCCCCTCGGTGACCGGATAACCCGAAACTTTCCGGCACCAAGGTAGAAAGTACATTTGGGCGGGTTAAGTCTCGGTTAGCGATAACGAATAGTTTGAAAGCACTCCTCCAGGTCGTCCAAATGCTTCTGAATTTTTATACTCTTCACGATCATGTCATCTACATAAACCTCCATGTTCCTCCCCAGCTGCCTATCGAAGATGAAGTTCATCATCCTTTGGTAGGTTGCTCCAGCGATAATGAGGCCAAAAGTCATTTTTTTGTATCGCATACACCGAGCGGTGTGTAATAAATATTTGTCTTTGGAATGTCTTCTTTGCACATGGATATTTGATGATAACTTTGAAAAAGCATCCATAAAACTTAGTAATGCATACCGAAGTGGCATCGATGAAATTTGATCGATATGGGGTAGAGGATAAAATCCTTGGACAAGCTTTGTTGAGGTCGGTGTAGTCGATGTCAAACCCGCCACTTTCCATTATGTACGCACCAACACTATATTTGCTATCCATTACGGGTAATCAATCTAAGTATATGAAGTCGTGACTAGCAATTTCGCAACCTCTTCATCGATGATCTTACGGCGCTCTGGAGCAAATATTCGCCTCTTCGACGGCTGGCTTCTTGAAGGATCTATCTCGATTTATGCTCGTCAACCTTTCGGCTAACTCGGGCATGTCTTGTGGCTCCCATGCAAAAATATCAACATAACATCGTAAGAGTTCCATAAGATTTGTCAGAAGAGGTTACGGTGAGACTGAACCAATCCTCTTTGTCTTGTCAAACTTTCAGATGACCAACTCGATCTCCTCCGTCCCTCGGTGAGGATTACGAGGGTTACGAAGTTGCTCTCGGTGAAAGGTTTGATCTCAATTGCCATCGTCTTTTTTACGTTTACTAACCCCATTAGGATGAAATATGACATTCTATAACATCGCAGGGCAGTTCTAAATCACCCATCCCTCTCCTACTCCATGCTGTTGTGGGGAATTTGATTTTGAAATGTGGGATGGAAGTCACATGACTTGAAGAAATTTGTCAGCGTAGGTCTTCGAGAATGGCGTTGTGGTGAAGAATCCACATACCTGACATAAAATTCTGAGTTATCTCTACTGGCGAGGGGTCGTCTTAGAAGATAGCAAGGGAGTTGATAGTGCTGCCGCCACTTTGGCGGGTCGATTCTTAGAAACCATATAGAGGAGCCTCTGTCCGACCTCCATTTTGTGCCCATCGAGATGCATCCTCACGAAAAGCATGGGCATAAAGAATGTCCATAGAAGATCCATTATCTATCATCATGCGTTTTACATCCATCGAGCCTACTTGCTATTTGTGATCACCAATGCCCCTTCATGCGGTTCGATGGGCTCAGAAAGATAATCCGCATCCGTAAATGATATAACGGTTCTGGAAAAGGCTGTCGATCTTCAAAGTAGTATCATCAGCGACATGGCCATAGAATCAAGATAAGACCTCCTCTTCTTCCCTACTAACTTCCCAGCAGACCCACGGTTATTACATCAACGACTTGCCTTGGCGGTGGTATGGGAGCATTTTGAGTGGGTGGTACTTGAAGCCGTTTGAGCAGTGCGATTGATAACCTTCTTGACCACTGGCGGTCCTTCTCGACCACATATTGAATCAATGCCGCTTTTAATCTTGCTCTCCACAAAATCCTTTAGATTCTGACACACTCATTAGTGTCGTGACCGGTGACTTGATGATAACCACGGTATTTGCGAGGGTTGCTGCGTGTCCCGATTCTGTAATTATCGAGGTGGCTCGAAAGAAAATTTGGTTTACGATCGATCCAAAATTCTCGACCTTCCGTATTCAATTGGGTGTAGACCTTATTAACCTTCGGGGTAGAAAGCGGTGTCTGATTGCTTTGCTTGTCGCCACGAGTTCTTGTACTTCTTGAACTACCTTACGCCCCTTGGTTGTACCCTCCCACTCTTCTCTGATCAACATCAGTCTTGGGAACCTCTACCTCCTTCAATTGGCTCAAAGAAGGATTCTTTAGACTATTCATAGCCTCTTCTACAACAATATAGCCCTCTGCGCTTGTCGAAGGCTTCCGCTGAAGCTTTTCGGATGGTGAAACATCAACTTCTTTACCAATTTCTCCGATTTAACGGATCTAGCCCATTCGGAACAACCCAATGACTTGGAGATCATTAAGATCGGATACTGCCAACCGATAGCTTCCCTAAACCTCTTTACATATTGGCTAAAGATTCATTGGTGAAGCTGGGACTGTCTTTAAAAAGAGCACAAGGTTTTCCCTTCTTGGTTGCTTCAAAAGCGTGCATGGAATTTATCACAAAGTTCGGTCCACGAGGTAATCGAATCCGATGGTAAAGTTCCCATCCTTTGTCTCGCGTCTTTTCTCAGCGTCGTGACAAAAGTGTGACACTTGGCGACATCGGTGAAGTCGTAGTAATCCATTGGTAATCAAAAGCTTTGACTATGGTCATAAGGATCTCCGGACCCATCATAGCTTTCCATACGAGGCAACTTTTGGTAATATCGCCTTCTCCGCCGAGAATATCGGAGGAAAAAGGGGCGCCTTCCTTCGAGTGTCCTTCACTGTTGGACCTCGACCAATTTGTTTTCGGAGTTCTTTCAACTCCTTACGGAAAATCAACACCTTGAGGTTGCGATGAGATCTCCTTCTCTTGGCGGCGTTAGGCCTCGGAATGGATCGACCTTTCCTGCCGATCCCCTTGCCCTTGCGGGACTTCTTGATTTCTTAGGCGTATAATCTCATCCTCATGATGAGAGCGGTTGTGTCGGTACTCTCTCCCGCCGGGTTTACGGCACAATTTCTCTCGACACGCTTTTTCGTCTTTCATCGTCGCGATGAATTGATCCAACTTATCGATTGCCTTCTTGAGGCCAAAGGCGTTCGCTCCTCGATCTCCTCTCTGCGAGAATGATCCACGGACACGTGCATAGAATGTTCCGGCTCCTTATCCTTGAAGAGGGGTATCTCCTTATACTACTCTCCGTCTTTCGGAATGAATATGGCTAGATGCTTCGTCCCTCAACTCATTCACACGAAGAAGCATCTGTTAATTTATATCTTCCTTTGTTTTATGAACCTCAAAGCCTTATCTGCTTCGTCGCCATCCTCGCCATGACTTGGTAGCTCTCTTCTTCTTGACCACTTGGCGATGAGTCTGGTCGCGAACCTTCTACCGTTCTGATCGGGATCGCGCCCCTTATCGGCGTTGAAAACCAACTTCCGTGCGGCTCCACCGTGGATCTTGGACGAAGTTCTCTGAGTTAATGCTTAGAAGCCGTGCTTTCGTGAGCACTTTTAGAAGGACCAGACGGTCCTTTCTTTGAAATCTGAGGCGATGATGAACTATGACCATCGCGCGCGCGCCATACGGTGTACCATCTCTACTCTTCATCATCTTAGAAATAAGTTAAACAATTGTGATTGAAAAAACCCCCCTCCTTTAGCGCCCGATGTTAGCGCCAAGATCTTTATGCGTCCCGATCACGTAAAAGCGTCACGATCTGCGCAGCGTAAACCTGATAAACACCACAAGCTTGGTGGCGGTTTCCGTCGGGGATAGTTCGAGCGTGAGAGTCGATAAATGTGTTCTGAGAGGTTTATCGAAATAGAGGTTATATTATCTAGTGTATTGAGAGAGAGATCATAATAATTCTCTATGTCTATGTGATTATGAATGAAGAAGTGTATGAGAGCGTCACCTCTTTGTGAAGACTTCTTGCTAAGTTATACTCTCTCTTTTGCGGATTATTGTGCCACCCACTACTACCGACACACACCCTTTGATCGATGGGTCTGCCATTGCATGTAGTTTATCCACTTGCTTTTTGGTCCTTTATTACTACTGGCCGTAGGTTATGATCCCATCCACATTAATGCGTGGCGAGGTTCTTTAATCGGCCGTCGTGCTTTTTTCATCATTCTTGGTCAAAATGATAGATATTAAAATGTATAAAGGATCGACCCTTTGGATCGACCAGGTCTTATAAGTTAAAAAGAAAATAATAAGATAAGCGGGTTCAAAAACTTGGTGGTTTATTAATTAATAAAGCCAATAAATTAATTAAAAAAGTAATTCAATTCTTACTTACGATGAGAGAAAATATCATGACCCAACATTCATATTTCGCTGTTTTGGATGTTTACAGAAAGATTTCGACTTGGTATGGTGTCGTGGAACAATTAAAGAAAAGATTTTCGAGCCATGGATGGATTCCATGAAAAACCATGGTTGTAAATTTCTGGAGGGTAGAAGAGTGACAAAGTTCGCCTTTGAAGAGGAAACAGGATGCATTACAGAAGTATCTTGTGGGAAAGAGAGTTTGAAAGCTGACGCTGTCATTTTAGCTGTTGGAATCTCCACTATTCAACACATCATTCATAACAGGTTTGTTATACCAAATCCCATTACTTGCACATCCACTTTCCCATGTAATCCTGTGTTTTTGTATGTATTTGATTGTTCTTTCTAAATTAAATTTTTTGCTAGCTCTTGTCAAATGCCTTGTCATATTCTTAGTATTCGAAAAATAAACTATGTTCAGAATTGTTGTTAAATGTTATCAATACTTGTTTTACCACAGGTCTGATTGGATTGGTTTATATTTTGATTTTTGACTGAGTTCTACACACTCTCTCTTCTAATTGTGGAGGTACAAAATTATATCTATACTCTTAACCTGCTGGCATTATAATAACCTACGGTTGAACCATTCCAGCGTGAAGTCGAGATGATAAGCGTGGCAGTTCACAGGAATCTCCTACGGTTGATTGGGTTTTGCACAACACCGACAGAACACCTTTTGGTGTACCCGTTTATGCAAAACTTAAGTGTTGCCTATCGTCTAAGAGGTTTTACTTTTCTAATTCATATATATTAATTTAATTTTCTAATTCCTCTGCTCTAGATTTGATACCTATACGTTCCCTGAATTTCTTTCCTTTTAAAAATGCTTGTATGTGTTTGTCTATACTATATGCAACATAGAGATTAAGTTTGTGATAGTTTTGTCTATTACCAGCGACTAACAATCTTGATGTGTGTATTATAATGAATGAAATATTTAAATTTGTAAAACTTCATATCTGGTACCATTTGCGATTTCTAGTTTCTGGATGGAAGAAGTCTGTGAAATGTCCAAGTTTCAACCTGATTTAGTATGTAGAATGAGCATTTTGGGCTTTCCAATTCTTAGAAAATCTCATACTGTTACCACGCAATGAAACAGCTTCCTTGTGCCAATACCAAAAACATGGTTGTTATCTTCTCGGAGTGCTAATATGCAGAGTAGTATCCCATGCATCATATTTTTCGATTAGTGTGGTTAAAGTTGCGTTGTGATTGATTAATTGATTCTGGTTTGTGTTGGTTCTGTTTTCTGCAGACGTGGAGGTGTTGACTAGACTTAGCTGTGCATTTAGTTTAAAAATTAAAAATGAAATATTACTAAAACTAATTTTGAATGGAACCTATGTCTACAGGGGACAAATGGGGTTACCGGAAGAAGTCTCAGGAACTAAGGCTTCAAGGTGTGCACTATGCCAACATGGGTTGAGATCTGGGAGCGTGAAGATACCTATGCCACTCTTGCTGTTATTGGTGCTGCAGTTTGTCGCGGTTGCCTATAACTGCTACAAGGTGCTGCTTTATGTACTTATGGTTGAGCACTTCTTGATGAATGATGTCTATGTTAGGTTGTAGATGTAATCAAATTCACAATTCAATATAGTAGTAATTTATATTGAAAAGTGAATTTGAGATGCATATATGGATAGTTTGGTATATATTTTGTGGATGTAGTAATTTGAAACTGTAAACGAATGGTATTATTGGGATGTATTTTGAATAGTTGATACATTTTGGCTTTAAATTTAAATGAGAATTTAGACCTTTTAGCTATATATCATGGCATTAGCATATTGCAGGTGCATTGGTAATGTAGGTGAATCACAACCTTTTTTTTTTCTTTTTCTTTTTAATCTACAACATTTTAAAAACGTTGTGTAAATGTGCCTAAACGTTGTCTAATATATTAAACTACAACATTTTTAGCCAAAAAACGTTGTGGAATCATATCTTCTACAACGTTTTTAAGCATCTGCTAATTTATGGAAAACAAATCTACAACGTTTTTTTCTTAAAAAACGTTGTGTAATGTGCTTAACTACAACGTTTTAAAAACGTTGTGTAAGAATGTCAAATAGATGAAACCCTTAACCACAACGTTTTTCTGACTGAAACCACAATGTTTTTTCCGCGTTATCTATTTACTGTTTTGTAGTAGTGAACACCAATCAATAAATATTTTCAATCAACGAATTATTTATGCACTACAAGCCAAAGATAATCGTTTGCATCACCAGTTGTCATAATCATGTTAAACACCTGTTTATCTATGCATTACAGTCAAAAAAAACTTTCACCACAAACCTTTATCTGTGACATTAAAGGTCGTGATTATACCAATACACAATTTCTAATCATAATCATACAAATTCACAGTCCATCTTTGCACTACAGGCCGAAGATGACTTTCACCACAATATAAGCATGAGGATGATGACAATAATATAAAAAATGAATCAAGTAAGATCAATGATAAATATTAAAGATTTATAATTTAATTTATCCAAAGTTTAATAAAATTCAAATAAATTAATTTTGTTGTGAATAATATGTGAAGCCCCCAAAATAGGTATACATCATTCATTTTGACATTTATCTTTGGTAAATCGAAATAAACTAATTCATCACTAAGGTAAAGATGAATGATTACTTGATAAATATCTTTGGCCCGTAGTGCAAAGATGAACAGGTGTTGAGATAAACATGACCAACTGGTGATACAGATGGATATCTTTGGCCCGTAGTGCAAAGATGAATATTTGATTCAAGATGTATATTGATTGACGTTACAGGGATAAAATATGGATGATGGACTTTTAAATTCATAGATGATAGTAGATTTCATTCTTTACTAAACTATTCTTATGAATTGTTATTTTTGTTGTGAATATTGATCTAAAACTTGTTGTCCATTATATTTTATCTGATTTGTTGAAGGCTAACGATAATTTGTTGTTCATTATCTTAGTCATAATATTCTTTATTAGGCTAGTTGAGTTCACCCTTTTCCTTTTTGTTCCATTTTTCTTCTCAGGAAGCGAGAATATAGCGGGGAGTAGTCGGGATGTGGAGTGATGTTCCATGGCAGTTGTTATAGTAGTCCTCACTATTTGTAAAATAGTGTATCAATAATTGTAATGAAGACTTATTTGAGTGTATATATTGTCTAGAGGATAATATTTGTATTTAAACTCACAGTTTATGTATTGTTGTATTTTTCATGACAATTGTATTAATGAAGTTGTGGTTGTTTCTGTACTATGTATTTGGCAACTCAGAATTGGTGATGTATTCCTATTTTTGGAGCGTCACAATTGAGTACTATATTTAATGTTTTTCAATTATTATCTTAATTCTTGTGTCCACCTCTAAAACGTTAAATAATTAGGGACAGATGGAGTATTATCTGTACTAATATATAAAGAGAGAGAATGAGGATAATAAACAAATTTGATATATGAATCCATTTAGTGATTTTTACATATATAAACTTGATTTTTATAATTAATCTTGGATATATGAATCCATTTAGTGAACTATTTTAAAATTATTACTATTTAAATAATTTATTATTATATATGAATTTGTCATTTTAATTTTTAAAAATTAAATTAAATATTTTTTGGTGACATTTTGGATGAAGGAAAATAAGCAAAATGATATATATTATGAACGTTAATTTTTTTTTATTGTCAGTTTTGCAAATAAATATTAATAGTAAACTTTTTATAGAAATGTATAATAAGCAAGTCTTGTTATAATTTTATCTAATTATTTTATAATTATAATTGGACACAAATTTATTCCAATAAAGACCCTAAACTGAAAAAAAAAATAATAATGATATACCTTATGGGGGGCAATCATAATTCGAGACGAGAAACATATAATAAAACACCTAACGGGCCTAATTAGAAATTCAGAAGTGAAGCCAATTTGCAATACTGCTCACACTCGCTCAACCCAATGGTAAGGTTTTTTCTCACTTGGACAATTCGTCGAACACTTTATCTTCGTGTTTTCAACGGACTCATACGTGCGATTTCTTTGATTTTAAAGTCTGTGACGCTTCACACAAATCTCGGCGATATCAAGTGTGAAATCTCTTGTGATGAAGTCCCAAAAGCAGCCGAGGTTGGTATTTACTATTCAGATTTTTATGTTAATATCTTTGAATAATTGTAAAGCCCTAGAGATAGAAAAGAAAAACTGAATTGCTTCTTATTGTCGTTCATTTGTTGTAGTTAATGAGAATAATCACCTCTACTGAAAAGGGTTTCGTTTTCTAGAGTTATTGGTGTGTAATCTGTCACGTTCTGGCCACCAAAATCTCATAGCATCATCGTAGTAATTGATTGGAGCTGGAGCACTCATGTGGTACGCTCCTAGATGAAGATAACACAACAAATCTGAACTTGCCAAGATTAAACAGAAAGTAGAGAGAGGAAATAAAGGTGAGAAAAGATGAGAAAAATAAGAAGTAAATTCATTCATTCATTTGCATAAGCAGCAATTGCAGTACATAGCCTCTATATATAAGGCATAATCACTCTCTCACTCTAACCAAGTTCGTAACAGAAATGACTCTACATGACATGTGCCCAATACCAGCGTATGACACGTGAATAACTAATACAAGAAAATAAAATATGAATTCCATTTTAATTGCCTCACATGACATTCCCTCCCCCTTCAAACAATCCTTGCCCTCAAGGATTACTTCTTGAAGTCTATCCCTGTTGCCTAATTTTGATGTGAGCTTTGATGTTCTGATACAACACATAGTGCTGTCATCCGTGGTTAGCAAAAATCTGCAAAACTTCCAAACTCCTCCAGGATCAAACACCAAGGGTGTTGTACCATAACCAAGGTTCACCCTGCTTCAACAGCTTGCTAAGCACATTAGCTCTATATACTCTAGCATTAGACGCAATGGCATGCACATATGCCTTAAAAGCATTCTGGATAATTTGAACACCCATCTTTAGATCAAAGTTGACAATCTGTAGATGTTCAAGCTCCTCTGAATCATAACGAAAACCAATCCTTTTTTTAACAGCTGCCTTCGTAGCACTCAGAGTATCAATGACTTCAATTAGAGTTCTTCTAAATGTATCACAGAAGCTAGTCACTTTTAATGTTTTGATACTCTTTTTCTCCATTTTCCACATTGAGGCATCATATTCAATGTACTTGATGGGAATGGTGGATGAAATTATTGCTATAGTGAAGTGGAATACAGAAACCAACAACCATTCTTATGTTTTGATGCCACGAACCTATAATTGGAAATGTCCTTGGCAGATTGTCGAGCATCTTTGATTACCATAGAATAGTATATCCATAAGAATAGAATTAGTAGCTGTATAAATACAAAAAGAGGACCTGTTAGTACCAGCTGCACCGAGCATCTTTTAGCAACTATTGGTATACAAGTCAATCCTTCGAGAATATTATAGAAGCCCAATAATAACACATCATGTGGAGGTATACCATTACACCATTGGAGAACTTCAAAGTTTGTTTCAGGGTAAAACCAGATTGACAAAGTGACAACACCAATATGTGCATAAATTTGCCAATGCTTCATCTTTGAAGTTGTTCTTGACTTATCCTTATATAGAAGCATTGGAGGAAAAATAGTCAATGAAAGAACAGTTGATTCCCATAAGGCAGATATGGACGACATGATCAACATGGCCATCTTCGAAGAATACATGCAAGTAAAATTCCAAATGAATTTTTGTTTGATTGGGTTACCCCCATAAAGCCTCCGCACTAGAGCCACACCCATTAAAGTGGTCATTACACCCATAAAACTTGGATGAATCACGTCCTCCTCCAAGCCGTAGTTGTATATGTTTGACTGGTTATAAAAATGGTCCTCAATGTAGCAAAACAGCAAGGCATGGCTAATTAAACTAGATTCGGCCAAGAAATGAAGTTGGGATGGAAGGTGAGCTAAAACAGGCTAGGATAACAGTGTCAACTATGAATTTACAAAAGAATTTCAAGGTCATGCATGCTAATGTTATATTAAAATCCCCAAAATTATGCAACATAAACAATGTGACCATTAATCTTCTGATGATAACAAAGTCAAAATATGATGTTAGACTCTTTTTTGTACACAAAAGAGTCAAATATAAGCCAACAACAGAAGGAATGAGAATGAACGATGTAAGGAAGTCCTTAATGATAAGTCTAGCAGCACAGACCACGGCATCCAAACTAGTGAATACCACTAAATTGACAATATCTAGAATAATATTGAGGCCATAAACACCCACACCAACACTTGTGTGCTCATTCCACCTAAAGTCTTCCGCAACCATACAACAAAATAATTTGATTACCTCCTTGTTATACCTGTTTTGAGCATACCCCGAAATTAAAGTATTTAAGTAAACTGCCACATTTGACTCCATTTTGCTATGAACATGATATTGGTCTATCAACTCACCTACTTCAACAAACTCAGTAGCAATCCCAATTTGACTGACCTTGAGAAGTAAAGCATTGCAAGCAGCCTCCTTAATAGCTATTTTAATACGTTTTGGATTTGACATCAACAAGTCATCACCCATAACTTGACAAACTCCAAGACCAGAAAAATACTTGACATGTTCCCAGTCCTCCCTGTCAAATGGATCTGCTATTAACGCAATTGGGTAGTCTATGCCGAAATCAGTAGCAACAACATCAATTGCAATCTTTATTCTCTCATTATAACTTGTTCTGCCAATTGCCTCCTTAACAAGTTTTAAGCCTTCTCTATTGTTGAAGATGTTTGGAGGAGAGACACCATCTTCAATTGTGAAAGGAGAGACATTACAGGTACCTCCACCCTTGTACTTGGCCTCCATTGTAGGTAGTTTCTCAGCAGTATCAAAATTGATTTTGAAAGGACAACACTTAATGCCAGTTTGTACAAGTGACAATAGAATATACTGCCCAATTACATCCTCCACGTGAGAATCCATAGAAAAGAATGAATCACTAAGATGCCTAACTTTAGAGTTAACTTCTTTCATAGTTTTCACTTTTACTTCTCCAATTGGACTCTCAATGTCCAATGAAAATACTTCAACAACATTGCATGTTGGAACCTCGGATTTTGATTCAGTTAAACCTTTTCTAGCTGCCTCCAAATCTCCATCAAACTTTACACTTTCAAATACCCCCACATTTTTTCTATTGTCACATATTACACTTTCTACACCTATACCTTCTTTATCAACATTCTCATATTTTGAAGTTGCCTTCACTTCTCCTTCTTGTACACCCAAAACAGAGTCCAATCCATTTTCAATGTCTTCTCCACCATCCCTAACAGCTTCAGCTTCTCCATATACCTCAACCTCTAAATTTTGCTTTCCAACTACTAAGGTTCCACTAACATTAGCCGTAGCTATATTTTGTGCCTTAGTATCAACGGTGACCATGGAGGACGATTTAAGTTCAGGTAACTGAGGTAATTGGTTTGTGAATGAAGTAGGAAATTGAGATGGTGAAATAGATAATTGGGAATGGTGATTTGGGATTTGAAATTGTGAATTGATGAAGGCAGGTGTGATAGATTGTTGTTGAGTAGAGGAGTCTTCACAATACAGGCAATCTTCATCATGGCTATAGTCCATAACTAGTACCTTCCTAGTTGAAGTAATTCTTTCAAGCCTTTTCGTGAACATTGTAGGTTCGTTTGTTGTCGATAGTTGGTATGAGAAAATGGGGTTAAGGGGCTGTTGTGTTGTTAATGTAGCTGTGTGAAAGGTAGAAGATGGTAATTGCGTTACATGTGATGAAGAAACGAAGGGGGTTTCAGGTGTAGTGTAAGAAATTGAAGTAGGAACAACTTGGTGAGGTGAATTGAAGATGAAAGGTGTAGTGTTTGTCTGATTTCCAGGTGAAACAAAGTAATTAGATGCAGGCCATGTATAATCAAAGATTGGAATTGGTGATGTCGCCATGGGAGAAAAAGTTGGTGGTAAATAAGTGGATAGAGAACAAGTATTTTGGATGTGGGAGTGTTCAATTGAAGAATGATGTGTAGAAATTACCATTGATGGATCATATTCCCTTTCCGTGGCCTAGGAAGTTTTTGAGGAACGCGCGCTCGATACCACTTTGTCACGTTCTGGCCACCAAAATCTTATAGCATCATCGTAGTAATTGATTGGAGCTGGAGCACTCATGTGGTACGCTCCTAGATGAAGATAACACAACAAATCTGAACTTGCCATAGATTAAACAGAAAGTAAAGAGAGGAAATAAAGGTGAGAAAAGATGAGAAAAATAAGAAGTAAATTCATTCATTCATTTGCATAGCAATGATTGCGAGACATAGCCTCTATATATAAGGCATAATCACTCTCTCACTCTAACCAAGTTAAATAATGAAATGACTCTACATGACATGTGCCCAATACCAGCGTATGACACGTGAATAACTAATACAAGAAAATAAAATATGAATTCCATTTTAATTGCCTCACATGACATAATCTTGTAAATTTACTTTGATATGAGTATATTATTGTGTTAGAGTTTGGCAATGATGGAGTTAGAAATAATTTATTTGAGTTAAAATTTCTAATATTAAATTTTAGGAGTAAAGTTTATGGTTGCGGAAAAAATATGTTTAAATTAGGTTAAGCTTAATATTCATGAAAAAAGTCAAACAGGACTCTCAGATGGAGGAAGAATTAAGTGTAACTAAACTGCAATGTAGAAGTAATGGAATTGGTGATAGAGATACAAAGATTGAGTCTTTGTACTAGCTCATGGGGAGGGAGAGATGGGAAAAAATAATAAACCACAAGTTACATGGATATGCTTTCTATTGTATTAAGCTATAATTTGGGGTACATTGCTGATTCATAGTCGTATGTTGACACAGACTTTTGCAACAACTATTGTATCAAGAGAAACTGATAACTTGATCACTTTCCCAGAATGCTTTCTGAATTGATATTCCAACTATTAAAATTGAAGCACCAGCTTTCTTGTTGGAAATATATGCTAGAGCCATGATACAACTAGTGTTTTTAGTCATGACATCTTATTTATCAGCAATACTAATGCTTTGTGGTACAGAATTTTTTGGGACTCTGCGCAAGCGGTTATTATGACAGTACCATATTTCACAGAAATATAAAGGGTTTCATGATTCAAGGGGGAGACCCCACAGGCACTGGGAAAGGTGGGACTAGTATATGGGGCAAAAAGTTCAATGATGAAATAAGAGAGTCTCTGAAGGTAGGTATTGAAGAATTCCTGAACTAGACATTTTTCTTTTCCTTTTTATGATATTGCAACATCTTTTCTATAAACTGAATTCGTTTACCTTCCCCCCTTCCCCTACAAGACTATGTCACTATGATATGATGCTATGTTCTAGAATTTCTACTACCAAAAAAGGAGGGCTCATCCAACATATATCTTGTGGTTGAGTGCATTTCTTTTAAATTTATGTAGTGTTAAATCAATGGAAATTCTTTCTTTTCAGCTAGTCCAAATAAAGCCAGGGTTGGGTCTTGCTCAACTCACCTCAATAATACATAGCCTTGTCCCAACTTTTGGGATCGCCCACCTGAACCTTGTTTCGTTAATTTACTTTATCTAGGACAATACTTTTTCTTGAACTAGGAGTTATCATACCTTTCTTTACAATGTTCATCCAAGTTAGTTCCCTTTCCCTAGAATTTATGTCATTAACGATCATGCTATCTTTCAAAGTTAAATCTGGCTTTCAGCTACCTACATCGACCCCCAGTTTTTATCCATGCATGGGGCTACTTGTTTCAAGACATGAGAATATGCATTGCACATTTATTGGGAGGATTTCTGTTATATATTGCATGACATAATAGCAATTGAGTTTAGCATAAATTTTGTCTTAACAAACTTAAGTTAGCATATAGCATTTCAGTGTATTGAACTACGCCTTTGGTCTCTATCCAGCATAACGCCCGAGGTGTACTATCAATGGCAAATAGTGGGCCAAATACAAATGGAAGTCAGTTTTTCATAGCTTACGGGAAGCAACCACATCTCAATGGATTGTACACCATCTTTGGCAAAGTGATTCATGGGTTTGAAGTCCTTGATATCATGGAAAAGGTAATTTTCTGGTATTTGTGCTGCCAAGGTCAATATTTATAGTCATAGGTCTGAAATGTACAAGTTACTTAGTTCCAAAACAGCTTTTTCTCACCTTTGTTCGATACAAAAATTTTCGCAAGCAACCGGTCAATGAAAAGAAAGAAAAGTTCTATAGTGATACTTAGTTTGTGATTTCTAATCTCGCATGTCTTGTTCTGGCGCGTTTGAACACCCTTGACACAATTTATAGTACAGATATGATTTTTTTTTTCAATCTTGGGTTTTTGCAGACTCCAACTGGACCAGGAGATAGACCTCTTGCAGAGATCAGGCTGAACCGCGTGACCATACATGCTAACCCACTTGCTGGTTAGTATTAGACCAATGAACTAAAAGTTGTGACTGTACAGATGCCATCTTATGGACACTTTAATTAGACTAGAAGATGGAAGTTTCAAATGAAAAGAAGGGAAGCAAATCTATTGCTATTAACGGCATAATCTTCTATAGCAGAACTCTTATCATAAGATGAATTTGTTTTTCTTTGGAATTGACACAGAGAAATGAAACTTCTTTATTGCCTTGGGATGCACTTATACTTCATGTTTGTGATTCATTTCATTTTTACTTGTGGAATACTATGTCCCTTTTGATGGAGTAAGCTAATTAATAAATGTTGTAACATCCTTATTCATTGCTAAAGTTTGTCTTGTGGACTATGTTGGAACACTTTCCACCTTGAATAGGATAAAATATTGTTTTGGGGGTTCCACAAAATTACTCTACAAAATGACTCGTGGTGCTTGGTAAACATTGAGTACTAAAAAAGGGAACTTATATTTTATTTTTGATATTTTTACATTGATCTTCTTTCATATGAGTATACAGTGGGTTCTATCTTCATGTGAGAAAAAACCATGTAAGAAATATCAAAAGTACATGTGAAAATAGTGTTCTCCATTAGGAATGTAAGCCGAGCCTAGTAGCTCAGTCCTCGACTCGAGATCGGTTTGAAAATATGATCCAAAACTCGAATTTGAAATTGATTCGAGTCAAATCTGATCGATACTCGTTTTTTGTTTAATGATACACGACTCGAATTTGAATATATCAGTGTTCGTTCAGATTATGATTTAAGTTTTTCATTTTTTTTCGAACCATACTTGATACCTGCTCGATGGATCATATTCGAATACTGGTCTGATTCATACTAACAAGCTAAATATGATATTTGTAAGACCCCGAATTTTTTTTATAAATAAAATTAAATTTCCTCTATTTATTATCTTGAAATAATAAGGAGTTAATTTGATATAATGCTTTGGTTATGGGTGAAATGTGTAAATTTTACAAAATATGCAAGTAGTTATAAAATATTCATTTGTTGTCGGGGAATATTCGTTTGGTCGGGGAATATTCTTTTTGCTCGAGAATATATCAAATGCGACAGCACGATCATTCATGGGCCCCATAACTTGGAATAAGCGTCGGATGAAGAAAGCGACAAAGTTTGAGTTTTATAAATAACGGCGTAGTTATTTACTGAATTAACATTGTTGGAATACCGGTGGTTAAAATACTGATAATATGCGTGGTTGCGACGATGAATTATGCGGTATTACAACGCATATATTTTGAATTATTGATTCTTACGTAATAAAGCACTACTCAATAATTATTACGATGAATTCTTTGTTCAATATTTTATTTTATTGATTCAATAATTGTTGCGTTGATATTTTATATTATTGTTGTTTTGATAATTATCAACGCATGACATTTTTCATTATCGGATCAATAATTTATATTATTTGAATAATATTATTAGATAAAGACTATTGGCAATGTCTAGAAAGTTACATCTAAAGAGAGGTTTGGTCACCTAATTGCGCGCCAGTAAGGAGAAATCCTTATCGGAAAACCCCCTCTTTCTTGGGAACGGCCTGATTATCATAATTGTGATTCTGTAATATTATTTGTGAATAATTAATTATTGATTTATATGATAAGGAAATATTTATTTGATATGGATATAAATGATGGATTTATTTATGTGGTTATAAATGAAGGAATTAATACTGAGGTATTTTATCAGTATTTTGTCGGATTGGAGGTATTATAAATCATCCGTTTGTAGATTTCGGATATTTTTGATTTGGAATTTGGAAAAACTTTCTTCTGCAAAGTTGTAGAGAGTTCGATTTCGTGTGGAATGGGAATAAAATTTATATTTTTCTGATAAACAGGCTATTTTCTATGAATTATTGAAGTTACAAAAAATAAAATAATTTTTATTAAATTATGGGTGGGACCCACTTTTGGTTGGTGTTGAATACACATGGGTTGCTATTTTCTTCCAAGTTAGCTGGCTTGGTTGGTGGAGGATGCGTAGAGAAAATAATAATAATAATATTTTATTATTTTAGTCTCCTTTGGCGTTCTAGCATTTTCCTATAAATAGACGCTTAGGTTAGAATTGAAAATCACACCAGAAACAAGTTTTCTTTCTCTCTAGATTATCGAGCGTATTTTTGTGAGTATTTTGATACTTTGAGAGTTGCTATTCGGTACAAATTTTCTTCGACTTTCTATCCGATATTCCGATCAGAAGTACCGTTATTTTGAGGTAAGGGATGTTATTTTCTTCTAAAATGATATTATTTTCTTCAATATCATTATGCCAAAATATTGGTGAACTTTTTAATCAAATTTAGAACTTTTGTGTTGAGTTCTTATTCACGATATCGACCTTTATTCATTTGAAAAATAAAAATTTTCCTTTTGTCCAAGATGTCTATTTTGGCTACTATCTTTGATTGTATCCATGTTTTGATCGTTATTTTTGAATTCTGCTTCACAATTGGTTATTATGAAGTATTATTGATCTTAGATAAACTGTTATACGAATCCCTAATATTTGTCCTTCTATCTCACTAGATTCGTTTTCTTTAAAATATTTTTTATCATCCTCAGTCTTAAATGATGATATTACTGAATATCTTTGGCCTGTAGTGCAAAGATGAATGATTAATCGATGAATATCTTTGGCCCGTAGTGCAAAGATGAGCAGTGTTGAGATGAACATGACTAATTGGTGTGATAAAATGAATATCTTTGGCTGTAGTGCAAAGATGAATATTTAATTAAAGATGTATATTGATTGTTGTTACAGGGATAAAATATTGATGATGAACTTTTAAATCTTAGAAGATAGTAGAATTCATTCTCTACGTGACTCTTCTAATGGATTGCTATTTCCGCTGCAGAATATTGATCTAAAACTTGTTGTCTATCTAGGAGGGGAGAGATGAGTAAATTCTTCGCTAGTGTGTCCTATCTAAGCTTATTTGTTGGTCGGTCATAATATAGGGATATTATGTAATATGTTAATTTGTTTAATTAAACCTTGTTTTATGACAGTTTTTAAGAATGGCAGCTGAGAACGTTAACAATGGAGTGAATGAGATCGTGGAGACACCTCTAATCACCAACCAGTATAATGTGATGTCAGGCGAAGAAGGAATTACAGATATCCATGTTGTGAGTGAAGAATTGATAGTTGCACCCGAGATAGTCATAGAGGTAGCAGCTGAGAGTGAAGAAGAAGAAGAAGAAGAAGAAGAAGAAGAGGTACCTGAAGAGAATTTGTTAGAAGAATTTTATGATCGAAATTTAAAATTGCAAAATCGAATTCATGAGTTAGAAGAGCAGGTTGAAGAACGGCAGGCGGTCGTTGAGCAAAAGGATGCAACAATTCAAGCTTGTGTTACCCGATATGTGATGCTTGAACAGAAGCACTCTTTGGCAGAGTATAAGACGATAAAGCTGGAATCTGAGCTGAAAGAAGTAACAACTGAATGAGTGAGAATGAGTGATGCATGGGTAAAAGCAGCATGATGCGTTGATATTGTAGAAAGAGATGTCCGATCTAAGAAGGACAAAATAGATGATATGTATTTCTCTTTTTGGACAGCAATTGAGACAACCCAGCATCGCGTTTTGAATTACCCTGTACATTGCGGTAAACCCCAATTCGATATGGATCGAAGATTAATGATTCAGATCATGAAACAGGAGTACGATGAAGCAGTTGATAGTGGAATATGCCCTATAGAAAATTCAATTTCAACGGTAGTGATGACACCAAATGCTGCCCCAGACAAGTCAAAGCCGGGTAGTTCAAGGGAGAGCGGTTGTCATGACTTCCCAACAAGTGAGGAACCCAAATGAAGTTATCACGGGTTAGTTAATCATAAATTTTTGCGAAGTTTATACCTCACTAGATACCGATTCTACCCATTCTTTTATCTCTCCTGCTTGTGCTCAACGTTTAAACTTGACTTCGGAGAAATTAGACTTTGACTTATCTGTGGAGACTCCGTTAGGAGAAACCTTTATCACATTCACTGTTTATAAATCTTGTTTAATCCAAGTTGGCACAATGACATTACCTGTTGATCTTATCTCTTTATAGATACTTGCATTTAACGTGATTTTAGGAATTGATTGGTTAACCACTCATCATGCCAAAATTGATTGTTTTCGTAAGGTTGTTAGTTTTCATATTCCTAACCAACCTGTTATGCGAACTCAAGCAACCAAACCATTGAAGTCAAACACTTTCATATCAGTGCCATAAAGCCATTCCTTTATTGAAAAACGGATGTCAAGCTTTCTTAGCCCATGTTATGGATTTGAATAAAGACACGTCAGATTTGAATAAAAATTCTGTTGTTAGTGAATTTCCTAACGTATTTTCTGAAGAATTTCCTGGCCTACCTCCAGAGTGTGATATTAAATTTTTTATCGACTTTGAACCCGGTACAAAACCCATTTCTAAAATTTTTTATCAAATGGCTCCTATTGAACTTCAGGAGTTAAAAACCCAAGTACAAAAGTTGGTACCCGAGCCTCTATCTGCTGACTTCCTTTGTGGAATGCACCAAAGTCAGACTCTCCGTAGGGAACTCTATATTTGTGTAGTGGTAAAACGATAGGTGCCATTTTGACGTGCAATCCAAGATTGGGATATGAATCACATATGAGAGCAACTTAAGTCAGTAATCGAAATATCTAGCTTTCTAAGCTTAATTGGTTACTATCGGAGATTCGTGGAAGGACTTTCTCGAATCGCTACTCCGTTAACTTAGCTGACTCAGAAAGATACAAAATTCGTATGGAGCGAGGAATACGAGAAGATTTTCCAAGAGTTCAAGAGGCGACTCATTTCGGCACTTGTTCTAATCATACCATCCTGGAAAAGCGAACGTGGTAGCTGACGCGTTGAGTAAAAGATCATACGCAAATACGAGTGTGATATTGTTGAACACAAAGACCTATTTTGTATAATTTACAAACGATGGAGATAGAGTTAAAGACTCTAGGGACCCACGTGATGATATACGAGTAGAATCGACTTTAATCGATAACGTTAAAGCCGCTCAAGCTACAGACCTGGAGCTGATGAATATAAAAAAGAAGGTGCTATTCTAGAAGTAAGAGTCGATGAAGAGAAGAAAGCTCAAACCTTTGATTTATTTGAAATCCTCGATCGAGTAGGAACTGTGGACTATAGACTCGCCTTAACGCTAAGTATGTCGCGTGTTCATAACGTTTTTCACGTATCAATGTTACGTAAATATGTGGACGACCCAAACCATATTATTGCGTTAGAACCAGACGAGATAGTCGAAGATTTAACGTATGAGTTGGTACCTGTCAAGATCTTGGATAAGAAAGAGCATGTCCTGCGAACAAATGTTATATCACAAGTTGAGGTTTTGTGGAGGAACCATGCTATTGAATAAATGACCTGAGAGTTAGAATCGAAAATGAAAGCGAGGTACCCTCATCTTTTCGAAACACCAGGTACGTACGTCAATTTCGAGAACGAAATTTCATAAGGAGGGGAGGTTGTAAGACCCCGAATTTTTTTAATAAATAAAATTGAATTTCCTCTATTTATTATCTTGAAATAATAAGGAGTTAATTTGATATAATGTTTTGGTTGTGGGTGAAATGTGCAAATTTTATAAAATATGCAAGTGGTTATAAAATATTCATTTGTTGTCGGGGAATATTCGTTTGGTCGTGGAATATTTTTTTTGTCGGGAATATCCGTACGACGGCACAGTCATTTGTAGGCCCCATAACGGAATAACTGTCGGATGAAGAAAATGACAAAGTTTGAGTTTTATAAATAACGGCGTAGTTGTTACCGTTAACACTGTTGAAATACCCAGTAGTTAAAATACAATAATATGTGTAGTTGCACAGTATTTTTGAATTATTGATTCTTACGTAATAAAGCACTACTCAATAATTGTTACAGTAGTTACTGTTCAATATTTTATTTTATTGATTCAATAATTGTTGCGTTGATATTTTATATTATTGTTGTTTCAATAATTATCACTGCACAACATTTTCCATTATCAGATCAATAATTTATATTATTTGAATAATATTATTAGATAACACTATTGGCAATGTCTAGAAAGTTCTGTCTAAAGAGAGGTTTGGTCACCTAATTGCACGCTAGTAAGGAGAAATCCTTATCGGAAAACCCCCTCTTTCTTGGGAACGGCTTGATTATCATAATTGTGATTCTGTAATATTATTTGTGAATAATTAATTATTGATTTATATGATAAGGAAATATTTATTTGATGTGGATATAAATGATAGATTTATTTATTTTATGTGGTTATAAATGAAGGAATTAATACTGAGGTATTTTATCAGTATTTTGTCGGATTGGAGGTATTAAAAATCATCTGTTTATGAATTTCGGATATTTTTGGTTTGGAATTTGGAAAAACATTCTTCTGTAAAGTTGTAGAGAATTCGATTTCGTGTGGAATGGACATAAAATTTATATTTTTTCTGATAAACGGGCTATTTTTTATGAATTATTGAAGTTTCTGAGAAAATAAAATAATTTTTATTAATTTATGGGTGGGACCCACTTTTGTTTTAACAAATATGAAATTCTTTGAATTTCTTCCAAGATGGTGCCCAAAAATTCAACAAAGCATGCTCATGAAGGAATTTTGAATAATAATAATATTATTCTATTATTTTAGTCTCCTTTGGCGTTCTAACATTTTTCTATAAATAAGCGCTTAGGTTAGAATTGAAAATCACACCGAAACAAGTTTTCTTTTCTCTAGATTATCGAAAGCGTATTTTTGTGAGTATTTTAATACTTTGAGAGTTCTTTATTAAAGTGCAAGTTTACATCGAACACTACATCTGAAATTCAAATAAGAAATACGGTTATTTTGAGGTAAGGGATGTTATTTTCTTCTTAAATGATATTATTTTCTTCAATATCATTATGCCAAAATATTGGTGAACTTTTTAATCAAATTTGAAACTTTTTGTGTCGGGGTTACTATTCACGTATACGACACTATTCACCGAAAAATAAAAATATCCATTTTTGTCCAAGATGTCTATTTTGGCTACTATCTTTGATTGTATCCATGTTTTGATCGTTATTTTTGAATTCTGCTTCACAATTGGTTATTATAAAGTATTATTGATCTTGGATAAACTGTTATATGAATCCCTAATATTTGTCCTTCTGTCTCACTGGATTCGTTTTCTTTAAAATATTTTTCATCATCCTCAGTCTTAAATGATGATATTACTGATTATCTTTGGCCTATAGTGTAAAGATGAATGATTAACTGATGAATATCTTTGGCCCGTAATGCAAAGATGAATAGGTGTTGAGATGAACATGACCGACTGGTGATATAAATGAATATCTTTGGCCTGTAGTGCAAAGATGAATATTTGATTAAAGATGTATATTGATTGTTGTTACAGGGATAAAATATTGATGATGGACTTTTAAATCTTAGAAGATAGTAGAATTCATTCTCTACATGACTCTTCTAATGGATTGTTGTTTCCACTGCATTTGTTGATCTAAAACTTGTTGTCTATTATTGTAAGACCCCAACTTATTATTAATGAAATTTAATTTTCTCTATTTATTATTTTGAAATAGTAAGGGTTGATTTGATTAATGTGAATAGTTACGGGTAAAATACGCAAATATTTCAAAATAAGCAAGTGGTTATAAAATATTCATTGTTGTCGGGAATATTCGTTTGGTCGTGGAATATTCTCTTCTTTGTCGGGAATATTAAATGCAATGGCTAGATATTTTTGGGCCCATGAAAAAGCGATTGGATGAAGAAAGCGACAAATATAAGTGGTTTAAAAATACTTGGCGTAGTTATTCACTGAAGATTATCTTGTTAAAATACTCGGTGGTTAAAACACGGTAGTACGGTATTGCACCAATTATTGATTCTTACGTAAGAAGGCACTACTTAATAATGGTTACGATGATAATTCTTTATTCGATATTTTATTGATTTAATAATTCTTTGCGTTGATATTTTATATTCTTTGTTGTTTGATAATTGTCATTACGGTATTTTTCATTATCGATGCAATAATTCATATTATCGAATAATATTATTAGATAACATTATTGGCAATGTCTAGAAAGTTACATCTAAGGAGAGGTTTGGTCACCTAATTGCGCGGCATGATAAGGAGAAATTCTTATTGGAAAAGCCCTCTCTCACAGGAGCTGCACGGTTGTCGATATTGTGATTACGTAATATTATTTGTGAATAATTAATTATTGATTCATATGATGAGGAAAATATTGATTTTATGTGGATATAGATGGAGAAAAATTTTAATGTGACAATTGTTGACAATTGAAATTTTATATTTTTACGATAAGATAATTCATTTAAATGTATTATTATATTTTAATAATATAATAATGGTGATATTTTTACAACGAATGTGGGATATATATATATGACGAGGAGGAAGAGTATTTTTCTTTGCAATAAATGTTTAAAACATGTTAAACATGTCGGTGGACCCCATTTATTATTTGAAATTTGATTATAGCTTTTGTAAAATCGCTTGGTTTATGGATTTCGGTCAAATTCATTTGGAATTTGGAAAAACTTTCTTCGCAAAGTTGTATAGAATTTAATTTCCTATAAAAACACGCGAGATTGAATATTCGACAAAAGGGCTATTTATTATGAATTATTGAAGTTTTGGATTAATTGATTATCATTTTTTGAAGTTTTAAATGGTTTAAGTGAGAAAAAACGTTTTTGTTCTTTTTATTGGGGTGTGGTTGATGCATTTGAATTCAGTTGGTATGCGTAGGAAAATTTAGAAAAATAATAATAATATTAAATTAAATTTTACGCTTTGGTGTTCTAAGAATTTCTATAAATAGGGTGCTTAGGTTAAAATTAAAAATCACTTTGTAAGCTGAAATTTCTCTCTATATTATCGGCGTATTCTTGTGAGTATTTTGAGTATACTTTGAGTATTGCTATACGGTGCAAGTTCAAGTCATGCTTTATATCCAGGTGTTTTATTTAGAAATCTTGTCTTTGTGAGGTAAGGGATATTATT
Source organism: Panax quinquefolius (assembly GCA_020205615.1). Lineage (NCBI taxonomy): Eukaryota > Viridiplantae > Streptophyta > Magnoliopsida > Apiales > Araliaceae > Panax > Panax quinquefolius. Next base: position 6,750,853 of record CM035158.1, read on the forward strand.
TTTTTTTCGTAATGATATTATTTCTTCAATATCATTATGTTAAAATATTGATCTGAAGTTTTTATTAAATTTGGAACTTTTGGTGTCGAGATTCTTATTCACGATATCTGAAGACTATTTACGATATCGACCTTTATTCACGAATACTGACTATTCATCGAAAAATGAAAAATTTTCTTTTCGTCCAAAATATCTAATACGGATACTAGCTTTGATTGTATCCATGTTTTGATCATTCTTGAATTTTACTCCACTCGATTACTTATGAAGTATTTTTGAACTTGGATTGTTTAAAATACGAATCCTTAATATTGTTCTTTTGTTTCTTTGGATTCGTTTCCTTTAAAATATTTTAAATCATCCTCGGTCCTAAATGATGATATTCTTGAATATCTTTGGCTTTGTGTAGTGCAAAAGATGAGCAGTGTTGAGATGAATATGATGGTGATTAATATCTTTGGCCGTAGTGCAAAGATGAACAAGTGTTTAGATGAACATGATCGGTGATGAATATCTTTGGCTTTGTAGTGAAAAGATGAATATTTGATTTCGGATATATATTGATTGATGTTCTGAGGGGATAAAAGATAGATGATGAACTTTTAAATTCATACATAGAAGATAGTAGTTTGCATTCTCTACTTAACTCTTCTAATGAATTATTATTTCATTGCGAATATTGATTTAAAATTTGTTGTCTATTGTATTCTATTAGATTTTTCCTGTTGAAGACTAACGATAATTTTGTTATATATTGTCTAGTCATAATATTCTTTCTTTGGGCTAGTTGAGCTCACCCTTTTCCTTTTTGTTCCATTTTTCTTCTCGGAGGCGAGAATATAAGCGATGCAGTCGGGGTATGGAATGAAAGTTCTAGAGAGAGTTGTTTAGTAGTCCTCACCATTTTTGTAAAATAATGTATCAATAAATATGATGAGGATTTATTTGAGTATAGATATTATCAGAAGATAATATTTGTATTCAAACTCACAGTTTCTTGTTGTAATAATAAAGTTGTAGTTGTTTACGTACCATGTATTGACAACTCGGAATGGGTGATGTATACCTATTTTGGGGGCGTCACGGTTGGTATCGAGCTATAAATAAAGAGCCCAAGAGCCTCTCATTTGGTGACTTCTGTTGATGGGGGATGCAGAAAGCCGAGACTCTCCGTAGGGGGAGATTCTGTGATTGGCAAGTGATAAGTATCAATGTGAGGTCTTGACACAAGTTGGTGTCCGAATTACAGTTGGTATCGAGCTTAGGATATGATCTCTGGCGGAGATCGAGGAATGGAACTAGGAGGGAGAGGCGAGTAAATCCTTCGCTAGTGTGTCCTACCTAAGCTTATTTGTTAGTTGGTCGGTATATAGGGATATTATGTGATATATTGATTTCCTTTATTAACCCTTGTTTTGTGTGATATTTGAGAATGTCGGTGAGAATATTAACAATGGAAATGAGGCCGTAGAGGCGATACTGTACTCACCAAGCGAGGAGAAGCGTACAGTGTTGGCAATGTTCCTCTGTGAACAACACCGAATGGCGAGATGATGAGCGAGGGATGTTTAGAAGCTTTTTGCGAGTTCATGCAAAATCGACGAGGAGACTCGTGTTCAAAATCTGAGGAGAAATGATAGCAATTCACGGGTTGTCACGATGAAGCAGTTCAAAGAGTTGGGACCACGAATTTAAGGGAAAGCGAGATCCGATCATGGCGGAAACATGGGTCAAGCAAATTACCAAGATATTCGATGTCTTGGGATGCACGGAGAACAGAAGGTTCCATTCGCCACCTTTATGTTCCGTGGCGAAGGCAGACTCTGGTGGGAGTGTGAAGGCGTACTCCATCCGGTACTTTTCAAGATGTCTTGGGAGGCGTTTCAAAAACTATTTAATGACAAATACTTTCACGAAAGTGTTCGTCATATGAAGGAAGTGGAGTTCATCGAGTTAGAACAAAACAACATGGCGGTGTCTCGAGACGAGGCAAAGTTTGCGAGTTATCGAGTTTGCACCTCATTTGGTGGAGAATGAGGAATGTATGACGCGGATGTTTTTGAGAGGTTTGAAACCCGGCATCTGATAATATCTCATTTCTCATAAATTTTCTCTCTATTCAGGATGTTGTTATGAGGGCTCAATTGTTAGAAGCGAGATAACGAGTATGTTCAACCGGGGACCATAACGAGGATCATACGAGAGACAAGAATCAATGAATAACGATAACCGGCGGAGAAAGAAAGCAGACGGACAAAAATGGTAACCACTCTGGTGGTAATCATAGCCATAAAATAGAAAAGCGAGTCGAGGAGGAGATTTAAAAAAGGAGATTTAACGACCATGTGAAGGCAGCAGTCTGCGTGAAAGAATGGTTCTAGGGAGGAGAAACGACCACCGGTCGTATCTGCTACAAATGCGGAAAAGAGGACATATCGGTCCAAAGCGCCCACAACAGATTCAAGGTATGCTATAATTGTGGAAAGGAAGGACATATCGCTTCGAGATTATGCAGTAGCGAAACCTAGTTCAATGAGGGACGGTGACTCAAAAGTCATCCCGAAAAGTCAAAGTCAACAGTTCGGAAGAAGCGTTTGTTGTGATTTGGTCAAAATCGAGAACCCAAATGAGGTGATCACGGGTAAGCTATTTATAAATTCTTGCAAAGTTTATACCTTACTTGATCCGGTGCTACCCATTCATTTATCTCTCCTGCATGTGCTCAGCGTTTAAACTTGACTCAGGAGAAATTAGACTTTGACTATCTGTGGAAACTCCGTTAGGAGAAACTTTCATCGCGTCCATTGTTTATAAATCTTGTTTGATTTAAGTTGGCACCATCACCTTACCATTGACCTTATCTCTTTAAAGATACTTGCTTTTGATGTGATTTTGGGATTGATTGATTAACTACTCATCATGCCAAAATTGATTGTTTTTTCGTAAGGTTGTTAGTTTTCATATTCCTAACCAACTTGACTGTTATGCAATTCAAGCAACTAAACCGATAAAATCAATCACTATCATATCTAATCATAAAGCTATTCGTTTATTGAAAAGCGGATGTCAAGCTTTCTTAGCCCATGTTATGGATTTGAATAAAGACACGTCAAATTTGAATAATATTCTGTTGTTATTGACCTTCCGACGTATTTCTGAAGAATTTCGGTCTACCCCGAGCGTGAAGTTGAATTCTATATTGATCTTGAACTTGGTACAAAGCCCATTTCTAAAACCCCATATCGAATGGCTCTATTGAACTTCAGAGTTAAAGGTCCAACTACGAGGAATTGTTGGACATCGGTTTCATTCGATCTAGTACATCTCCTTGGGGTGCTCTGTTTTACTCGTAAAGAAAAAGGCGGGAGTATCGACTTTGTATTGACTATTGGGAATTGAACCATGTCACCATCAAGAATAGGTATCCTCTACCTCGTATTGATGACTTGTTTGACCCGATTGCAAGGCACAATTCTTTTCAAAAATCGATCTTCGTTACGGATATCATCGGTGAAGATTAGGCGAGGATATTCCAAAGCGCCTTTAGAACTCGATACGGGCATTATGAATTCTTAGTCATGTCTTTCGGATTGACTAAATGCCTGCTGACTTTCATGGATATGATGAACCGAGTATTCAAGGAATATTTGGATCGGTTTGTTGTTGTCTTTATTGATGACATCCTCATATATTCCAAAAGTCGTGAAGATCATGAGCACCATTTTAATTTGGTACTCCAAGGCCGTGAAAACAAACTATATGCCAAATTGAAGAAATGCGAATTACGGTTTGAGGAAGTAGCATTTCTTGGGCACGTCAGTGTCAAAACATGGAGTATCAGTGACTGAACGAAGATTGAAGCAATACTGAAGTTGGGAGCAGCAAAAGTCGGTGGCCAAAATCACGTTAACTACGGGTCTATTTGGTTATTATCGGAGATTCGTGGAAGGGTTTTCTCGAATCGCTACTCCATTAACTTCGGCTAACTCGGAAGGATACAAAATTCGTTTGGAGCGAAGAATGCGAGAAGAGTTTCCAAGAGCTCAAGAGGAGACTCATTTTAAGACTGTTCTAACAATACCATCCGGTTCGGATGGATTTGTTATCTCTGACGATGCTTACGGCAAAGGGTTAGGATGTGTTCTCATGCTGGCGTGGGAAAGTCATAGCTTTATGCCTCGCGACAACTTAAAGAATATGAGAGGAATTATCCTACTCATGATCTAGAGTTAGCGTGATCGTTTTCATTGCTAAAGATATGGAGGCACTATCTTATGGGGAGAAAGTGGATATATATTGGACCATAAAAGCCTTAAATATTTCTTCACTCAAAAAAGAACTCAACAATGGCGTGACGTTGGCTCGAGCTATTGAAGACTACGACCACACTATTCAATACCATCTTGGAAAAGCGAGCGTGGTGGTGACGGCGTTGAGTAGAAGATCATATCACGGGGAATGAGTGCGATGATGTCAAGTATACGCGTAGAGCCAACTTTAATAGAAAAAGTTAAGGTTGCTCAAGCCATGTGGCCGGGTGATGATGCGTATGAAGAAGAAAGTACAAGAAGGAGCTATCTAAGCGAGAATTGATGAAGAAGGAATACTTGAGTCCACTCTAGACTTTGTGTTCTAACGACTACGATTTGAAGTACAAGATTATGATGGAGGCACACAATACACCATTTGCAAACCATCTGGAAGTACTAAAATGTATCGTGATCTTGACATACATTTTGGTGGAACAATATAAGAGAGAGATTGCAAAGTTTATCTCGATGTGTTTAACTTGTCGGCGTGTAAAAGCGGAGCATCTAGTACCTAAGGGTCCGTTGCAACCACACGAGATTCCGAAATGGAAGTATAAACACATTACCATGGATTTTCGTTATGGGTCTTCCTACGGTTTCTCAAGGCATCAATCTTATTTGGGTTATTGTTGATAGATTAACCAAGTCGCGCTCATTTCTTGCCGATCACGGAGACTTATTCCTTGAGCGTCTTGCTAGTATATACGTGAATGAGATTGTGAGGTTGCATGGCATGCCAAGTATCCATAGTTTGGATCGTGACCCAAGATTCACTTCAAGATTTTGGGTTAGCTTGCAAAAAGCTATGAGCGCGGATTTGCGATTTAGTTAAGCATACCATCCCCCAAGCAGACGGACAATCGTAGAGAGGACTACTTAAACTCTTGAAGATCTATTAAGACTCGTGTCCTAGACTTCAAGGCGGTTAGGATAAGTATTTACCATTGGTGGAATTCTCCTACAACAACAGATTATCGAGCAAGTATAGGTGTGGCTCCATTTGAAGCATTATATGGGACGAAAGTGTCGCTCTCCAATATGTTGGGATGAGGTGGGTGAAGCAACATTGTTGGGACAGGAGTTAAGTACGTATGACTCACTAGAAAAGATCTAAATGATTCGACAGCGTATACAAAGCGGCACAAGATCGACAAAAGAGTTATGCGAGATCTTCATTGAAAGGACGTGGAATTTAGTATAGGGGATCATGTATTGTTGCGAGTTGCTCCGTGGAAGGGAGTTACAAGATTTGGGAAGAGAGGAAAGCTCGATCCACGATTTATTGGTCCATTTCAAATTCTTGACCAGGAAGTAGGAAATGTAGCCAATAGACTCGCGTTACCTCAAAGTATGTCTTGTGTTCATAATGTGTTTCACATATCGTACTTCGTAAATATGTGAAAGACCCGAACCACATTATAGAGTTAGAGCAGGGACGAGATAGTCGAAGACTTAACGTATGAAGAGGTACTGTCAAGATCTTGGATAGGAAGGAGCATGTCCCTACAGCATGAAAGGTCATACCACAAGTTAAAGTTTTGTGGAGGAATCAAATTTATAGAGGAAATGACACAGGAATTGGAAGCGAAAATGAAAGCGAGGTATCCTCACCTTTTTGAAACACCAGTGCGTCACGTCGATTTCGAGGACGAAATTTCATAAGGAGGGAGGTTGTAAGACCCCAACTTATTATTAATGAAATTTAATTTTTTCTATTTATTATTTTGAAATAGTAAGGGTTGATTTGATTAATGTGAATAGTTATGGGTAAAATACATAAATATTTCAAAATAAGCAAGTGGTTATAAAATATTCATTGTTGTCGGGGAATATTCGTTTTGGTCGTGGAATATTTCTTTCTTGAGTGGGGAATATTAAATGACTGACGGTAAAGATTTTGTGGGCCCCATGCTGGGAAGCGATTGGATGAAGAAAGCGACAAATATAAGTGGTTTAAAAATAACTTGGCGTAGTTATTACAGATTATCTTGTTAAAATACTCGGTGGTTAAAACACGATACACCGGTATTGCACCAATTATTGATTCTTACGTAAGAAGGCACTACTTAATAATAATTTGATAATTATTTATTCGATTATTTTATTGATTTAATAATTGCTGCGTTGATATTTTATATTCTTTGTTGTTTTGATAATTGTCATTACACAAGTATTTTTCATTATCGATGCAATAATTCATATTATACGAATAATATTATTAGATAACATTATTGGCAATGTCTAGAAAGTTACATCTAAGGAGAGGTTTGGTCACCTAATTGCTTGCCGCCGATGAAGGAGAAATTCTTATTGGAAAGCCCTCTTTCCTGAGGCGCGCTGGTTGTCGATATTGTGATTACGTAATATTATTTGTGAATAATTAATTATTGATTCATATGATGAGGAAAATATTGATTTTATGTGGATATAGATGGAGAAAAATTTTAATGTGACAATTGTTGAAAATTGAAATTTTATCTTTTTACGATAAGATAATTCCTTTAAATGTATTATTATATTTTAATAATATAATAATGGTGATATTTTTACAACGAATGTGGGATATATGAGTATATCTGAGGAGGAAGAGTATTTTTCTTTGCAATAAATGTTTAAAACATGTTAAAGATGTCGGTGGACCCCATTTATTATTTGAAATTTGATTATACTTTTGTAAAATCGTCAGTTTATGGATTTTGGTCAATTTTTGTTTGGAATTTGGAAAAACTTTCTTTACGCAAAGTTGTAGAGAATTGAATTTCCTATAAAAATTCGCGAGATTGAAATTTTTCGATAAAAGGCTATTTATTATGAATTATTGAATCTACGAAATAATTGATTTTGGAAGTTTAAAATATTTAAAAAAAAAAAATTAGAAAAACGTTTTTTTGTTAGTCTTGTGTAGTAAATTTGGTTGGTGGGTGATGTTGGGCAAATTAAGTGTGTGTTGGAAAAATATATATATATATATATTATTAATTTATTAAATTTTTCTGCTTTGGTGTTTACAAGCAATTTCTATAAATAGGTGTCTTAGGTTAGAATTGAAAATCACAGTAAATTGAAGTTTTTCTCTCTCTATATTATCGAAGCGTATTCTTGTGAGTATTTTGAGTATACTTTGAGTATTGCTATACGGTGCAAGTTCAAGTCATAGCTTTATATCAGGTGTTTCATTTAGAAATCTTGTCTTTGTGAGGTAAGGGATATTATTTTTTCGTAATGATATTATTTCTTCAATATCATTATGTTGAAATATTTATCTAAAGTTTTTATTAAATTTGGAACTTTTGGTGTGTGAGATTCTTATTCACGTATCTCTGACTTATTTACGATATCGACTTTATTCACGAATCTGGCCTTTATTCATTGAAAAATGAAAAATTTTCTTTTCGTCCAAAATATCTATTCGGATACTAGCTTTGATTGTATCCATGTTTTGATCATTCTTGAATTTACTACTCCTCTGATTACTTATGAAGTATTTTTGAACTTGGATTGTTTAAAATACGAATCCTTAATATTTGTTCTTTTGTTTCACTTTGGATTCGTTTCCTTTAAAATATTTTTCATCATCCTCGGTCCTAAATGATGATATTCTTGAATATCTTTTGGGCTGTAGTGCAAAGATGAGCAGTGTTGAAATGAATATGATCGATCGATTAATATCTTTGGCCGTAGTGCAAAAGATGAGCAGTGTTTAGATGAACGATGAATCGATGATGAATATCTTTGGCTGTAGTGCAAAGATGAATATTTGATTCGGATATATATTGATTGATGTTCTGGGGATAAAAGATAGATGATGAACTTTTAAATTCATACATAGAAGATAGTAGTTTGCATTCTCTACTTAACTCTTCTAATGAATTATTATTTCATTGCGAATATTGATTTAAAATTTGTTGTCTATTGTATTCTATTAGATTTTTCCTGTTGAAGACTAACGATAATTTGTTGTATATTATCTTAGTCATAATATTCTTTCTTTGGGCTAGTTGAGCTCACCCTTTTCTTTTTTGTTCCATTTTTTCTTCTCTGGGAGGCGAGAATATAGCGAGTCATGCAGTGGGGTATGGAATGAAAGTTCTAGAGAAAGTTGTTTAGTAGTCTTCACCATTTGTGTAAAATAATGTATCAATAAATGTGATGAGGATTTATTTGAGTATAGATATTGTCTAGAAGATAATATTTGTATTCAAACTCACGATTTCTTGTTGTAATAATAAAGTTGTAGTTGTTTCTGTACCATGTATTGACAACTCAGAATGGGTGATGTATACCAATTTTGGGGGCGTCACAATTATATTCTATCAGATTTTTCCCTATTGAAGAATAATGATAATTTGTTGTATATTATCTTAGTCATAATATTTTTTACCGAGCTAGTTGAGCTCACCCTTTTCCTTTTTGTTCCATATTTCTTTTGAGGAGGTGAGAACATAGCAGGATCGAGTTGGGGCATGGAGTGATGGTTCTAGAAAGATATTTTAGCAGTCCTCACTATTTCTGTAAAATAGTGTATGAATAATTGTAATGAGGACTTATTTGAGTGTTGATATTGTCTAGAAGATAATATTTGTATTTAAACTCACAGTATGTGTTGTCGTATTTTTGCACGACAATTGTATTATTGAAGTTGTAGTTTACTTTCTGTACCATGTATTTGGCGACTCAGAATGGGTGTTGTATACCTATTTTGGGGGCGTCACAGTTGGTATCAAAGCTTAGGGATATGGTCTCTGGCGGAGATTGGGGAATAGAACTAGGAGGGGAGAGATGAGTAAATCATTCGCTAGTGTGTCCTATCTAAGCTTATTTGTTGGTTGGTCATAATATATGGATATTATGTGATATGTTAAATTAACCCTTGTTTTATGGCAGTATTTAAAAATGGTTGCTGAGAACGTTAACAATGGAGTGTATGAGACTGTGGAACAACCTTTAGTCAAAAACAAGGAGAACGTGCAACAGAAAGACAATATTCCTCCTGTAAACAACACTACCGAGCAAACGATGAATGATGGAATGTTTAGGAGCTTTTTGCAGTTCATGCAAAATCAGACGAGGCAGACTCGTGTATAAATTACGGGTGGAAGTGATGGCAACGCTGGCTCATCACGACAAAGCGATTCAAAGAGTTGGGACCACCAAATTTCTGGGGAAAGCCCGATCTGATTAAGGCGAAAACATGGGTCAAGCAAATTACCAAGATATTTGATGTCTTGGGATGCATGGAGGAACAGAAGGTTCCATTCGCCACCTTTATGTTCCGTAGAGAGGCAGATTATTGGTGGGAATCCGTGAAGCGTACCCAGCCAGCCGCACTCAACATGTCTTGGAAAAAATTTTAGAAATTGTTCAATGACAAGTACTTTCCTGAAAGTATTCGTTATATGAAGGAGGTAGAGTTTATTAGACTGGAGCAGAACAATATGACGGTGTCTCAGTATGAGGCGAAGTTCGCGGAGTTATCCAGGTTTGCACCTCATTTTGTAGAGAATGAGGAACGCATGACGCGGATGTTTCTGAGAGGTCTAAAACCCGAGATTCGTCAATACCTTATCTCTCATAAATTTTCTCTATATTCAGATGTTGTCAACAGGGCTCAATTATTAGAGAGAGATAATGAGTATACTCAACCGAGGGACCACAACTGAGGTCATATCGGTGGATGTTAGCGATCGTCGAAGCGATGATAACCAACGAGGAGGAAAAATACGGACAAAAGCGGTAACCACTCGGGTGGTAATCGTGGCGATGATAATAGGAGAGGTGAGTCAGTGGAAATTTGAGAAAGAGGAGATTCAATAATGACGGAAGACATCGTGAGCGACACCAACACCAACAACAAATTCTGGGGAGGAGAACGACCGCCGATTAGATGTTACAAATGCGGGAAAGAGGACATATCATCAAACCGCCCACAACAATCCAAGGTATGTTATAAGCTGTGGAAAGGAGGTCATATAGCCAGAGAGTGTTACAGTAGCAAAACCAGTTTTAGCGGGAATGGTGACTCCAAAAAGTCATCTCGGATAAGTCGAAGTCAACGGTTCCTGGAAGGGCGTTTGTCGTGATTGGCCAAAACGTGAGGAACCCGAATGAGGTGATCACGGGTAAGCTAATCTTGAATTCTTGTGAAGTTTATACCTTACTAGATACTGGTTCTACCCATTCTTTAATCTCTCCTACTTGTGCTCAACGTTTAAACTTGACTCCGGAAAAATTGGATTTTAACTTATCTGTTGAAACTCCGTTGGGTGAAACCTTCGTTACATCTACAGTTTATAAATCTTGCTTAATCCAAGTTGGCACTATCACATTACCTGTTGATCTTATATCTTTAAAGATACTTGCTTTTGATGTGATTTTAGGAATTGATTGGTTAACCACTCATCATGCCAAAATTGATTATTTTCGTAAGGTTGTTAGTTTTCATATTCTAACCAACACCGTCATACAATTCAAACAACAAAACCACTAAAATCGATCACTTTGTCATATCAAGTCACAAAGCTATTCGTTTATTAAAAAATGGATGCCAAGCTTTCTTAGCCCATGTTATGGATTTGAATAAAGACAAGTTAGATTTGGATAATATTTCTGTTGTTAGAGAATTTCACGATGTATTTTGAAGAACTTCGGCCTACCCCGAACATGATGTTGAATTCTTTATTGACCTTGAGCAAGGCATAAAGCCTATTTCTAAAACCTCATATCGAATGGCTCTATTGAACTTCGAGGAGTTAAAAGTCCAACTACAGGAGTTATTAGACATCGGTTTCATTCTGGTCTAGTACATCTCCTTGGGGTGCTCTATTTTATTCGTAAAGAAGAAAAAGGCGGGAGTATGCGACTTTGTATTGACTATCGAGAATTGAACCATGTCACCATCAAGAATAGGTATCCCCTACCTCGCATTGATGACTGTTCGACCGATTCATAAGAGCACAATTCTTTTCAAAGATCAACCTTCGATTCGGATATCATTAGCTTAAGATTAAAACTGAGGATATTCCAAAGGCGCCTTGAGAACTTCGATGCAGGCATTATGAATTCTTAGTCATGTCTTTTGGATTGACTAATGCTCCTGCTGCTTTCTTGGATATGATGAACCAAGTATTCAAGGAATATTTGGATCAGTTCGTTGTTGTCTTTATTGATGACATCCTCATCTATTCCAAAAGCCGTGAAGATCATGAGCACCATTTGAAGCTGATACTTGAAAGGCTTCGTGAAAACAAGTTATATTTCAAGCTGAAGAAATGCGAGTTCTAGCTTGAGGAAGTAGCATTCCTTGGGCACGTGGTGTCAAAACATGGAGTATCTGTTGACCTGACGAAGATTGAAGCAATATAAAGTTGGGAGCAATCGAAGTCGGTGACCGAAGTGCGTAGCTTTCTGGGCTTAGCTAGTTATTATCGGAGATTCGTGGAAGGATTTTCTCGAATTGCTACTCCATTAACTCAGTTGACTCGGAAGGATACAAAATTTGTATGGAGTGAGGAATGCGAGAAGAGTTTCCAAGAGCTCAAGAGGAGACTCATTTCGGCACCTGTTCTGGCAATACCATCTGGTTCGAATGGATTTTTTATCTACAGCGATGTTTCAGGCAAAGGGTTAGGATGTGTTCTCATGCAACATGGGAAAGTCATAGCCTATGCCTCACGACAACTCAAAGAATATGAGAGGAATTATCCTACTCATGATCTAGAGTTGGCAGCAGTCGTTTTCGCATTGAAGATATGGAGACACTACTTGTATGGGGATAAAGTGGAGATTTATACGGACCATAAAAGCCTCAAATATTTTTTCACCCAAAAAGAACTCAATATATGCGGCAACGACGTTGGCTTGAGCTGTTGAAAGATTACGATCACACTATTCAATATCATCCTGGAAAAACGAACGTAGTAGTTAACGCATTGAGTAGAAGATCATATGCGAGTAAGAGTGCGATATTGTTAACGCAAAGGCCCATTTTTTATGACTTGCAAAGGATGAAGGTAGAATTAAAGACTCCAGGGACCCACGTGATGATGGCGAAAATACGAGTAGAACCGACTTTAATCGATAAAGTTAAAGCTACTCAAGCTACGGACCTGGGGCTGATGCATATGAAGAAAAAAGTGCAAGAAGGTGTTATTCCAGAAGCAAGAATCGATGAAGAAGGAATACTTCGATTAAAACTCTAGACTTTGTGTTGCTAACGATTCCGACTTGAAGCATAGAATCATGATGGAGGCACACAGCACCCCGTTTGCAATCCATCCTGGGAGTACCAAAATGTATCATGATATTCGACATACATTTTGGTGGAACAATATGAAGAGAGAGATCGCATGAGTTTATCTCGAAATGTTTAACTTTGTCGGCGTGTAAAGGCGGAGCATCAAGTGCCAAAGGGTCCATTGCAACCACTTAAGATTCGAAATGGAAGTGGGAACACATTACCATGGATTTCGTTCTGTGTCTTCCCAAAGTTTCTCAAGGCATAGATGCGATTTGGGTTATTGTTGATAGATTAACCAAGTCGCTCATTTCTTGCCAATACGTGAGGCTTATTCCTTGAATGTCTTGCTGCTCGTATATACGTGAATGAGATTGTGAGATTGCATGGCATGCCAAGTATCCATAGTTTTGGATCGTGACCCAAGATTCACTTCAAAATTTTGGGTTAGCCTCTGAGTAAAGCTATAGGCGCACGGTTTCTGATTCGATTTAGCATACCATCCTCAAACGGACGGGCAATCGAAAAGGACTATTCAAACCCTTGAAGATCTATTAAGACTCTGTGTCCTAGATTTCAAAGGAAGTTGGGATAAGTACTTGCCACTGGTGGAATTCTCCTACAACAATAGTTATCAAGCAAGTATAGGCATGACTCCATTCGAGGCGTTGTATGAATGAAAGTGTCGTTCTCCAGTATGTTGGGACGAGGTGGGTGAAGCAACTTTGTTGGGACCGGAATTGGTACGCATGACTACAAAAAAGATCCAAATGATTCGACAACGTATTCAAACCTCATAGGATCGACAAAAGAGTTATGTTGATCTTCATCGAAAGGATGTGGGATTTAATATTGGAGATCATGTACTATTACGTATTGCTCCATGGAAGGGAGTTACAAGATTTAGGAAGAGAGGAAAGCTCAATCCATGATTTGTTGGTCCATTTGAGAGATTCTCGAATAGAATAGGAAATGTGGCCTATAGACTCGCGATTACCTCCAAACATGTCTCGTGTTCATAATATTTTTCACATATCTATGCTTCGTAAATATGTAAAAGACCCAAACCATATTATTGAGTTAGAACCGGACAAGATAGCTGAAGATTTAACGTACGAGGAGGTACCTATTAAGATTTTGGATAGGAAAGAGCATGTCCTACGCACGAAGGTGAAAGTAATATGCATACAAGCCAATCATGTTTGATGATAAAGCATATACTTTGTAACAATCTTATTCATTTATTAATAAAAAGTATTAATTTATTAAAGGCTTTTAATTATCTACATGATGCTGTTTTATAATATGTGATAAACCCATAGTTTTAAGCAATGCTTTTAGAATAATGATGATGATCATTCTAATGAGATCTAAATTCTTAGAAAGCTTAAAACTAAAATAGTTCCCAATCATTGGATTACTAAATTGGGGATTAGTGAATCCAGGATAGATTGGTACATACGTTCTTTGCTGCTCATTGGATGAGGATGATTGATCTCATGATCATTTGTGTGGAGACACTAAAGCAAGTATGTAGGTGCTTATTAGAGAATAAGTTCTTTGAATTGGCTCGCATTAAGGAATACCTAATGGAGTTTTATTTTGCTGTCGATAGGAATTCTGTAGTGATAGTAGTACAAGTGATCCTTGGACTTGAGATCATCATAGTATCTTGTGTATGATGAGTTATACTTTGACTTATTCCTTAAGACCCTTAGGGTATATCAAAGGGTATGCTTTGGGTATAATAAGTTATACATGGAGATAATGTATGATCGATAAAGAATCTACCACTTCTAATAAAGAAGAGAAATGTCTATGTGATTCGATAAATGACAACCCGAAGAGTCCTTGGTTAATAAGAATGAAATTAGAAAGGAGTTTCTAATTTGCATTATTTGGAGTTGTGCATTTAAGGATCGAAATACATATAATTAAATAAAATAAGACTTGACAATAATTCCATGTCTTATATTTAATTGGGACATTGTATGGTGGAAGGATTGAATTATGCGGTAACTATTTACTCAAAGGTTCTTTAATGATTAATGTTGAAATCTATATTATCCGGAAAGTCGTTGATCATTTAGGAGAGGCTTATCCCTATTGTAGAATAAATATTATTTATTTAAATAAATTAATTATTTAATTTATTTATTTAAATAAGATTAGAATTGTTCTAATTGATTTATTCACAACCTAGGTTTAATATGGAGAACCACAAAGGGTCACACCATAAAAGGAAGAATAATTATTTAAGAAGTTAATGGCATAATCGTAATAATATGTTAAGTATATTTAATTTAATCTATGGTGATAGAATAAATTAAATAGCTTAATATTTATTATTTAATATTTTAGAAATATTAAATATAAATTAATAAGAGGAGTCTTATTAATATTATTACAATTATTATTATTTTAATTTCTAAAAGAGTTTAGGAATTAATTTAATATAAGTACTCTCATTTATTCCTAATTGGATTAGGAAGGAAAATTAGTTAAAGGAGTTTAATTAATTATCCCTAATTAGATTAGGGAGCTTAATTAATTAAAATAATTTAATTAATTAAATAAATCCCAATTCCTTAATTGTTAAGGTGGGTTGCTTACATCTATAAATAAGAGAGTCTTATTATGGGTGGTGGGGGTAGTTAACTTTACAACTACGTAATAATTCCAATTAGTTGGAGAGTACACCCTTTTTCTATAGTAGATAGGAAAAACTAGGGTTTGAGCCAATACCCTTCTTCTTGAAAATTCTTTTTCCTGGTGGATCACCTCAGAGGCCAAAACACATGGGTGGCTAACGTTGATCAAAGGAAGGAACTAAACCCGGTGGATTCAAGGAGATCGCGGAGAAGTAGGAGGTGAACTCGTACCTGAGGAAGCTCGTTTCTACAAGGGTATGATTTCATAATTTCTTATTCTTCGTTTAATTAATAATTGTGCATAAAGGGTGATCCGGGTATATGGTTTGTAAAAATTTTTAAACTCTGATTTATCTCGCTTCCACACTTATTTATGCAATTTGATTGCGTTCATGAATATTACAAACCTAACAGAAGGTTATACCACAAGTCAAGGTTTTGTGGAGAAACCATGCAATTGAGGAAATGACATGGGAGTTGGAATCGGAAATAAAAGCGAGGTACCCTCACCTGTTCGAAACACCAGGTAAGTACGTCAATTTCGAGGATGAAATTTTATAAGGAGGGGAGGTTGTAAGACCCCAACTTATTATAAATAAAATTAATTTTTCTCTATTCATTATTCTAAATTAATAAGGTGTTAATTTGATATAATGCTTTGGTTATGGGTGAAATGTATAAATTTTACAAAATAAACAAGTGGTTATAAAATATTTATTTTTGTCGGGGAATATTCTTTTGGTCGTGAAATATTCTTTTTGTCGGGGAATATTCATACGATTAAATGACCATTCGTGGGGCTCATAATGTAAGAACCATTTCGGATGTAGAAAGCGACAAAGTATGAGTTTTTATAAATAACGGCGTAGTTGTTACAAATTAACATCGTTGGAATACACGGTGGTTAAAATACAATAATGTCTGGCGCATAAAGTTGATACTGGCGGTATTAGACAAGATTGTTGAATTATTGATTAAACGTAAGAAGGCACTACTCAATAATTATTTACAGAGTTATTGTTTAATATTTTATTTTATTAATTCAATAATTGTTGTGTTGATATTTTATATTATTATTGTTTCAATAATTGTCAACGCACAAAGATTTCCCATTATCGATTAATAATTCATATTATTTGAATAATATTATTAGATAGCATTATTGGCAAGCGTTTAGAAAGTTACATCAAGGAGAGGTTTGGCCACCTAATTGCGGCAAGAGAGGAGAAATTCTTATTAGAAAGCCCCTCTTTCGCAAGAAGAATCCTGGTTGTCATAATTGTAATTCATAATATTATTTATGAATAATTAATTATTGATTTATATAATAAGGAAATATTTATTTGATGTGGATATAAATGATGGATTTATTTATTTTATGTGGTTATAAATGAAGGAATTAATACTGAGGTATTTTATAAGTATTTTGTCGGATTGGAGGTATTAAAAATTATCCGTTTGTAGATTTCGGATATTTTTGGTTTGGAATTTGGAAAAACTTTCTTTTGTAAAGTTGTAGAGATTTCGATTTCGTGTGGAATGGACATAAAATTCGTATTTTTCTGATAAACGGACTATTTTTTATGAATTATTGAAGTTACGAAAAATAAAATAATTTTTATTAATTTATGAGTGGGACCCACTTTTGTTTTAACACATATGGGCTGCTGAATTTCTTCCAAGATGGCTGCCCAAAAATTCAACAAAGCATGCGTAAGGAATTTTGAATAATAATAATATTATTCTATTATTTTAGTCTCCTTTGGCGTTCTAACATTTTCCTATAAATAGGCGCTTAGGTTAGAATTGAAAATCATACCAGAAACAAGTTTTCTTTCTCTTTAGATTATCGAACGTATTTTTGTGAGTATTTTAATACTTTGAGAGTTTCTATTAAAAGTGCAAGTTTTACATTTAACTTTATATCAGAAATTGATTAGAAATACGGTTATTTTGAGGTAAGAGATATTATTTTCTTCTTAAATGATATTATTTTCTTCAATATCATTATCTTAGAAATATTGGTGAACTTTTTAATCAAATTTAGAACTTTTTGTGTCGGGTTCTTATTCACGATCTAAGACTATTCAATTGAAAAATAAAAATTTTCCTTTTTGTCCAAGATGTCTATTTTGGCTACTATCTTTGATTGTATCCATGTTTTGATCGTTATTTTTAAATTCTACTTCACAATTGGTTATTATGAAGTATTATTGATTTTGGATAAACTGTTATACGAATCCCTAATATTTGTTCTTCTGTCTCACTGGATTCGTTTGCTTTAAAATATTTTTCATCATCCTCAGTCTTAAATGATGATATTACTGAATATCTTTGGCCTGTAGTGCAAAGATAAATGATTAACTGATGAATATCTTTGGCCCGTAGTGCAAAGATGAATAGTTGTTGAGATGAACATGACCGACTGGTGATACAAATGAATATCTTTTGGCAGAAAGTGCAAAGATGAATATTTGATTAAAGATGTATATTAATTGTTATTCTGAGAGATAAAATATTGATGATGAACTTTTAAATCTTAGAAGATAGTAGAATTCATTCTCTACGTGACTCTTTTAATGGATTGTTGTTTCCATTGCAGAATATTGATCTAAAACTTGTTATCTCATTATATTCTATCGATTTTTTTCATTGAAGACTAATGATAATTTATTGTATATTATCTTAGTCATAATATTTTTCTTGAAATTTAGTTGAGCTCCGCTTTTTTTTTTGTTCCATTTTTCTTACGAGGAGGTGAGAACATAGCGAGGATCGAGTCGGGTATGGAGTAATGGTTCTATAAAGATGTTTTAGCGATCCTCACTATTTTACGTAAAATAGTGTATGAATAATTGTAATGAGGACTTATTTGAGTGTTAATATTGTCTAGAAGATAATATTAATATTTAAACTC
The DNA here is from genome assembly GCA_020205615.1 of Panax quinquefolius. Classification (NCBI taxonomy): domain Eukaryota; kingdom Viridiplantae; phylum Streptophyta; class Magnoliopsida; order Apiales; family Araliaceae; genus Panax; species Panax quinquefolius. The sequence goes on from CM035158.1 coordinate 6,768,964, forward strand.
ACAGTATGTATTGTCGTATTTTACCTGACATTTGTATTATTGAAGTTATAATTTGCTTTCTGTACCATGTATTTGGCGACTCAGAATGGGTGTTGTATACCTATTTTGGGGGCGTCACATATTCTATATGAATTCATATCACATAATTAGCCTCACAAAAATGATTATATTTTAATTCCCAAAATTGTTTTCATCCTTACGGAAAAAATACTAATAATTTCAAGGAGCAATTTTTTTTTTTTTTACAATTACTTCCCTTTCAAAATTTTACAAATTTTGGAGTATCACTAGGCACTATATCAAAAATTAATTAATCCCTATTTTGTAAGATACTCAATAATTGATTCATTGGATCTGGTAATTAAGTCTGTAAAATAAACAAACAGTTCGGACTCGAGTTAAATATGAGCAAATTTTAAAATTTGATAAATTACTTGAATCTTCTCAAATTATAATTTTTTACTGATATTCGAATTATATTCGTTTAAAAAATTCAAACCGCTCGGCTCGATTTAAAATCATACTTGACTCAATAATTAAATGAATTTCAAATAAACCTTATTTTATATTCAATAAATTTTATCAATATTATTGAAGCATCAGGTTGGATCTAACTAGGCCCGTCTGCCACAACCCACAACCCACAAGCTATGGACCCCACTAAATCATTCTTCCGCCCCACTCTTCTTCCCCAAACGCAGTGAAATAAACCGGTAATTAGGGTTTATAAATCCCCGCCATTTTCAACTACCGCAAAATCTTCTTGAATGGCGATGGAAGATGCGAATCCACAGACTCCGTTAGCTTCAAAACCCAGTCCTAACCCTAATAAAGATGAATTCCGTGCTTCTCAAGCCAGTAATTCCTCCCACCCCCGCAACAACGAAGACAAGAACAATTTCGCTGCCCATCATCCATCACCAAATAATCCTCAGAAGGATGAAGAATTTATACTCTCAGTGGCCTCAAACATCGCTTCTCAGCCCCTTCAGTACTCCGATCCCGACGTTTGGGCTGTTCTCACCGCCATTTCCGACAAGGCCCGTAAGCGCCGCCAGGTTCAAACCCTAAGCCTGGCCTAATTTTGTGTTGCTATATAATTGTTCAATTTTGTGACTTTGGAGCATAATAGTGGCAGTGACATTAGTTTGGCTGATAATGTATCATAAATTTCTTTCTACATAGACTAAAACTACACTAATGCAGTATATGATGTGTTTATGTTTCACTAAATTTGTGTTCAATGTATTTTTTTGTTCTGTATTTTTTTTGGGTAATGGAGGAACCCACAGCCACACTCCTAAACTGACTAGGTAAATCACGAATGTATGCTATGCCCCCAACCACTTACACTAGGTAAGTCCTTAGTAAACTATGTTTGGTGGCCCAAGATCATTGCTTTACCGGAGTGTTGTGTCCATGGCATATCCCATGGAAGGCACTTAGATATAGTATGTTGTTATATAGCAAAAGTTTTCGTAAGAAATTAATGGTATAGATAAATGGCTGTCAGTTATCTCACTTAAAACAGTTTGATTTAAAACTTTTAAAAATGCAAGTAATAAATACGGCTCAAGACACAATATGCTGGGCCTGTTTCAGATAAAATAAAAATCTGTTGAGTGTTCTGTATTTGGTTAACTATTTGAAATAGCTAACTTTTTTTTCTCCTGAAACTCAGATAGATAATGAACTAAAAATGGCCTCTTAATAACCATATTATGGAATTTTCTTTGATTTAAAAACTTGTCCAAAAGACAATTCGGAGAAGGAAAATTTTACGTTATTGGGAGCTGAGAAGATACTGGCATAGAGTAGTTGAAACGTTGTTTGAGTAGTATTCATATTTTGTATCTGCATAGAATGAGGCTCGGTGTTTTAGGTAGTTGAGAGTTGTGTGGTAGTGGTTGTATGATTACCGCTTAGGTTAGTGATTCAGTTTCTGAAAATGCTCTTCCATGTGCTTGCTTTCTACTGCTGATATAATACTGTTCTTACTAGTCAAAAGGAAAACAAGTTTATGTAATTGTAAACAGGGGTCTTAGACTCTCGGTCGACTTCCAAACTTTGAACTTAACTAGTGCTGTTGTAGTATTCCAGATCTGTAGTTAAGGGGGATTTTCATGTGTTGACCATGCCCGTTCTTTTCGATCTCAACTCTTACTCTGTATGTTAAAGCACTTGTTCTTCACTTATTTATGAGTTTTGCTAACAGTAATATTGGCAACCAGGGCTTAAATATGATTTTGACTTCTGACGAACATCGCATTGGCCGATTAGTAGACGATGCGCGTTTCCAGATTTTATCAAATCAAATAAGTGCACAACATTGTAAAATCTATAGGAAGAGGGTTTCTACTGAAGATGTTGAGCATTCATCCAAATTCTGTACTTCTATCTTCTTGAAAGATACTAGGTTGTGTTTCTGGCCATTGTATACATATTCAGATGCTTGAACATGATAAATTTTCTGATGTTGTTGAGCCTTCTGCAGTACAAATGGGACATACCTCAACTGGGAGAAGTTGAATAAAAAGAGCCCTGAATCTAAACTCCACCATGGAGATATTTTATCATTTGCAGCGCCTCCTCAGCATGGTAAACAGATGGCTTTGAATTATAAGGTTCATTCTTTCCCTCATTCCTGACATGTAGTCTAATTAAAGGGTTCATGCTTACAGAACTTGCATATGCTTTTGTATTCCGCGAAGTTCTGAAATCCACTTCCTTGTCAGATGGTTTCCGACTGAAGAGAAAAGCAGGTATGTTCTGGGTACAAATCCCTATGAGTATTGCTTTATAATTACATGCAGAAAAGTTTGTAATTTATAATTCATTTGTTTTTGCATTTCTGTGAAAAGGTTAGTACAAGTAGTTATGCTCTGCAATGCGGTCCACATAAAAGAAATGGCCAAGGGATCCTTATGTTTAAATTGTGTGGCATTTGTGAATGTATAATTAAATTGAATGAGGATTTGTTCATTGTTTTACTATAACTTTATATGCTTATCATATTTTTAGTTTATACTGTTATTTCTTCAGGTATAGAATTCACTCAATTCAGTTTTCACTTGGATAGGTTGTGTAGGATATAGTTATCTAGTATAGTACTATAGTTTCTATGGATTTCTAAACTGGCATCCCAAGCATTTGCCTGGGTTAGTTTGATAAACATGAAGCCATTTCTTTTCATGGAACTATACTTTCATGCATAACCCACCACTTTTGCTTATCATTCTTCTTCTTCTTCCGCCTTCCACCCCTGGCTCCTTTTTTATAGCAAAATCATTCAGTAATTTTCAGTGTTGTTCAGTTATTTCACATTGTTTCTTGTATTGCTGTTCAACTATGTCAGAAATCTTCTACTTCTGTTATGTATAAATTTAGTTTCAAGGTTTAGATTTATCTACTTAAAGATGCTTATGTTGATGTGTGAAGAGGAGTTCGGCTCTGGAAGTAAGAGGCAAAGAGGAATAGGACTAGGTGCTTCTGAAGGTCCTATTTCTCTTGATGATTTTCGAAGCCTTCAAAGATCAAACACGGTACCCCTATTTTAAATTTTGAGTGCTTGTGCTTTGATGAAAAAGAGTTTACTTCTGCACTCAATCATGAAGCTCACATCCTTTTTCTTCCCCTATAATATCTTTAACTCATATCCACATTCAGGAACTACGGAAGCAATTGGAAGATCATGTTACAACCATAGATTCCTTGCGGAGTGAAAACCGTGAAGCTATTGAGCGTCATGAAACTGTATGTTTTTGTTAGTTTATGTTTGTCTTGTGCATTGAGTTTGTGCTGAGAGGTGTGCTTTAAATAATAGTATATTCTGATGCAATCCCTACTGGCATAATTGAAGGAATAATATGATTCCATGCACATTAAAATATGTATGAGTTTTATTTGTATAATAACTTGTTGACTTCGGCTGTATAATTATTGACCATATAATTTAAGGAAGAAAATATTAAGTATGTGTCTGATGTAACATCTAGAGGTGTAGAACTGTCCTTATTTCTTAGTTGGGACTAAACACGTATGGTAAACAGTGATCATTAGTTGTCAACTAGTTTTTGCCAATGTAACGTATATTTCCTCTTATTAGATATTCTTCTTGGTACGTGAACATTAACGCCATGTCAGACACATAAAGCCCCGGTTAAGTTTTATTATAGCTCCCAAAGGTAGTGCAATGTGTAGTAGTCATGTATCAAATATTGTTGCCATATATTACTTGTATGTATGCTTCTTGAATTAGAGTACAGATTATGTAGATTCTATGTTGGTTTCCATCTTACTTTTGCACAACTCAACTGCTCAAAGTCCTGTCCTTGTATTGTCTGAATCACCTAGTCTATTATATTTTGCAGGAAAAAAAAGATCTGAAAGAGTCAGTTTCGAAATCTTACCTCGACCAACTCAAAGAGTTGAACCATGTGTTGGAGAAAAATAAGAAGGACATAGTGGAGATTAGTAGAATATCTGCTGAACAAAAACATGCGATGGAGGACCTTAATGTAAGACTTGGTGCATCTATGCAGTCATGCACTGAAGCAAATGAAATAATAGACAGGTGAGCCATAATTGAATTTTTCATCTCTCTCTCTCTTTGTTTTTTTAAAAATATACAGTCCTGTATACCACAATTTGTTATTTTCTGCTTTGTAGATAATTTTATTATATACTTCTTGACCCACAGATTATAGATCTGTACCTGAAAAGTTAAGTTCTAATGAGTCATGTCTATGGTGTTCAAAATTTTCAAGTGACAATAGCTTCATATTAATTTAATGAAAAGGAAAATGCATGGATGATTTATTTGGATAAAAGAGAAGTTTTATTGGTAAGAAGAAGAGGTATTAAAGCTGAGGAGGATGAGAAATCCTCCAGATCAAAACATTTCAGGAAAGACAAAATCCTAACAAGCAACCCACCAATTCCCTGTCCAATCAGGAGTAGATTACCTCCTAAGTTCGCACATTGCCAAAGCTGATAACGACTCTAAAAGGTGACCGATCCTATTACAAATGAAACAACAAAGGAGCAACCACAAAAGATACATGCGTTCCTCTCTGTCCAAGTTTCTCAAAGAATGGCAAAACACCTAAGAAGCATGGATACGGGTGCGGGGATGCGAAAATTCACCAAATCTTAAAATATGGAGATTCAGGTGCGGGAGGATTCAATACATTTAATTATTAACTATGTATATATTTTTGAGTCTAGTTATATATATATATGATAAACATTCAACAAAATTAATACTACAAGAGGAAAACAAAAACTATCCAACAAACAATATAACTTTAGTGTTTCTATAAACATGAAGTCTTAAAAATAACAAAATAATCATAGATAATTCATAACGCTTAAGTTATGAAGGAGGAAATAATCCCCTAAGAGACCCCAAGAATCGAAGTATCCAGTGAAGGGACAAGGCATTTTGTCGGGGTAACGAAGAATCTCTGCTTGTTAGCAAAGCACCTCTAAAACATCTTGCTCTTCTTATGGATCATCAACCATGAATGGCTCAAGCAAAAGTTCCTCAGCAAGTCGAGGGTGCACCTCATGAAATCACAATCAAAATGATATAATTTATTATTAGTTTTTTTTATGTGTCAAAATACAATAACATAAGTGGCACTATTAGAATATATTGTATTTCTCTGAGCATATCATTTGATGCAACTTGTCGTAAACTTTCCTCAGCAATGGATTTATGAAATACAATGAATCCTCAGCAATGGATTTATGAAATACAATGAAACCTACTGTAGATCCAAAATTCCATATTTGGAATGTTAGCACTTAGCAATTTTTCATCTTATGAGTTGCTATTGTTGACCTCTTCAAAAGTGCCTTCTATTAAGTTTTAGCCATCCTAAAAAATATGATAAATTGATACTTCCCGTTCTCAAAAAGGATGACTAAATGTATAATTTTTTTGTTCTAAAAAAGATGAGCAAGGTACATAAATAAAGTGAAGGGTAAGTATGTCATATAGTAGGGTCCATTAGTATGAAAAAAATAAAAGTAGGATAAATTTGGAAATTATTTTACTCTCTTTCCTCTACATTTCTTAATGTGTGAAAAATGTACTTTGCTCATCATTTTGAGGACAGAGGGGGTAATATTTGATTCTGAATCAATAGCTCACTACTTCTCTTGGCTAATTGATTAAGTAACTTGGTTGCTGAAAATGAGAAGATCATGGAAAATTATTTTGTTTCCTTTGCTCTTATCTTTTTCTAGAACAATGTTTATCTCTTGTTTCCTTTGTGTAGTCAGAAAGCGTCTATATCGAAACTCAAGACTTTATTAGATGAAGAGCGAGAGCTGAGAAGAGAGGAACGAGAAAAAGCTGCAGCGAACTTAAAAACTTCAATACAGAAAGTTCAGGCTGAATCTCAGGAGGAGTTGAAACGACTATCTGATGCTACCTTACAACGAGAAAAAGAACAGCAAGAAGTAATTTATAAGCTTCAGGTCTGATCAGATTTCATTTTCATTATGGATGAAAGTTATTATTTAATTGTATTTTTAAAGACACAAATAAATGAAATTGTTAATCCTATACATCTACAGGAATCAGAGAAAGAAAGGAGTTCATTATTGGAAATTTTGAGATCCAAATTGGTACTATATGCATCAACTTCTACTTTATGAAAAATGTGTCTACTCTCATAAACTTTGTCATGTTTGATCTTATTTGTTGCAACAGGAAGACACTAGGGAAAAGTTGGTTATTTCTGACAACAAAGTTCGACAGCTAGAAGCTCAAGTTTGTGAAGAGCAACTCACTTATGCCAGTAGTAGAAAAGTATGCACGCCTCTGACTTCCTCGGCAGTTATAAATTTATTAAACTATATGTTGCATTTTCTACTATAGTACTGTATTTAAGAATCTGAATATTCTATACTGTGCTATTGGGCATTACAGAGAGTAGAAGAACTTGAGCATGGAATTAGAAGGTTAGTGAAAGAACTCGAAAGGGAAAAGGTACGAAGGACACTACATTTTCTTTTGTTTATTTATGTATGATACTTTGCCCAATCTTCAGAACCACCCTTTTCCCTAACAAAACTTCAAATCCAATAATATTTGTATTTTTTGACGCTTCTGAGACTTTCAAGGCATGTGAGGTCTTCTGTGCCTTACACGCTTTATACACGGGGTTTATCTATGTAGTCTATTTCGCATTAACTTTCTTGACAATAATACATAGAAAGAGTTGCATCCACTCTAAAATAGTCTGTAATCATGAAGTATATGAAACTTATAACCAAAATTTCTTCTTATTTTCTCTTCTTTTTCCTTCCTTCCTTCCTTTCATTCTTTTTTTTTTCCCTATTCTATGTGGATTGGGGTCCCACTGTTTTTTTTAGGGGAAGGGGGCTAAGGTTTGATGAGTATCAAAAAGGAATTGACACACTGCATATCAGATGTTGGCTGTGATAAGCATAGGGCAACCCCAAGACGTTGGATATACATTTTAGTACGGGAGTTTGGGCTTAATTTATGTCATTATTTGTTTTTGAGGATTTTATCCTTTTAGTAGGACTTGCCATATATTTTGGTTTTACTACTTTAAATGAATAACTTTGCTATATAGTATAGGCAGCTTATGATTTGGAGAAGTGTTGAATTTAAGAATTTTTTGTTGCCTCTGTACTTTTTTCCAATTTTCCTTTTTAATCTTATGTCTCCTTTACCTCCAATTTGTTTCCATATTCTTGTGTCTCTCTTACCTTCTCTCTATAACCTAATACTTCCTATCCAAAAAAATAGTAGTCTTCTTATCTTGACTTTATTTTGAAAAATATTAAAGTTTTATGTGAGTCGCTTAGATTTATATTTGGGGAAAAAGGTAACAAAAAAAGTCGTATTCTTTTTTTAGGACGGAGGGAGGGACTATTATATGAACTCCTATATTTTTCTTTCTGTTTTTCCCCCCACTTCTCTCTATAGTTCCACATGGGTTGTATGTGTGAATTTGGTTGTTTTTCTTCTTTTCTCAGTTCTTATTTTATGTTGAAGAGCGTTCTTGTTTGTTTCTGCCAAAGGACTTGGCAGGTTATGAACTTAGTTATGATGAATAATTCTATTTATGTTAAACCTAGTTTTTTCTTGCTGTTGTAGCAGGCAGCTCGAGAAGAAGCCTGGGCTAAAGTGTCTGCGCTTGAACTTGATATAAATGCTGCAATGCGGGATCTTGATTTTGAAAGGCGTAAACTAAAGGCTGCCAGGGAAAGAATTATGCTTCGGTAAGAGTTGACTGGCAAATTGCTCTTTAATGTATGATGATTGATACGAAGTATGTTAATTGTTTGTGGTCAACATGTTTCATTATATTTGTATGGTAACTGGATCTTGATTTCTCGTGTCATGTCTTAAAACAATGCAAACATGGGTTTTGAGATGCTCACTAGATGTTTATGTATATCATATTTTAAAGAGAGAATGGAGGGTCAGCAGTTCTTGGCCAAAAAATGGTCAGCAGACCCCACAATTGAGTAGAGAGAAAAGAGATGATGTGTTTAGTATTTAATTACCCAAGTGACCGAGAGAGAGGAGAGCTGGCCTGCTGACTATTCAGGCCTCTAGTAATACTTATATTTTGCCAATGATTTCATGTTATATACTTATTTTTAGTACCTCCAGTATAGAGAAGTTGATGCATGTTGTCTGCTCTGGTGTTTAATATTTTCAAAGTTGCTTGTCTTTAACCAATCCCCAAGTAGTGATCGTTAACAATACATGGTTGCTGTGCAGGGAAACACAACTCCGGTCTTTTTATTCTACAACTGAGGAGATCTCAGTTCTTTTTGCAAAGCAGCAGGAACAATTAAAAACGATGCAAAGAACACTAGAGGACGAGGAGAATTATGATAACATATCAGTTGATATTGATCCCAATGTAAATAATGGAAACATAAATGGATCTGTCGTTCGAGGAAAAGAAGTGTTAGGGCATCAAAACAATAGCACTTCAAAGGCAAACTCTGGTAGTTCTGCGCAGAGACGTGCCAGTAATCAAGTCGAAATATCAAGTGATGAAGCCAGTGTTACCGAGAAGCATGATTGTGATAACAGAGGTGAAGAAAATGGCCAAGACACCCAGGAGGCTGAATTTACAAGTGCAGACCGTGTTGTTAAGGGTGGTTTTGGTTCTGACATAGATGGTGTTGGCACTGCACCAATTTTGGAGGGAGACACTGTTGGAACTGAGCAAGTGTTTGAGACTGAAAGCCCTGGAAATGATGATGATCGGAATATTGATCTAAACAAGTTAGTTGGGGACACAATGCAGATTGATGATGACACCCTTGGTCAAGAAGGTGAAAGGCGGGGACAAATGATAGGTGGGGAGAGTTCACATCAGTCTCTATCAAATAATCCCCATGAGGCTCGAAACACAATGGAAGATTCTGAAGCTGGAGGCACAATCAAAACAGCTGACCTGTTGGCTTCGGAAGTTGCTGGGAGTTGGGCTTGCAACACGGCTCCTTCAGTCAATGGGGAGAATGATTCTCCTAGAAGTAGAGACTATGAGGATTGTGCAGCAGCATTACTAATGCTACCTGATTCTGGTGGTGTGGTGGCGGAGAGTCAAAGTGCCTCGTCCTCCAAAGCTGCTGCTCTCAGACGGAATCATGAACGTCAAGCACTAAGTGATATGATCGCAATTGTTGCTCCTGATCTAAAGGAGCAGTTTGGTGGTGGTGTGGGCAGTGATTGTGATCAAGTCTCCGAAAAGGGGGTTGCTTCAAACTCGGATACAGAAGATTGTACTGATAACAAGGATATTGATGCAATGAATACTGAAGGTGTAGTTGCTTCAGATGCGGAGACAGAGGGTAGCGAACAATTAGAAGAGGCAATTGGTGAAGATGATGAAGCTACACAAGAAGATTCCGTTGGATAGCAACCATGCAAGTAAGCATCAATTCGTTTCCGAGTTTAAGTTTCCTAAGCTAGAGGATGTAAATAGAAGAAGATGCCTACTCTTGGACTTTAACTTGTAAATGGGTTGCTCTATGTATGCTGTTCAGTAGAAGAGGACTAGCCTGATTTTTCTGTTTTTGTGGGAAAAAGTTCTACTTGTGTGCAACATCAAATTGTGAAAATTAATTATGATGTGGCATTTCTTCCTCAGTCTCCTGTTTCTAGGGCTCTTGTGCCTGTCAACATGGCAAATATAATTTCTTTTGCATTATCCATTTCCCAGCAACAAATATTGAATTACATGTATCAGCAATCTCGGGGGCATCCGATTATGGATTTGCCTACAACTTTAAATTTGAATGGAGGAATATGGCGAATAGCTGATAGTGATAACTGATATGGAGACCACATATAGAGCCAGTTTGACAGCTATTTAAAAGTAATTTATAAGTTATTTGTCACTATTATTTTTTTTATTTATAAATTAATTTTTAAGTCAAAAAATAAGCAAGTATTTGTAACTTATTTTAAAATAAATTAATTTGACCAAATGTAATATTCATTTTGCCACTTTTCTATTTTGCCCCACTTTTTAACTTATAAATCATTATGAGCGGAATATCTTCATAACTTATTTTAACTTAATTTCTAACTTATATTATAAGTCAAATTGATGTCAAACATTTTTACTTATATGTCATAACTTAAAACAAGCTATAAGTCAATTTATATTTTAATTGCCGATCGGGTTCATAAGATATGGTAAGATATAAAGAAATGAATAATCTAGAATGCTAAAAGTTTTTTTTATCGAAACTACTTCCTTACACTTCAATTTTTTATTTTTTTAATAATTCGGGTTGAACCCAAAACCTCTTGCTAAGTACGAGGCCGTGGGTACCAACTGAGCCAAGGTCAATTGATTTCAATATACGATTCGTCAAGGAGGTTTTTGGAGCTATATCATTGAGAGGGTCATTATTTTATTCTCAAATTCTTTAAATGAGAGTCGTATACATGTTGATAAATATGTGAAGGTGAATTACAATTAACATGAAAATTTATGTAATAAAATAGAATAAATTAAGGTAAAATCATTCTTAATTCTTATTTATCATTTAGTAATGTAATGCAGTACAGTAGTAGTCCCTTAGAACCAACGAGCTAGATTGAAGTTTTCAACCAAACAGGTAATAAGGGACCATATGAAATCGATATCACCATGAAATGAAGGTGGTGGACTGGTGGGAAATTACCACCATCCTCATTATTATGCAGGAAATTGATACTTCCATAATTTTTTAAATATTTTTCCATGTTAGTTCTATTTTTTAATCAAATTATAATTAAAAAGTGGACCCCACATACGAAAATATAAAAAAAAAATATTGTGAGTTTCCTATTATATGAATCTGATTATCATAAAATTAATTTCATAATAAATTGGTTAATTGATCAATATAATACTAACACATAAAAGAATCACCTCCCGACCTATATATATATATATATATATATATATAGGGGAATGATCCATAACTTCTATATGCTATAGAATAAAAAATGGCATATAGCATCTTATCCCTCCGTTTTGTATTTGGATGGCTGAAATTAGGAACGTCCGCTAATAATTCTAGCCGATGTTATTAATCAAATTATTTGCCACTTTGCCCCTCCCCCCTGCCAAAACAAATCAGATCTTATGCATCCGCTAGTCGTGCTGCTCAGAGTTGCTCGGGTGCAAGTTTCTCATCAGATAATCACATGCCTCATCTTAAACCCTGCCTGAAACAAAAAATGCTCTGTATCTCCGAGAATGACGGTCTCTGTTAAAACCCCTCCAATCCATCTGCACTCAGAAATTCCCTTCTCTCTCTCCTCCCCCAAGACCCTAAATTTCTCTCACATCATCCAAACCCACCATTTCCTTCTCAAGAAAACCCATGAAATCTCTGTCTACAGTACCAATTCAGTCGATACCCGAGACTCCAACTCACACATTTGTGAATTATGCCTCCATGGTAATTTAGTTGATGCGTGGTACGTGTTTGGTCCTTGATAATCTTCCCAGCCTTGCCATTACCCTGAACTTTCTCTCTCCTCTTTCGCTCTTCAGCTCCATCTTCTCTTTGATCACACGAACCAAGGAATTCACATCCTTGACTACGGAATCGCTCTTGAATAGATTAGACTCGCGTGCGACGAACTCCAAAGCCATCTCGAGGGATCGAGAACGCCGTTGAACGGCTTTAATGTTGCCCAAGAGGATGATGGGTTGCTCGTTGTCTTGCTATCTTCTACTTCTTCTTCTTCGTAATCGGAAAGTATCGCCATTGCCGATTACAAAGAGCGATCGAATGAATCTTTTAAAACAGAGTTAGGGGTTTTCTTTATGTACAAGGTATTTGATGTTTTTCTTTTTCCCTTTTGGGTTGGGAACTGGAACTGGAACTGGAACTGGTTGGAATATTAAACTCCTACTACTAGCTTGGATGCCAGTGTATTTAATATTTAAAGGGTGGGGTTACCGTCTAATTTAAATATTTTTAAACTTAAGATCGATATTTGACTTTGGCCTATCTCCTATCTCCTATCTCCATCCGCTAGTATACTAGCGGACAATGTGGTTTCTATTACTTTTTTAATTTGTCTTGGCTACACAGGGGTATAAACGTTCATAATTTATACTTATCACATCCGTTAGTAATACTAGCTGACGGCGTGTCTCCAGATCTAATTTCAGTCATCTAAATACAAAATAGAGGGATAAGATGTTATATGTCACTTTTTATTCTATAATATATAGATGTTATGAATCATTCCCATATATATATATATATATATATATATAAGTTTATACTAACCACTCCCAGTCCTTTATTATATATATACCATTTGTAGGATGAGAATGAAAGAGAAATGATGGAGAAGAAGATGAGGACAAATCTTGGGTGGGGGTTCATTTTCTTAATAAATGAGTAGCAGTGGGTATTGTACTCAATTACATGTACACGAGGCACAAAACAAAAAACCTAACCACATTGACTCTAAAGCCCCATTATAGTCAAAGTTTCTCTCTAATTGGCCCACCGTCAAACATTCCCTTTTTGTTCCACGTGATATTCACGTGGATACTGTTTGAACATCTCACCTTAAATTGGACTTAAAATGTTACCTGCAGTTGTAATTGTAGCCTCCTTTTTTGGGTTCCGAGTCTAAATGCTCAAAATTCACTATTTTAATAATATTTTGATTCATCTTAATTAATAAATTTATTTAAAAAATTATAATTAAGGGTGCCTACTTTGAAACCTTCTTAAATTATCTCATAACTTTCATTTGAGACTGAGGTATAACAAATCCTCATCTTGATTAATAAAAAGATAAAATCACTAGTATCATTAATAAAATTAGTGAATTTACAATATTATCCTTAAAATACAAGAAGGATATTATATATATATGAAAAAATATATGTACACAACTATATATTACATACTCAGTTATGACGATGGGTTTTTTAGGTTATGGCGACGGTTTCCCGTCGTCATAGTTCAAAATAACTATGACGACGGTTTCAGCTCAAAAAACCGTCGTCATAACCCTACTGTGTAATACAAACTGTATATATACATATAACTCATATATATGAAAATGATTCATAGCAACTCTTTACCATATATCATTTTTGGACAAATAATTCTATAACCATCTATTATATTAATAAATGGTCAAGATTTAAAATTAGATTCCGTCATCTGCTATTAATAATTAATGACACGATTACAAAAAAGTAAAACCAATTACAAATTGGTCACCATCTGCTATTAATAATAACAGAGGTAAACGGCTCACTACTATCGTAATCCCGGCACTGCTACTAATACTAGTGAAATCCTTAAAAATCTGTATCATTTTTATTTACAACTTACTGTCCGTTAGTAATAGTAACGGATGACAGAATTTTTTTTCAAATCTGAATCATCCTTTTATTTAAAACAAACTTTTACCTATTTGCCCTATATATGAGAGGGAAAAAAGATTGGTAACTAGCATCGATTGTAGGTGAAACAATTAGACGAACACTAATATCAAAATCATTCGTCCAACAAATTGCCGGATGCTGGCGGGCTATATATATAGATATAACGTTGGGGGTAAATATATTCTTATGTTTTACCCATTTTAGTCCCTAAGTAGCATCCCATTTTAGAAAGTCAAAAAAGGTATTTGCGACTATAAAAGCCTAATACCTAGATAGATGGCTATATTCTCTCCTTATTATGCAGCGCAGGCTATTGAGATGGAGTTTTTCTACCGGCCATAATCATAACCATTTATTGATGATTACATACGACTAATTCTCATATCCAACACAAGGAAAGGGCTGTAAAATTCAAAAAGAAACTTCCAAGTTACAGCAGGATATTTGGCCATTTTCTGTGTTCCCATCAGCCAGTCTAAGAATAGTCTTCATTCATTATTATGAATTTATGGAAGTAATCAAAAAAGGCTAAACCAAGAATAACAACTCTACTACTCTACTTCCTCATCTTCTTCATTTGGGGTGACTTTTTGCTGCCCCTATTAATCACTAGTCCTCTTGTCATCATTCCCATGAAAAGTCACCCCCGTCCCCACCCTCACACCCTCACACCTACAATCACAAATGTCTATTTAAGTCTACAACTGCTCATCTCCTACTCATCCAACTCTTACCCTTAATCTAAAACTCTACTCTTTCAATCTTTCTGCCCTCAATTTCCCTAACTAACATCTCTCTCTCTCTCTCTCTCTCTCTCTCTCTCACACACACACACACACACACACATTGAGGATTAGAAGGGACACAATGTGCATTAGCACCTCAGAATTGAGCTCATATCTTCCTTCAGGTTCCATTTTCCGCCGGCAACAGCAATCAAAGAGACCCAACTTCCGGGTACAATCGCTACATAGGTCAGCTATATATCTCTCTCTATATATATATATACACGTATATATATAACATGATGCACTGCCAATGTTGGCTGTAGCCAATATGCTGTCAAACAGTTGGGCGAACGGGTTGTACACTAGAGTCCGTCTAACTGTATGACGGATTATTGGCTACATGCTGGCTATATATATAGAGCATAACAACATTAGTTGCAGTCAACAATCCGTCAAATAGTTGCGCGCGAACGGGCTTTTACACTAGCGTTCCTCCAACTATTTGGCAAATTGTTGGCTACACGCTCAGCGTATACGTACATATTTAACAAAACTTTTGGACATGTAGCAGGAGGAGATTGTCAAAGCAAGCAAAGGAAAAGGCAAGAATGAGAATGTTGAATACAGAGCTGGAAATGAAGAACTTGAAGCTATACATGGAGAACAAAAGCATCATTGAAGAGAATGAGAAACTAAGAAAGAAAGCTGCCCTACTTCACCAAGAGAACAGAGCCTTGCACTCTCAACTCAAAAATGTCCCTCATCCCAATAGTACCCAGAACAAAAGTTCTTAGCTTTCTTTCTTTCTCCACCAAATTTTTACTGAATAAGTTTGTTAAGCAAGGATAAGTGGGTTTCATGCTTCTCATGAACTTATAAAAATTTGTTAACAGTTATCAGAGTATGTGATAACACAAGGATTTGATGGTAGACTGATAGTAGGAAGCATCAGTTCTAAACTATGAATCTTAGAAATTGTGCAAGAAATGGGAGCACAAATGTGAGAAAGAAGATGATGTTTCAAGTTACAAACTTTAAATTGTAGCAACTGATGAAATATGTTATTTCTTTTTTGGCAACATAAACAATTTAGTACATATATTTTCCGTTTCAGGCTAAACATTTATCAGATGCTTAACAAAAAATTTAAAGACCGGAAAAATAACCGTAATATTTTTTTTTAACTGGAAAAAATGAAGTTATTTGAGCCATGGTTTTGACTCTCAAAACTTCAAAGTAATCACAAAGCCTTACCTTTTTGGCAAGCTTTTCAACGAACTGCTGACAATAACTTCAAGTTGTTGCAAATCCCCCATGTTAGAATCCTACATTAGAGAAGCCACCACCATCTAGCACGGTGACACCTTTGGAAAAGAAGAAAAGGGCGATGCAGTAAAACTCCACATTGATAATAGCCTACAATATCAAAGGAATGGTTTGCATATCCATCATATAAATAAACAAACTGAAAGACGCTTTTTATTTTTGGGCTTAATAGCTATAAGACATTATTTAGTATCTTTGAGAGGGGAGGGGCAAAAACAAACTAAACTCTAGGTGTTTTCATGCTCGGATTACCACCTAATATCGACCAACCAAAATAAACTCGTCATCATCAAGAACCTGAACATCTTTCTCTCCAACAAAATTCTCCCTCCCAATTTCTTTCACTATATTAACAAACTCTACTCTCTTGGCCAAAGGGAGTGGTACATATGGTAGACGGAAAACTGGCCTTACAACTCCAAGCTGAGAAAGCGCTGTATTTAACCCGATGGGATTTGGCTCTTCAAAAAGCCACTCGATCAAAGGCATGAGCTTTGCATTCAAGGCTGGGTTCTTTCCTCTGAACATGAGTTCTCGCATCAGTCCTGGGACCAAGTTGCTGGTAACAGATATAACTCCGGTTGCGCCATAATCCCACTTCGAATCATGGCACTGATCATCATTTCCACTCCATACAACTATCCCGTTTTTTGTATACTGGTCTACCCTATCATGTCTGACACACTCCTTGACACCCGCCAGGTTTGCACTTTGTGCCACAGTGTGGATCACACGGGGTGGAATATCTTGGCCAGTTCGTGACGGCACATTGTAGATAATGGTAGGGCCCATTGAGAGCACACTCTCAAAATGAGAAACCAAGCCCTCCAGAGAAGTTTTGCCATAGTAGGGGTTAATGTGCAAAGCAGCATGCATTCCGACAGCAAAGCCCTGTTCTGTAGCATGAATTGCTTCCCTTGTTGAGTTACTTCCAGTATTCCCAATAACCTTGATTGACCCGCCAAAACAGTTGACTGTGTGACCAATTAACATTATATGTTCATCCCAGCTCATCAACTGGCCTTCACCAGTAGTTCCACCAACAATCACACCCTCAACACCATCTTCAATCTGCATGTTCACTAAAGCATCATAGGCCTCGAGATCAAATCTGCCATCTGGCAGATAAGGGGTTTTGATGGCAGTTATCAATCTGAGAGACTTTATGTCATCAGTAAAAGTCCTGCATAGACAAGAATGTATATAGTAAGTATATGATTAGTGAACCTTGCACTAAAAGTGTACTGAGTAAAAACATGGTTTAGGTATCTAACAATTGAAATTTTGAAATAAAAAAAAATTCTGACCATACGACAAACAAATACAGACTAAACGATCTTCGTTGTTGAAAATCAGATTTGCACAAAACATAACTCAGGGTCTGACTCTGGCTCATTGCATTTAGTTCCACGAAAAATCGAGAAGAAAGTATAATTCTATTCAACTTGCATTTCAATGCATTAACCCACCTCTAAAATGGAGCTATCACTAAAAATGAGAGGGGTTGAGCCACAACTATAGTAAAAATGGCAAACAGAACTATGTTATGCTACAAAAAATGCAACTGAATAATATTACTAAACATCAAATGCAGGGGAAAAAACTCTTTTCTTGATGGTCCAATCAAAAACCACACATGGAGAAAGCAAAAACGTCTTGCTGTAATATTTTATCTTCTTTTTCCTTTTTCATTGCAGGGTGGAGGAATAGGGTCGTAGGGGTAAGTACTTGAGTTCATTTACTTTAAAAACATCTCACAAATTTAAATGTTTTTTCCGTAACTGATTTTAGAAGCACTCAAAGGCTCCTAAACTGAACATACTAAGCGAATATAGTCATCTCTTGTATGTAATAAGAGTTGTTAGATAGATAGACACCTAGAGAGTGTAGCCCCCGAGACAGAATACCTGTTTTTAACTTCAAAACTACGCATTGGCAGATGGAAATTAGGAATTATTGCTGCTTTTGGAGACCTCCATCGTGCGTTACTCCTGCCCATTTAATAAAATTGGCATCAGTATGAGTGGTTCATATAGCCCATTGACAAAGGATTCTTATTTCACAGGTGAAAAAAGATTAGTAAAATGCTGAGGATATCTCTAGATCAGCCCTGGCCCCTGGGAGGGACATTGAGGCCCACATCCTGATAACAGCGAAGCAAATAAAAAATATAGGTAACTGTCAGGAAAGGGGTAAACACAAAAACTTAATGACTTTGAAGTTCAATTTTCCTTGGTTGTAAGGTTGAGAGAATGGTTGAATGTCTAAGTCTTACATGCACCTCTTGTATGTAGAAGACATGAACAGATGAACAACCATGGTGACTTCTCGGCATACCATCTCTCAATGCACCATCTTAGTGTAGCATTTGTAAAAACAAAATTCGCTGTAACCATTAATGGGCTATCACCATCAGTCTTAAACCTAGAGCAAGCATTGCTTATAGTTTTACTTTAAATTGCAGGCACTGCACATAATGCTCCAGCCTAAAATCCCCATAAGGTTTACATTTATTTTATAAATTCATGTTTAAAAAGACATCAAAAGAAGATTCTGTCCCGGTACAAGGAATATTCAGAAGGTATGGGCAACAGCACAACGGGCACTGCAAGGCCTGAATCCCTGTGTTCACAATTGTCATTGTCATAATCCAACAGAAACAATTAAATAAAGATGGCACCTATACTCTGTGTGTGTGAGCTGAATCACACCCTATGTATATAACAAATATCAGTTGCAACAGAGACAAATTTTAACATATACACCTATCGACCATTCTACTTGCATGACAACCAGAGTCCACGCCAACTAAGAATATCAGTATACTCTTACTGGTCCAACAATAAAAAAAATCTCAGCAGACTGAGAAACTATTATGGATATTCAGAAGCCCATATTGTGGGTGTGTTTGGGGAAGTCTGCAGATTCTTAGGTGAGCTCCAGTATGAGTGACGAAATAAAAATCATGTAAATTCCAAATATTCTCACAATTTTATTAAGGCAAACACGATTAAGTATTTGATCACGTTCAAATACTAATGCATTTAGCAAATAATTATTTGAAAAAATATTGTATTGGGTACAACAGTAAACTAGGTGAATAAATGATAACTCTATGAATGAATGAATGCATAATCAAAGTAGGTTTTCTCTTTGATTGTGTGTGAATCCTCTGCTCAGTTAATTTCAATAAATTAATAATCTTTACAAATAACATATATTATTTACTTTGATATACATGTATACATAGTTCAATTCATATAATGTCAACTAAATACAGCCAAAATAAACATAAATAATTAAAGGCGGCATCCATTTTCATATCAACAAAACAGAGCAATATAAAACTCATCAATTCAATACGACAAAACTAAGAATCAATATCAGATAACATTTAAAAATAATGAAATAATATAATAAGATTATATAAATTAATAACCTCTTGTAGTTAGCCGGAGACTTTGAAGGTGGAAGCTGGAAAGCAGAGTCCTTTAAGCTTTTAATCGCAGACATTTGCTGATAAACAGCCGACGACATATTTTCCGAGGTCAAAATAATCTGAAATTGTTTTTTTATCCCGGTTGTTATTTCAGCAAGTTGTGGTGGGGCTAATTGGTGTAATAATGATAGTCGTGGTGGCAGTGGCGGTTGTTTGGCAGCTGAAGTGGAGGATGACGGCGGAGGTTCGAGCGGAGCAATGGAGCATGGTGACGGATTCCGGCGAGGTAAGAGAGTGTGTGGAGAGTTGCAAGAAGCGAAGTTTGCGGATTTGATGCGTGTTGAATATTAATACTAGGGTTTTTTTGACCTTTTGAGTCGTCTAGGCCTAATACTGTGAATTTATATGGTTATCTTTATCCAAGTGTGGAAGTTCCATTAACCGCCAACCACTCAACTTTCCATAGTTTGTACTTGTTTGAATTCTTATTTATATGAATTTATTTTTTTATTATGAAAAATTTATTTCCGATTTATTTGTCTCTTTTAATGTAGTTGAATTGATTTTTGATAATATATTTAATTATAAAATTATATTGTATTCTCCAAAAAATAGAGTCTTCAAAAAAAATTTGCTATATTTCATAATTTTTCATATATAATATTGACGTATATAAATATATAAAATTTGTTAGAATTATACCGTTAACTAGTTAAAATATTATCAATAATAGTTATTAATGTAATCGATAAAAAATTAATACGAAAAAACACGAGATATGTATTTTTTTGTTTCTCTTTAAACATTATAAAGGGACTAAAAATATATAAATATATAAATTTATTACAAATGGGATATATAATAAAACAAACTAAGTTGAAAGAATAGGTCAATTGTAATACCATTTATATGTGGGAAAAATTAAATAAACTTCATGTTTATTCTTGGATACAAATAATCATTGACATGTCCAAAAATATTATAAATCTAAATGGATCAACCCCTTAAAATAAATTTAATTGAAACATATCAACATTTGAAATTATAATTGATATTAACTAAGAGTATTGCTATAACATTATGAATTTTTTAGCAACCCACATGCATATATGACGTATGTAGGTATTAAAAATAATCTTATTTAAATTTATTTTATTTTATTTCATATAATTTCATGTTAATTACAATTTAATTTTGTTTAATATTTATCGACGTATATATTATTTTTCTAAACCTGATTGTGCCAAATGAAAATGGTAGAATTCGGTTACTATGAAGTTAATTTTATAGTAAGTTAGTTAATTGATCAATATAATGCTGATACGCAAAAAGAGATATCACATCTCGCCTGCATATCGATATTGTATATATTAGTCAATTAAACAAAGTTAACTTTTCCTATAAATTTTTTGAGACTCCAAATCTGTAAGACCCCAGCTTTTATAAATAAAGATGAATTTTTCTATAAATATTATTTTTGAATATTATGGAATAAATTTGATATAATGTTATAGTTGTGGGTAATATTTATAAATTTTGCAAAGTATGCAAGTTGTTATAAAATATTCGTTTGGTGGGGAATATTCTTTTTGTTAGGGAATATTAAATATAATGGCTCAATCATTGGTGGACCCCTAATAGAATTATTGTCGGATTGAGAAACGACAAAAATATTTTATAAAAATAACTACGGCGGTGTTACCGTTAAAACCTGTTGAACTACCCGGTGGTAAAAGACATGCGAATGTCTGGCGTGAAGTTAAGTAGTAGCGTTGCGGTATTGATTATTGATGCTTACGTGAGAAGTCACTCACCTATGCTCAATTATTCTACTGATGAATTCACGCATCATATCTCTTATATTATTGATTCAATTATTGTCACAGATTATCATCGTATAATATGTTATAGTATTAAATCAATAATTGAGGCGATAAGTTATAAATGATTAATAATTGTTGAAAGATTAAATATGTGTTGATGAAAAAAAATGATTTGTGGTAAGTTTGATTATTTTATGGGGGCTCGTATGTCATCATCTAAGAATCTCTTCATCGATAAGTAATTACCTTCATCGATAGTAATTACCCTTGTGAATAGTATTTACCTTACCTTCGATAGTAATTACCTTCGTCGATAAGTAATTACCCTTGTGAATAGTATTTACCTTCATCAATAGTATTTACCTTCGTTAATAGTAATTACCTTTACCAGACGTCGAACCACTTGTCATTTCACATTACAGCGCCGAACCACTTGTCGTTTCACATTACTGAGCGTCAAACCAAATCGTCGAGCCACACTTGCCTTTTCACACGGCGGGTGCTAAGCTAGAAATCTTCTATAAATAGAGGCCTAGGGCTTCATTATTTTCACTAATTCATTCAATTTATAGAGAGAGAAAGTATAGAGAATAAGAGAAAGAAGAAGAGTATTTTATTCTACTACATCGTCTGCGAAGATTCAATCTCCTACCAAAAGTAAAGGGTGTTATTCTTTCTTATTCATGAAGAGAAGCTGTTGTTATTCCATTGCTTATTATTCATTGGAATAACTTGTATCGTGGTTTACCCTATACTTGGTGACATTCTTTTATTATTCATTTGGAACATCACATACGTGTTTTTTTGGGACTGGTTAAAATCTTTATTTATTCATTGGAACATCACGTCATGTGTTTTACAGGACTGGTTAAAATCTTTATCATTCATTGGAATATCTTATCGTGTGTTTTACAGGATCCGGTTCCATCTTTATTATTACGTTGGAACATCCCATCGGTGTGAATTTCACGACTGGTTCCGTTATTTATTATTACATTGGAATAACACATGTCATGCGATCTATCGCATGCATGGTGATTTCTTTTGTTATTCCATTCTTTATTATACCCGGTTGGTTAAAACTTTGACTTTATACTCCATGAAATTAGTGGAATATCCTCGATATTTGCGTTTCATCCGATATCTTTTCATGAAAATATTCTTCCCGATCATTCTTGAATTTTACTCTACAAAAAAAAGATATCATGTTGATAATTTGGACGTTAATAATTCTCGGATAAAATAATTCTTGAACTTGTTTTATTGAATTCTTATATCATTGTCATCATCCTCATGTTTATATTTTTAAAGTCAGTCACGTGGCACTCAGAAAGGTGCATAGATGGACTTGGTATGATTATGACCGAGAGACTATTGATTGTAATCATGATAGTAATGTTACAAATGATGTGGTAAAAATCCTCGATTGGTAGTAGTGCATTGATGGATGATTGTTGGCATGATCATGACCATTAATGAATACACAAATATTCTTGGCCCGTAGTGCATGAATAATTGTGGTCGCGATACTTAAAGAATATCCTCGTCAGTAAAGGGGTGATTCGATGATGTGAAATATTTATTAAAGTCGAGTCTCAACTATACAAATGATGAAAACCTTTTAAAACCTAAAAGATAGTAGACTTTATTTTCTACTTGACTCTTTTAATGGATTAGATATTCAGCGCAGATTAAACCGGTCGGTTATCTATTGTATTTTATCGTTTAACATTGTTGAAGACTATTGATAATTTATTACGCATTATCTTAGTCATAATATTTCTTCTCGGGCTAGTTGAGCTCACCCTTTCTTTCTTTCGTTCTCTTCGTGAAATGAGAATATAATTTGGGACAAGTCTGGGAAGCGAGTGATGGTCACGAAGATAGATTAGTAGTCCTCACTATTACGTGAAATAGTGTGATAATAATTGTAATGAGGACTCCTTTTTTGAGTTTATATAATATCTAGTATTTATATTTGTATTTAAACTCACATTTATGTCGTATTATATACTTACGAGTTATGTTAGTAAGTTGTATTTAAATTCGCATACCATGTAAGTGGCGATCCAAGATGGGTGATGTATACCTAATTTTGGGGCGTCACGGTTGTAGTATCGAGCTTAGGATATGATCCACGGCTAAGATGTGAGAATAGTACTAGGGGGGAGAGCGGGGAATACCTTCGCTAGTATGACCTACCTAAGTTTATGTCTTATTTTATTGGTTGGTCGGAAGATAGGGATAATTTGTTACACGTCAATTAACCTTTTGTTTTGTGGCGAGATCTGAAAATGACATCCGAGAATGTTGAGAATAGCGATGGAGAGCAGCAGCGATCGTTGATTCACCACATATCAATAATCGAGGATAATGTGCATCGAAGGCGACAATCCTCATGCAAACAACAACACCGACCAAACGATGAATGATCAAATGTTCGGAGGCTTTTACGAATTTATCTGCAACAATGAAAAGCGAAACGACTCTGTCAAAACATAGGTGGAAACACGGGAAACTCTCAAGCGGTCACCGCATTAAACAATTCAAGGATTTGGGACCACGGTTGTGAGACCCCAGATTTTATCAATAAAGATTTAAATTTTGTCAAAATAATTTTTATATTATGGTGTGAATTTGAGATAATATTATAGTTGTGGGTAGTATTTATAAATTTTGCAAAGTATGCAAGTGGTTATATTATATTCGATTGGTGGGGAATATTCGGTTTAGCGAGGGAATAAATGACAACTACTCAATCATTGGTGGACCCCATTAATGTAATTATTGTCGGATTAGAGAAACGACAAAAATATTTTATTGAAATAACGGCGGAAGTTTTACCGTAGTTCTTGTTGAACTACTTCATTAGTAAAAAAGTACGATGTCACGTGTGGTTGCATAAGTAGTAGCACCACGGTATTGATTATTGATGTTTATGTGAGAAGTCACTCGGTTTGATTCCATTATTGTCGATTAATAATATGAATTATTATAGCGATAATGACGTTTTTGTTTTATTCAGTATTATTAACGTAATAAAGCGAAACATCTTTTTTATATAAAATAGAATACTTTATTAAAGTTATTCTATAAATAGAATATATTATATTTTATTATGCATAGTGTTGCATAGTGTTTTGCGTAGTGTTTTGCGTAGTATTGCATAGTAAAATGTTTTTATATAAATAGAATATATTATATTTTATTTAAAAGATTTTTCTTTAAATATGGACCGTCAGATTAAAGTAAATCAATCTGGACCGTTCATGGATTAATTCTTACGCATTCCATTTTCCTATAAATAGAAGCTCATTCCTTCATTATTTTCTTTTTAATTCATTGAAACTCTCTAGAGAGAAATTATAGAGAGAAGTTATAGAGAAATTATATAAAAGAAAGAGTATTCTCGCTACTTCACTACTTCTATATTCGATTCTCTTTTACGGTAAGGGTGTTATTCTTTCTTCTTGAAGAGAACTTCATTATTCCATTCATTATTATTACATTGGAATAACTCGTAAAAGTGGCATACCCTATACATAACCTTGTATACGCCAGATACCCTATACTTGGTGAAATCCTTATGTTATTCCATTGCTTATTATTACATTGGAATAACTTTTGTATCTGTGAGTTTACCCTATACTTGGTGACATTCTTCTATTATTACGTTGGAACATCCACATGCGTGTGTTTTACAATCAACTCGGGTTCCGCTTTTTATTATTCTGTTGGAACATCCACGTCGTGTGTTTTACACGGGACTGGTTAAAATCTTTATCATTCATTGGAATATCCTATCGTGTGTTTTACACCGGATCCGGGTTCCATCTTTATTATTCGTTGGAACATCACATGGGTGTGAATTTCACGACTTTGGTTCCGTTATTATTATTACATTGGAATAACTCCGTCTACATGCAAAGTACCGCATTGCATGGTGATTTCTTTTGTTATTCCATTCTTTATTATACCCGGTTAGTTAAAACTTGGACTTCTATACTCCATGAAATTAGTAGAATATCCTTGATATTTGCGTTTCATCCAAAGATCTTTTCATGGAAATATTCTTACGATCATTCTTGAATTTTTACTCTCTTAAACAAATATCATGTTCCGACAATTTGGACGTTAATAACTCATGGATTAAATAATTCTTGAACTTGTTTTATTGAATTACTATGTCATTGTCATCATCCTCATGTTATATTATGTTATCTTTGGCTTACGTGCATAGATGAACTTAGTATGATTATGACCAGAATCATTCTAAGTATAATCATGACTTGATATAAATGATGTCACAAAAGTCCTCGGATGGCTGTAATGCGTTGATGGATAGTTTTTGGTATGATTATGACCGAGGGGTGATTCGGTATAATCATACCATTGATAATTTGATGAAAATCCTTGATCCGTGGTGCGGGGATGATTAGATGTGGTGGTTTATTTATTGTCGAGTCTCAACGATAAAATTGATGAAAACCTTTTAAAACCTAAAGATAGTAGACTTTATTCTCTACTTGACTTTTTTAATGGATTGCTTATTCCAGCTGCAGATTAAGCCCGGTTGTCTATTGTATTTTATCGGTTTAACATTGTTGAAGGCTAATGATAATTTATTCGCATTATCTTAGTCATAATATTTCTTCTTGGGCTAGTTGAGCTCACCCTTTCTTTCTTCATTCTCTTCGTGAAATGAGAACATAAATTTGGACGACAGTCGGGGAGCGGAGTAATGGTCGAGAGAGGATAGCATTAGTAGTCCTCACTATTACGTGATATAGTGTGATAATAGTTGTAATGAGGACTCCTTTTGAGTTTGTATAATATCTAGTAGACAATATTTGTATTCAAACTCACAGTTTATGTCGTATTGCATACCTACGAGTTATATTAGTAAGTTGTATTTGAATTTATGTACCATGTAAGTGGTGACCCAAGATGGGTGATGTATACCTAATTTTGGGGGGGCGTCGCGGTTAGTATCGAGCTTAGGGATATGATCCACAGCTAAGATGTGAGATAAGAACTAGGAGGGAGAGCGGAAATTCCTTCGCTAGTATGACCTACCTAAGTTTATTTGGTATTTGATTGGTCGGTCGAGTATAGTGATAATATGTTGCATGTCAATTAACCCTTATTTTGTGGCGGTGTTTGAAAATGGCATCCAAAATGTTGAGAATAGAATGGAGCATGCGAGGCTGTTGATTCTCCACGGATCAATAATCGGGACAATGTACAACGGGATGGCGATAATCCTCCGTAAACAACAACAACGATCAATTGACTAACGACGATACGTTTAAGAGGTTTTAGAATTCATGCAACATCAAAGTAAAAGCGACTCTGCCCAAAACGTAGGTGGAAACACGGAAAACTCTCGGCGGTCACCGCTAAACAATTCAAGGCTGGGACCACCGGAGTTTAAGGAGAGCCAAAACCACTTGGCGGAAGCATGGATAAAGCAGATTACCAAGATATTTGATGTCTTGGGATGCTCCAGGAGCAAAAGGTTCTTTTGCCGCTTTTTTATGTCTGCGGAGAGGCGATTCATTGGTAAGAATCCCAAAAGCGTACTCAACTTCTTGATCAAGATATCTTGGGAGAAGTTCCAGAGTCATTCAACGACAAATACTTTCACGAAAGTATTCGCCACATGAAGGAGGTGGAGTTTATCAAGTTGGAACAAAACAATATGGACCGTGTCGCAATACGAGGCAAAGTTTGCGGAGTTATCACGCCATTCGTCCACTTGGTAGATAATGAAGAGAGAATGGCGCGAATGTTTTTAAGAGGTTTGAAGCGGAGATACGTCAACATCTTATTTCTCATAAAGCGTGTTTTTATTAGGATGTTGTAAATAGGGCTCGATTAGTGGAGCGCGATAACGAGTCAATATAACTAAAAAAGAAAGTGGCCGCAAAATTATAATACAAATGAGAGTAGTCATCAAGCGGTGACAACAAGCGTGGAGGAATCAACGGGCGGATATGGTAACCACTTCGGTGGTAATCAGGGCCAAAACAATAAGAATGGACATTTCAAGAAAAGGAGATTCAACAATGATGGAAAGACGTCAGCACCAGCACCTGTTGTCAAGGAAGGAGAAGGACCACCTATTATATGCTTCAAATGCGGAGGAGAGGGACACATCAGTCCGAACTGCGCCATGCCATCCAAAGCATGTTATAATTATGGAAGAGAAGGTCACTTAGCTCGATTTTGTCGTTTACCGAAGACAAATTCAACTAGGATAGAGGCACCAAAGGCTGTCCCAGACAAACCAAAGCCGGTAGTTTAAGAGAGAGCGTTTTTTTTTTTCGTGACGAGGAACCTGAATAAGATTATCACGGGTAAGTAATCATAAGCTCTTGCGAAGTCTATACCGTGTTAGATACCAGTTCTACCCAC
This sequence comes from Panax quinquefolius, assembly GCA_020205615.1. Taxonomy (NCBI): domain Eukaryota; kingdom Viridiplantae; phylum Streptophyta; class Magnoliopsida; order Apiales; family Araliaceae; genus Panax; species Panax quinquefolius. Next base: position 6,796,628 of record CM035158.1, read on the forward strand.
TCTTTTATTTCACATAGTTGCGTTCAACGTTTAAATTTGACTCCGGAGAAGTTAGACTTTGACTTATTGGTTGAAACTTCGTTAGTAGGAGCCTTCGTTAACCGCTATTTTTTTTAAATCTTGTTTGATTCAAATAAACACTTTCACGTTACCTGTCGATCTTATCTTTTTGAAAATACTTGCCTTTGATGTGATTTTAGGAATCAATTGGTTAACTACTCATCATGCTTTTCATAAGGTTGTTAGCTTTTATATTCATAACCATCCTGTTATGCGAATTCAAAGTAACCAAACCACTAAAGTCAATCATTGTCATATCAAGCCATAAGTAAAGAGCCCCAATCCTTTCGTTGTTGACTTCCTTGTGTGGAATGCACCAAAGCCAGACTTTCTGTAGGCTACGTTGTGACTGAAGATGGCAAGTTGATAGGTATCATTGTGAGGTGCTATCCAGGTTAAGGGATAGAAGTCACGAGTTGGTATTAATGTGACGTCTTATCCAAGTCTTGGACGAAATAATGATTTTGAATGATATTTCTATCATTAATAAATTTCTTGGCGTATTCTTGAAGACTTCCTAGCCTACCCTAGAGCGTGAAATCAAATTTTGTATTGACCCCAGTATAAAACCCATTTCTTAAACCCTCAAATATTTCTTCAACTAAAAAGTTTACGTGGTTTATGATGAAAGTCATAATAAAAGCATAGGACTGATGAAAATCATGGGTATATGAAGTATTAGTAAGTTTTATGATGAGTTATGTTGGTTAGTATGTGAAAACATGAAAGTTTCTTAGAAATCACAAAGAGTTGAAAATCAGATTTTGGTGAAAAACGTAACATGAAATTCAATAGACCATATCTCCTATTATATTTTGAATTTTTGAATGTGGTCAAGACCTAGAGTTAGATCTATGAGTTACCTAACTAATTCAAGTGGAATTACTGGAAAAAGTGTGTTGTAGATTTTGTGTGGACTGATTTTAGCAAAGGAGGCCAAAGCTGTAAATTTCGAAAATGCTACTGCCCAGAAACTTTAAGGGGCTGTTTCGGCCACTTAAATTATGAGAAAAATTCTGGCCTTGTGGGACATGAAAGTATATGGTATAAAGTACCTCCTGTCCAAAAATGAGCTCATTTCGACTTAAAAAATGAGCAAGTTATGACTATTTCAATATTTAGGTTTTTCCGAAAAAACGCTATAAGGAGTTCTATAACTCCGATGACAATGAAATTTAAACTGGAAGCTCACGTTAACATGTGTAAGGTCCTGCCAAGATTTGGGAATTTTGGAGTTAAACTTGAGGTAGCTAATTTCTTAAGGAATTAAGTGGAAATTGATTTTTAAAAAATAGTAAATGAATTTTAAAATTCCGAGAAAAATATATTTTCATTATGGGACTATATTATGCTAAATCCCAGAAAAGAAATATTTTTGGGACTGATTTGGTATTTTTCATGAAAATAGTTTAATTCTGAACATATGAGTTAAATATGTTATGTGAAATATAAAAGTTGAAAATATGATTTTATGGCTAGAGAATCCTATATAGAGTATATGCATATTTTTTTTTTTGATGAGGATTTGATAATTGGTGATGATATTTTATGAGTATGACATTTTGAATGATTAAATGCATTATATGGTAAAGCGTAAACAATTAAGATAAATTGTTTATAAATTTAAGAAGTGATTAAAATATTGTTATAATATTAATGATATTAGATTATAAGATTATTAAATGATTGATAACATGGGGATATTCTTGAATCTGGATAAATTATATTATAAATGTTTAATATTTATCCTTTATCTCATTTCATTGATTCTTTATATCATTATCCTCATGCTTATATTATGTTGAAAGTCATCTCGTATTGTATGGTGCATAGATGGACTTGGTATGATTATATATGAGTGGATTGTTGGGGTATAATCATAACTCAGTAATTGAAAACACAATTATCTTTGGTAGTAGTGCATGGATAATTTGTGGTCGTGATCTTAATGAATACACAATTATCTTTGGTAGTAGTGCATGGATAATTTGTGGTCGTGATACTTAATGAATACACAATTATCTTTGGTAGTAGTAGTGCATGGATAATTTGTGGTCGTGATCTTAATGAATACACAATTATCTTTTGTAGTAGTGCATGGATAATTTGTGGTCGTGATATCTTAATGAATACACAATTATCTTTAGCCATAGTGCATGGATAATTTGTGGTCGTGATCTTAATGAATACACAATTATCTTTGGTAGTAGTGCATGGATAATTTGTGGTCGTGATACTAATGAATACACGATTATCTTTGGTAGTAGTGCATGGATAATTTGTGGTCGTGATCTTAATGAATACACAATTATCTTTGGCCGTAGTGCATGGATAATTTGTGGTCGTGATATCTTAATAAATACACGATTATCTTTGGTAGTAGTGCATGGATAATTCGTGGTGCGTGATACTTAATGAATATCCTTGGCACGTAGTGCGTTGATGATTCGATGATATGGATTAATTATTGGTGAGTCTCAAAGAATGAAATATTAATTCATGAATGTGGTAAAAGTCATCTTTGGTAGTAGTGCATTGATAGACTTGGTATGATTATGACCACGGATTATTCGGTATAATCATGAATAGTAATTGAAAAACACGAATATCCTTAGCGATGGTGCATGAATAATTCGTGGTTGTGATACTATTAAAAGTGAGTCTCGGCATTATTGGTTTCTGATTGTATATCTTTGGCTTTGTAGTGCAAAGATGAATTGTTAATGAATATCTTTGGTAGGATTGCAAAATGAATTTAATGTTTTCAACGATAAAAGGTATTCAAGGTATCCTCACCTCTTTATTTATCATGCTCAGTCGTACCCTAATTTCGAGGCAAAATTCCATAAGGAGGGAGATTGTGAGACCCCAGATTTTATCGATAAAGATTTAAATTTTGTCAAAATAATTTTTTTATATTATGGTGTGAATTTGAGATAATATTATAGTTGTGGGTAGTATTTATAAATTTTGCAAAGTATGCAAGTGGTTATATTATATTCGATTGGTCGGGGAATATTAGGTTTAGCGAGGGAATATTAAATGCAACTACTCAATCATTGGTGGACCCACAGCGTAATTATTGTCGGATTAAGAAAGCGACATAAAAAATATTTTATTGAAATAACGGCGGAAGTTTTACAGTAGTTCTTGTTGAACTACTTTCGGTAGTAAAAAAAATACGATGTCGTGTGGTTGCGTAGTAGCTTACGGTATTGATTATTGATGCTTATATGAGAAGTCACTCGGTTTGATTCCATTATTGCCGATTAATAATATGAATTATTATAGCGATAATGACGTTTTGTTTTATTCGTATTATTAGCGTAATAAAAGCGAAACATCTTTATATAAAATAGAATACTTTATTAAAGTTATTCTATAAATAGAATATATTATATTTTATTATGCGTAGTGTTGCATAGTGTTTTTGCATAGTGTTTTGCGTAGTATTGCATAGTAAAATGTTTTTATATAAATAGAATATATTATATTTTATTTAAAAGATTTTTCTTTAAATATGGACCGTCGATTAAAGTAAATCAATCTGGACCGTTCATGGATTAATTCTTATGCATTCCATTTTCCTATAAATAGAAGCTCATTCCTTCATTATTTTCTTACGAATTCATTGAAAACTACAGAGAGAAATTATAGAGAGAAGTTATAGAGAGAAAATTATAGAAAGAAGAAGAGTATTATTCTCGCTTACTTCACTACTACTATATTAGGTTCTTTTACGGTAAGGGTGTTATTCTTTCTTCTTGAAAAGAACTTACATTATTCCATTCATTATTATTCTGTTGGAATAACTTTGTAAAAGTGGTATATACCCTATCATAACTTTGTATCTGTGGCATACCTATACTTGGTGAAATCCTTATGTTATTCCATTGCTTATTATTACATTGGAATAACTTTTGTATCTGTGGTTTACCTATACTTGGTGACATTCTTCTATTATTACATTTGGAACATCACATCTCGTGTGTTTTTACCGGACACGGGTTCCGCTTTTTATTATTACATTGGAACATCACATGCGTGTGTTTTACACAGGACCTTGTTAAAATCTTTATCGATTCATTGGAATATCTATCGTGTGTTTACACCGGATCTGGTTCCATCTTTATTATTCTGTTGGAACATCCGTCGATTGTGAATTTCACGACATTTGGTTCCGTTATTATTATTACGTTGGAATAACACATACATGCAAAATACCGCATGCATGGTGATTTCTTTTGTTATTCCATTCTTTATTATACCCGGTTGGTTAAAACTTGGACTTCTATACTCCATGAAATTAGTAGAATATCCTTGATATTTGCGTTTCATCCGATATCTTTTCATGGAAATATTCTTACGATCATTCTTGAATTTTTACTTCTCTAAAGCGAGATCGTGTTGACAATTTGGACGTTAATAATTCATGGATTAAATAATTCTTGAACTTGTTTTATTGAATTACTATGTCATTGTCATCATCCTCATGTTATATTATGTTATCTTTGGCTTACGTGCATAGATGAACTTAGTATGATTATGACGAGGAATCATTCGGTATAATCATGACTTGATATAAATGATGTGACAAAAGTCCTCGATGGCTGTAATGCGTTGATGGATAGTTTTTGGTATGATATATGACGAGGGGTGATTCGGTATAGTCATGACCATTGATAATTTGATGAAAATCCTTGGCCGAAGTAGTATGCGAGGGATGATTAGATGTGGTGGTTTATTTATTAAAATTCGAGTCTCGTGATAAAAATTGATGAAAACCTTTTAAAACCTAAAGATAGTAGACTTTATTCTCTACTTGACTTTTTAATGGATTGCTTATTCCATTGCAGATTAAAATGGTTGTCTATTGTATTTTATCGGTTTAACAACTTTGTTGAAGGCTAATGATAATTTATTACGCATTATCTTAGTCATAATATTTCTTCTTTGGGCTAGTTGAGCTCACCTTTCTTTCACTTTGTTCTCTTGTGAAATGAGAACATATTTGGAGACGAGTCGGGGAGCGGAGTAATGGTCCGGAGGATAGCATTAGTAGTCCTCACTATACGTGATATAGTGTGATAATAGTTGTAATGAGGACTCCTTTTGAGTTTGTATAATATCTAGTAGACAATATTTGTATTCAAACTCACGGTTTATGTCGTATTATACGGCAGTTATATTAGTAAGTTGTATTTGAATTTATGTACCATGTAAGTGGCGACCCAAGATGGGTGATGTATACCTAATTTTGGGGGCGTCACTGGCCGGAGTTTAAGGAGAGGCAAAACCACTTGGCGGGCGTGGATAAAAGCAGATTACCAAGATATTTGATGTCTTGGGATGCTCCGAGGAGCAAAAGGTTCCCTTGCCTTTTTTATGTTGCGAGGAGGCGGATTCTTGGTGGGAATCGGAATCCAGAAAGCGTACTCGACTTCTTTGTCATGAAGATATCTTGGGAGAAGTTCGGGGAGTCATTCAACGACAAATACTTTTACGAAAGTATTAGCCACATGAGCGAGGTGGAATTTATCAAGTTGGAACAAAACAATATGGCCCGTGTCGCAATACGAGGCAAAATTTGCGGAGTTATCACGGTTTTCGTCCCACTTGGTGGATAATGAAGAGAATGGCGCGAATGTTTTTAAGAGGTTTGAAGCGGGAGATCGTCAACATCTTATTTCTCATAAAGCGTGTTTGTATTGAGATGTTGTAAATAGGGCTCGATTAGTGGAGCGTGATAATGAGTCAACACAACTAAAAAAGAAGCGGTAAGCAAAATTATAATACCGGTGAGAGTAGTCATCGAAGCGGTGACAACAAGCGTGGAGGAATCAACGGGGCGGATATGGTAACCACGCCGGTGGTAATCGGGGCCAAAACAATAAGAATGGACATTTCAAGAAAGCGGAGATTCAACAATGGTGGAAAGGCAAGACCTGGCACCCATTGTTAAGGAAGGAGAAAGACCACCTATCATATGCTTCAAATGCGGAGGAGAGGACACATCGATCAAAAAGCTGCGTCATGTAGTCAAAGCGTGTTATAATTGTGGAAGAGAAGGTCACTTAGCTCGATTTTGTCATTTCTAGAAGACAAATTTAACTAGGATGGAGGCACCAAAGGCCATCCCGGAAAATTCAAACCCTAGTAGTGCGAGGGAGGCGTTTTTGTGACCTCCCAAAGAGCAAGGAATCCGAATGAGGTCATCACGGGTAAGCTTATCATAAACTCTAATGAAGTCTATACTTTATTTGATACAGGTTCTACCCATTCTTTTATTTCTCCTACTTGCGCTCATCGATTAAATTTGACTCAGGAGAAATTAAACTTTGACTTATCTGTGGAAACTCAGTTGGGAGAAACCTTCATTACATCCACTTTGTTTATAAGTCTTGTTTGGTTCAAATCGGTACCCTCACATTACACCGTCGATCTTATTTCATTAAAAATACTTGCATTTGGCGTGATTATAGGGATTGATTGGTTAACTACTTATCATGCAAAAATTGATTGTTTTTCGTAAGGTTGTTAGCTTTCATATTCCTAATCAACCTATTATGCGAATTCAAATGACCAAACCATTAAAATCAATCACGGTCATCTCAAGCCATAAAGCTATTCGTTTATTGAAAAGCGGATGTCAAGCTTTCTTAGCTCATATTCTGATTTAAATAAAAAATCGTGATTTTAAACGATATTCCTATTGTTAATAAATTTCTGACGTATTCCCAGAAGAACTTCTGGCCTACCCAGGCGTGAAATTGAATTTTGTATCGACCTTGAACCCGGTACAAAACCTATTTCCAATGCCCATATCGAATGGCTCTATTGAACTTGAGGAGTTAAAGACCCATTGCGAGGAATTGTTAGACATTGGCTTTATTCGTCCTAGTACTTCTCCTTGGGGTGCTCACATTCTATTCGTGAAGAAGAAAGATGGGAGTATGCGACTTTGTATTGATTATCGGGAGTTGAATCATGTCACCATCAAAATAGGTATCCATTGCCACGTATTGATGACTGTTTGACCCGATTTGCAAGGAGCCAAATTCTTTTCAAAGATTGATCTTCGTTAGGATATCACCAATTGAAGATTAGAACCGTGACATTCCAAAGGCGGCTTTCCGAGAACTCTAAGATGCGGGCATTATGAATTCCTAGTCATGTCCTTTGGATTGACTAATGCTCCCGCCGCCTTCATGGATATGATGAACAAAGTATTCAAGGATTATTTAGATCACTTTGTGGTCGTCTTTATTGATGACATCCTTATTTATTCCAAAAGCCGTGAAGATCATGAGCAACACTTGGTGACACTCCAAAAGCTTCGTGAATATAAGCTTTATGCCGAGTTGAAGAAATCGAGTTCTAGCTTGAAGAAGTAGCATTCCTTGGGCACGTGGTATCAAGTCGTGGAATATCTCATTGACCCAAAGAAAGATTGAAGCTATTCAAAGTTGAGAACAACCTAAATCGATGGCCAAAAGTCGTAGCTTTCTCGGTTTAGCTAGTTATTATCGGAGATTCGTGGAAAGATTTTCTCGAATCGCTACTCCATGACTTTCGGTGACTCGGAAAGATACAAAGTTCGGTTGGAGCGAAGAATGTGAGAATAGTTTTCAAGAACTCAAGAGGAGACTTATTTATTTTGTTCGACAATACCATCGGCTCGGAGGATTTGTCATCTGGTGATGCTTGAGCAAAGGGTTGGGATGTGTTCTTATGCAACATGGAAAAGTTATAGCCTATGCCTCGCGACAACTCAAAGAATATGAGAGGAATTATCCTACTCATGATCTAGAGTTAGCATTTGTTATCTTTTGCACTTAAAATTTGGAGGCATTACTTGTATGGGGAGAAAGTGGAGATCTTTACGGATCATAAAAGCCTCAAATATTTCTTCACTCAAAAGGAACTCAACATGCGACAACGACGTTGGCTTGAATCATTGAAAGATTATGATCATACCATCAATACCATCACGAAAAGCGAGCGTGGTAGGCGGCGCATTGAGTAGAAAATCATATGCAAATCGAGTGCGATATTGTCAACATATGAGGCCCATTTTGTGTGACTTGCAAAGGATGGAGATAGAGTTAAAGTCTCCGAGGGGACGCGTGTGATGATAAGCGAGTATCTGAGTAGAACCAAACTTTAATCGATAAAGTTAAAAATTGCTTTCAAGCTACGGACACGGAGCCGATGCGTATGAGGAAAAAAGTGCAAGAAGGTGCTATCTTAGGAAGCAAGAATCGATGAAGAAGGAATACTTGAGTCGACTCCGGACTTTGTGTTCTAACGACCACGATTTAAAGTATAATATCATGATGGGTACAACACACCATTTGAAATCCATCAGGAGTACCAAAATGTATCATGATATTCGTCATACATTTTGGTGGAGCAATATGAAGAGAGAGATAGCTTTGTTTATCTCAAGGTGTCTAACTTGTCAACGCGAGTTAAAGCGGAGCATCAAGTACCAAAAGGTCCATTGCAACCACTTGAAATTCAGAATGGAAGTGGGAGCACATTACCATGGATTTCAATTCACGGTCTTCTAAGGTTTCTCAAGGCATTGATGCGATTTGGGTCATTGTTGATAGATTGACCAAGTACGCTCATTTCTTACCGACATCGAGAAACTTATACACTTGAACGTCTTGCTCGATATGTACATAAGCGAGATTGTAAGGCGCATGGTATGCCGGTATCCATAGTTTACGATCGAGACCCAAGATTCACTTCACGATTTTGGGTTAGTTTGCAAAAAAGCTATGAGCACAGACTTACAATTTAGCTTCGGCATATCATCCTCGAGACGGACGGACGATCGGAGAGGACTATTCAAACTCTTGAAGATCTATTAAGACTACGTGTCCTTGATTTCAAGGGAGTTGGGACAAGCTCTTACCATTGGTGGAGTTTTCCTACAACAGCAGTTATCAAGCAAGTATTGGCATGGCTCCATTCGAGCGTTGTATGGAAGAAAGTGTCGTTCTCGATTATCTTTGGGATGAGGTGGGTGAAGCAACGTTGTTGGGACCCGGAGTTGAATGCGATATGATTACGGAAAAGATTCAAACGATCCAAACAACGTATAAAAACCTCACAAAATTGACAAAAGAGTTATCTTGATCTTCATCGAAGAGAGCGTGGAATTCGATATAGGAGATCATGTGTTGTTAAGAGTTGCTCCATGGAAAGGAGTTACAAGATTTGGAAGAGAGGAAAACTTAACCCTCGATTCATCGGTCCATTTTAATCCTCGATCGAGTAGGGCGTGGCTATAGACTCGCTTTGCTTGAAATATGTCTCGTGTTCATGCGTTTTTCACATATCTATGTTACGTAAATATGTGAAAGACTCGAACCATATTATTGAGTTAGAAACCGGACGAAATAGCGGAAGATTTGGCGTATGAAGAGGTTCTGTTCAAATTTTGGATAAGAAGGAACATATTCTACGCTCCGAGGTTATACCTCAAGTCGAAATTTTGTGGAGGAACCACGATGTTGAGGAAATGACTTGGGAGTTAGAATCGAAATGAAATCAAGGTATCCTTACCTCTTGACATACCAGTCGCATTACCCTAATTTCGAGGGAGAAATTTCATAAGAAGGGAGGTTGTAAGACCCGACTTTTATAAATAAAGATGAATTTTTCTATAAATATTATTTTTGAATATTATGGAATAAATTTGATATAATGTTATAGTTGTGGGTAATATTTATAAATTTTGCAAAGTATGCAAGTTGTTATAAAATATTCGTTTTGGTGGGGAATATTTCTTTTGTTAGGGAATATTCGATACTGATGGCTCAATCATTGGTGGACCCCTAATGTAATTATTGTCGGATTGAAAGCGACAAAAATATTTTATAAAAATAACGGCGGAGGTGTTACTGATTAAACCCGATGAACTACCGTTAGTAGTAAAAATACGATGTCTGGCGTAGTTGCGTAGTAGCTGCGGTATTGATTATTGATGCTTACGTGAGAAGTCACTCAATTATGCTCGATTATTGCTCGATAATTCTTTGCATCATATCTCTTATATTATTGATTTAATTATTGTCACGATTATCATCGTATAATATGTTATAGTATTAAATCAATAATTGAGGCGACAAGTTATAAATGATTAATAATTGTTGAAAGATTAAATATGTGTTGATGAAAAAAAAATGATTTGTGGTAAGTTTGATTATTTTATGGGGGCTCTATATGTCATCATCTAAGAATCTCTTCGTCGATAGTAATTACCTTCATCGATAGTAATTACCCTTGTGAATAGTATTTACCTTCGTCGATAGTAATTACCTTCGTCGATAGTAATTACCCTTGTGAATAGTATTTACCTTAAATCGATAGTAATTACCTTCGTCGATAGTAATTACCCTTGTGAATAGTATTTACCTTCGTCGATAGTAATTATCTTCGTCGATAGTAATTACCCTTGTGAATAGTATTTACCTTCGTCGATAGTATTTACCTTCGTTAATAGTAATTACCTTTACCAGACGTCGAACCACTTGTCATTTCACATTACTGAGCGTCGAACCACTTGTCGTTTCACATTCTGAGCGCGCCAAACCCGATTCGTCAAAGCCACTTGCCTTTTCACACGGCGGTCTTAAGCTAGAAATCTTCTATAAATAGAGGCCTAGGGCTTCATTATTTTTTCTGAATTCATTCAAGCTATAGAGAGAAAGTATAGAGAATAAGAGAGAAAGAAGAAGAGTATTTTTTTCTTACTACTGCTGCTGCAGTATTCAATCTCTACCAAAAGTAAAGGGTGTTATTCTTTCTTATTCATGAAGAAGCTGTTGTTATTCCATTGCTTATTATTACTGTTGGAATAACTTTGTATCGTGGTTTACCTATACTTGGTGACATTCTTTTATTATTACTGTTGGAACATCACATGCGTGTGTTTTACACGGACACTGGTTAAAATCTTCTTTATTATTACATTGGAACATCACATGCGTGTGTTTTACGGGACTGGTTAAAATCTTTATCATTACGTTGGAATATCCTATACGTGTGTTTTACACGGATGCGGTTCCATCTTTATTATTCATTGGAACATCTCGTGCGGTGTGAATTTCACGACTGGTTCCGTTATTTATTATTCGTTGGAATAACACATGCATGCGATCTATCGCATGCATGGTGATTTCTTTTGTTATTCCATTCTTTATTATACCCGGTTGGTTAAAACTTTGACTTCTATACTCCATGAAATTAGTGGAATATCCTTGATATTTGCGTTTCATCCGATATCTTTTCATGAAAATATTCTTACGATCATTCTTGAATTTTACTCTACAAAATGATATCATGTTGATAATTTGAGCGTTAATAATTCTGGATAAAATAATTCTTGAACTTGTTTTATTGAATTCTTATATCATTGTCATCATCCTCATGTTTATATTTTTTAAAGTCATACGTGGCACAGTAGTGCGTAGATGGACTTGGTATGATTATGACGAGAGACTATTCGGTGTAATCATGGACCGTAATGTTACAAATGATGTGGTAAAAATTCTCGGTGGTAGTAGTGCATTGATGGACGATTGTTGGCATGATCATGACCATTAATGAATACACAAATATTCTTGGCCCGTAGTGCATGAATAATTGTGGTCGTGATCTTAAAGAATATCCTTGGTAGTAGTGCGGGGTGATTCGATGATGTGGAATATTTATTAAAGGTGAGTCTCAAATTTATAACTTGATGATTATAAGACCCCAACTTATTATTAATGAAATTTAATTTTCTCTATTTATTATTTTTTTTTTGAAATAGTAAGGGTTGATTTGATTAATGTGGATAGTTAGGGGTTAAATACGCAAATATTTCAAAATAAGCAAGTGGTTATAAAATATTCATTGTTGTCGGGGAATATTCGTTTGGTCGTGGAATATTAAATCTTTGTCGGGGAATATTAAATTTAATGGTAATGACCATGTGTGGCCCCCATAATAAAAAGCGATTGGATGAAGAAAAGCGACAAATATAAGTTGGTTAAAATAAACGGCGTAGTTATTACCAATTAAGACCATTGGAATACCGATTGGTTAAAATACGATGTACGCGTGGTTGCACAAGATGTAGCACCGGTATGCATGATATTGTTGAATTATTGATCCTTACGTGAAGGCCTTTACTCAATAATTTTCACGGTAATTCTTATTGATATTTTATTTTATTGATTGATAATTCTGCGTTGATATTTTATATTATTGTTGTTCGATAATTGTCCTTTGCACATTATCTCCATTATCGGATCAATAATTCATATTATTTAAATAATATTATTAGATAGCATTATTGGCAATATCTAGAAAGTTACATCGAGGAGAGGTTTGGTCACCTAATTGCTGGCAAGATGAGGAGAAATCCTTATCGGAAAGCCCCTCTCACTGAGGAGCTACTTAGATTGTCATAATTGTGATTACGTAATATTATTTGTGAATAATTAATTATTGATTTATATGATAAGAAAATATTTATAAATGATGGATTTATTTTTTTATGTGGTTATAATTGAATGATTTAATGTTGAGGTGTTTTATCGGTAATTTTGTCGGAATGGAGGTATTAAAAATCAAATCAATTATTTTTATGATATATTGCGTGAGTTATAATTTTTTAATCAAATAGTTGGATCGTTGTAATTTTTGGATATGTTATACATACATAAGTTGAGTATATGTCCACAAATTTTGAACCGAATTAAAAATGAGCGAATGATTTGTTATGAATTTTAAGAGGTGGTGATTAGGAAATTAGGTTTATAATTGATTTTGGTGGAAAATTCTAGAATTGAGTGGACCCCACTTGTGGTTGGTGAAAAAATGTGCTGAATTTTATTTCAAATGTGGTGGGTGGGAATAGTAGCGGTAAAGCCATCGGAGGTTGCGAGGTTAAGTGCTGCTTGACGTCTTAACATTTTCCTATAAATAGAGGGCTAAGTTAGAATTGAAAATCACACCAGAAACATAAGCTTTCTCTCTTTCTCTCTCTATATTATTGAGTGTATTTTGTGAGTATTTAGATACTTTGAGAGTTCTTTATTAAAGTACAAGTTTCATTCAAAGCATCACTTGAGCCTTTCCTTAGAAGTCTTGATTCTTTGAGGTAAGGGATATTATTTTTTTTCGTAATGATATTATTTCTTGATATCATTATCTTTGAAATATTGGTTGGAACTTTTTATCAAATTTGGAACTTTTTCATATCGGGGTTACTATTCATGAGTTCTTATTCACGAGTTCTTATTCATGAGTTACTATTCACGAGTTCTTATTCACGAGTACTATTCAGTAAGCGTGAAAATGTTTTTTGTGGAATTTACATCTTTTGGTGTGAGTTCTTATTCACGATTATCGGCCTTTATTCACGATATCTGACTATTCACGATATCTGGCCACTATTCATCGAAAAATAAAATTTCTTCTTTTCGTCCAAAATATCTATTACGGATACTAGCTACGATTGTATCCATGTTTTGATCATTCTTGAATTTTACACCACTATGATTATTTTGAGGTATTTTTGAACATGGATAAAAACAAAAATCTGAATCCTTAATCCTTAATCCTTATCATTTTGTTTCCTTTGGATTCGTTTCTTTAAAAATATTTTCATCATCCTCGGTCTTAAATGATGATATTATTGAATATCTTTGGCTGTAGTGTAAAAGATGAATGATTTCTAAAGAATATCTTTGGCTGTAGTGCAAAAGATGAGCGGTGTTTAAATGAACATGACCGGTGATGAATATCTTTGGCCTTTAGTGCAAAGATGAGCAGTGTTGAGATGAACATTGGATTGATGAATATCTTTGGCACTGTAGTGCAAAGATGAATATTTGATTTGAGATGAATATTGATTGATGTTACGAGGATAAAATATTGATGATGGACTATTAAATTCATAGATTATAGTAGATTTCATTTCTACGTAACTCTTACATGAATTATTATTTCAATTCGCGAATATTGATCCGAAACTTGTTGTCTATTGTATTCATCAGATTTTTCCTGTTGGAGACTAACGATAATTTGTTGTATATTATCTTAGTCCTAATATTCTTCTTTGGGCTAGTTGAGCTCACCCTTTTCCTTTTGTTCCATTTTTCTTCTCGGGAGGCGAGAATGTAGCGAGTACTTAGTGAGGGGTATGGAATGAAGGTTCTAGAGAGAGTTGTTTAGTAGTCCTCACCATTTTTATAAAATAATGTATCAATAATTATGATGGGAATTTATTTGCGTGTGGATATTGTCTAGATGACAATATCTCGTATTTAAACTTCGGAGTTTCTATGTTGTAATAATAAAGTTGTAGTTGTTTACGTACCATGTATTGGCGACTCGAGAATGGGTTGGATGGAATGGACCTATTTTGGGGTAAATCACGGTTGGTATCGAGCTTAGGGATATGATCTCTGGCGGAGATCGGGGAATAGAACTAGGAGGGAGAGGCGAGTAAATCCTTCGCTAGTGTGTTCTACCTAAGCTTATTTGTTAGTTGGTCGATTATATAGGGATATTATGTGATATATTGATTTCCTTAATTAACCCTTATTTTATGGCGGTGTTGAGAATGTCGTGAGAATATTAACGATTGGAGTAAATGAGGCCAGTGGAGATGCTGTACTCACCAACGAGGAGAAGCGTTACAGCAGTGGCAATGTTCCTCCTGTGAACAACACCATTGAAAGCGAGAGGATGAGCGAGGGGATGTTTAGAAGTTTTTTGCGATTCATGCAAAATCGAACGAGGAGACTCGTGTTCAAAATCTGAGGAGGAAATGATAGTAATTCATGGGTGGTCACAGCCAAGCGGTTCAAAGAGTTGGGACCACGAGTGCAGGGGAAAGCGGATCCGATCATGGCGAAAACATGGGTCAAGCAAATTACCAAGATATTCGATGTCTTGGGATGCGGAAGAGAAGAAGGTTCCATTTGCCACCTTTATGTTAAAGTGGCGAAGCGATTCTCTCTTTGGTGGGAATGCGTGAAGCGTACCCATCCGACACTTTTCGGCATGTCATGGGAGACATTTTGAAGCAGTTCAATGACAAGTACTTCCACGAAAGTATTTCGTCATATGAAGGAAGTGGAGTTTATTAGACTAGAAGCGAGAATAACATGGCGGTGTCCCAAAGACGCGGCGAAGTTCGGCGGAGTTATCTAGGTTTGCACCTCATTTGGTGGAGAATGAGGGCGCATTATGCGCGGATGTTTCTTAGAGGTTTGAAACCCCGAGATACGTCAAGATATCTCATTCTCATAAATTTTCTCTCTATTCAGATGTTGTCAGCGGGGCTCAGTTGACGCCCCCAAAATTAGGTATCGTCACCCATCTTGGGTCGCCACTTACATGGTACATAAATTCAAATACAACTTACTAATATAAGCGTAGGTATGCAATCGACATAAAGCGTGAGTTTGAATACAAATTTTGTCTACTAGATATTATACAAACTCAAAAGGAGTCCTCATTACAACTATTATCACACTATTTCACGAGAATAGTGAGGACTACTAATGCTATCCTCGGACCATTACTTACGTTCCTGAGGCTTCGTCCCGGCTATGTTCTCATTTCTGAAGAGAACAATGAAAAGAAAGGTGAGCTCAACTAGCCCGAAGAAATATTATGACTAAGATAATGCGAGAATAAATTATCATTAGCCTTCAACGATATTAAAGCGATAAAATACAATAGACAACCGGTTTAAGCTGCGGTGAATTAGCAATCCATTTAAAAGTCAAGTAGAGAATAAAGTCTACTATCTTTTAGGTTTTAAAAAGGTTTTCATCAATTTTTATCATTTGAGACTCGAATTTTAATAAATAAACCACCACATCTAATCATCCACGTACCACGGTCGAGATTTTCATCAAATTATCAATGGTCATGACTATCTTAGAATCACCCCTGGTCATAATCATACCAAAAACTATCCATCATTTGCATTCACAGCCGCGAGGACTTTTGTCACATCATTTATATCAAGTCGTGATTATCTAAGAATGATCCGGTCATAATCATACTAAGTTCATCTATATATGCGTAAGCCGAAGATAACATAATATAACATGAGGATGATGACAATGACATAATAATTCAATAAAACAAGTTCAAGAATGATTTAATCCATGAATTATTAACGTCCAAATTGTCAACATGATCTTTATTTTCGTGAGTAAAATTCAAGAATGATCGGAAGAATATTTTCATGAAAAGATCTTTGGATGAAGCGCAAATATCAAGGATATTCTACTAATTTCATGGAGTATAGAAGTCCAAGTTTTAACATTTGGGTATAATAAAGAATGGAATAACAAAAGAAATCACCGTGCATGCGGTGCCGCATAGGCAGAGTTATTCAAAGAGAATAATAATAACGGAACGAAGTCGGTGAAATTCACGCAAGCGGGATGTTCAACGAGAATAATAAAGATGGAACCGGATCCGATATTAAAAAACACGAGATAGGATATTCAACGAGAATGATAAAAGGCGGAACGAGTCGGTGTAAAACACATGCATGACGAGGATATTCCACGCGAGCAATAGAAGAATGTCACCAAGTATAGGGTAAAGCGTATATGAGGTTATTCAGCCGAGAACAAATAAGAATGGAATAACATAAGGATTTCACCAAGTATAGGGTATCTGGCGTATCTGAGGTTATGTATAGGGTATGCCACTTTTACGAGTTATTCAACAGAATAATAATGAATGGAATAATGAAGTTCTCTTCGAAGAAGAAAGAATAACACCCACTACTAGTAAAAAGGCTGAATATAGAAGTAGTTAAGTAGCGAGAATACTCTTCTTCTTTCATAACTTTCTCTCTATAGCTTCTCTCTATAATTTCTCTCTACAGAGTTTCAATGAATTAAGTAAGAAAATAATGAAGGAATGAGCTTTATTTATAGGAAAATGGAATGCATAGTAACTAATCCATGAGCGGTCAGATTGATTTACTTTAATCGGCGGTCCATATTTAAAGAAAAATCTTTTAAATAAAATATAATATATTCTATTTATATAAAAACATTTTACTATGCAAAACTTTATGCAATCTTATGCAAAAACATTTATGCTTGAAACTTATCGTAATAAAATATAATATATTACTATTTATAGAATAACTTTAATAAAGTATTCTATTTTATATAAAAAGATGTTTACATTTTATTACGTTAATAATACTGAATAAAACAAAAGCGTCGTTATCATTATAATAATTCATATTATTAATCGTGATAATGGAATCAAGTGAGTGACTTCTCACATAAGCATCGATAATCAATACTGGTATCTACTTATGCAACCACGACCACACGTATTCTTGTACTTTTACTACTGAAAGTAGTTCAGCAAGTAACCACGGTAAAACTTCCGCCGTTATTTCAATAAAAATATTTTTGTCGTTTTCTCAATCAAAGCAATAATTACATTGTGGGGTCCACCAATGATTGAGTAGTTATGCACGAATATTCCTGCTAAACAAGAATATTCCCAGAGCCAATCGAATATAATATAACCACTTGCATACTTTTGCAAAATTTATAAATACTACCCACAACTATAATATTTATCTCAAATTCACACCATAATATTAAAAATTATTTTGACAAAATTTAAATCTTTATTGATAAAATCAGGGTCTCTGATCTCCCTCCTATGGAATTTAGCCCTCGAAATTAGAGTGCGATACTGGTATGATAAGAGATGAGGATACCTTGAATACCTTTATCGTTTAAAATATTAAATTCATCTTTTGCAATCCGCCAAAGATATTCATTAACAATTCATCTTTTACTACTGAGGCCAAAGATATATAAGCTGTAAAACCAATAATCTGAGAGACTTAGCTTAATAGTATCACGACCACGAATTATCCATACACTTCTTGGCCGAGGATATTCGTGTTTTCAATCTGATCGTGATTATCTTAGAATAATCCGTGGTCATAATCATACCAAGTCTATCAATGCACTACTGACTAAAGATGACTTTTACCACATCCATGAATTAATATTTCATTCTTTGAGACTCATTTCGATAATTAATCCATATCATCGAATCATCCCTCGCTACGGCCGAGGATATTCATTAGTATCACGACCACGAATTATCCATACCTACTGACAAAGATAATTGTGTATTCATTAGTATCACGACCACAATTATCCATACACTACTGACCAAAGATAATTGTGTATTCATTAGTATCACGACCACAAATTATCCATGCACTACTGACGAAGATAATTGTGTATTCATTAGTATCACGACCACAAATTATTCATACTACTGACCGAAGATAATTGTGTATTCATTAGTATCACGACCACAAATTATCCATGCACTACTGACCAAAGATAATTGTGTATTCATTAGTATCGCGACCACAAATTATCCATACTACTACGGCAAAGATAATCGTGTATTCATTAGTATCGCGACCACAATTATCCATGCACTACTACCAAAGATAATTGTGTATTCATTAATATCACGACCACAAATTATCCATGCACTACTACCAAAGATAATTGTGTATTCATTAATATCACGACCACAAATTATCCATGCACTACGACAAAGATAATTGTGTATTCATTAGTATCACGACCACAAATTATTCATGCACTACGACCAAAGATAATTGTGTATTCATTAGTATCACGACCACAAATTATCCATGCACTACGGCAAAGATAATTGTGTATTCATTAGTATCACGACCACAAATTATCCATACTACTACCAAAGATAATTGTGTATTCATTAGTATCACGACCACGAATTATCCATGCACTACGACCAAAGATAATCGTGTATTCATTAGTATCACGACCACAAATTATCCATGCACTACTGACGAAGATAATTGTGTATTCATTAATATCACGACCACAAATTATCCATACCACTACGACCGAAGATAATTGTGTATTATTCATTAGTATCGCGACCACAAATTATCCATGCACTACTGACGAAAGATAATTGTGTTTTCAATTACTGTTATGATTATACTAAAACAATCCACAGTCATAATCATACCAAGTCCATCTATCTTACTACTGAGCCACTGAGATGACTTTCAACATAATATAAACATGAGGATAATGATATAAAGAATCAATCAAATGAGATAAAGGATAAATATTAAACATTTGTAATATAATTTATCCGAGATTCAAGAATATCCCCATGTTATCAATCACTTAATAATCTCATAATCTAATATCATTAATATTATAACAATATTTTAATCACTTCTTAAATTTATAAACAATTTATCTCAATTGTTTACGCTTTACCATATAATGCATTTAATCATTCAAAAATGTCATACTCATAAAATATCATCACCAATTATCAAATCCTCTCATCAAAAAAATATGTATATACTACTATATAGGATTTCTACAGCCATAAAATCCTATTTTCAACTTTGTTACTTCACATAACATATTTAACTCATATGTTAAGTAACTAAACTATTTTCATGAAAAATACCAAATTAGTCCCAAAAATATTTCTTTTCTGCGATTTAGCATAATATAGTCCCATAATGAAAATATATTTTTCTCGAATTTTTAAAATTCATTTACTATTTTTCAAAATCAATTTCTAATTAATTCCTTAAGAAATTAGCTACCTCAAGTTTAACTCCAAAAATTCCCAAATCTTGGCAGGATCTTACACATGTTAACGTGAGCTTCTAGTTTAAATTTCATGGTCATCGGAGTTATAGAACTTCGGTTATAGAGTTTTTAAATCGGAAAAACCTAAATATTGAAATAGTCATAACTTGCTCATTTAAGTTAGAATGAGCTCATTTTTGGACAGGAGGTACTTTATACCATATACTTTCATGTCCCAAAAACCCAGAATTTTTCTCATAATTTAAGTGGCCGAAATAGTCCCTTAAAGTTTTACAGGCGATAGCATTTTAGAAATTTACAGCTTTGGCCTCCTTTGCTAAAATCAGTCCACACAAAAATCCACAACACCTTTTCCAGTAATTCCACTTGGATTAGTTAGGTAACTCGTAGATCTAACTCTAGGACTTGACCACATTCAAAAATTCAAAATATAATAAGAGATATGGTCAATTGAATTTCATGTTACGTTTTTCACCAAAATCTGATTTTCAACTCTTTGTGATTTCTAAGAAACTTTCATGTTTTCACATACTAACCAACATAACTCATCATAAAACTTACTAATACTTCATATACCCATGATTTTCATTATTCCAATGCTTTTATTATGACTTTCATCATAAACCACGTAAAGCTATTCATTTTAGTTGAAGAAATATTTGAGGGTTTAAGAAATGGGTTTTTATCTTTGGGGTCGATACAAAATTCGATTTCACGCTCTAGGGTAGGCTAGGAAATCTTCAAGAATCGTCAAGAAATTTATTAATGATAGAAATATCATTCAAAAGCGCTACTCTTATCCAAGACTTGGATAATACGTTACATTGATACCAAGCTGTGACTTCATCCCTTAACCTGAGATAGCACCTCACAATGATACCTATAAACTTGCCATCTTCATTCACGATGTCGCCTCTGAGAAAGTCCGGGTTCGGTGCATTCCACACAAAGAAGTCAACAACGAAAAGGATCGGGGCTCTTTACTTATGGCTTGATATAATGGTGATTAACTTTAGGGTTTGGTTACTTTGAATTAAGTATAACGAGGTTGGTATAAATATAAAAGCTAACAACCTTACGAAAAGAATAATGAGTAGTTAATCAATCATTTTGAAAATTACCTCAAAGGCAAGTATTTTCAAAGAGACAATATCGACGAGTAGCGTGAAAGTGTTTATTTGAAACAACAAGATTAATAAGCGAGTGGAGGTAACGAAGGTTCCTCTTACGAAGTTTCAACCGATAAGTCAAAGTTTAACTTCTTGGAATCAAATTTAAGCGTTGAACACAACTAAGTGAAATAAAAGTGGGTAGAACTTGTATTGAATAAAGTATAGATGTGCGCCCCCAAAATTAGGTATCGTCACCCATCTTGGGTCGCCACTTACATGGTACATAAATTCAAATCTGACTTACTAATATAAGCGTGGTATGCAATCTGACATAAAGCGTGAGTTTGAATACAAATATTGTCTACTAGATATTATACAAACTCAAAAGGAGTCCTCATTACAACTATTATCACACTATTTCACGAGAATAGTGAGAGTACTACTAATCTTATCCTACGGACCATTACTTCGTTCCCAGGCTCGTCCCGGCTATGTTCTCATTTCACAAGAGAAACGGTGAAAGAAAGGTGAGCTCAACTAGCCCGATAAGAAATATTATGACTAAGATAATGCGAGAATAAATTATCATTAGCCTTCAACGATGTTAAAGCGATAAAATACAATAGACAACCGGTTTAAGCTGCGGACGGAATAAGCAATTCATTAAAAAAGTTGAGTAGAGAATAAAGTCTACTATCTTTTAGGTTTTAAAAGGTTTTCATCAATTTTTATCATTTGAGACTCGACAATAAATAAACCACCACATCTAATCATCCTGTACCCACGGTCGAGGATTTTCATCAAGTTATCAATGGTCATGACTACTATCTAGAATCACCCTGGTCATAATCATACCAAAAACTATCCATCACTACATTACAGACCCTTTGAGGACTTTTGTCACATCATTTATATCAAGTCGTGATTATCTAGAATGATCACTGAGTGGTCATAATCATACTAAGTTCATCTATGCTGCGTAAGCAAAGATAACATAATATAACATGAGGATGATGACAATGACATAATAATTCAATAAAACAAGTTCAAGAATTAAGTTATTAGGAACTAATAACATCCAAATTGTCGACATGATCTTTGCTTTGTAGAGTAAAATTCAAAAATGATCGGAAGAATATTTCCATGAAAAGATCTTTGGATGAAAGCATGAATATCGAGGATATTCTACTAATTTCATGGAGTATAGAAGTCAAAGTTTTAACCATTTGGGTATAATAAAGAATGGAATAACAAAAGAAATCACCGTGCATGCGGTACTTGCATAGGCGAGTTATTCAGCAAGAATAATAATAACGGAACGGTCGGTGAAATTCATGCAAGCAGGATGATCAATGAGAATAATAAATCTTTGAATAATAAACAATGGAACCGGTCGGTGTAAAAACACCGAGACGAGGATATTCAGCGAGAATAATAAATGTGGAATAATAAGCAATGGAACCCGGTCAGGTGTAAAAACTTGACGAGGATATTCAATGAGAATAATAAAGAATGGAATAATGAGAAGAAGATCACCAAGTATAGGGGATTAAGCGTATCTGAGTTATTCAGCCGAGAATAAATAAGAATGGAATAACATAAAGATTTCACCAAGTATAGGGTATCTGGCGTATACGAGGTTATGTATAGGGTATACCACTTTTACGAGTTATTCAAGAATAATAATGAATGGAATAATGAAGTTCTCTTCATGAATAAGAAAGAATAACACCGGGACAGGTACAACAAATAATACCCCTACAGTAGTAAAAAATGAATATAGAAGTAGTGAAGTAGCGAGAATACTCTTCTTCTTTCTATAATTTTCTCTCTATAGCTTCTCTCTATAATTTCTCTCTCAGAGTTTGATGAATTCGTAAGAAAATAATGAAGGAATGAGCTTATTTATAGGAAAATGGAATGCATAGTAACTAATCCATGAGCGGTCCAGATTGATTTACTTTAATCGGCGGTCCATATTTAAAGAAAAATCTTTTAAATAAAATATAATATATTCTATTTATATAAAAACATTTTACTATCTGCAAACTTTATATGACAAAACAACATCTGCAACACTATGCATAATAAAATATTATTTATAGAATAACTTTAATAAAGTATTCTATTTTATATAAAAGATGTTTACATTTTATTACGTTAATAATCTGAATAAAACAAAAGCGTCATTATCATTATAATAATTCATATTATTAATATCGATGATAATGGAATCAAATGGTGACTTCTCACATAAGCATCGATAATCAATCTGGTGGTGTCTCTTATGCGACCACCACGTATTCTTTGTACTTTTACTACTAGAGTAGTTCAACGATAACCACGGTAAAACTTCCGTAGTTATTTGATAAAATATTTTTTGTCGTTTTCTCAATCAGGCAATAATTACATTAATGAGGTCCACTGATGATTGGTAGTTATCACGAATATTCCCAAATTAAATAAGAATATTCCCAGGCCAATCGAATATAATATAACCACTTGCATACTTTGCAAAATTTATAAATACTACCCAAAACTATAATATTATCTTAAATTCACACCATAATATTAAAAAATTATTTTAACAAAATTTAAATCTTTATTGATAAAATCTGAGGGTCTCACTGATCTCCCTCCTTATGGAATTTAAGCCCTCGAAATTAGAGTGCGATACTGGTATGATAAAGAGGTGGGGATACCTTGAATACCTTTATCGTTGAAAACATTAAATTCATCTTTGCAATCCGGCCGAAGATATTCATTAACAATTCATCTTTGCACTACTGGGCCAAAGATATAAATTTATAAAACCAATAATCTTTGAGACTCGACTTAATAGTATCTGACCATGAATTATCCATGTACTTCTTGGCTAAGGATATTCGTGTTTTTAATCTGATCAAGATTATCTAAGAATAATCCGTGGTCATAATCATACCAAGTCTATCGATGCACTTCTGACCGAAGATGACTTTTACCACATCTATGAATTAATATTTCATTCTTTGAGACTCATTTCGATAATTAATCCATATCATGAATCATCCACGCACTACGGGCCGAGGATATTCATTAGTATCGTGACCACGAATTATCCGTGCATGACTTCTCGCCAAAGATAATCGTGTATTCATTAGTATCACGACCACAAATTATTCATGCACTACGACCAAAGATAATCGTGTATTCATTAGTATCACGACCACAAATTATCCATGCACTACTACCGAAGATAATTGTGTATTCATTAGTATCACGACCACAAATTATCCGTACCTTCTACTACCAAAGATAATTGTGTATTCATTAGTATCACGACCACAAATTATCCATACACTACGACGAAGATAATTGTGTATTCATTAGTATCACGACCACAAATTATCCATGCACTACTGACCGAAGATAATTGTGTATTCATTAGTATCACGACCACAAATTATCCATGCACTACTACCCGAAGATAATTGTGTATTCATTAATATCACGACCACAAATTATCCATGCACTACTGACCAAAGATAATTGTGTTTTCAATTACGGTTATGATTATACCGAACAATCACTGGTCATAATCATACCAAGTCCATCTATATGCACTACAGCCACGAGATGACTTTCAACATAATATAAGCGTGAGGATAATGATATAAAGAATCAATCGAATGAGATAAAGGATAAATATTAAACATTTATAATATAATTTATCCGAGATTCAAGAATATCCCCATGTTTTCAATCACTTAATAATCTCATAATCTAATATCATTAATATTATAACAATATTTTAATCACTTCTTAAATTTATAAATAATTTATCTTAATTGTTTACGCTTTACCATATAATGCATTTAATCATTCAAAATGCCATACTCATAAAATATCATCACCAATTATCAAATCCCTCATCAAAAAATATGCATATACTACATATAGGATTCTACAGCCATAAAATCCTATTTTCAACTTTGTTACTTCACATAATATATTTAACTCATATGTTAAGTAACTAAACTATTTTCATGAAAATAACAAATCAGTCCCAAAATATTTCTTTTCTGGGATTTAGCATAATATAGTCTCATAATAAAATATATTTTCTCAAGAATTTTTAAAATTCATTTACTATTTTTCAAAAATCAATTTCTAATTAATTCCTTAAGAAATTAGCTACCTCAAGTTTAACTCCAAAATTCCCAAATCTTGGCAGGACCTTACACATGTTAACGTGAGCTTCTAGTTTAAATTTCATGGTCATCGGAGTTATAGAACTCGGTTATAAGCGTTTTTTTAAATCGGAAAAACCTAAATATTGAAATAGTCATAACTTGCTCATTTTAAGTCGAGAATGAGCTCATTTTTGGACAGGAGGTACTTTATACCATATACTTTCATGTCCCAAAAACCCAGAATTTTTCTCATAATTTAAGTGGCCGAAACAGTCCCTTAAAGTTTCTGGGCAGTAGCATTTTTGAAATTTATAGCTTTGGCCTCCTTTGCTAAAATCAGTTCACACAAAAATCTACAACACCTTTTCCAGTAATTCTACTTGGATTAGTTAGGTAACTCGTAGATCTAACTCTAGGACTTGACCACATTCAAAAATTCAAAATATAATAAGAGATATGGTCAATTGAATTTCATATTACGTTTTCACCAAAATCGATTTTCAACTCTTTGTGATTTCTAAGAAACTTTCATGTTTTCACATACTAACCAACATAACTCATCATAAAACTTACTAATACTTCATATACCCATGATTTTCATCAATCCTATGCTTTTATTATGACTTTCATCATAAACCACGTAAAGCTGATTCATTTTAGTTGAAGAAATATTTGAGGTTTAAGAAATGGGTTTTATCTTTGGGGTCAATCTGAAATTCGATTTCACGCTCTAAGTAGGCTAAGAAGTCTTCAAGAATCGCCGGAAATTTATTAGTAATAGAAATATCATTCAAAAGCGTGACTCTCGTCCAAGACTTGGATAATACGTCACATTAATACCAAGCTGTGACTTCTATCCCTTAACTGGATGGCACCTCACAATGATACCTATCAACTTGCCATCTTCTTGATCAACGGCGTCGCCTCTGAAAGTCGGCGGTGCATTCCATACAAGGAAGTTAACAACGAAAGGATCGGGGCTCTTTACTTTGGCTTGATATAATGATGATTAACTTTAGGGTTTGGTTACTTTGAATTCAGTATAACGGGTTGGTTATGAATATAAAAGCTAACAACCTTACAAAAAGAATGATGAGTAGTTAACCAATTGATTCCTAAAATCACATCAAAGGCAAGTATTTTCAAAAGATAAGATCGACGGGTAACATGAAAGTGTTTATTTGAATCAAACAAGATTTAAAAGTAGTAAGCGGTAACGAAGGCTCCTACTAACGAAGTTTGACCGATAAGTCAAAGTCTAACTTCTATGAGTCAAATTTAAGCGTTGAGCATAACTAGGTGAAATAAAGAGTGGGTAGAGGCGGTATCTAACACGGTATAGACTTGCAAGAGCTTATGATTACTTACCCGTGATAATCTTATTCGGGTTCCTCGTCACGAGAAAAAAGCGCTCTCTCTTAAACTCTCGGCTTTGGTTTATGCAGGGAATGACCTTTGGTGCCTCCATCCTAGTTGAATTTGTCTTGATGGCGACAAAATCGAGCTAAGTGACCTTCTCTTCCACAATATATAACATGCTTTGGGCGGCATGGCGTATGATTCGGATGATGTGTCCCTCTCCTCCGCATTTGAAGCATATAATAGGTGGTCCTTCTCCTTCCTTAACAACGAGTCTTTGGTCTTGACGTCTTTCCATCATTGTTGAATCTCCTTTTCTTGAAATGTCCATTCTTATTGTTTGGTACGATTACCACCGAAGTGGTTACCATCTCGCTTTGTTGATTCCCTCCATGCTTGTTGTCATAGCCGATGACTACTCTCATTTGGTATTATAATTTTCTGCGGCTACTTTCTTTTAGTTGGGTTGACTCGTTATCGCGCTCCACTAATTGAGCCCTATTTACAACATCTGAATAAAAACACGGTTTATGAGAAATAAGATGTTGGCGTATCTCTGCTTCGAACCTCTTAAAAACATTCGCATTATTCTCTCTTCATTATCTACCAAGTGGGGATATAACCGTGATAACTCCGCAAATTTTGCCTCGTATTGCGACACGGTCGTATTGTTTTGTTCGACTTGATAAACTCCACCTCCTTCATGTGGCGAATACTTTCGGGAAAGTATTTGTCGTTGAGCGACTCTGGAACTTCTCCCAAGATATCTTGATCTGGAGGTTGAGTCGTTTCTGGAATTCCCACGATGTCGCCTCTCCGCGCAGCAACATAAAAGCGGCGAAAGGAACCTTTTGCTCTCGGAGCATCCCAAGACATCAAATATCTTTGTAATCTGCTTTATCCATGCTTAGCGCCGAAGTGGTTTTGGCTCTCCCTTAAACTCCGGTGGTCCCGGCTCCTTGAATTGTTTAGCGGTGACCACCAGAGAGTTTTCCGTGTTTCCACCTACGTTTTGGGCGAGGAGTCGCTTTTACTTTGATGTTGCATGAATTCTAAAAACCTCTTAAATGTACCGTCGTTAGTCGATTGATCGGTGTTGTTGTTTTACGGGAGGATTATCGCCATCTGTTGTACATTGTCACGATTATTGATCATGGAGAATCAACAGGTCTCTGTGCTCCATTCTTATTCTCAACATTCTCGGATGCCATTTTCAAATCCGCCACAAAATAAGGGTTAATTAACATATCACATATTATCCCTATACTACGTGACCAATTAAATACCAAATAAATTTAGGTAGGTCATACTTAGCGAAAGAATTCCCGTCTCTCCCTCCTAGTACTATTCTCACATCTTAGCCGAGGATCATATCCTAAGCTACGATACCAATTGTGGCGCCCCCAAAATTAGGTATCGTCACCCGTCTTGGGTCGCCACTTACATGGTACATAAATTCAAATACAACTTACTAATATAAGCGTAGGTGTGCAATCGACATAAAGCGTGAGTTTGAATACAAATATTGTCTACTAGATATTATACAAACTCAAAAGGAGTCCTCATTACAACTATTATCACCTTTATTTCACATAATAGTGAGGGACTACTAATCTTATCCTACGGACCATTACTTCGTTCCCCGGCTTCGTCGACTATGTTCTCATTTCACTGAAGAAACAGTGTGAAAGAAAAGGTGAGCTCAACTAGCTAAAGAAGAAATATTATGACTAAGATAATGCGAGAATAAATTATCATTAGCCTTGACGATGTTAAAGCGATAAAATACAATAAACAACCGGTTTAAGCTGCGGTGGAATAATGATTCATTAAAAGAGTCAAGTAGAGAATAAAAAGTCTACTATCTTTTAGGTTTTAAAAGGTTTTCATCAATTTTTATCATTGAGACTCATCTTAATAAATAAACCACCACATCTAATCATCCACGTACCACGGTCGAGGATTTTCATCAAGTTATCAATGGTCGTGACTATAAGAATCACCCACGGTGTAATCATACCAAAAACTATCCATCACTACATTACGAAGACCCGAGGACTTTTGTCACATCATTTATATCATGTCGTGATTATCTAGAATGATCCACAGTCATAATCATACTAAGTTCATCTATCTTGCGTAAGCAAAGATAACATAATATAACATGAGGATGATGACAATGACATAATAATTCAATAAAACAAGTTCAAGAATTAAGTTATTCAGAACTAATAACATCAAATTGTCGACATGAATCTTTGCTTTGTAGAGTAAAATTCAAGAATGATCGGAAGAATATTTCATGAAAAGATCTTTGGATGAAACGCAAATATATCGAGGATATTCTACTAATTTCATGGAGTATAGAAGTCAAAGTTTTAACTTATTTGGGTACAATAAAGAATGGAATAA
The DNA here is from genome assembly GCA_020205615.1 of Panax quinquefolius. NCBI lineage: Eukaryota > Viridiplantae > Streptophyta > Magnoliopsida > Apiales > Araliaceae > Panax > Panax quinquefolius. Next base: position 6,825,467 of record CM035158.1, read on the forward strand.
CAAAAGAAATCACCGTGCATGCGGTTGCCGCGTAAGCGAGTTATTCAACGAGAATAATAATAACGGAACCGGTCGGGTGAAATTCACACCAAGCGAGGATGATCAAACAGAATAATAAATCTTTGAATAATAAACAATGGAACCGGTGGTGTAAAACACACGATGAGGATATTCCAACGAGAATAATAAATGTGGAATAATAAACAATGGAACCGGGCAGGTGTAAAAAAACTGCAGACGAGGATATTCAACAAAGAATAATAAAGAATGGAATAATGAGAAGAAGATCACCAAGTATAGGGGATTAAGCGTATCTGAGGTTATTCCAGCGAGAATAAATAAGAATGGAATAACATAAGGTTTCACCAAGTATAGGGGTATAGCGCATATCTGAGGTTATGTATAGGGTATACCACTTTTACTGAGTTATTCAACGAATAATAATGAATGGAATAATGAAGTTCTCTTCGTGAATAAGAAAGAATAACACCCTGGCCAGTACAACAAATAATACCCCTTACCTAGTAAAAAAAGGCGAATATAGAAGTAGTGAAGTAGGAGAATACTCTTCTTCTTTCTATAATTTTCTCTCTATAGCCTCTCTACATAATTTCTCTCTCTAGAGTTTCAATGAATTCGTAAGAAAATAATGAAGGAATGAGCTTCTATTTATAGGAAAATGGAATGCATAGTAACTAATCCATGAGCGGTCAGATTGATTTACTTTAATCGGCGGTCCATATTTAAAAAGAAAATATTTTAAATAAAATATAATATATTCTATTTATATAAAAACATTTTACTATGCAAACACTATGCAAAACACTATGCAACACTATGCATAATAAAATATTCTATTTATAGAATAACTTTAATAAAGTATTCTATTTTATATAAAAGATGTTTACGTTTTATTACGTTAATAATACTGAATAAACAAAAGCGTCATTATCATTATAATAATTCATATTATTAATCGACAATAATGGAATCAAACCGGTGACTTCTCACATAAGCATCGATAATCAATATCGTGTACTCTTATGCAACCACACGTATTATTGTACTTTTACTACTAGAAAGTAGTTCAACGGTAACCACGGTAAAACTTCCGTAGTTATTTCAATAAAATATTTTGTCGTTTTTCTCGATCAAAGCAATAATTACATTTAATAGGGTCCACCAATGATTGAGTAGTTATACGAATATTCCCGCTAAATAGAATATTCCAGACCAATCGAATATAATATAACCACTTGCATACTTTGCAAAATTTATAAATACTACCCACAACTATAATATTATCTTAAATTCACACCATAATATTAAAAAATTATTTCAACAAAATTTAAATCTTTATTGATAAAATAAAGGGTCTCACAATAGACTTAGCATTAATTTATAATTAACTTACCCGTAATAACCCGTTCGGGTTTCTCTAATAAACGCTCTCGCTTAAATTATCGAGTTTGACTTTCTTATAGAGGTACATTCCACCTTAAGTGCTTCTTCACATTCTCGATCTATGATTTGAATCATTATTCTCGATCCATATCGAATTCGGGTTGACTGCTATGCATGAGGTATTTCGAATTCGATGTTGGGTTCTCCCAATTCTTGTCCAAAAGCAAAGTCCATTTCATCTATTTTGGCTTTATTGGATCTGGACGTTTTTCTACACTATCGGCGCGTTGTGCGGCTTTTACCCATACATCGTCTATTCTCCTTCGTTCGATTGTTTCTTCCTTCTTGGTGATCCTTGATTTTTAAATTCTCGATTCCAACTTTAATATCTTACACCCCGCCAAAGCGTGATTTTGTTTCGAGCATCACATATCGGGTAACCCAATTTTGAATTGTTGTATCCCTTTGTTCCACTGACCGTTCTTGGTTCTTCAACTGTTTCTTCTAGCTCACGAACACGATTTTGTAATTCTAAGTTTTGATCATAAATTTCTTCTAACCAATTCTCCTCGGAGTTCCTCTTCTTCATCTTCTTCCTCACTTTCACCTGCTACCTGCAACTAGCTAAAAGATTGCAACAATTAGTTATTCATTCACTACGTGGATATCTCTAATTTGTTCCTCGTCTCGACCTTTGCATTAACACGATTAGTGATTAAAGGTGTCACAACGGTCACATTCACTCCATTGTGAATATTTTCATTTGCCATTTCCAAACACCGCCACAACACAAGGGTTAATTAATATATCAAATATTATCCCTATACTCGTCGACCAATTAAATACCAAATAAACTTAGGTAGGTCATACTAGCGAAGGAATTTCCGTCTCTCCCTCCTAGTTCTTATCTCACATCTTAGCCGAGGATCATATCCTAAGCTCGATACTGTTGTGGCGCCCCAAAATTAGGTATACGTCACCCATCTTGGTCGCCACTTACATGGTACATAAATTCAAATACAACTTACTAATATAACTATTGTATACAATCGACATAAAGCGTGAGTTTGAATACAAATTTTGTCTACTAGATATTATACAAACTCAAAAGAGTCCTCATTACGACTATTATCACACTATTTCACGTAGAATAGTGAGGACTACTAATGCTATCCTCTCGGACCATTACTTACGTTCCCCGACTTCGTCCCGGTATGTTCTCATTTCAAGAAGAACAATGAAAGAAAGGTGAGCTCAACTAGCCCAAAGAAGAAATATTATGACTAAGATAATGCAGAATAAATTATCATTAGCCTTCAATGAGATTAAAGCGATAAAATACAATAGAAAACCGGTTTAGCTGCAGTGGAATTAGCAATCCATTTAAAGAGTCAAGTAGAGAATAAAGTCTACTATCTTTAGGTTTTAAAAGGTTTTCATCAATTTTTATCATTTGAGACTCGATTTTTAATAAATAAACCACCACATCTAATCATCCTCGTACCACGGTCGAGGATTTTCATCAAATTATCAATGGTCATGACTATACCGAATCACCCCCGGTCATAATCATACCAAAACTATCCATCATCGCATTACAAAGCCACCGAGGACTTTTGTCACATCATTTATATCAAGTCGTGATTATCTTAGAATGATCCTCGGTCATAATCATACTAAGTTCATCTATCTTGCGTAAGCAAAGATAACATAATATTACATGAGGATGATGACAATGACATAATAATTCAATAAAACAAGTTCAAGAATTAAGTTATTCAGAACTAATAACATCCAAAATGTCAACATGATCTTTGTTTCGTAGAGTAAAATTCAAGAATGATCGGAAGAATATTTTCATGAAAGATATCTTTGGATGAAACGCTTGAATATCAAGGATATTCTACTAATTTCATGGAGTATAGAAGTCAAAGTTTTAACCAATGGGTATAATAAAGAATGGAATAACAAAAGAAATCACCATGCATGCGTACTGATGACGAGGTTATTCAAATGAATAATAATAACGGAACCGTGTCGGGTGAAATTCACACAAGCAGGATGTTCCAACAGAATAATAAAGATGGAACCGGATCGGTGTAAAACACAGATAGGATATTCCAATGAGAATGATAAAAGGCGGAACCGGTCAGGTGTAAAACACATGCAGACGAGGATATTCCAATGTAAGCAATAGAAGAATGTCACCAAGTATAGGGTAAATGGCAGATATCTGAGTTATTCCAATGAACAAATAAGAATGGAATAACATAAGGATTTCACCAAGTATAGGGTATCTGGCGTATCAAAGTTATGTATAGGGTATGCCACTTTTACAAAGTTATTCAACAGAATAATAATGAATGGAATAATGAAGTTCTCTTCAAGAAGAAAGAATAACACCCTACTAGTAAAAAGAACCTGAATATAGAAGTAGTTAAGTAGCAGAATACTCTTTCTTCTTTCTATAACTTTCTCTATAAGCTTCTCTATAATTTTTCTCTCTAGAGTTTCAATGAATTCGTAAGAAAATAATGAAGGAATGAGCTTTATTTATAGGAAAATGGAATGCACAACCACACGTATTCTTCGTGTACTTTTACTACTGAGTAGTTCAACAAAGAACCACGGTAAAACTTCCACCGTTATTTCAATAAAATATTTTTGTCGTTTTCTCAATCCGATAATAATTACATTGTGGGGTCCACCAATGATTGAGTAGTTGTCTGAATATTCCCCGCTAAACCGAATATTCCCAGACCAATCGAATATAATATAACCACTTGCATACTTTGCAAAATTTATAAATACTACCCACAACTATAATATTTATCTCAAATTCACACCATAATATTAAAAATTATTTAAACAAAATTTAAATCTTTATTGATAAAACTGGGTCTTACATCGGTTGTTAGAAGCGAGATAACGAGTACGTTCAACCGAGGGACCATAACCGAGGATCATCTAGAAGATAGCGGTCATCGAATAACGATAACCGGCGGAGAAAGAAGAATACGGACAAAGCGGTAACCACTCCGGTGGTAATCATGGCCATGAAAATAGAAGAAGTGAGTCGGGAGGAGATTTTAAAAGAGGAGATTCAACAACGACCGTGTGAAGGCGTCGCGCTTGATAGCAACTAGTTCTAAGGGAGGAGAACGACCATCCATTATATGTTATAAATGCGGGAAAGAGGACATATCGATCCAAGCTGTCCCACAACAGTTTAAGGTATGCTATAATTGTGGAAAGGAAAGACATATCGCTCGAGATTATGCGATATCGAAACCCGATCCGTAAGGAATGGTGACTCAAAAGGATGTCCAAGAAAGGTCAAAGTCAACGGTTCTTGGAAGAGCGTTTGTCGTGACCGGTCAAAATGCGAGGAACCCGAACGAAGTTAGCACGGGTTAGTTAATTATAAATTCTTCTTGCGAAGTATATACCTTACTAGATATCGGTTCTACCCATTCTTTTATCTCTCTTGCTTCCAGCTCAACGTTTGAACTTGACTACGGAGAAATTAGACTTTGACTTATTTATGGAGACTCAGTTTGGGAGAAACTTTCATTACATCCGTTGTTTATAAATCTTGCTTGATTCAGTTTGCACTATCACATTACCTGTTAACCTTATTTCTATAGAGATATTTGCTTTTGATGTGATTTTAGGGATTGATTGGTTAACTACTCATCATGCCAAAATTGATTGCTTTCGTAAGGTTGTTAGTTTTCATATTCCTAAGCAACCTATTATTCGAATTCAGGCAATCAAACCATTGAAGTCAAACATTTTCATATCAAGCCATGAAGTCATTCGTTTATTACGGATGTCAAGTTTTCTTAGTCCATGTTATGGATTTGAATAAAGACACGTCAGATTTGAATAATATTCCTCTTTGTTGATTTTTCCCGATGTATTTTCGAAGAATTTCTTCGCTTACTCCCAAAGCACGATATTAAATTTTGTATCAATTTGAACCCCAGACAAAACTCATTTCTAAATCTCATATCGAATGGCTCTATTGAACTTGAGGAGTTAAAAATTCAACTATAGAATTTGGTACCGAGCCTTTATCTGGTGACTTCCTTTGTGGAATTCACACAAGCAATTCTATGTAGGGGACGTCATATTCGATGCGATAGTAAAGCGATAGGTGTCATTGTGACGTCTTATCCAAGATTGGGATATGAGTCGCAGTTGAGAGAAACCTAAGTCATGAATCGAAATACGTAGCTTTTAGGCTTAGTTGGTTATTATCGGAGATTCGTTGAAGGATATTCTCGAATCGCTATTCCATTAACGTGGTGACTCGTGAGAGATACAAAATTGAATGGAGCGAAAAGAATGTGGGAAGAGCTTGAAGAACTCAAGAGGAGACTCATTTCAAAGACATGTTCGACCATACCATCCTGGAAAAGCGAACGTGGTAGGTGGCGTGTTGAGTAGAAGATCGTATACAATCTGAGTACGATATTATCAAAGACTCATTTCAGTATAATATACAAATAATAGAGATGGAGATGAAAACTCTAGGTACCCACGTGATGATATACTGATGCACGTGATGATATCTGAGTATAATCGACTTTAATCGATAAAGTTAAAAGTATTCAAGCTACACACCGGGTGATGAATTTGAAGAAGGAGGTGCGAAGTTGTTATTTCAAAAGCGAGAATCGGTGAGGTGAGGAAAGCTCAAAACCGATTTATTAATCCAGTTGAAATTCTCGATCGAATAGGAAGCGTGGCCTATAGACTCTTTTCCGCCAAGTATGACGCGTGTTCATAACATTTTTCACGTATCGATGTTACGTAAATATATGGACGACCGAACTACGTCGTTGAGTTAGAAACCGGACGAGATAGCCAAGACTTAACGTATGAGGAGGTACTGTCAAGATTTTGGATAGGAAGGAGCATGTCCTACGCCTAGCAAAGGTCATACCACAAGTTAAAGTTTTGTGGAGGAAATCTTTATAGAGGAAATGACACGGGAATTGGAAAGCGGAAATGAAAGCGAGGTATCCTCATCTTTTGAAACACCAGTGCGTCGTCGATTTCGAGGACGAAATTTCATAAGGAGGGAGGTTGTAAGACCCCAACTTATTATTAATGAAATTTAATTTTCTCTATTTATTATTTTTTTTTTTTGAAATAGTAAGGGTTGATTTGATTAATGTGGATAGTTAGGGGTTAAATACATGAAATATTTCAAAATAAGCAAGTGGTTATAAAATATTCATTGTTGTCGGGGAATATTCGTTTGGTCGTGGAATATTAAATGCTTGTCGGGGAATATTAAATGCGACCAGTAGCTTGACCATGTGTGGGCCCCATGCTGTGAAAGCGATTGGATGAAGAAAGCGACAAATATAAGTTGGTTAAAAATAACAGGCGTAGTTATTACTGAATTAAGACTGTTGGAATACCGATTGGTTAAAATCTGATGTCTGGCGTGGTTGCACAAAGAGACAGCTGCGGTATTACATAAAGATATTGTTGAATTATTGATCCTTACGTGAAGAAAGCTTTACTCGATAATTTTCACGATGAATTCTTATTCAATATTTTATTTTATTGATTGATAATTCTTTGCGTTGATATTTTATATTATTGTTGTTCGATAATTGTCGATGCACATTATCTCCATTATCGGATCAATAATTCATATTATTTAAATAATATTATTAGATAGCATTATTGGCAATGTCTAGAAAGTTACATCGAGGAGAGGTTTGGTCACCTAATTGGCGCCAAGAAGGAGAAATCCTTATCGGAAAGCCCCTCTTTCACAGGAGCAGTGCGGTTGTCATAATTGTGATTTACGTAATATTATTTGTGAATAATTAATTATTGATTTATATGATAAGAAAATATTTATAAATGATGGATTTATTTGTTTTATGTGGTTATAATTGAATGATTTAATGTTGAGGTGTTTTATCGGTAATTTTGCCGGAATGGAGGTATTAAAATCAAATCGGTATTTTTACGATATATTGCGTGAGTTATAATTTTTAATCCGATCGTTGGATCGTTGTAATTTTTGGATATGTTATACATACATAAGTTGAGTATATGTCCACAAATTTTGAACCGTTAAAATGAACGAATGATTTGTTATGAATTTTAAGAGTGGATTGATTCTAGGAAATTAGGTTTATAATTGATTTTGGTGAAAATTCTAGAATTGAGTGGACCCCACTTGTGGTTGGTGAAAAATGTGCTGAATTTTATTTCAAATGTGGTGGGTGGGAATAGTAGCGAGGTAAAGCCATCGGGTTGCGGAGTTAAAATGCGCTTCGGCGTCTTTAACATTTTCCTATAAATAGAAGGCTAAATTAGAATTGAAAATCACACCGAAACATAAGCTTTCTCTCTCTCTCTCTATATTATTGGCGTATTTTGTGAGTATTTAGATACTTTGAGAGTTCTTTATTCAAGACAAGTTTCATTCAAACATCACTTCAGGCCTTTCCTTCCGAAATCTTGATTCTTTGAGGTAAGGGATATTATTTTTTCGTAATGATATTATTTCTTGATATCATTATCTTTGAAATATTGGTTGGAACTTTTTATCAAATTTGGAACTTTTTCATGTCGGGGTTACTTATTCATGAGTTCTATTCACGAGTTACTATTCATGAGTTACTTATTCACGAGTTACTATTCATGAAGCGTGAAAATGTTTTTTTGTGGAATTTCTATCTTTTGGTGTCGAGATTACTTATTCGTGATATCAAGACTTTATTCACGATATCTGACCTTATTCACGATATCTGGCACTATTCATCGAAAAATAAAATTTCTTCTTTTCGTCAAAATATCTATTCGGATACTAGCTCGATTGTATCCATGTTTTGATCATTCTTGAATTTTACACCACTATGATTATTTTGAGGTATTTTTGAACATGGATAAAACAAAGTACGAATCCTTAATCCTTAATCCTTGTCATTTTGTTTCCTTTGGATTCGTTTCTTTAAAAATATTTTTCATCATCCTCGGTCTTAAATGATGATATTATTGAATATCTTTGGCCCAGTAGTGCAAAGATGAATGATTCTGAAGAATATCTTTGGCACGTAGTGCAAAGATGAGCGGTGTTTAAATGAACATACGATCGATGATGAATATCTTTGGCCTTTAGTGCAAAGATGAGCAGTGTTGAGATGAACATAATGGATTGATGAATATCTTTGGCTCAGTAGTGCAAAGATGAATATTTGATTTGAGATGAATATTGATTGATGTTACTGAGGATAAAATATTGATGATGGATTTATTAAATTCATAGATTATAGTAGATTTCATTCTCTACGTAACTCTTCTATGAATTATTATTTCATTGCGAATATTGATCCGAAACTTGTTATCTATTGTATTCTATCGATTTTTTCCTGTTGGAGACTAACGATAATTTGTTGTATATTATCTTAGTCGTAATATTCTTTCTTTGGGCTAGTTGAGCTCACCCTTTTCCTTTTTGTTCCATTTTTTTCTTCTCGGGAGGCGAGAATGTAGCGAAAGTCTTAGTAGGGTATGGAATGAAGGTTCTAGAGAGAGTTGTTTAGTAGTCCTCACCATTTTATAAAATAATGTATCAATAATTATGATGGGGATTTATTTGCGTGTGGATATTTCTGCAGATGACAATATACGTATTTAAACTTCGTAGTTTCTATGTTGTAATAATAAAGTTGTAGTTGTTTACATACATCATGTATTGGCGACTCGAGAATGGGTTGGATGGAATGGACCTATTTTGGGGGTCGTCACGGTGATGAAAAACCTTTTAAAACCTAAAAAGATAGTAGACTTTATTTTCTACTTGACTCTTTTAATGGATCAGATATTCATGCATGATTAAACCGGTTGTCTATTGTATTTTATCGGTTTAACATTGTTGAAGACTATTGATAATTTATTACGCATTATCTTAGTCATTATATTTTTACTTGGGCTAGTTGATTTCACCCTTTTCTTTCACCGTTTTCTTGAAATGAGAATATAAATTTGGGACGAGTCGGGGAAGCAGTGATGGTCACGAAGATAGCATTAGTAGTCCTCACTATTCGTGAAATAGTGTGATAATAATTGTAATGAGGCGACTCCTTTTGAGTTTGTATAATATCTAGTAGACGATATTTGTATTTAAACTCACGATTTATGTCGTATTATATACCTAACGATTATGTTAGTAAGTTGTATTTAAATTACATTACTACGAAGTAAGCGACACCAAGATGGGTGATGATGATACACCAATTTTGGGGCGTCACAAAATCTTCAACTCAAGACATTATTTTATTAATTATTCAAATCAAGCCTTCACAAATGTTTTTTTTTTAAACAAAAGTTGAGAAAGGACAAATATGTAATTAGACTTAGTGCATTTACAGCCCAAACTTCTGCCAATGGAACCCATATATGATCAATTACAGCCCAATGTTCGAAACACGTAGAAATAAGATTATAAACGAGACAAATAGTTTGAGCTTGACTCGAAAAAATACGAGTAAGATTTAAATTCGTTAATAATATAATTTAAATTTGAATATAAAAAACTAGCTCGAAAAAAAATACGTCGACTCGTTTAAGATTCAAATTACTCAAATTCTTGATTGTGATTCGATACATACTCGATTGATACATATTCGATACATTCTCTTATAATATATACAAAGTTGAATCAAATTAGAATAATTAATTATTTTTATATATTTGTAAAGTGTAATAGAAAATATATTTTTCTCATTTTTAAGTAAAATAATAAATTCATTATATAATTATATTTATTGTAAAACTAGTTATTACGTGTATTCTCGAATTCGAAGCTCGCGAGTAATTTAAATATAATTCGATCCGACTTGGATCTAAAATTCAAGTAATAAATATTTGAATCGAATATGAGTAAAACTTTTCAAATACAATTCTAATTCGAGTATGAATTTAATTTTTTACCCTTAAATAGAAATATATTAATAAAAACTTAATAGGATATTCTTATTTTTTACCGAGGGGTACTTTAGTCATTGCGAAATGATTCGCACTAGCCCACTCCACGCGACCAGTCGGCGTAAATTAAGTTACCCACGAGGACGGTCGAATTGAAAGCGTCTCCAACTGCCCTGAGAAGCAACATTAAACAGTTATCAAGGCTGCGTTTGGTTCACCCAAATAGAATATAGGGAGGGAAAAATAAATTATTTTCATTATTCTGGTATGCATTTTGTTGTAATTATTTATTTTTTTATTTATAAAATGTGTCATTTAAGTGGTAATGTGGCTACGTAATATTGACATATATTTAGTAGGGGAACAAATTATATACGGATGACCAGTAAAATTAGAGTTTTACTAACTAATAACACCATGACACGGGGAATTTAGAAGAAAAATAAGGAATTTGAAATGTATTAAAGATTTTGTATTTATTATTTATCATGATAAAATTGTTTAACTAATCTATTATTATATATCTTTAAATCGCGATACATTGCGCGATAAATTAGCATATGTCGTTCTATAAAATTGACACATGTTCATTCTAATTAATACTTCTTATTGCCCTTGACAAAAATACCCTTAATAATTACTTTGATATATATACTGATCACCTAATTTTATGGATATTATCAACAACCACGTTATTTTAGAATCTATTAATTAGATAACTCTCTTAGGCAACAACCAGATTCGATTAATTTAAACACGATAGGGCCAACTTGCTTTTTATGAAAAAATAGTTTTAATTATTTGAAAAGTAAATTTCCTTTAATATTAGACTTCTATTTATTTTACCTACTTTTCATAGTTCCATGCAATTAAAAATTATTTCCATATTCATTTTAAAGTTTCAATCTATTAGCTTCCAAAAATTCTTCCAATTATTTGAACCACGATAATTGATTCTAAAGATATGAAAATTTATTTGCTTAACCAATTTATGAAAAACTCAATCAATTTAAAATTCATGTGAATATTTATTTTTATCTTTAAAATAATAATCTATTATTATATATACTAAATCACAAAGATACATAAGACGATAAATTGACATATGTCGTTTACATAAAATTGACATATGTTCATCCTAATTAATGTTTCTTATTCGCCCCTTGACAAAAAATACCCTTAACAATTACTTTGATATATATCTTGATCACCTAATTTTATAGATATTATCAACAACCACGTTATTTTAGAATCTATTAATTAGATAACTCTCTTAAGCAAACAACAGATTGGATCAAATTAAACACGATAGGAATAACTTACTTTTTATGAAAAAATAATTTTAATTATTTGAAAAGTAAATTTCTTTTAATATTAGACTTTATTTATTTTACCTACTTTTCATAGTTCCATGCAATTAAAAATTATTTTCATATTAATTTTAAAGCTTCAATCTATTAGCTTTCAAAAATTCTTCCAATTATTTGAACCACGCTTAATTGATTCTCTGAGATATGAAAATTTATTTACTTAACCAATTTATGAAAAACTCAATCAATTTAAAATTCATGTGAATATTTATTTTTATCTTTAAAATAATAATCTATTATTATATATACTAAATCACAATACATGGCACAATAAATTGACATATGTCGTTCTATAAAATTGACATATGTCCATCCTAATTAATGCTTCTTATTGCCCTTGGCAAAAATACCCTTAACAATTACTTTGATATATATACTGATCACCTTATTTTATGGATATTATCAACAACCACGTTATTTTAGAATCCATTAATTAGATAACTCTCTTAGACAACAACCAGATTGGATCAATTTAAACACGATAGGGCCAACTTGCTTTTTATGAAAAAATAATTTTAATTATTTGAAAAGTAAATTTCTTTTAATATTAGACTTTTATTTATTTTACCTACTTTTCATAGTTCCATGCAATTAAAAATTATTTTCATATTAATTTTAAAGCTTCAATCTATTAGCTTCCAAAAATTCTTCCAATTATTTGAACCACGCTAATTGATTCTAAAGATATGAAAATTTATTTTTTAACCAATTTATGGAAAACTCAATCAATTTAAAATTCATCTGAATATTTATTTTTATCTTTAAAATAATAATCTATTATCTATTATCTATTATATATACTAAAACACAGTACATGATACCATAACTTGACACCTGTCATTCCTACAATTCAACACGTGTCATGTCTAATTAATGTTCTTTAAGACTTTTAACAAAACTGTCCAACTAACCTAACAAATGAGGATGAAAACAAATCCTAATTCATTCTCCTAAATTTTAGATTTATAATCCTCTAAATTACTAAAAATCTAAACTGTTTTGATAATATGTTTTGATATTATTCTTTGTAATTTAATTATTATTTAATAAAATCACTACTTTATCTCAACCCTACCCTCTACAATATATATTCATCTATTTTTCTGAGTAAAATTTGATCATCGCACAACAATTTATCATGTTCTTATTATATTTTAATTTATTAATTGTACGTACACATTTATTATTAAAAAATTAAATAATTCTGTCGCAACGCGGGAGTTTGTATCTAGTTATATTGAATTTAAAAACATTTGATTTTCTCCTAAATTCCTTACGTGTCATGGTATTATTGGACGATGTAAAATTCTAATTTTACAGGTCATCCATACATAGTTTATTCTAATTTAGTAAGCATATTTATCATTCTTATTACAAAATTTATTGTATTTAGAATTTAAATTAATTTTAATATTTTGTGATTTAGTTTTAAAAATGATAGTGGAGAGAGAAAAACAAATATTAATGGAGAGAGAGAGAAAGAGCTTAGTCATCAAAATACATTCACGTGTCAATAAAATTAGTCTAGGTGGCATGTCTATTGACGAGAGGGACACACTTGACCTTAAATATATGCACTTTTTAAAAAAAAAAATAATATATGCACTTTTTATAAAAAAAATAATTCAAAATATAAATAGAACATTGGAGTAAACATCAAAGACATCTTTAGAACTTTACCCTTTTTTAATATTCACCGAACCCCCAAAGCCAAAAAACAATCTTCGACCATCTTTGTCTCTTCCCTCCTAATTGGGCCCCACCACCTTCTCTCTCTTTTCGCTTTTGTTTAAACTCCAACAAAGTAAGGTACGAATAGCCTAAGAAAATCCCCCAATTCCTCATACTCACGTTTCATTTCAAGTTCTTCACTTCACTTCATTTCATTTCAATGTTACATTTCCGTCTCTCTCTCTCAAAGCTTCTCACTTTCTCTCTCTATATCTATATCACCAAATCTATCTCTATATGTATATTCAATGGCGGAGATAATGATAATTTAAAGTTAGAGAGGGAAGGTTAGTGTTTGTGTCAGATATGGCATCAGGTAGTGGTAATGGCTACAGGAACAACAACGGCAACAATTATAGAGGCGGTACAGTGAAGATCGATCGACCTTTCGCTGTTCCTCCTTCCAATCTCAGAGCATCTTCTTCCTTTAAATCCAAGCTTACTCCCTCCACCTCTAACGTCCGCCGCAGCAGCCCCGCCTCTCTCTCCGGAGGCTTCAAAGGGGACGGTTCCGGTCAGTTTATTTCGTTGATCTTCCATTTTTAATTTGGTTTTGATGATTTGTTTTTATGGTTCGTTTTTGTGTTGATTTCATTTCACTTTCGTTAGTTGCTGTCTGATTTGTTTATGATTTGGATCAGGAGATTAGTACAATTGATAATTTGTTAATTTTTTATTTCTTATGAAGTTGATTAAATTTGGAGTTGTAATTTCAAGTTAGCAACATAAATCAACTAATCAAGTGACTAAGTCACTTAAGTTGCCATTTGATGTTACCATTGTAAGCAAGTTCGGTGCTACTCAAATAGCAGTAAAAGCAAGCTTAGATTCATTGCATTGAACAATTTGAATAGTTTATCCTCTATGGTAACAACAATCAATCTGAGTAGTTCAATTAAGATCTGTGTGATACAATTTTTCTTTTTGTTTTGCGTGTTTTACTATTGTAAGCCAGTTTTGTACTACTCAAGTGTCAAAGCAAAAGTTGTACTCCAATTACTTAAGCACGGCATTACTTATGCCAAATGGCACCTCAAGCTTTAAATCCTAATATAGTACTTGAGAAAGGTGTTACCTTTGCCAAATAGTGCCTCAAGTTTTGAATTCTTCTATAATTATGTGGGCGCTATCAGGTCTGAAAAATAAGTACAGTGTAATGAAGCGTAAAGAGTCTTCACTCATATAAAGTAAAAAATGTGATATCTTGGTGGTTAATATAAACAACTGTATTTATAATTTACTATTTTATATTTCGCAGTCTTAGCTTTAGATTTCCCTGGATAGTGCAACCGCTTAGTTGAAAGGTGGAATAGTTGGTAGGATGTTATAAGTTAACAGTTTGGTAAGAATTATAAGAGTTGTACCATTACAAAACTCTTAAAATAATGTAATAGTATGCTCTCAAGGGCTTGCACCATGTATGTGTTCTTTAACTGTGTTGCCTGTCTGTGCAACTAATAACCATCATAAACATATTGAGGAAACGAAATAGCCTGGATCCCCATACGTGTCTCAGTGTTTGAGTTCAATGGTTTTGGTCAAATAAAGGGTTAAAATTTCCTTGTAAGAAATGGAAATGTTTCTGACCGGAGTTGACTATCAATTTGCTGCCTGGTAACATAGATCAGATTCTTGTTGAGAAAGAGTTTTAGATCATTGTGGACGTGTTTTTAGAGCTTTCCATTATGTTTACTTTCTCAGCCTTTGTTTCCCATTGGGTGCAAAATATAGATATCCACGTGGAAAAAGAATCTAGCATAGTTGATGCTATGGACCTTTGTGTAAGTCCAATAACTTCTTTTGGAGGATAATGATTGTGTTAAGGAATAGTTATTGAAATTACACCATAAAAACAAAAGGTTTGGATAGTGTTCTAAAAGTCGCTAGGCGGTGGAGGGGGGCCTAGTGCCTAGGCAATGTCTAGGCATTTTCCTAGGCGGACAAGGCGTTTTCTGGGGTGGTTTTATTTATTTATTTTTCTATTATACATGTTATATTATACAAAACATAAAATAGATGTAATTTTTTTAAAGTTCTACATAAAAATTATCAAAAAAAACTTTTAAGATCGAAAAATTCATTTGAAGCATTGTAGAGATTTAAAGTAGAGGTCTCGTTCTGCCTAGGCGGAGCCCTAGGCGCCCATCCAAATTTAGGTAGTAGAGGACTACCTAGCGTTTAGGCGGGGATTAATCGGATCTAGGCTAGGCAGGGATTTTTAGGACACTGGGTTGGGATAAAGTTAACACTAAGACATAGTGATCTTAGTGCGGCATTTGTATATCGAAATTTGTTTATATATCATCATTGGATTAAATAAAGACAATTAAATATTTTTCGTTTAGTCTTGAATCCTGAAATTTTGCTCCAATAAACCGAGGTCTCTCTGTATGTTCAGAACTTTAGATTTGTAATGTATTTTACTTTTCTTTATGAATCTTATCATATGAGTTGCAATATGATACATGATTGTTGATTCGGAGATTTTTGGCTCACGATATTCGCGATTTGACAACTATCTGTTTTGCAAACTCATTTCAAGATTGTTTCACTTATTTTCTTCGAAGTGGAATAAGCTATAGAATGCTAAAATAAAGAAGATAAAAATATAAGACCTTATTCTTTTCACAAGTTTGAGTTTGCAACTATTTTGGTTCTCTGAATATTACAATTCATACAGATTAGGTAACATTTTACTTTTTGTTTGTCTAGTTACTCTATAGACATGTTTCTTACTTTTAACAATAAATTGATTTTCATTGATTGACATTTGATTGCTAATAGCATTTTAGTTACTTGGATTTAAAGCTAGGCTGGGTCATGTAGCTTCTACTCGTTCGTTACACTCTACAATGCATAAATTTGATTTTTAAAATGTTTTATTGTGGTTCTGGACAGTTTCTGGAAGAGTTCGAGTTGCTGTAAGATTGCGACCTCGAAATGCTGAAGAGTTGGTTACTGATGCAGATTTTGCCGATTGTGTTGAACTGCAGCCAGAGGTGCTTAGTGTTATTCCTCTTCAAATTTTAGACTCTAATTGTAGACTTAAAAGTTAGCCATACTTCCAATTTTGAGTTTCTATAGTCGGTGGAATGTAGTTTTGTCATGTTGTAATAATGTATTTATTTTAACTTGGTCTCAGCTAAAAAGGTTGAAACTTCGAAAGAACAACTGGGATTCCGATACCTATGAGTTTGATGAGGTGCTCACTGAATTTGCCTCGCAGAAGCGTGTCTATGAAGTTGTTGCCAAACCTGTTGTAGAGGTGTGCTGTGGTGTTCGCTCATGTTTCACTTGAAATGCAATTTAAGTAGTCAGTTGCTTATGTTTGATGATTTGATTTTTTGGAGAATACTGATGCTTGTGCAACTGATATTCTTAAATGAACTAAAGCTTCTCTATTCTTCATCTTATTAAGAGCTTAAGCTTAATGATAAACTATTGATGTCCGTTTTTAGAGTGTTTTGGAAGGGTACAATGGGACTGTGATGGCCTATGGTCAGACTGGTACAGGGAAAACTTTCACTCTTGGAAGGTTGGGTGATGAAGACACTTCTGCTCGTGGTATAATGGTTCGTGCAATGGAGGATATACTATCAAATATCTCTCCGGAGACTGATTCTATATTGGTTTCGTACTTGCAGGTTATTCGTTAATCCTGCATACTTAAATAATGTATTTGTGTATTATTACCACTTTTGAAATTTTCATTTCCTGTTTTCATATTTATTTTTGTTGTTCGTCTTCCAAATTAATATTTGTATTCTTATTTTTTGTATGTGGGCAGCTTTATATGGAGAATATCCACGACCTCCTAAATCCAGTAAATGATAATATTTCCATAGTTGAAGATCCAAAAACGGGTGATGTTTCTCTACCAGGGGCAACTCTTGTGGAAATAAGGGGCCATCAAAGTTTCATGGAGCTACTACGAGTAGGGGAAGCTCATCGCATTGCTGCTAACACAAAATTGAATACTGAATCTTCACGTAGTCATGCTATTCTTATGGTGATTTTTCAAGATGTCTTTTCATTATAATTTTCTCTCGTGTCTGTGCTTTTGCTCCGTGTAGTGTTATGTTTAGGATATTTATTGATATGGCTTTATCCAGGTCCATGTTAAGAGGTCCGTCTTGGGGAAAGAAGTTGACTATTCAAGTGACAATGACAGCTCATCTCACTTGGGCAATACTTTTAACCCTCCTATTCTTAGGAAAGGCAAACTTGTTGTTGTAGATCTTGCTGGTTCTGAGCGTATTCACAAGTCAGGTGCTTATCACAACTTAAAACTTCAGCTAGATACATTTTGTTAAGATATTATTGCTTTTCTAGTATAGAGTTTCATTTTGCAGTAGCTACTAGCTACTCCTCTGTCCCATTTGTATCCAGTTTAAATGCGTGTTTTCTGCACATAATTAGGGGCGGATGACACATTTGTGAATAACATTTTATAATATAGTTTCTTTCAAGATTGTTTTTCAGCATCTAAAGTGTAAATTTAAATTCTTTTAAAAAGATAATTTAATTTTACTCATTCCGTATCCATGTTCTAGAATTTAGTTTTATAATGAGTAAATTTCACTTAATCACCTGAGGTTTTCACGTTTTTGCTCATGACCACTTAAGTTTCAAAAGTCGACACAAAAACACCTATGGTATTGAGGTTAAGTGAAAAATTGTTTTCTATCTAAACTCTGTTAACTTATATTAAAAGACATTTTTGCCCTTCGTTTATATCTTGAATAACTACCCAAAATTTCTCATCATAGTCAACCTGATTTAAGACTAAATCATCTTTTCCTCATATTTCATCTATCTTTTATGTGAAATCTGAATTTGAACACCTTGATGACACATTTGTTAACTTGAAAGATGAACTAATTCATCGAATTAAACTTTCTATCTTTATAGATAGAAAGTGCTTAGGCCTACACAACTCCGCATAATAAACACCGCCCCCTCTGTATTCATAACAATATATACCATGTTCGTGTATGAATACATATGTATTTACATATGAATAAGAGAGAGAGAGAGAGAGAGAGAGAATTAGTAGCATTCAGATTTAATATGTTTTGGATTTGGATCGACAAATGCTATTTGACTATTTAAACGAAGAAGTCAAAAGGATAAACTATTGTTGAACTGGCATGTTGACTTTTGAAGTTTCAAGTTAGTTTATGAAATTTAAAAAAAACACAAATTAATTAGAATTAATATAATTATAGCTATTATAAATTACATAATAGGTATAAATTATAAAAGGTTATTTTAGAAACTAAAAATACTATGTTAATTTCGATTATCAAGACTTCATAAATTAACTCCTTTTGTGACAATAAAAGTGCTTCCTATTTTTTTCTTTCATTTTTAATCTGGAATGGAATATAGCATCCCAAATAGTATGTCTAATTATTTAAAAAGAAAAAGAAAAAGTTTCTTATATTGTCTTAGAACATAAAAGCTATTTACATATGCTTGGCCAAAATATACATATAATCCGAACACCATTTTTTTTTTTTATATATATATATATATATATATATATATATATATATATATATATATTGATATATATTTGAACTGTTGAACACTTAATTCTACTCTTGTTATGTGGTCTGAACAAATCTCAAGGGCATGGTTTATTTGGATACTAATAAGCTAACGATGTCTTCCATTTTAGTTTGGTTACAAAGTTTGTAACTGTTACAAAAAACTTCAACTTAAGATGATCATGAAGGAAATGAGATATAACCCCCACTTCGACAATCATAGTCATCCTAACATAGTCTTCATCAACAAGCATTATTAATTTCCGCCTATAGCATTGCTTTGGTGAAGGCATACTTTCTAATTCACAAAAAATTAAAATTTTAATTAAGGTAATCTATCACACACCATGTGGGCAACACTTATATTTTATAAATTAATAACAATGAGATGAAATGTTATTCTGTGTTAGAACAAATCTGAGAGTCCAAATTTAATATCTTCTTTAGTCTTAGCTTGATAAGTTAGGAAATGATGGGAAATAGTGAAGAAATGTAAAGAAAGAAAGTTATAACTAAGTTCAAAATTAGGGGTATTTTGGGTATTTTTAAAAATGATTAGACTGATATATGAAAGTCTCATTCACTTTTAGCGAGTGATTGACGCACTGTCAAAATTGGATGAAAAATGTAACAATTTCACTTAGCCTCAATACTATAAGCGGTTATGTGTCAATTTTTAAAACTCAGGTGGTCATGTACAAAAACGTTTAAACCTCAGGTAGTTAAGTGAAATTTATCCATTTTCTATGTAATATTGTTGAACAGTTGCGGTAAAATGTCGAAACAATACACAATTCATATAACACATTCTCTGATTCAAATAGATGTCTCTTATATTTGGTGATGAGACTTTAATATATCATTCCAATTTTGGAACATGTGGGATGGACTTAACTGTATATAAGGTCTCATCTCTACTAGTACCAGTAACATGTCATGACTTTGGGTGGGCTTGTGGCGGGCCAAGATGTCCATCGTACTTTTGGGATAGTGGATTGAGCCTTGGTTTGTGCTCAGATTTGGCTTGGGTCGATACAGAATAAATTATGAAGTATCTATATAAGAAGGGTAAGTAACAAATCCCCACAGAAGAGAGGGTATACCCACTCCTCCCTGAACCCAACAAATATAGAGTACCATTATCCATAACAACATGGAAATGGTAAAATGAACAGCAGTTTCTCAGTATTTTGCTTGCGCATAAAATAAATGTCTACAGATAGAACCTTGTAGGGTCTACGTGATGAAGATCATTAGTAGTCTTCTTACACTTCCAAAGCTGCAAAGCATTCTAGTCTTAGACACTAGGAAGCTATTTATGTAACATACCTCTTGCTATCACTAATCGGCATGTAGAGAATTTGCTGATATGATACCCTTTTTCTTCTATCAATGCTGTCATATTTTTTTATGACTGAAGAATTATATTTTCATTACTTCGTAATTGCATGCAACCAGTGCCCCCCCCCTTTTTTTTAAATAAAAAATTACAGAAATGTCTTTGTATGCATGTGTGCGTGTATCTTATTGATCAGTTTACAAATTCAATGCTTCTTCAAATGGTCACTCTTATTCAATACAATTGTACATGTTTGTGCTCAACAAATATAATCCTTATTTATACATATATATGACCAGGTCCTTTTACTTACTTTTTGGACTATGTCAGACATCTTATGTATGTCTCTTGTACTTTTTTGATTTTTTTATGAACATTCAACATAGTTGCAATCTCACTGAACTACTGAATCAGCTTGTATTGCTAATCAGCCTCATGGATATTTAATTAATATTCTTTAATTGACATTGCACAAGCTGGAAGGAAATTGTGGCCCTCAATTGAAATTCTAATATTTTACATCTAGCTTAGCCTACAAACTTCAATTGTCTGTTAGAGGATACAAGGGCATTTGACGGTTTCATTATGCTTGTTGTAAATTTTTTGGACTTCTCAGCAATGTCATTGTCATCTTTGTATGCATGTGTGCGTGTATCTTATTGATCAGTATACAAAATTACAAATTCAATGATTCTTCAAATGCTCACTCTTATTCAATACAATTGTACATGTTTGTGCTCGACAAATATAATCCTTATTTATACATGTATATGACCAGGTCCTTTTACTTACTTTTTGGACTATGTCAGACATCTTATGTATGTATGTCTCTTGTACTTTTTTTGATTTTTTTATGAATATTCAACATAGTTGCAATCTCACCAAACTACTGAATCAGCTTGTATTGCTAATCAGCCTCATGGATATTTAATTAATATTTTCTTTAATTGACATTGCACAAGCTGGAAGGAAATGGTGGCCCTCAATTGAAATTCTAATATGTTACATTACATCTAGCTTAGACTATGAACTTCAATTGTCTGTTAGAGGATACAAGGGCATTTGTCGGTTTGATTATGTTTGTTGTAAAATTTTTGGACTTCTCAGCAATGTCATTGTCATCTTTGGCAGGAAGCGAGGGGCATATGTTAGAGGAGGCAAAATCTATTAATCTCTCACTAAGTGCATTGGGGAAATGCATAAATGCTCTGGCAGAAAATAGCGCTCATGTACCAGTCCGAGATTCCAAGCTTACGAGATTGCTTAGAGATTCATTTGGAGGTGAGCTTCTAGGTTCTTTTAACTTAAGCAACCTAAGCTTGGACTTAATATGACTGAAGCAGTTGATAAGTTGGCATAGTTTATAATGAATATTTAATCTACTGATTGAGTTTTCCATCTATATAAATATCAGTATTTACACATTTCCTCCCCTCTGCCTGCCCAGGGTGTTTATATTTGTGTGGATTATGAGAAATTTTCATATTTAAAATGCTGGAAATTTGTGTTGCAAATTTTATGTGTGTTTCCTGCTTGTACTGCAGGCACTGCTAGAACTTCATTGATTGTAACCATCGGTCCATCTCCACGCCATCGAGCTGAGACTTCAAGTACCATATCGTTTGGACAAAGGGTGAGTCAACTGATCTAGAAGAGCTTAGAAGTTAATAGGACAAATGAATCAAATTTATTGATGTTAATTTCTTGCTGCATATGAATAATCTTGATCTTTTTGATATAAACTTGTTTTTATGCTACATGATCAATAAACGGATGTGTGACTATCACTTGCAATCCCTTAGGCTATGAAGGTGGAGAACATGTTGAAAATTAAGGAGGAATTTGATTACAAAAGTTTGTCTAGAAGGCTTGAGATACAACTTGACAAACTTATTGCTGATAATGAACGGCAGCAAAAAGCTTTTGAATATGAAGTTGATAGAATAAAATTAGAAGCACAACATCGCATCTCTGAGGCTGAAACAAATTGTGCCGAAGCTTTGGAGGTTAGTTTGAATATCTCTTACTTACTTTAACTGTTTCCAGTCCTATACTCCTAATAATAATTTGTATGAATTTTAAACAAGGATGAATGCTCATATCCCAGATGAACTTACTTGTTACTGTTTTAACTTGTTCACTTTATGCTTAAGCCTTGAAGAAATGTGAATTTTACCTAGTGGTTTAATGAAAGTTTTCCTGCAAATGCCATTTTATATGCCTTTCATACCATAGAGAGAGAAGAGGAAATGCCAGATGGACTACATGGAATCAATTAAAAAGCTTGAGGAGAAGTGGGTGAGCAATTATCAAAAGAATGGGAGCAACGGCTTCAGTAATGGTACAAATGATAGAGAGGTAAAAAATTTCTTACATGTTCTTCTTTTCTTCCCAGCTTTATTGGGTCCTCTGACAAACTTGTTTGAAGTAGGAGTCCTGGACATGTTGTTTGCCTTTCTGTTGACATCTTTCAGAGCTGACATTAGTGTTTTGATGCATTAGTTTGTGCTGTGAGATTTTGTGTTTCCACCTTCAGTATTATATGAAATTTGTTATGTGTACATTATACAATTTTTGTCTCTGTGGTGTTTTTAATATTCATAGTTGCCTTGCACTCAGGATAGGATTTGTTACTTGTTTTAAATTCTCTGCTCTTTTTGGTTGGCTGATGAGGATGAATTTGCACTACCACACAAAATGATATCCTATTGTATGCTGACATAGACTATTGCGTATTTGAATATTAACACTTGATCATACATCATGTAATTATGGTTGCGTGCTTTAAATCCATATTTTTCAGCTCTGATCCCCCATTGATGTTGTTATGTAATGACCGTGAAGTTAGTTCATACAATAGATTTCATGTAATTTTATTTTTTTGTTTGTAATAGATCGAGTAGAATGGTTAAATATCTTGAAATTTGTCTGTAAATGCTTCGGTTTGGTTAGGGCTGTGACAGTAGTGTATTTCTGCAACATGAGTCTAGCAAGTTTAATATCTTTTATACTTTTAGGACTATTTGATAAAAGATGCTATTGCGCTATATTGACTCTGGCCATATTGTGGGATAAGCCCCACTTCAAAAAGTTAAAACGCTAGATCTTGTGCGCATCTCAAAATAAATAAGTATTCAGTGGTTGAGTACAAACAACAAAGGTAATCCCACATCCCGTAATATTTGTTCCATAACTGAATAATGTTTTATTGAGATAATATTTTCTCATATATATTTTTGTTGAGATAATATTTGTTCACTGAATACACAAAGGTAATCCTGCATCCCATAAACATATTAAATCTCATAACTTAATAGGCTTATTATTAAATAATTGATACTTGACTTGTTCGTGGCAACCTTCCGGCTGCCCAACGACCTAGTAAGGTGATAGGAAAGCTTTTATTTTCATTTTAAAATAAAAAAAAAGAAGATTTTATCAGCACAAATAGATATTAAAAAATGATAAGTGAAAAAATACAAAGTGCTTAGAAGAGGGCTGACCTCCAACTCTTTTACAAAATTGAAGTTAAACACGGAATCCTACCAAAAGCACCTATCTGAAGGCCAAAAAGAAGCAAGAAGAACATGTCCCCAAGGAGATGGGAGGATATGAAGTATGAACTAACTACTGAAAACCCGAGCATTCCTGTCTGTACAAATACCCCAGGTTAACAATGTATAGCAAAACAACCACACCGCTAAAGCATCTTACTATCTCTATTCCTACAAAAACACTAGAACTTTACTTGTTATTAAAAATATAGAACCTGAAACCTGGTAAGAAGCAATCCTTCAACTCCCAGTGGACAAACCCCACGTTCAACAAATTTCTAAAGTAAAGAACACCACAACTTCCATGCCTTGAGGCGGTGAAGAAATAAATGATAGCTATCAAGGTGCAAATGCCAGACAAAAACTTTAGTTTTGTAGGTAAATTTTGCCTTCAAAATATAATTGGCTCTTCATTCCTCACGGTTATTCGAATTACAAAAGAAATGAAAGTTTTAAGGTACTTCATCCCAGCCCCCAGGTGATTAAAACAAATCTAGTCATGGGCACATTATGGAGGGACGGAAGTTAGATAATTGAGGGCCAAAAATTGAAAGGAAAAACGCTGAGTTTGATGTTAGTCTTAAAAAGCTGTAGGTGATTTGCATTTGTGCCTCAGTTCAAGTAACCTTCCTTTGGTCCCAAAATAAGCTCATAAGCCCCTATGGCTATCATTCAAACCACAACAGGTTCTCATTTTGAGGGGTTATATGCTTATTTGGACCTCCACGAGGGGTTTATGCACTTATATTTGAACCATATGGTGGGTCTACTGGTTCTCTTATTTTCTATGCATATTCTCTAATTACAGCTATATTTCTCTTGTTGATGGACAAATAATCTTCACTTATCGATACTTGTAGTTGACAATTTTTATGTTTGCTATCTTTAGAATGATAATCTAGTTCTCTTGTTCTGCAGGGACATGTGGGATATGAACGCGAGGAAGTTGTGGAGCTTAAAAAATTGCTTCAAAATGAAATTTATTTGAGAAAGGCAGCCGAAGAGGAGATTGGCAACCTCAAAAGTCAATTACTTCAATTTACAAAGTCTGAGGTACTGTACTGAATTTGTTTGTATTCATTATCAAGTGGTTTCTTTAAATTTCTCTGGTATAGGATAAGTGATATAATAAATATGTTTGGTGTATTAGACTGGTGGAAATTCATGCATTTTAGAGCTTCACAAATTGCTAGAAGATGAGACTCGTAAGAAGAAGAAACTGGAAGAAGAAGTACTGATTTTGCAAAGTCAGTTGTCACAACTGTCTTTTGATACTGGTCAGGTATTTTATTACAATTCTGTGACATGCTCACAATGCTTGTAGTCATCAGTTTGTAGCTTTAGTTATATACCTGTTAACCAAAGAGGAGGATGGAGGGTTCAAATCTGGTTGAAAACTGATGTATGTTCAGTACCAATTTGATTTGTAGGAGAGGAAATTTACATGCACACACACACGATGTCTAGGTTATACCTAT
Organism: Panax quinquefolius; assembly: GCA_020205615.1. NCBI lineage: Eukaryota > Viridiplantae > Streptophyta > Magnoliopsida > Apiales > Araliaceae > Panax > Panax quinquefolius. The sequence goes on from CM035158.1 coordinate 6,850,859, forward strand.
TAGTTTCATGATTTCGAGCATTGAGCGCATGTTTAAATTTGAGACCTCTAGCTTAAGTTTATGTTCGTAGAGTAGTTGTCTTGATGGTGGTAGCACTAGAAATGTCCTTACTGGCTTAATTCTCCATCTCAGATTAGGCATTCACAGCTCAAAGATGGGTATGATGGAGAGGGAGCATTGATGACCAATCTCCATGAACAAGGTACAAATGAAAGTTGCACAAAGTAATGCTGTTTCAGCTCAATTTGATACCTATATATCTAACACTGTATCCTGCTATCAACTGGCAGTTGGATTGCAGAAGATCCTATCGTTGCTAGAGTCGGAAGATCCTAATATACGGATGCACGCTGTAAAAGTGGTGGCCAACCTAGCAGCTGAAGGTGAGTAATTTTCTATCTAAAGTTTCTTAGCAGGTAGTTTTCTATTTTTTTCCTGCTATATGTAGAATTATATTAGTTTTTCACAATTTCTTTGGCATCGAATTATATTTTCAGCAATGTCCTTTTGAGTTTGGAATCTAAAGCACCTTTGAAATCCTTCGAACATTTCTTCATGTCACTATAGAATTTTCCTTCATCATGTACTATGCAGAAGCTAATCAGGAAAGGATTGTTGAAGCTGGCGGTCTCGCTTCGTTGCTGATGCTTCTTAGAAGCTTCGATGATGAAACCATTTGCAGAGTAGCGGCTGGTGCCATAGCCAATCTTGCAATGAATGGTAAATTTCTGTTTGCATGTCAGAATTTCCACCCCTGACCCCACCTTCAATAAAATATACAGACCAAATCCCTTGGATCTTGTCGGTTTTGTTTTCAATTCAATAAAATATACATTCCTATTTCACTTCCAAATTTTCATATTTCGTGCAGAAGCCAATCAGGAGCTTATAATGGCTCAAGGTGGAATCAGTCTATTGGCAATGACAGCAGGAGATGCTGAGGATCCTCAAACTTTACGCATGGTTGCTGGAGCTATTGCTAATCTATGTGGCAACGGTATACTAGTTCTTTAGAGTTTCTTTTTATAATAAGAAAATCCAGTTCAGTTCCTTTTCATTTTTACGTCTTTCAACTTCTAGAAAGGTTTCCCTTTATTGAATTATGCAACTGTAAGATTTTCTCAAACAGACTGCAAATATTTTAAAACTGCCAATTTCATGTTCGAAGTACTTGAATCTCTCATTTCATAGCCACTATAATTGTTGTCTATGCATACCACTAATTTGTTGTTTTGTTGTATGTCAAGTATTATAGTTTTCCGGATTGTAGAAATAAGAGGAAGTATTTACTTTGTGTATTTTAAATTACAAAGTTTAATTATTTACTTAAAAGTAAGGAATCTGAGAGTTACAAACCTCGTGTGGTATTTTCTGGACTATTTTTGTTGTTGTTGGGATGTCTCTTACCTAAGTACTGAAGCATTAATTGCACAGCACAAGTCTTAGTTTTTCGATCTAATTCTTTCATTATTATTGTTTTTACTGGTTTCTCAGATAAACTACAGATGAGATTGAGGTCTGAAGGTGGTATTAAGGCATTGCTAGGGATGGTCAGATGTAGACATCCAGACGTTCTTTCCCAAGTTGCACGTGGAATAGCAAATTTTGCAAAATGCGAGTCCCGAGCATCTGTTCAAGGTAAGTGCCTTGGGAAGTCCTATTTAATAATTTCTCCTTACTGAGCTTTGACAAATAAACAGATGACCCAGTAGACATTTTCGTGGCTTTACAAATTAATAGTGTTGGTCTTCTGGAAGAATTATACAAGTCCCTTGCTTATGGTGTAATATTAGGTATTGGTTCCAACTACATGTTGCTATATCTAATACGTTAAGAGTAAATTATACATTTTTGGTTCTATTATCGAACAACTTAAGTTTGTGGAATACGTGGTAGTCTAATTCTTTATTAAAGTTTTGCTTCTAATTGGTGAAAGGTTTGAGTCTTACAATTGAAAGTCTTTTGCACTCTATTATGTGGCTGCCTCTTTTTAAGTGTGGTAGCACGAGTAGTATGTGTGCTTTATATTGTCGGACATGTTCAGTAATAGCTCAAGATTTTGAATGACATGGACACATGGTAGTCTAAAATTTTATTTTTAGTAAGAAATAAAGAAAGCTTTTGTATATGCATTATGTTATTGACCTGCTATTGACACCATTTCAGGGTCAAAAAGTGGGCGTTCTCTTTTGATAGAAGATGGTGCACTTCCATGGATTGTGCAAAATGCCAACAATGAAGCATCACTAATTAGACGCCACATTGAGCTGGCGCTCTGCCACTTGGCACAGCATGGTGAGTGAAATTCTATATTTCCATTGAATATACAACGTTAGAGTATAGGAAGGATTCTCACATTTTTCCTTGTCTAAAGTTTATCAGTTAATTTTCCTAATCCACAAACCATGAGGATGCAAAAGCGGTACTGAATTCTCTTTATCCTATTTCAGAAGTGAATGCCAAAGACATGATTAGTGGAGGAGCCCTTTGGGAACTAGTTCGTATCTCACGGGACTGTTCCCGTGAAGACATAAGGTCTCTTGCTCGTCGTACTCTGACTTCAAGTTCAACCTTTCATACAGAAATGCGACGGTTACGAATAGAGGTATAATTTCTGCTGTAGTTAGCTTCCTTGGATTGTTTGTCGTGTAATGCAATTGTTATTCTCGTGGCCCCGAGAAGAGCTTACTCGAGAGATGTAAGTTCTTACACAAAGGGCATCAGCCATCAGCCATCAGGTCGGCAGAATCGTCAGGGAAATTTTGAATGATAATATGATACAGCAGCTAGGTTTGTAATCGATCCTTGTTTGTAGTCAAATTAATAGCAGTCAGAATTTTTGTTGGAGATCCACTAATAGTCTAATGTGGTTTCTCGCGGGGGGGGGGTCGCTAATGTAAATTGATTTATTCTTAATTAATGAAATGATAATATTTTGTCTTTGTGGTGTTGTCTGATCTGGAGCATAATTAAAATGCACACAAGAATTACTACCTAGTTTCAGTATACCCATAACTTACATGGTACTTGTGATCGCCGGGAATTCTATAAGATAGCTTCTACAATTATGCTGTCCTCCAACAGTTGTCATCTTCTTAAGTGCCATTAGACCTCGCAAACGGCCGGGTCAAAACGGCTCAAATTTTGGTGGGATGAAAAAGTGAAGTCCAAAGCTTGCGTTTTGAGCCGTCCCGTGGACTGATTTATGATCAAATTTGACACATTTATGGTCTGATCTCAAACAGGTCGGGCCATCGCCGGCCGGACCAAAATGATCCAAGTTTTGATGGACTGAAAAAATGAAGCCCAAAACCCATATTTTGACGAGCGGGCCAGGTCAGCTAGCGGGCTTGGGCTGATTTTTTTCAGGTCTAGGCACTATCGGCCCCATAAGCACGGATTTCTTGATATATAGGATCAAGATCTAGTCCGGACGTCCGGACAGATCTAAAATTCGGATTTTTTTTTTTTTTTAAAACAACTAAAAAAAATACTAATAATTTATGAAACTGAAATTGTGTTTAGTTTTTCCATTGGAATGGAATGAACTATTTTCATTCCTCCCAAATTTATGAATTTTATTCTTTGGGGAAATGTATGGAATGACTTGTTCCAAATGGAATAATATGAATCATTTCACTCTCCATTCAATCCAAACATAGAAAAAAGGAGGTATTCTAATCAAGAATGAAATAAGAATCATTTCACTTGCCATTTCATTTCCTTCTTTGTATCATTCCTTCACTGATTTTATTTCTTCAATCTAAACGTAGCATCCATTGATCTTGTGCATATTACACTCTCTTCGTCTCACGTTTTAGAGTTGTGCACAAGAATTAAGTAAATAATTGTATAACATTAAATATAATATTAATTGTCTATAATATCCTTTGCTATATCTCATATTCTCTCATCTATAATATTTTTCCATGAGAGGTAATTTTGAAAAATTGAGATTAACTCTCCTAAATTATATAAAACATCAAATAATTTAAAAAGAACAAAATTATCACATAGGAATTTCTCTTGAATCTAAAACTCAAAATTTAGCATCATCATAAAGAGTTTAAAATTATTTTTAACAGATAATAAAAAAAAGTTCATTAATAAAGACAGATCCAAAAGACAAATATCCTCTGATCCTCCACATCATTAATTCTTAATTAAATTTTAAGAAGCCTCATTTTTGTTTTATCATACAAAACTAATTTATTTCAGATCACCCAATCCATTTTTTGAATTGGAAGTGGGATTAGGTGATTACTAAATTTGACTTGTGATTTTATCAAGTGGGAGTACTCCAACAAGCTACCTCTCAATCATCTTTATTTCCATGTCCCAAAAAGAGAGAAGAAAAAAAAATCATCCTTTACTTTTCCACTCATCTGCAAAAGAAAGAATACCCTTTTTTCCCCTCAACACTGAATAATTATATTGCAATAAACTTACGGTTATTGAAACAGTCGTTACCCTCTTGACGTCGAATTATAATTGAGATTTGTAGTATGAATTATAAGAGTACCACACTTATTACACATCTATCTACAAAAATTACTATAACCAAAAATTGACCACGATATATATAATTACGGTTTTCATTAATTATACATGTGTTTATTTATCAAACATTCTAGTGAGGCTCCTGGCAATGACATGCGGATACCCATTCGGCTCAGACTTGGAAGTTTTATAAAACTCAACTCATTGTTTTGGATTTTAGGAATTCAAATTGATTGAAAAGAAGCAGAAGCTATGGTACGTAGCCTTTTTACTTAAACCTTTCCAAGCTCGACTTTCACATTGTCAATATGTTTCAGCCTCTAGTGGCATCTGCTTTTTCCTGGCCTGCAGCTGCAAATATCCATTCGGCCTCAACCTTCAAAAATGAATAAAAACCATGTAACAGTGTAGTCAACTTCAAAAAATCTACATTTTGACTAAAATGCATATGATACAACCCTATAATACACAATTTAAAGATCCACTTACTCAATGTACTGATGCACCAGCCTAGCTCTCCCTGCACTGGCCTGCGCCTACCCCATGCATTCGGCTCAACCTCCAAGGTTCTACAGTAGTAGTATATAACTGTGTACTCATTTTCGGGACCCATACTCAGGGATATTGATTGCATCCGTGATAGCCTTTAACTTAAAACCTTTTTCAGGCTCCACTTTCACAATCAAACAGATATATAAAAGGTATGATTGTGATAGAAAATGTAGGCAATGAGTTTCATATTTATAGCAAAAAGCGATGAAACATAATAAAGGACTTTGATATATATATTTTGTTGGATTATTATCAAGAGAATAAGTTAAAGTTTCTTTCATTTTGTGCCTCATGAAAAACAAAACTACGTACCCACTTTGCTTAATTTCAGGAATAATTCCTAAACTTATGAAGTATTCAGAATCTACAATATGGCAGTTAATAAGTATATATATGAAATACTAGTATATATAAATTCTTGCTTATCGAAATGAGAGTTCAAATTGAAATATAAAATCGACAAATTAAATTAATAATGTTCAAGTGTCTTAGAACCTTAACTTGTGTGACAAAAAAGTTAAAAGAAATAACTAAATGAAACTCTAATTATTTCCTGATGGAGGAAGTCTCATGATTAAGATATTTTAAGCTTTTTCCCTTTCCATCGGGAATTGTTCAAGGAAAATAATTTCATCATCATTCATATTACAGTAAGTTATATAATGATGAACTGCTAACCATGGCAATTAATAGTGTATTGCATTTTTGCATGCTTATTTTTGTAATACAATTTCATCATATTATATATATATATAGGGTTATATATATGCACACCTAGTACATAATCGCGACGGTCGTCGACCAGAAAAGCTATAGCGATGGGTGACCGTCGTTATAGTCCAAAAAAATCGTCGACGACTGTGTACTAGTTGTGTATATACATTTTTTTCATATATATATATATATATATATATATATATGTGGACCACTTTTTCCTAATAAGAAGCTTGAAGATCATCACTATATACTGCAGTTTCAGTATCTTTTTCAATACAATGGTTAAAGCATTCTTATAATGAGAGGAAAAAAAATCACGTAATAAGAGAGAGACACTCCAGTACCCACAATTTCAGTGTCATTTAATTCATGCCAGTGCCCTTATAAAGGAAAGACATGTATTATATTTAGTTTGTAACTGTCCAGCATCCTCCATTGACCATTGTACGTGTGTGTGTGTATATATATATATATATATTAAAAAATAATATATATATATATAAAGGAAAGACATGTATTATATTTAGTTTGTAACTGTCCAGCATCCTCCATTGACCATTGTACGTGTGTGTGTATATATATATATATATATATATATATATATATATATATATATTAAAAATTGTGGAAGTATCCACAAATTAATTAATATGAAATCTAGCTAGCTAGTTCAATCAAAGAAAATTAATAGAATATATATACTAACATTTCCTATTCAACAAGGCCACAAAAAGAGGGGGTGCATGGAGATAATCAAATACTTGGAATATTATTACCTTATAACAAAACATATATCTTTAGAATAAACATCAAAAACTAATTGTTTGTTATCATTTTCTTTCATTGTGCAAGTTTCTTTGCAATGCATACTTGCAGCTGCAAGATGATAATCTAAGATCACCTTGACACCTTCATATATATATATATATATATATATATATATATATATTACTACGTCTTCTCTAATATTTTAAATATAGCTAGCTAGGGAACCCCTTCTATCCAAATTAACCATGCATTCACACTACATCCAATTAAAGGGTTGAAATTAAAAGTAACGTATCCTTAATTAAACTATGTGTTGGTCAAATTAATCTTTCTCAACATCTATACATAAACGTTAGCTTATCAAGAAGACATAAAAAACACACTTCGAATTGTTGATTAATCGTCAGAGATGGTTTAGAATCAATAGTTCAACTCACTTAATTTATGACGAAGCGAGTAATATATGTAGTACTGTAGGCCGAGAATTTTGAAATGTTTGTGTTGAAAGTATAGTAAAGGCAAACACTTTATATAAGCGTTTAAGGCCCTCTAGAGAAACTCGGGACGGGGGACGGGGGGCGGGAGGCGGGAGGCGGGAGGCGGGAGGGGGGGTGGTAAGTTACAGTGCAGTACTGAACAAAAAAATACCTAGGGTTTTTAAAAAGAAGAGCTAGCTAGCTCATTAATTCTTGATTCTAGCTAGACAGACAATTAAACCGCTGATTAACTTACCTCACTTTCTCCATCACATTTACTGCTCTCTCTCTCTCTAAAACTACTACTAACAATGAAGAGAGAAGAGAGAAGAGAGAAGAGAGAAGAGAGAAAAATAATAAGGGTACATGAACTCTTATCTATTTGTTGTGGGTTGTTGCCTCGAAAAGGAGCTATAAGGTTCAGAGGGTAGCCAGTGCACGTGTAACCCAGTATCCAATGCTCATTGTCTGATATATATGCTCTCTGAAAAAAGAAAAGAAAAGAAAAGAAGAGATCATTCATTATATATACACAAGAAAGAATGCCTTGTTGAAGCCCATACCTTTCTGTTCATGCATCACCCTTTGACACCGTACCAAATTGACTGACACTATACTTTCATCTATTCACCTTTTTGCACCAGCTAGTACTCAATAATAATGTTATATTAGTAATTATATATGTAGAAAAGTTTGTCAAGGAGAATTTGGAGTAGGTGTGATGATGGTGTTGGAACAAAAACATGGTCTTTTATTTCGGTTAAATTAAATTACATTTTGAAAGAGATGTAGTGCCTGGATATTTCATGCCTGGACATTGCCCTCTACAAGAATAGTAATAATAAATAGGTTAAAAGAACTTTATAAAAATTAAAAAAAAAACATATAATTACCCAAAATTCCAATGTACTATATATATATATATATGAGGGTTTTTTTTTTTTGGGGGGTGGGGGGGCTGTAGTTGAGTTTTAGAAGGGTGAATAATGTACCCAAAATAGGAAACTTGCACAAACAACCATACATACAAAAAATACCCTAAGAAATAGGTGGGTTTGTACTTGTGCAAGGAGTGAAATGAAATAATTAGCAGACAAGTTACAGAGAAGAGAGAGAGAGAGAGAGAGAGAGAGAGAGAGGAGACAAGTTACCAGAGCTGCAACCAAAAGAAATGAAGAGAGAGAGGAGCTAGCTAGAGAATTGCAAGAGTAAAATAACGCCAACAAAAAATTCACAAGTTTTGTACACGAAGACTATTAATAGTAACAAGATAATAATAAACATAACTTACTAATTAACCCAAAAAGATGAAGAAATTAATGTTAAATGGTCATAGCCAAAGTAAACTTGAATCACCAAAGATTTCTCTCTTTGCTAATAAGGAGGTCTAGCCCCTCCCCAATATGCTTCATTTGGTAATTGGACTGAATTTAGTAGATTTGGAGGTAACCCATGAAAGAGAGATGTGTTAGGGTCAGCCATAAGTTGTTGTTGTTGTTGCTGCTGTTGTCCAATTACTCCAGGCGATCCTAGGGTTCCGCTTCCCGATACCGGGACCGGCGACTCTTCGTCCTCTAGTGGAAGCCTCTCGTAAGCCGCATTCCCAAAAGATGCTGCCATAATTACCACCGGGCCGGACGCGACAAGCTGCCCCACCACGCTCCCTCCGACTACTTGTCCTTGACCGCCCGCTAAATAAATGGTGAGTCCTGATGCAGCGGGCGGGGCCGGAGGGGGCAAAAAGGAGCCCGAAAGAGAGAGAATTTCAAATCTTCCATGCAAGGTAACAACAGCACCCGGTGTGGCTGGTTGCCTTAGAGTAACATTAGTGACAGTTCCGCTTCCACTTAAAATGCAAACGCCTCTTTGTCTTCTGATGGCAAAAGTGGAAATACTGTCCTGGATATCACAACCGTTTGCGATTTCCATGACATGGGACCGCAACGCGTTGGCGCTGTCCCGTGTGATTATGATGGGTGGTTTGGCCTTGTTTTTTGAACCGGCTGGTCGGCCTCGCGGTTTTCTATTGCCTTCATGACTTTCTGATCCGGTAATCGACACTAATTCTTTCCCTTCAATTGTGTTGTTGTTATTGTCATCGCGTTCGCGCTTTAGGCCGCGGTTGAGGCTGCTTACGCTTTGTTCATCTTCGGAATTTTGTTGCTGTTGCTGCTGTTGTTGAAATTGAAGGGGGTGGTGATGCATCTGAGTGTGAAAAGGAGATGACAACGGACGCCCATGAGCTGTTACTTGATCCATCTTTTCGCTCCAAGATCGAGAAATTAGAAAGAGATCGAGAGAAAAAAAGGGTATTTTTTTTGTCGTTGTGTGGGTGTTTGATGAATGAAATGATAGCACAGCACTAACCTTCACCAGCAAACAGGAGAAATGAAATTTCTACAAAGTTTTGAGCTGAAGAAATTAGCCATATTTTCTTTATGTAACCTCAAAAGTGAAGATATATAGCTAGGGTGATCTATATATTTGTTTGGATAATCAGATTAATTCTTCTCTTTTGTTTGATGTTGGTGAAGGTTTGGGAGAAAATAAAAAAAGAGGGAGGGAGGGAGAGAGAGAGAGGGGTGAGGGTTTTTTTTTTGGTGTTTTCATGTTGGGTTTAGTCTGATTAGTGTATGTTTGGGTTTGGGTTTGGTCAGGGGAGAGAGGATCGATTTGGATGGATGATGGGTTTAGTTCTGGTTAGCCAGCGTGCGCATGGGCGGTGGGTGTGGGTCCCTTTTTCTTTCTCTCTCTTCCACGTTCTCTCTCTAGCTTTTCTTTCCCTCTCTCAATCTCGGATTTGATTTCAAACGAGTTTATTCTGATCGATATATAAAAATAAATTATATATGTATCCAAATTTCTATATGATTGACTAGCTAAACACCTCGATCTCCGTTCTCAACTAGTAGAAGGCTAAATTTAGCCTTCTCATATAAATTCATATTGCTTTCCATATGCTAGCTAGCTACCTCTAAATCTCATCAGCTTCTCACCTTTCTCCTACGCCCCTTTCTTGGAGATTTTTAGCAATAAAAAAATAATGAAAAGAAATGGGGAGGTTAATTAAGGGAGTGATTGACATGAAATTAACTTAATTTAGTCAATTGATCAATACAGTGTTGACACGCATGCAGGTCGAGAAGTGTTGTATTGATCAATTGACTAACTTAACATGAAATTAACTTCATAATAATCGGATCTCGTAATTAAAGAGAAGTCAGTAATGTTATGCAACTCCTCCTCACATAAGTATCTATCTATAATCAATATATATGGTATTCATCATTAACTCCAAAACTTTATCCATACATGGTGATGAACCATGCAATCTTGTTTTGGGAAATAAACAAAGTGAAAGTCAAAAGCGTAATTAATATTTGGAGATCATCAGAGTAGTAGTAAATTAATAAAGACAAAAGTGTATGTGATTGTGGGATTTGTTCGATCTGAGTTCCCCTAAAACACGCACTACTTTTTGTTATAACGTCCGAGGGAGGTATATATATAGTAGGTAGGAGTAGTTTATTATTGCTTGAATTAACAAGTAAAAACTTCATATATATTCCAAAAAAATGTTAAATAACAAGACAAATTTTGTAAAAACAAGTATCGATGGGTTATACGTTACGATGAACTGGTTTTACACAAAAATATTCTTAAATTTATTTGAGCATCATACACTCCATAAACGGTTGGTTAAATGAACAAGCACTTAGATTCAAATTCTATCTAGCAGATCCATCTGTGATAGTGAAAGAGGGGGAAAGTGAACGAAAAGAAGGGGGGAAGGGGGGAAGGGGGGAAGGGGGGGGGGGGGGGGGGGAGAAAAAAGGGAGAGAGTGAAAATTTAGTTTCCTCTCCCCCCTTAAGACATGGTCTGATGAAGCTGACCCCATTGTTTGGATATTGGGTCCTCACTGCTCTAGCTCCAATTTCCCATAGACCCACATGCCCCCCAATGCAGCTGCTCTCCCCTCCCACCCTTGACCAACGTTACGTTTGTAAATTAAATTATGTGTGCTTAGAAATAATATTTATAATACGAGCAAAATTCTCAATTGTGTTTGTCTTAATTCAAACACACAGCAAAATATTTCTACCAAATATGCCCATAAAAATTAAACAATATATTAAATATGCAAAAACAATAAATAAACAGTAAATTTGAATGCAAAAACAATAAATTGAAATAATTATGCACAATTAATTAACAAATTAATTTCTTTAACTATATCCATGCCAGTCAGTATAGACTATATAAATTTGCAGCTACATGATCTTTCTCATATAAAAAAGAGCCGAATTCTAGCTAGTTGTATATTTTAGTTATATCAACATGCTATTATATATATATATCCATTACTTTCTTTAATTAGTATTAGAAATATATGAATTAAAATAGATATATTAGTATATATTATGTGCCTATGCTCTACAATTAGCTAGGAAGTTTATATTCCTACAAGAAAGGAAAGAATATAATTGGAGTAATATATATATATATATATATATATATATATATATATATATATATATAATCAGGTAGATGAATAAAGAAATAATTAGATAAAATAAACAGTCCTTCGTCATCCAAATGAGAAAAGACCAACAGAAACCAATCCTGCTAGCATGCAGTACAAGTACTTAATTAATAGTCCGATCGAGTAGAAATCAGACTTGGGGTTGAGTATCCAATGATTAATTGTACTTATCATTTAGAAATGAAAAGTAGTAGCTAGTATATTTTTTATGCATTAGCATATATATATATATAGATAGAAAAATCTATCAAATAAATTAATAGAACAAAGGTAAATAGTGAAAACAAGGTTACGGCAAGTCAAAGAGATCAGGAATTAATGGAACTGAGAAACATCTATATATCTATATATATATATATATATATATATATATATAACTGATGACTTCATCCTTGTAGTAATTTTTTAATTCAATCTATATCATGTATAGAATTAAACTAGCAGGGCATGTTGGTTCACAATAATAATAGTTATAATAATAATAATAATAATAATAGAGTAAATAATAATAAAGAAACATGAATTTCTATATAATTTAATGCATTCGTATTTTTGCACAAAAAATGTGGCATTTTAGGTAAATAAAAATTGTTGGTCAATTTTTTTACTACTTTCTAATCTTATTTGTGTTTTTAGTAATTTCTTTGCAATTTTCATATTAGGGTTTTTGGCATGTTTTACAAAATTTAAAATTATGTTTTAGTTAGCCTTAAATATAACACGTATTAGGGTTAGTTAATTATTTTCAATCTCTTAACAATCTTTTTAAATTCTACTCATTAATTCTTTCTTTCTCCCATGGTGACGAAATTATTTTAAAAAATAATCGTTATAATCGATTCGTGTTTGATTCGTTTTTTTTGTTGGCCGAAAAAGAGACGTGTATATATATATATATATATATATATATATACATATGCATGTATTCATGATATAATTAATATAATTGCGGTCAATCTTGAAACGTCGTGGTCGCCATATACCACTGGAGTTGTCTGTGTTTGTTTGGGGATGTTTCCAACGTTTGCTTCACAACCATCTGCACGTGTATGCATCATGCACCCACTCTCTCTCCTCTCGCTCCGTTTTGAAATTACAGATACATTTTAGTATTAACGATAAAAATTAAATTAATATTAATTTTTACAAAATTTCTCTCACTTGAATTTGGATCCTATCTATTATTCTCATAATATGAGAGAAATTAATCTCGTAAAGCTATTGCATGCAAATTTATCGATTGATATTTTTTTTCAAATTAATTTTAAACAAATATGTAACAATGGCGATATAATAATTAATACATCATGTGTTAAAATTTCATGTGATATTATAATTTAAAAATATATATATATATATATATATATATATAATTTTGAAAAGGAAGAAGTATATATATGTATATTTTTGTCTGTGTGTTAATTATATATACGTAGGCATTGGTTATAATTTTGTATATATTGCATTGGTTATAGTAGTAGTAAATGTTGTACTAACAAGTTCTACAATAAATTTTTATTACATTAATTCATAAAATATTTAATATAACAAATATAATAAAAACTATAGAACTAACCATGACAATTTCACCATAATTGAATCCACATATTATATATTTCTGTCTCCTACTATATATATATATATATATATATATATATATATATATATATATATATATATTTGAGGCATGCACGGAATATTCTGGCTGCATGCCTGTGGGTGGATTTGATGATGGGCTACTAATTACTGATCATCTGTGACTGTCTGTGCTGTAGTATATCTCTGGTTGCTTTCCATTGAAGTGCGGATTTCCTCCCTGGTTCCAAGGGAAGTTAGGTTTATATATAAGCTAGATGTTACCACAGCTTCAAACAAACACTAGCTAGCTAGCTAGCGATAGATATATATATATATATATATATATATATATATATATATATATATGTTTCGGTTAGAGAGCAGATTTGGTTATTAATCTGAGAGTTTTTTAGAGACGGATCGTGTCAGTCGTAAAAAACTTATAACGAAGCGATGTTGCATGGCTTTGGCGAATACTGATAATTCGTCGTTAAAGCTCTATTCATTAATCTTAACCAAATCAGATTAAAAATCTACTGCATATATATATATATATATATATATAATAATGCATGTGTCTCCATTCACATCATAAGTGTAAAGCTAGCCTAGAGACTTGGTTCGTTCTCTCTAAATGATCCATTCCTCCTAGCTACTCCAATCCACAAATAGATTGGCTTATACTCCAATCACATCATACCAAAAATGACATGTCATATATATTCAATAATGATTTAGGGTCAATTAATGACTTGTCCTAGATAGCTAGCTTAATTCTCACCATTCTTCTTCCACTCTTGTCTTAGTATAATTGTTTTCTCCTATATAAAATTTCTAATTATCGAGTTGAGCTCGAGTTAACCCTATTTTATTAAGAATATTCGTAGATAATTAAAAATTAATTAATTATAAATGACATTTATGCATAATTAATGCAGTAGGATTTTCTTTTCATTTATCGTCTTCAAACCAAAGTTGGCTTGAAAAAAATATATTTACTAGCTCCATGAATAATATATATATATATATATATATATACACACACACACGGAGAGTACTATCAAGTGCATATCCCTTTATTTATACATTTAACGACGAATGAATGAAGCGACGATTCTCATTCATCACATATATATCGTAGAATCGCTGTAAAGCTTTTTTTATCGACGCATCGAATCGTCGTCATAACATATAAACCGTTTATTTATTTATTTGTTCTATAAAGAATGATCAAACCGTCACCTACCCATCGCTAAAGGGTCTTTGAAGTTGTATGTAAAATAAATGAGTATGCATCAAAAACGGACTATATATATATATATAACCAACTAACTTAATTCATCACTGGTGGAGGTAATTAGTAATTATGTAGGTGGGTACAACCACAAATGAGTAGTAGTAGTTGTAGTAACCTTGAAGAGGGACAAATGAAAGGGTTTTGACCATTGCATTGTGAAACAAGGGGGTGTTAGTGGTTCGAGAAACCAGAGGGAATGCGCTTGATTGTGAACAAGCGTGGCTCTCCTCCCCTTGTCCACCTGACACAATTAAGCACGAGTGCCCAGCCCAGCGCCCTCACCACATCTTTTAATTAATTAATTAGATTTGCCACACACACACACACACACACACACACACACATATATATATATATAGATAGATAGATAGTAGTTTATATATATTTTTTTCCTTTTTGCCTCCAAGCAATCCTATGATCAATCTTCCTTGTTTTGACTTTGTATTTTTCCTTTCTTTTTCTGTTTTATGTTTTATAAAAGAATGATGAAACATGCATGTTGGGTTCAAAGTGTATATATATATATATTTATATATATAAAAAAATATCCCTAGCTATAAAAATTAATGTCATTCCTTTAGAAGTTGAATCTCTTATATATATATATATATATAGAGAGAGAGAGAGAGAGAGAGAGAGAGAGAACCTGCAATCTTAAAGCTAATAGTTATCTCGTGTGTTTTTGAGATTAGCATTCTCTATAGGACCATCATGTCTTTGATATAACTTTTAAGGGCACGGGAGGTGAAATTAGATAGATGTTTCTGCGTAAGCTGTCCCTCAAAATAATTACATATACTATTTAATTATTATTTTTTAATTTGCAAGTTAAATGGAGAAAAGATTACTCCATTTAGTATAAGATATATATATGGACCATATTAATTATGGCCTAAAACATATCCAATTTATATGTCTGTCACCTGAAGTTTGATTTGAAAGCTGGGATAGAACCTGATGCCTCCATTAACTAGCTCCATACTGAATAACTCATGCTTGATGCTTGACACAACTTTATGGCACTAGGGCTTATAAAACTATGCATGGAGTATATAAAACACAAACACATGTTATGCACTATGTTGTAAATGCACTTTAACTAATGATATTGCATTAATTACATCTCCCTTCCCAACACTGAGCATTATGGTTAGGTCCAACCTCACTAATGATATAGTATAATTAAATACTTCCTCCTCTGTTCCTTTTTATTTGATGTTTTAGAAAAAAATATAAAAATTAAAAATTATAATTAATATTTTGTTTGATTAATTTAAATGAGTATAAAATTTAAATATTACTATTTAAAATTTATTGAAAAGATGAAAGATAAACAACTTACTATTTGTTGATGTAATTAAGGATAATATGGTAAATTAAGTCATTAATATTTTTTGAAATCTACAAACGACAAATAAAAAGAAACAAATTTCATTCACTGAAAAACAAAATAGTAATAGTAATATAATTTCACTTACTATTTGTTGATGTTTTGTTTGATTGACCAAAATAGTAATAAAATCTCTTCTAAAATTCATTGAAAAGGATGAAAGAGAAACAAATTTAAATTAATATTTAATGTAAGAATAATATGAAAAATTAAGTCATTAATACTTCTTTAAAATTTACCCATGACAAATAAAAAGAAACTGAAGGAGTAATCAGTAAGTAATTATCTATATTCATCAACTTGGTTTTGGATTATATATGAAAACTAAAAAATATAGACATCTCTACAAACAGAATTAATTAATGCAGATATATATTGCTATTATTATCCTTAATATTTCCTTTGAGCTTATCATCTCATAATATATATATATATATATACACACAGAACCGATCAAGTGAGGGTTCCCTTACTTTGTTAAAATGCGGACTTTTTTTTTTGTTTTTTTTTAAAACAACTAAATTTTTTTTTTAATATTTTATTGAATTGGAATTTTTCCATAATACAATGTTTTGGGTGTGATTTGGATACCTATACCAAAAAATATATATACATGATCTGCATTGCATCGTACATACATTTTTGTTATATGTATCCAAATCACATCCAAAACATCAGATATGAAAAAATTTCGCCCATAAAATATTAAACTTTTTTTTTAGTTGTTTTAAAAAAAACCAAAAAAAAAAGTCTGCATTTTAACAAAAAAAATAGCCTTGTTTTACAGAACTTAGGACCTATATATATATATATATATATATATATATATATATATATATAATCAAATAAAATGATATATAATATATACTACTACTACTACATAGAATGTGGTTTCAAATGGGATAAAGAAGAATCTAAATGTCAGGGCTCTCCTCTCCGGCATAACCGGCCATCCTCCTCCTTGTTCTTGTCTTCATGTTATTATGTACTTCCCTCTCATGAGATGAAACTTGCCATATATATTTTCAGACGATCATTTTGTGAAACTCTTTCGTATATAAATTAAAATTGTATTATAATTTTTTTTTTATATTTTTATAATATATTTTCGCATGCAGGATATATATATATCTCTTTCACATAATATAGAATTAATACGAAGGAATGAAAATATCATTTTCTTAAAAAATATTAGATTACTTACTTCGTTTATATAATATGCTTTTAGTTAAGGGTGTAAATGAGTTGAACCAAAGCGAATAGAGGGTTGATCGAATTTAACTCGAATTCGTATTGTATTTGAAAAATTCTACACAGATTCTACTTGATTCGAATATTTATTACTAGAATTCGATCCGACTCGGATCGAATTATATTCAAACTACTCGCGATCTTCAATTTCAAGTTCGAATTCAAGTTTTCACATAATAACTAGCTTTATAATAAATATAATTATAAATTAAATTTGTTATTTTACTTAGAAATGAGAAAATATATTTACTATTACACTTTATAAATATAAAATCACAATTAAATTAAAATTAAAAACAAAGCAAAATAATAATAATTAATTATCCTAATTTTATATATTATAAGAGAATGCAATATCAAGTATTTAATCGAATCTGTATCAATCGAGTATGTATCGAAACACAATCGAGAATTCGAGTAGTTTAAATATTAAACGAGTCGAGTATAATCTTGCTCAAATTCTACTTATATTTTTATTCAAACTATTTTTTATACTAAGATTTGGATCATATTAATTATTAACAAATCCAAATTTTACTTGTATTTTTTCGAATCGAACACAAATCAAATCCAAACTATTTGACTTTTACAGTATTACTACTTTTTAGTAGCAAAAAGATTTGGTAATAATGCAACAAACTCTCTTTAATTATCTCTCTTTCACTTGCACTTAAGAAAAGAAGGGAAAATTAAGGGCATATATAAACACAAAATAATGCAGTGTCTTGTAATAATACAAGAAGCCATCATTTTCGGGGTGGTCAATGCTGAACCCACCACCTTCCTAGGAACTGAAATTCATGCATGTCCTCGTCACCAATAATAACTCCTCTGGAAATCAGCCAATTCATCATTTATTATTATGCCCTACAAGTCTTTCACAATAATTTTATTTTTGTTGCTGATGAATTATTTTTTTAATCAAAAAGTTCAATAGATTGATCAAATATATGAAAATTATAATTCCTTTGTAACAATAAAAGAATTAAAATAATAATTCTTTTAAACAAATAATAGATGATTAAAAAGTACACTAATTGCTATAATTAGTGAACATTTTACAATCAGGCTTGGTCTAGCTGTCTGTCCCTAAATTAGAACCGCATTGTACGATACTCCTTTTGTTCCTAAAAGATTGTCGTTTAAGGTTAATGCACACGGATTAAGAAATATAATTAATATTTAGCGAAAATACTATACTACCCTTATTAATTGTCTCAACCAATTATTCTCCTCCCAATGTTTTTTATTCAATTCAACCAATTACTTCTTATTCAACCAATTACAACTTGGATTATAGCATTAAATTGAATAAGAATCATTGGGAAGGGAAGAAAACTTTAAATAGAATAAAGTTTTAAATAAGGGTAAAATAGAAAAAAAAATAGTTAATGTGTATTGATAAACTCAAAACGACAATCTTTTTAGAACAAAAATTACTTCCTAAAACGACAATCTTTTAAGAACAGAGGGAGTACATTTTAGTCCATAATATATATGTAATCTCATGCATGGTTCATATTAAGACAAGATTGAAAATGAATCCGAGTAAATCCGGTTCGAGATCGACTCAAAAGATTCGAGTGAGATTCGGATTCAATATTTAAATAAATCGAATTTGAATCCATTTTAATATTCGAACACTTATACAAGTCGAATATGAGTTGCTTATACTGTTCACTCATTTAGAATATCGAATTTTCCTTATGTATCTCACTGATCCATACTACTACTTTATTTAGTTAATATATATACTACATATTTAGCAATTAAGTTCTTCATATACTTTGAAAAGTGGAAGGGATTTATTTATATATATATATATATATATATATATATGTTTTCCGTACATGTTCATCAATTGATTCAAGAATCAAGAGTAAGAGTGATAATATCATCTCATTAATTTTTTTACAAAGCTAGAGATCTAGTATGAAGAGTTCAAATATAAATTATTCCAAATAGTTGACGTACTTAATTTTATCTACATTATCATAATATAATGATCCAATTTTGATTCGTGTATGTCTCAAATTAATACTCGCGAATTACTCGACTAAAAAACGAATCGAGTCAAACTCGAGTACAATTAAATGAATCGAATTTAAATATGAACAAATATTGTAAAATTATATTCAAATTCGAGTACGAATTTGAGTATTCGACTCGAGATAAAATATTTTAGCCTTGTATTAAAAAACATAACAAAGTACAACTTAAATTCACACCACCATGCATTATCTCACTAATGGAGAATAATATGTCTTGGCGCCTTAATTCACAAATTTATTGCTGGTCCAAGCTAATTAATTCTAACAAAGAGAAAATGTAAAAATTAAAATATATTTATCAAACTTGACCATCTATCATGATTAAGTGATCATAAGACATATAATTAACTTGCTCCAGCATTATATATTGTCTGTTTTATTTTTAATTAATTATTAGGGCAGGTTGAGAATGACATGATGTAGCTAATTGATATTATTGTTGACTTCTAATATGATGGATATGTTTCAATAACCAAATACTCTCTCCGTAGAAGTTTTTTTGTCACTTAATATATGAAGTTTTAAAATTTCAAATAAGCATTAATTGTTTAATTTTTAATATCACCTCAAGTATTAAATATAATTTTGTTTCTCTCACTATTTTTTGTCTAATAAATAACAATCTCTTTTTTCAATACAAAAACAATATGTACATTTGATATTATATTTAATACTATATAATTATTTAATTAATACTTTATACACAACTCTAAAAAATTTTATATTAAAGGACAGAGGAAGTAGAATAATTAATTAATCAATCATCTATATATAATATTTATTGTTATATACAGTTGAAAAGTCTATTTCATTTTGAATGGCAATTTGGATCTTTTCCTATAACAAGCCAAAACAAGACAGTTTGAATGTTTCAATAGAAGTATATATATATATATATATATATATATATATATATATATATATATATATATATAAAATCCGTTTATTGTGTATACTTTTTTATTTTATATACCTGCTCACTACGCATCTTTTAATGACGTAGGGATTGCGGTTTGAGACGTCGTTATAGATTAATAAATAAACGATTTATATGTTATGACAATAATTTAATGTGTCGTTAAAAATTAAGACGACGATTTTTTAATATACATATCAAGTTAAATTTAAATTCTAGCTAAGCATACCAAGTTATAAGGTTTAGGGATTAAAACCATTTTATATTGAATAAAAGGATTAATGTGTGAAGAAATTAACTAGTAGCTAATGCATGGGGTCTTCAAGGGCTTAGAAAACTTTCTATTATTTTAATATATATTGTGCTTATCTTAATAAAAAAACAACCCTTTTTAATTAATAAACTAATTATTACCTTAATTAATTAATCTTTGGATGGCTATGGACCACCTGAAAGAAAGAGAAATTAAATAGCTAATAGGATTAGCTTCATGTGATGATCGAGCATTCATCTCTCTCTCTCTCTCTCTCTCTCTCTATATATATATATATATATATATATATATATATATATATATGCCTTTGAATCTAGCTAGCTAGCATGTTCTCATTTTCTTGGAAGCCACTTTTTATTGGAATTAAGTGGCTTTAAAAAAAATTAACCCTAAATTGATTAATTATCTGTCAAGTTGAATTAAATTAAAGCAAATTGCATCGGTGTTACAAATTTTATAAAAAATTAATCAACCGACCAAAATTTAGGTCATCACGTGATCGATGGCGATAGGGTTTTGGAATCGTTCTTAATTAGTCACCCCTCCACTTGCTTAACCATCTTTTTTCGAATTAAAAATGCTAATATATTTTGCTAATTAGCATTAATTATGTCAACGGTTTCTTTTCACATTGATTGATTGATTAATGCGGAATTTGTACATAAACCCTAATTTGTTTTCTCCACCAAACTTAATATTTTAAGGGGATTTGTTCCCTTTCATCTTTCTTAATTAGAGCATCTAATTAATATATATATATATATATATATATATATATATATATATAGTTGAATGAAGCATCTATAATTAAGGGTACGTGTAAATGAAACTCAGATTTGGTTCAGCAAATTTATTGAGTATAAAAAAAGGTTTGATTGGAGCTCATTTAACTACTAAATCGAGTACGATCTCGAATTGAGTCCGAACTGTTTGAATTTTTCAAACAAAATATAATATGATCCGAGTATCTATAGAAAATTATAATTTGAAGAGGTTCGAGTAATTTATTAAATTTTAAAATTTATTTATATTTGAATCATTTATATTTCGAGTCGAGCTCGAATCAAATTTTAATCAAACGGGCTGAGTATGAATCGAATCCGAACAGTTTGCTCATCATTGTACAACCTTATCTGTCATGGAGAATAAGGTTCTAGCTGAAATGTTATCCCAAATATAGTTAATTACATGTGTTATCCCAAAAAAATAATATAAACAAAAAGGATAACTGAAAAAAGTTGTGCCTTTGATCGAAGTGGACAAGTAAAAACAAAGCCAAATCAGTACCCAAGATAAAGTTAACTATATATATATATTAAAAAGAAATTTGATTGAATTAGGCTGCATTAATTTAATTAAGACATATTTCTATTCAAGAAAGATTAACAAAGAAAATAAATTAATTAATTATTATGTCAGTACTACTTTGTATATGAATTAAGTACTTAAGTAAAGCTGATTAACGTCCTTGCTAGCTAGTACATGTCAATTACTATACTACTAATTAATATGTTGAGCGAAAAGTAAAAATTAAGTTCCTACCTATTTGGAAGTGCGCACTGATTATATATCATTGCAAGAACATTCAACAATAGTTTAAGGAGAAAGAGTAATTTTTAAGAACTTCAAATAAAAATAAAATAAACAGCAACAGAGATTATATATATATATATATAATATATACTTGATTATCTTCATAGATTCGATGGCCTAATAAAAATTAATTTGGTTAATTTTTAAGCCATTAATTTAATTAGAGCAAAGAAAACAAAATGATTGCGATTAACAAGTTTATCGCGCTAAAATAATGTAGTACTTTCAAGTTGTTATTAAGGAAATAATTGTATAACATTAAATATAATATCAATTGTTTATATTGTTGCAAGTGCACAACGTCTATTGTAAATTTGACAAGTGCAGGTCGAACCACGGAGACTGGATCAATTTTTTAATATATCCTTAATTAATAATTTAGGCAAATTAGAAACACAAATGGTAAAAAAGATTTATTAACTAAATTATGTAAACTATTAGTAATTAATAACGGAAACTATTAATAAGAAAAGATATATAGGAATGGGAATCTACCAAATATTAACATAATAAATAATTTCTTATTTTCTAAATTAATTCTTAAATTATTTTCCATTCTTTTTAAAAATAATGATTCATATAATTAATATGGACAATTATAAATTATGAAAAATCCACAGATTATCTATAACTTATCAAAACATCGCAATCAATATAAGAATCATATGCAATTTATGCGAAGGAAAAACATGAATGCGAAAATAATTAGGCATTAATTTCGGAACGAAAAGAGAATATTATTATGAAATACCTAATTTCATCATCATCCTAGGTATTAGAAATTTAGCTAGTCATGAAATTAAAAGCAAAAACAAATAATATTAGTACTACTATTTGCATGAAAAAAGAACAATAATTAAAAAAAAAATTTCTATTATATCAATAAAAGAAAGTTACAAGTACTCTCTGACAGTAATACCACACATGATTGGGATAATAGAAAAGACAAAAGCTCTAAATATATTACTCCATTCTACACCAACGAAAAACTAAGGAAAAGAAAATAACAAGTGGTGCCCCCTCTCTCTAAAACAAGAGGCCTATTTATAGGAAAAATAAATTTGTGCCCTAATTTAGGTTAATCGAACTTGAACAGTTTTGTTCCCTTTTTTTTCTCTTAATTCTTTCCTTCTTGACTTCAATTTCTATATGGTAATCCTCCAAGAGTCATTTTTCATCTTTAAAAGTTAGATATAAATCTTTTATTTGCTCCCTAAGAAAAATAAATGTTATTATTTTCTACAAAACAAAATAAAATATATTAGTTAAATAAAATAAGCATATACTAAAAAATATGGGAATATTAAAATGTATTAATTACGTGTTTATCAATTGTTTTTGTATTGGAAAAAGAAAGTGTTATTTATTTGGTCAAAAATAGTGAGAGAACCAAAATTATACTAGTACTTAAGGCTGTAAAATGAATAAACAGTTCGGGCTCGATTCGTACTTGCTCGACTAAAAGATCGATTCAAGCTTAACTCGAAATATAAATGAGTCAAATATGAGCAAATTAAATTTTAAAATTTGATAAATTACTCGAACCTCCTCAAATTGCAATTTTCTATTGATTCTCATATCATATTCGTTCGAAAATTTCAAACTGCTCGGGCTCGATTCGAAATCGTATTCGACTCGATAGCTAAATGAGCCTCAATCAAACCTTATTTCATACTCGATAAATTTTGTGAACTAAATCTAAGCAACTCAATACTCGGCTCGACTCAATTCATTTACACTCTTATTAGTACTATTTAATATTTGGGATAATATTAAAAACTAAGCCATTAATGTTTACTTAAAATTCTCAAACGATATATATTATGAGATAAAAACGATTTGTATTAAGTAACAGATAAAGTAGATGAGTAATGTATAAACTGAAGATTATGTACTTAGTTTTGATCATTACTCGAGAACTTTAAATAAATGGATTGATTAAACAATTTACTTAGAAACTTGACAAGTGCATTGACATTATTATCCTTTTTGATAAAGTTTCATCACATATAATGATAAAAGGTCACGCCTTCTGCAGTATTCAAATTCTGCATGCATGTTTAAGCTCAATGAACAACATGCATAAACAAATAAAAGTATAATCAAGCTCAGAATGTACTAAAAATTAAAACAATGAATTAATGTACTAAAACCAGGGTTTTTATGTATTGTACTTTTTAAGTTTCACAACACTACTTGTCTTAATTAGTTTGTACGTATATATTGAATTTGATATTTTGGTTGAGTGGGAATTTTCAAACAATTAATTTGTTTGCAAGTATATATATATATATATATATATATATATATATATATATATGGTAAAAGGTATCTTAGATTGACTTCAGATAAATTATTTTAATTAGGTAACTTCTAAACTTCTAATACAATATTATATATTTGATCATCGTTAAGTTAATAATGTAATAAAAAACGTGTAAAAATATGAGATTTTATAAAATTTTGTTTGATTTGAGGTTATGCATCAATAACTTTATAACAATAAAAGTTATTAAAATATGATCTATTGAAATATATATACTCCCTCCAGTCAAAGGATGATATATAGATATCAAGTACAATTTTCACACAAATTAAGATAGTGAAAAAATTAAGAGTGTATATTATTTTTCCAATCTACCCTTATCCTTGAGTAATGTAATCATGAGTTGAAATTTGTATGAGTTAATATATTTAATTGAATTTTTTGAGTAGAGAGAATTAGTGATGAGTGGTTGACTATTGAGGTAAGTAAAATATGATAATAAACCAAGGGTAAATTTGTTCAAGTAAAATTTACCACTTTAGTCAGAGAGTACATATTATAAAAATGATATTTCAATGGCTTAAATCAAATTTTGCATGTTCTCATATTTTTATATGTTCATTACATTCAGTCATCCATATAGTCAGATTATCAAGTTAACGATTAAATGTTGTACTATATATATATATATATATATATATATATATATATATATATATATATATATATATATATATATATAACTTTATGAAATTATTTAAATTAAGTTATTTCTAAAAACTCATTAACTTTAACTTTAGAGAAATATAAAGCTTAATAGTTTAACAAAGATCAAAGGAACAAAATGATTGCAATAATACAATTCTCCTCCGTCCCAGGATAATTTTTTTATTTTATTACTATTTTAGATAGTTTCAAGTTAAATGTATACTTATCTTAAATAATCTATTTTTAACAATAATTTGCCTATAATACCCTTATGATTAATTATTATATTTCTATTCTCTATGATATTTATAGAAAGCATCACTAGTAATATGCAGAAAACTATACAATTAAATAAGAATTTAAATATAGATAATTTTGTCATTTTATCCTTTCTACATAAAAAGTCAAGCAGGATTTTTATTCAGGAACAGAAGGAGTATTAATTTATAATGATATTAGAAACTGAAGGAATTAATGTACTTACTTTAGATTAATCCAAAACTATCTATTAAACAAATTGGGGCATAGAAACTTGAGAAATGCATTGGCATATTATTTAACAAGGCAGTTAAGATCACCACAATAATGAATTTTTTTTATTTATTGATATAATTAAATAATTTAATTTTAAGGTATATTTCATTAATAATAAATTAAGTACACATGAGTTAGGTAGGACCCAGTATATATTTTATGCTCCGTAGGAACTAATTAGAATTATTAAATGTTTTTCTTTAAAATAAAAGGTGGAGTTCGTCAAAAAAAATGCCAAACCCTGCCCGACTTGCGGTGTAATTTTGACTTTAAAAGTCAAAGTTTAATAGTCATAATAATAAATAAATAAATAAAAACAAACAAACCAACCTACCTACCTTCAAATTAAAGGGTGGTGAAGTAACCTTTTTACATAAAATTATTGTCCTCAACTCACAGAAACGGTTGACCAACATACAACACCAAAATTCCTTCTTGTAACATAATATATCTATTCTGGATCCTATATATAGTGGAGCTAGGCAGTGCCTCTCGCCCAACCAACAGGAGAAGCTTCCAAAACCAACTATAACTCTCCTTACACTTGGAAAAAACTAGTACTATATATCGAATAACAATTTAAGGTGACAAAAGAGCTGGATAATGTGAGGGGTTGGTTCAATGCGAACGAAGCAAAATATGACCCACGTTTGTGCTGAACATATCACTAAGGGCTACCTGAACCTCGTTTGATCCGTGCTCGCACCTCATCAAGCTTAAAAGCAGGGGGAAGAAAAGATTCAAGCTCTTCTCGAATGAAGATTCGTCTAAACTACATATAGCCTGGATTGTTGCAACAACGATAGGTGCACGTGCAGCCAATTCTCTCCGTTTACCAGAACCCAAAGGAATCAACCATTTAGACTGCTCATCCAGAGATGATGCAGGCATCTGTGAAGGGCGAGCAGTTTCTATATAAAACTGTAAAACTTCTTGGCAAAGGTCAACAAGATAAGGCTCTATTTCTGATTCTTCGTAACCATCGGGTCTATCCACTGCAACATTCTGCAAGAACGTGAGGCAGATTTGATAAGCTTCATTCTCAAGTCGTAATAACGGAGGGTCATGCATTTGGGTCATGGACGCAAACTCTTGTAGCTTAGAACGTAAAGTAGAGTCGCTGTTTATCCTGTGAGCATGAAATGCTACAGCATGCACGGCGTCAAATACGACTATAGTGTTTTTTGCTGAAAGTTTCCCCCTATACATGTTGTAGATCTCCATCACAGCCTGCAAAGTTAAAGAAGAAAAAACTTAGTACCAATATACCATACAGTTAACACAGAGATATAATGAATAGTAGTCTCGTTACAAAATCCTACATGTTTTTTTAACTCCAACCTTTCATCAGAATTTTAGTGCTAATTTCTCATTTCTTATTTTTGACATATATCCATCGCAATACGTTCCAAGCATGCATATCTTGTGAGGTGTTCACCAATCGAGTAACATTTACAATCCCATTAGCTTTAGCTATATTGTAAACCTACTACTTTATTATCACTTCCAATTTAATTGTGAGAAATTCTACCAAAATCCACACCCCTCACATGCATTAACTGAGAATAGATCATTTTAATGCCCGTCTCGTATATGAGTTCCATAAGCATCATTTGCGTTGATACTTCAGTAAGACTAATACATTAAACCAGTTATTTGTCAGTAAACTTAATATTTGTTGTTACTGATGTTACAAAGATATCAACACAAAATGACAAATGTAAACTGATTTGTCAGTTCTAGCACTCCATGCAACTGCTCTGGTTTTTTTCTGGATTGGTAAATTTTGGCCCCAAGGTATAGGGATTGGAACCAACAATACCATAGCTGTCACGGTGCCAAGGCAGGACACGGCGGTAGTTTGACCGCCAGGACGCCTAAGCGATAAGGCGCCAACCATGGCGTCCTAATGGCGACAAGTCAACACTATCTCCTCTCTACTCTGTTTCTAATCATAGCTCAAACAAAGACATCAACCATGAAGTCATTGAAAAAGACAATAAGTTATGATGGTTCATGGTAAAAAATGACTTTCACTTAACTTGGGCCCGCTACCAATGTGTGAGCTTTGGCGGCTCGGCATCCAAAGCATTGCCTTGCCCTTGGTTCAATGCTAGGATGCCTAGTCGTTGCCGCCGCTAGGCGACGCCATGACAACTATGTTTGTTACTAAAAGAAAGAATATTAATCTAAATGTAACTCTCACAGAACTTATGTTACACATATTGTGATAGATATGAAGAGTTCTCAGAGCAAGCAAGACAGATATTAGAAGCGCATATACCTGAATCAATAGAAGTTGAACAGCAGCTCGGCACTTAGCATCAGAGATAGCATCTTGGAGACGGTATCTCCTCGAGTTTACTGAATCATCATCGCGCGTACCACTCCCAGAAAATTCTTCACTGTTCTCTTTATTTGAATCTTCTTCATGTCTCCAAATATCTTCATTAAGACTAAAAGAAAAATCCGGGAGTGTTGCGCTAGCCGCTTCTTTAAGAGACAAAACAACTTCTCGCCACTTATCATCAGAAAACAGATCCCCAGCATTGCTCATTAAACGGACAAATGCAGTTATACCAATACCGGCAAGGCTATGGTGAGGACGCTTGATAAAACTAATTAATAGCATCAACACCTTAAGCAAAAGTGGATTTACAGTGTCATAAAATTTAACGAATAGATCTACAACAAGTTGGAGGGCCAGTGTGCATGTCTCATAAAGCCATGCATCTTGATCAAGTTCCCCCATGTCACGATCAATCCCTTGCTCGGGTGAAGTTCCGCTAGAAGGATCAATAGCATGCCGAACATAGTCAAAGATGGGAAATAGGACCGAATCAAATACCCTCTCCCACAATTGTAAAGAGAAATGATGACCATGGTTGCGCAGAGTATCAAATAGTACTTGCAAGGCACTCTTCCTGATTTCAGGCCTCGGGTCAAAGCTTAACTCCGACAATCCTGGGAAAGAGCAAAGGGAAATTTGTAAATTTTAAATAGTAAAATGTTCAAATTTCGAAGAACACTGACAGTGATGTTCTCTGACAGTAAATATTTAGTAACTTGGTCATCTAATGTAATAGCTAATATGGAGAAACTTCCTTCCTTGTATATGTTCAAGACTTCACATTCCAATAATTAACAAGTTTTAGATAATTTTCATATATATAGGAGTAGAAATTAATAGAATTGAACTGCTTATAAATGCAAATATTTACACGAAAATAATTATGAAGATTAATTTTCTGGTAGAAAAATTGTGACATTGTTGGGAAAAACTACTTTAGTGACATAGGATGGATATACATAAAAAAAATCACATCAGATACAAATATATTTATATATTTCATTTTATATTAAAAATATAAGATTTTGTATGCAATTTTTTCCATAACAAAAATATAGAGCAGTTAATCAATAGTAATTCTATTAAGTAATAATTATATATCTCAGACAATTCTTAAATATTTAATAGTAAACTGTACTAGTAAGCTTGATAACTTAATCAGGACAGGCACTTAGTACCACCATAAACATCAACTAAACCTTTTTCCTTACCAGCCAACAAAGGAAACCAAAAATAGAGATGATCTTCTTTATCGGCCAATTCTCCGTGGTCATATTTTCCATCTTTTCCTTTCAATGAAGATGGAGAAATCTTTCCAGATGTTTCCTTGTCCTTGTTCTTTGAGTAGCCTATATCTCCTTCAGCAAGTTTAGCCGCGCAGAACCGAAGGAAAGCAATCGCATTAAGACTAATGTCTTTGTTAAATCTGCTATTAGTGAATGCAATTAAGCAATTTACAAAGTCCGTGAAAGTTGTGGTTTCAGTCTCAGTGATATATGGGAAATAATCTCTTACAATCTTCTCAATTATTTCAAAGGCCAAGAGTACAATGCTTTTGTGGTCATCATAAGCTGCCGTTTGAAAGACCTGGAATTGTTCCCACAGTAATAATGAGAACATTTAAAAGTAATATATCAAAACAGATTCATAATGACTACAATTAACTAACATGGTTGTACCATGAATTTCACACAAGAAAATGGAGTGATCAAAAATAACAATACCATGAACATGCTTTTCCACCCTGACTTGACATTATTAACACGCGATAAAACCATTTGAGAAACACATCTGATGATTAATTCTCTGATTTCAACAGCGCTACACTTGCGCATTACAATCACAAAAGGCTTCATAAACTCGTTCTGAAAATTATAGTTGGCCAACTCTTCCCGTTCCAAAAACTTCATTGATAACTGGCGCAAAGAATCCATTGCAAAAATTGCAATTGAAAGGTTTTCAGAACAGCCAATGGTCACAAAAAATTCAGAGAGAACATTCCAGATGCTTGACCAAACAAGCCTGATACGGTTCATGTTATAGTGCCTGTTATAAAAGAAAAAGTCAGAGAAACTTATAAATATCTTAAAGGAAATGAATGCTTAACAATTATATATTAATTTAATAATAATAAAAACAGAATACAAAAACAAGATATGGTAGAATATTCATACGCAATCTCAACTATTTTTGTAAGGCTGAAAACCCGTGGATCTGATGTAGATCTCAATTCTTCTATAGACACCTTGCAGAGAGCTTTCACAAAGTCTATTATCGCTTCACTATTTAATTTTTGACTCCGTGTAAATATGCGATTCATTTCACCCACTTGTTCCAACATGTTTAAGTTAGAGACTAAATTGTTCATTTGTTCAGATGTAATCCCTGCAGATGCATTGCCTCCAACACCAGCACTATCATATGAACCCCTTCTCCCAGCCGCAGCTGCATACTGAATCTTCCCAGGTCCCTTCTTCTTCAGAACAGGAAGCACATTTGACTTGACTTGTTTTGATTTGTCAAGTTCATTCTGATTAAGTGCAAAGAAAGTCGCATCGGGTGGAGCCCCCTCTCCCAAAAGATGCAAATGCTCGAACCGAGAAACACAAGTCAAGATATGCTCCCAGGCCTCCTGTAAGAAATTTCCATCTTCATCTGCAATCGTAACTATTGCCTGTTGAATAAAAAGAAGTGTTGAATGACAAACAATACCAGTTCCATAAGCATAAAGTCATTTGCACAAAACACTGAATGAGAAGAAAAACTATCTTTTCATACAGAGGGGTAGAATGGACTACATAACAGGGTGATAGTCCTCCCCAAAATCCCTTCCCACCCAGATGAGACTCGAACATGTGATCACATGCAAGAGGGACGGATCCTAAACCGCTAGGTCAACTCTTTTGTTTTTGTCCCTCTGGGAGAAACCTACCAATTTTGTCTATAAACTTGTACCATTTTTAAGCCAAAACTAGGTCTGGAGATAACCACCTGGCCGTAAGCTTACAAGGTGACTCATGCTGACCTATTCGGCAAAAGAAGTAAGACTCAAGCCTCATATTGGTGGGGGGGCGAGACTGTTCCGCGCACTAGGAAAAAAAAAGGTAAGAAAAGATGGTAAAGATTAAAGATGAACCAATACCGACTTTTTAATTGCAATTGACAAAGTCCATAACAGTCACCTCAGCGTTGAGGAGAAACACAGAACAAACGACTCCTTTTTCCTTCTTTGTGACGTTATCGCAAGTTTCAGAGTTTGAACCGCAACATGAGTCAAACATGAACCGTGAGGTTATTCATAACCTCTACCAGTAAAATAATTCATATGGTGCATTTCATTAATAAATCCAATAATCTTAAGCCTCTGGGAGAGTTTAGGTATTTTTAAAAATAACCTTACAGAATTCACATCAAGGTGGAACCCAAATTTAGCGCATCAAATACATCTAATAAACAATGGATCAACCAGATTTTCTAAATTGTAATTCCATCAAAGATGACTATTCCATGTAAAGCTCATCATACTCTTTAAGCTATTGAAGATCACATGTTTATAGGCCTTTGAGGAACAAATTTTACAGGGCTTAAACAAATTCTGTAATTGGACTATTAAAGCGGCAGTAATTACTTATGCATGATACTATGATCATTTCACTTGGAAGTTGAATTTGTATTAAATTGATAGTTTTCCGTCATTCATCTATCCTCCCCCCTCCCCCCTCCCCCCACCCACCACCCAACCAAATTTATAGAGATTTTGTTTGACCTCAAATCGGAAATTAACTCAAATAGAAAGAAAATACTTACACCAGAATCCAGAATAGTTTTACCTACAGGTTAATATATACGAGCGAAATGAGTGTAAATTTAACCAACATGCATTAATCTTATCAACTCTTTATCTGTGTAAAGGCCTCATCATCGTTAGAGACCAGCAGAGCTTAATTCCATTCAGTATGGCAAGTTTATCAGAAGGTAAACTAACCTTGATGGCATCAATGTTCTTCTGTTTGATATCAGCAGGCGAGTGGAGGGAAGTGAACTTTGCTAATGATGTCAGAAAAGCATCTCTATGAGTCTTCATGGACATCACTGCAGTAACATGAACTGCATAACGAAAGCCTTTGAGACACTGGCTAATCACTATTTCATCATCACTTTGGTCAAGAGGAACACTGAAGGCAGCCAGCATTGGAGCCCAGCATACCTCGATCATGAATCTAAGGATCATGACATCTGTAGCTGCATAATAAACTGACCTACAAAATGCCAATGGAAATTGACATCAGGAAGAAGAACTGGAAGATTACTATTTTCCAGATGATGAAGTGCCAAACTCAACAAGAAGCATTATAACTCAAATCAAGGAGAAAAAAAAAATTAATTATCTCAAAAAATCATTAACATTAACCATAATGACATGAATCCTATCTCACCATTCACTTATTCAAGACATCTTATTTCTCTCTCTTTCCCTTCCCACGACTTCATTCTGCATTACTATTTATTAATCCAATTTTGTATATTTCTATAGGTTTTCTAAAGAAATGGCGTCCCAATATATACCAGTAGCGTTAATTTATTCTCAAGGATCATATCTTTTTTTTAAGCCAGCCATATCAACTATTAATGTCAGTACACAACTTATCTCTTTGGCATTTCTGTCTCCCAAGTGCACCTCCTAGTCAATCAAGCCATTTGTCAAAATCAGTGAGCCATGCAGAAAAAATAATTCACTTATCATGAAGAAGGTATGAGACAACTGGGTCAGTAGAAAGTGATTATTTTCAGCAATAAGCAGATCGACTGAAGAAGAAATAACTGACTACCAATTGATTGCCCTAAGGGGGTTCTAAAGGGACAAGGTGTGGTCATTGGTCCAATACTCTGCAAAGGCAATGATCTCCTCGGTCATGAGCACACTGTTTACCATAGATTACCAGGTGTGCTTAGTAGGGTTTTGCTTGCACCCGGCAGTTTATCCAATGTATACCCTAGAGGTAGTGACTTAGAGCTCCACTGTCATTAAAAAAATTAAAAAAGTTTTTACAAAAAAAACAAACAAACTTTCTGCCACTTTATTTATGACATCAACCCAAAAAGAATTTAATAGCAAAAAGGATCCTAATAGTTCAATCCTTCTGTAAAAGAAGAGCTGGTTAATCTTACTCAGATTTGCGTGCTTTTTCTTTAAATTGTTCTTGCATGTGTCGCATGAGATCATCGCTGGTATGATTTTCTTCCCCTCGCTTGCGAATCGTGAGATTCAATATGCTGTCCAAGCCCAAAATTCTGTTTGAGTTTACAAACTGCTTCTGTTGAAGAGCCAAATCATCTTCTTTCATTTTAATCTCAATTCTTGATATTCGTTCAAATAAAGATCTCAAGTACTCCTCAGGCAAGTCTTTTCCGTCATCTATGCCACGATTGTTTCTTATAAAATCATCAGCTGACATCTGCATTATATATATATTTTTAAATAATATGGTGAATTTAGTCAAAATGCTGCCTAGGGAACTCAGTTATTGTTAAAGAACTTTCTGAATATACCTTGATCTTAACCATAGGGTTATGAGCATCTGTATTGAGCAATATTACAGAGTAAGCAAGTACATAAGCTGTATCTGCACTTGTGAAATCCTTTGGGTTACATTTGCAGTAACGCTCAGCAAACTTTTCCATGATGCGATCAATTTTTTGTGCCTCGCCAGGCAACCTAAAGCCCCGTAGGAAGGCTCTGATTGCCTCATCAAACTCCATACCTTGAAAGTCGAAAGAATCTACATATTCATGCATCACTTTAAGCGATAAATCATCTCTTTCTCCCAGATAATCACCGATTAAAGTCTTGTTCAAACCAGATGCATTTTTAAGGAAACTAGCTATCTCTTTTGGTGAGCTCCCCACCTTATTTGCTTTTATAAGGAATTCAATACCCTTTTTAGGTTTCCGGTTAAAAAGAGATATACCTTCCTGCCATGAATTTCAGATAAGATTTAGTAGGCAAGAGCCAATTAGAAGATGGTAAGCAGGTAGTACTGCTTGGCTGCTTCATGGAATTATATTTACCTGAAGTTCAAGCTTGTAAGCTCGGCGCTGCTCAATTGTTGAGACATCAGAAGCTTCATTGGAGGCCTCAGAATGAGTATCGGATCCTTCAACAGGCTCATCCCCAGTTCCATTTGCCATGGGAAGACTACCAGGTTCAGGACCATTCTTGGTTGCCTCAAATTTTTTTGTGGAATGAGGATCGGGAATTCTTAATTGCTTGTTCATCCAGTCACCCATTGATTTAAGAATAGCCACTAAGCACTTCATAGCTTCAAGCTTCATTGTCACATCCTGAGGAGGCAATAGTGTATTGGTAACACCAGGTGGGACACCTTGAGCAGTTTTAAGAAGTCCGTTGACCATTCTGTGCAAAGATTAGGATAGTAAAAAAAAAGGCACTCTTAATTGTTGAAATTGATCTTAAAATAAACCACAAGGCAGAACATACCTCTCAAAAATATTTGATGAATTCACATCACAATCATAGTTGACGAATATATCCACCAAGATCTGTGAATCAACACAGAGCTTTTCAAGAAACCGAAGCACAATCATCTTCTGCTGAAAATTTGGTTGAGCAACATTTTCTAATACTCTAAGAACAATCATAGGGAAAAACACTCCAATCTCTGCCTTCAATCCAGCTCGAAATCTTGATACCAGACTAATGAAGATTGAGCAAGAAAGCTGGAAAACAATCATAAGGGTTGAAGCACTGTTCTTCAACAACGACAGGCACAAGTACTGCTTAATGGCACCTAAAAATCTATTTTATGAATCAAAAAAAATTGTGAGTTTGCAGAAGATTGTGGAGAGGTAAATGCATAAAGACACACAGCTAGCAACTTCCCTTTTGATGTTTCCCTTTTTGATAGGTACTGCTTAAGTCTTAATTATCTTTATTTACTTCCCCTAGATGGACTTTGCTAGAGTCTTAATTGTCTTTGATTATTTTCTCATAGATGGCTGAGTTTGCTATGTTTTGCTAACATGTCCTCATGTCTTGTCAGATTGTTAAAACAACCTTCAGATTCCAGTTTCTAAATAAGCTTGCACTGCTAAATTGCTGTATATGTCTGGTTAAATTATCCTCCTTGCTTAGCACCTAAAGCAAACAATCTTGACCTAGTAAAAAAAGAGAGGATAACAGATTTTACATTATCTTGATATCTAATAGGGGAGGAATTATGCAAAATGTTACAAGGAAGTTATGGGGCAATGCAACATGTATATATTATATATGTACATGGTATATGTATGTATTCTTACATGATCAATCCCTTCGTCTCACAATTCACAGGGTTGGCTGATCTATCAGACACCTCATGTCTCTTATGTTTAAATGGACCCTTGAGGAGTCTTTTATTTGGACTCTGATTGTCTTATGTTGCATAGACTTTCGGATTCTTCTATAGGTTTGCAGGTTAGTATTACTGTACAGACACTCGACATTGGGGTGTGCTAATAAATATGTCTTACACGTGTAGTGGACTAGTACTAGTTGGACTCACCAAGTATGTCACATGTCCAAGTATACTGTATTATTGCAAATGACACTTTTAAGTTTTCCATTTGGTAGATTTTAGCTTCAAGAGGGCGAAGTAGGGTGCCAGCAGGAAGGAGAAGTTGGGTTCAAGTTTGCAATTCACTAGCTAATAGCTGGCTAACTTACATACATCATTGGCGTGTAAATCAGTATTTTTTTCATATTGTTCATATGCGCTTTTTGTCATAGGTTTTTTCATATGTAGGCTTTAGCTAGCCACCTAATTTATAAAATCCACAAACATAGCTGTTGGGATGTGATTATTTGGGTCTAGCCATAGTGCAGCCCATTCTATTTAATGGTCCGGATCTGGTGACTGCCCATATGTATTTATTGTGACCGTGGGAGAGTCCTTATTAAAATAAGATTGTGTTTCCTTATTTGGTGGGATGAGGAGGTTTAATTTGGGAATGAATCTATCAGCCATATTGTTGTTATAAGGTGATTTTACAAAGTACTCCAACTCCTAATCGGATTCAGGTGAATATGACATCTATAAATACAACAATTAAGAAGGAGATACAAAACACAAGAGATATGGGGCACAAGAGATACAACACAAATACACAACTTGTACTCCCAATATTATTATAGTGGATTACTCTCTCTCTCCATAGTTTTTTCCCAATTGGGTTTCCACGTAAATTCTTGTGTTCATATTTAATATCTCTTTGTTTATGTTTATGTGAATGTATTTCATGAGTTTGATTTCACAACAATACAATCAACCGTTAGCGATTTGGCTTTCTTGTTTTGGTGATTTAAATCAAAGCGATACAAAATTTAGCGTTAACATTGGCGCCGTCTGTGGAAAACAAGACACTTGTTCTAGTGTCGATTTAAAATCACCGATTCACCGAAAGAGATAAATGATTCTTTTTTATTAAATTAAATATATACTTGTACGTATATATATATGTATTATGTCAATAGCAATTGAAGCATGATCGTAATTGATTATCGATACAACTTTACATATTCTCTCTCTTATATTATGCATGTAGTGGTAGTATTCACATGATGCATGTAAAATCTAAACATTAACACTTTGGTCTAGGTGATGATAAATTGGTGCTGAGTCACCGCACTAGTAATGAATTCAGCCAGCGCAGAAATAAAAATTTAAGCTTTTATATCATTGAAGTGCTTTAAAGGCGGCTTCAATTTCATCATCAACCACAAACTGAAGGAAACTAAAGGATTCAATTCTTATACATGTGCCAACGTGCTCATCTGTGAGGGATAAAAATCTCGAGGATAAAAATCACGAAAGGATGAACATTCTACGGATAAAAATTTCGAGGAAAAAATCCTGAAAGGATGAACATTCTACGGATAAAAATCCCGAGGATAAAAATCTCGAGGGTAAAAATCGGATAAAAATCTCACGAAGACTTTTTGAATAGTCTCTTATTTATAAGTTCTTTATAAATAAGAGACTAAGGGGCAATGTTGGGATGTGATTATTTGAGTCTAGCCACGATGCAACCCAGTCCATTTAATGGTTCGGATCTGGTGATGGCCCATATGTATTTATTGTGACAGTGGGAGAGTCCTTATTAAAATAAGATTGTGTTTCCTTATTTAGTAGGATGAGGAGGTTTAATTTGGGAATGAATCTATCAGCCATATTGTTGTTATAAGGTGATTTTACAAAGGACTCCAACTCCTAATCGGATTCAGGTGAATATGACATCTATAAATACAACAATAAGGAGGGAGATACAAAACACAAGAGATATGTGGCACAAGAGATACAACACAAATACACAACTTGTACTTCCAATATTATTATAGTCTCTCTGTGGTTTTTCCCAATTGGGTTTCCTTGTGTTCATATTTAACATCTCTTTGTTTATGTTTATGTGAATGTATTTCGTGAGTTTGATTTCACAACAATACAATCAACCGTTAGCGCGATTTTGGTCTGCTGTTTTGGTGATTTCGTCAGGCGTACAAAATTTGGCGTTAACATTGGCGCCGTCTGTGGGAAACAAGACACTTGTTCTAGTGTCGATTTAAAATCACCGATTCACCGAAGGAGATAAATGATTCTTTTTTATTAAATTAAATATATACTTATACGTGTGTATATATGTATTATGTCAATAGCAATTGAAGCATGATTGTAATTGATTATCGATACAACTTTATATATTCTCTCTCTCTTATATTATGCATTATGCATGTAGTGGTAGTATTCACATGATGCATGTAAAATCTAAACATTAACACTTTGGTCCAGGTGATGATAAATTGGGTCGAGTCAGTCACGACTAGTAATGAATTCAACCGGTATGTAGAGATAAAAATTTAAACTTTTATATCATTGAAGTGCTTTAAAGGCGGCTTCAGTTTCATCATCAACCACAGATTGAAGGAAATTAAAGGATTCAATTCTTATACATGTGCTAACGTGCTCATCTGTGAGGGATAAAAATTTCGATAAAAATCCTGAAAGGATGAACATTCTACGGATAAAAATCCCGAGGATAAAAATCATGAAAGGATGAACATTCGACGGATTACCCGAGGATAAAAATCTCACGGAGACTTTTTGAATAGTCTCTTATTTATAAGTTCTTTATAAATAATAGATTGGGGGCAATGTTGGGATGTGATTATTTGGTCTACAGCCATGGTGCGCCTTAGATCTATTTAATGGTGGGATCGGTGATGGCCCGTATATGTATTTATTGTGACGATTGGGAGAGTCCTTATTAAAATAAGATTGTGTTTCCTTATTTGGTGGGATGAGGAGGTTTAATTTGGGAATGAATCTATCAGCCATATTGTTGTTATAAGGTCATTTTACAAAGGACTTCAACTCCTAATCGGATTCAGGTGGATATGACATCTATAAATACAACAATAAGGAGGGAGATACAAAACACAAGAGATATGGGGCACAAGAGATACAACACAAATACACAACTTGTACTCCCAATTATTATAGTGGATTACTCTCTCTCTCCGTGGTTTTTTTCCAATTGGGTTTCCACGTAAATTCTTGTGTTCATATTTAATATCTCTTAGTTTATGTTTATGTGAATGTATTTCGTGAGTTTGATTTCACAACAATACAATCAATCGTTAGCGCGATTTTGGCTCTCTTTGTTTTGGTGATTTAAATCGTCGGTACAAAATTTGGCGTTAACATATCAAGCGTCTGTGGGAAACAAGACACTTGTTCTAGTGTCGATTTAAAATCACCGATTCACCGAAGAAGATAAATGATTCTTTTTTATTAAATTAAATATATACTTGTACGTGTGTATATATGTATTATGTCAATAGCAATTGAAGCATGATTGTAATTGATTATCGATACAACTTTATATATTCTCTCTCTTATATTATGCATTATGCATGTAGTGGTAGTATTCACATGATGCATGTAAAATCTAAACATTAACACTTTGGTCCAGTTGATGATAAATTGGTGCTGAGTCACCACACTAGTAATGAATTCAGCCAGCGCAGAGATAAAAATTTAAACTTTTATATCATTGAAGTGCTTTAAAGGCAGCTTCAATTTCATCATCAACCACAGATTGAAGGAAATTAAAGGATTCAATTCTTATACATGTGCTAACGTGCTCATCTGTGAGGGATAAAAATTCCGAGGATAAAAATCCTGAAAGGATGAACATTCTACGGATAAAAATCCCGAGGATAAAAATCATGAAAGGATGTACATTCGACGGATTACCCGAGGATAAAAATCTCGAGGATAAAAATCCCACGGAGACTTTTTGAATAGTCTCTTATTTATAAGTTCTTTATAAATAAGAGATTGGGGGCAATGTTGGGATGTGATTATTTGGATCTAGCCATGGTGCAGCCTAGTCTATTTAATGGTCCGGATCTGGTGATGGCCCATATGTATTTATTGTGACAGTGGGAGAGTCCTTATTAAAATAAGATTGTGTTTCCTTATTTGGTGGAATGAGGAGGTTTAATTTGGGAATGAATCTATCAGCCATATTGTTGTTATAAGGTCATTTTACAAAGGACTTCAACTCCTAATCGGATTCAGGTGGATATGACATCTATAAATACAACAATAAGGAGGGAGATACAAAACACAAGAGATATGGGGCACAAGAGATACAACACAAATACACAACTTGTACTCCCAATTATTATAGTGGATTACTCTCTCTCCGTGGTTTTTTTCCAATTGAGTTTCCACGTAAATTCTTGTGTTCATATTTAATATCTCTTTGTTTATGTTTATGTGAATGTATTTCGTGAGTTTGATTTCACAACAATACAATCAACCGTTAGCGCGATTTTGGCCTGCTGTTTTAGTGATTTCGTCAGGCGTACAAAATTTGGCGTTAACAATAGCAATTATATTCTCTTATAGTAAACCAGTATGTTCATTCTAAAATACCAGGTCCAGCCGCTAGAATATAAACACACAATTCAAAAACAGAACAAACCTGAAATACAACATGGTTCAATAACAAGTTAAACAAAATTCATAAGTATTATCAACTCTATAGTGTTATGTGTATTAAAGGTACCTTTCACTAGTCCTAAAGATAGCTCCAGCATTCTCCAACAAAATCTTAAGCAACTCCAAAGCAACAATCTTCCCCCTCATCAAATTTGGATCCGCCAACGCTTCCTTAGGAGGTGTCTTCATGGACAATTTACAAAGAGCACGAAACACCAAAAACGCATCCCGCCTCAACTTATTCCCAATCTGAACCTCCAAATCATCATCCCTCTCCAACTCTCCGTCCGCCAACTCCCCTTTTCGTCCCTCCAAAGCCGTCTTATACATACTAATCTCCCAATACTTGGCATCCAACATATCCTTATCAGTTGAATCCAACAAATCGGCCGGATTTGTGGACTCCACCGTCGAAGTCTTAGTCTCAAATGCCCCATCATGCACTACCAATCCCCCAGAACCCTTTCTCGGTGTCCCGGGATTCAAAACCCCATCAATATCCTGCATTATTTTAGTAATAAACCCTTGGACAAACATAGTCATATTCCCATCCACGTCTGCTTTCTCTGCAGGTTCCATTAACTCCGCCACCACAATTGGCTGAACTGGGGCAGTTGCAGAATCCGCCTCCATTCTCCTAAAAACTATCACCAGCATCTGAATTAAACTTGCTTTCGCGGTGGTCTGATTCACTACATTTTTACTCCCTAAATAAATATCATAGGAAGTCCGTACAATTTGCAACAAACAATCGCCATGGATTCTTAATGACACAGAAGTTACTGCAGATAGAATCGTTTTCAAAAGCAACAATTCAACAGTTTCTTCATTTAGTTCATGGCATTTACATACCGAATCAATGAGCTTAGCTAGGAGAGTAGCCTCAGGTCCGCCCGAAGTATCCGCCTCCCCGCGCATAATACCGTGGGCGATCAGTTTCTGAATGCAATCGAGAGCTGGCTCGGCGATCTTCACATTTCCCGAGGCGAGGGCGTTGATGAAGGGAGTGAGGATGAATTCGGAATCGGCGAGGGAGAGCTCGTGGGTCCCACTGTCATGAAGGACTCCGGGGAGGGAAGATGAGGCGTCGGCGTCCGATTGGCTTTCCGGCGACTGAGGGGAAAGGGGAGAAGATGAGGAAAGAGGGAGGCGTTCGAGGAGAGATTTGCATTGGTGCACGAGCTTGGAGTGTTTGCGCCATGAGCCATTTTTGATGATTTTCTCGAGGGCAGGTGTTAGTGTTTGGGTGAGGCGGGAATCGACTTCCGAAGAAGTCATTCCGCCGGAATTTGGGAGTAGATGTAGATCTGGAC
The DNA here is from genome assembly GCA_020205615.1 of Panax quinquefolius. NCBI lineage: Eukaryota > Viridiplantae > Streptophyta > Magnoliopsida > Apiales > Araliaceae > Panax > Panax quinquefolius. The sequence continues at coordinate 6,891,999 of CM035158.1, forward strand.
TGGATGGAACTGAAATTGAGTGGAATTCGGGTGATTTTCGAGCTTCTATTTGGCGTGGTGGAGACTGGTGGTGGGTGGCGGTCGGAGTGGCGGATTGTGGAAAGATAAAGCAGTTGTTTGCGGTGGTGATCGCCGGTGAACTGAGTGGAGAAGAGAGAGAGTCGAGAGGAGAGAAATGGAAGAAACTTAGGTCGCGTTTGGGATTTTTTCTTCTTCTTTTTTTGATTCTACAAGTCCAAGTTTACAACGGTTAAAAATACATAACTAACCTCAATCCTAATGTTTTTACACTTTCTTTATTTTTTTTGTCTTTTTACAAGATTATAATCTACAATTATATTCCATGAGATTATTAGTGGTATAATTATAATCTCGAGATTATAATTATAATTTTAAGATTTTAAATTATTTTATAATTTTTATATTAATAATTTCAAGTTTAAATTTAAAATTAAATAAGACACTTAGAATTAATAAATTTTTATAAACAAATATATCCAAACCATTTCCTTATTTTATGTCTTGAGGACATTTTTGGAACCCTAATTTTTTAAAAAAAAAACACAATGCAACATGTGAATATAAATGTATCCTTAAAATTAGTACTCAATTTGGCCTGAAAAGTGTTATTTATGATAATTACACAGAGAGATTACGAAATTATTATATGTATTGTCCTCTAAATATTTTAAAAAAAAAAGAGAGAGAGAGTAGAGTTTTTGCTTACGTTTACGAAAGTAGTTGAAGATATCTATTGGTATTTTTTAAATTTTAATTTAATTTTTTGTTATGTCGTTCAGACACGGACAATTACTAATTAATATATAAATAAGGTTTAATTCGACTATTCATATTTTTAAAAAGTCTTAATTTTTTGGGCCTGCTTGTAATTAGTCAAGACCTAAGTTGATGTTATTGTAGTTCACAAAATTTTGAATATGATCATCTAAATTTATTTTTTAGAGGGCATAACAAAATAAGAGTAACGGAGACGGCTAATATTATTCTACAATGGTTAAATATATTTTTTTGGTTAGTGTGCGTACAAGACTTAACTCTATAGTACGAATAAATTACGATATTTTTTTTGTCCGCCAATTATATTTTGAAAAAATTATCTGAATAGTTTGTGACATCCCCAAAAATAGGTATACATCACCCATCTTGGGTAGTCGGATATATAGATGCAATTTAAATCTACAACTTCTTAATATAAGCGTATGTATAACATAATACGACATAAACCGTGAGTTTGAATCTGATATTGTCTACTAGAGATCATACAAACTCAAAAGGAGTCGCTCATTACAATTATTATCACATTATTTCACAAAATAGTGAGGACTACTAATCTTATCCTCCGGACCATTACTCTTCATTCGACTCTCGTCCCAAATTTATATTCTCGTTTCGAAGAAACGGTGAAAGAAAGGGTGAAATTTCAGTAACTATTTCGAAGAAATATTATGACTAAGATAATGCAGAATAAATTATCGTTTATTTCTACTGACGATGTTAAAGCGATAAAATATAATGAACATCAAGTTTAACTACTGGTGAACCAAAGAATCCATTAAAAAAGTAGAAAATAAAATCTACTATCTTTTATGATTTTAAAAGGTTTTTCATCATTTGTTATAATTGAGACTAGAACTTTAATAAATATTCCACATCATCGAATCACCTATACCTTTCTGGCGAGGATATTCTTTAGTATATCACGACCACAATTATTCATGCACTACGGCCGAGAATATTTGTGTATTCATTAATGGTCAGTGATCATGCCAACAATTTGCCCATCAACGCTTCTACAGCCACTTTGAGGATTTTTACCATCATTTTTGTAACATTACGGCCATGATTACACCGAATATCTCTCAGTCGTATAATCATACCAAGTCCATCTACGCACTACAAGCCATATGGAGATGACTTTTTCAACATAATATAAACATGAGGATGATGATAATGATATAAAATTGATAAAAGCAAGTTCAAGAATTAATTTATCTGGAACCAATAACATCCAAAGTATCACGTGATCTTTGCTTTGTAGAGTAAAATTCAAGAATCTTGAGAAGAATATTTCCATGAAAGGATCTTTGGATGAAGCCTTGAAATATCGAGGATATTCCACTAATTTCATGGAGTATAGAAGTCAAAGTTTTAACCATTTGGGTATAATAAAGAATGGAATAACAAAAGAAATCACCATGCATTCGATGAGGCCTTGCAGCAAAAGGTTATTCCAATGAATAATAAATAACGGAACCCGGTCCGGCGTAAAAAGCTTGAGATGGGATATTCAACGAATAATAAAAAGAATGGAACCGGTCCGGCGTAAAACACACGAGATGAGGATGTTCAGCGAATAATAATAAAGAGCGAAACCGGTCCGGGTGTAAAACACACGCATGAGGATGTTCCAATAGAATAATAATAAAAAGCGGAACCGGTCAAGGTGTAAAAACCACATGCATGAGGATGTTCCAGCGAGAATAATAGAAGAATGTCACCAAGTATAGGGTAAACCATTATACGAGTTATTCCAAATGAGAATAATAAACAATGGAATAACAACGATTCTCTTCGTGAATAAGAAAGAATAACACCCTTACTTTTGGTAGGAGATTGAATCTGCGATAGTGTAGTAACAAAATACTCTTCTTCTTTCTCTCTTATTCTCTCTATACTTTCTCTCTATAAAGCTTGAATGAATTCGTGAAAATAATGAAGCACTAGGCCTCTATTTATAGAAGATTTCTAAACAAGACTGCCATGTGAAAGTCAGTGGCTGTATTTGGTGATGTGAAAAGAAAAGTGGTTTGACGCTTTTGTAATGTGAAGCGACAAGTGGTTCGGACTTTGTAATGTGAAGCGGCAAGTGGTTTGACGTCTGGTAAAGATAATTACTATTGACGAAGGTAATTACTATTCACAAAGGTAATTTATCTATTTGAGGTAATTACTATCGTGAAGAGACTCTTAGATGATGACATATGTGTTTGATTTGTAATATTCAAGCCTTGATCAAATTGCAAAAATAAGCGGAAGCGATGTAAAAATCGAGTTTAAAATTTTACAAACCATATACCCGGATCACCCTTTATACACAATTATTAATTAAGCGAAAAATTGAAAAACAAAAATCATACCCTTGAAGATCCGAGCTTCCTCATAAAGTACAAGTTCACCTCAATTCTTTTCGCGTTCAACTTGAATCCACCGGGTTTTGGTTCCTTCCTTTGATCGGCGTTAGCCACCCAAGTGTTTGGCCTCTCAGGGTGATCCACCAGGAAGAAGAAGGATTCAAGAAGATGGGTGGTTGGCTAAACCCTAGTTTTTCTATCTCTATAAAAAAGAAGCGTCTCTCCAACATTTGGAATTACAGTATCCCTTTGATATCGATATAAGACTCCTCTTATAAAGATATCGTGTAACCTTATTTAATAAAATAAGGTATTATTTAATTAAACTCTTTTAATTAAATGGGCTCCCCTAATCTTATTAGGGATAATTAATTAAACTCCTTTAACTAATTTTCCTCATAATCCTATTAGGAATAAATGAGAAATACTTATATTAAATTAATTTCTAAACTCTTTTAGAAATTAAAATAATAATAATAATTGTAATAATATTAATAAGACTCCTCTTATTAATTTATATTTAATATTTCTAAAATATTAAATAATAAATATTAAGTTTATTTAATTTATTCTATCACCATAGATTAAATTAAATATACATAACATATTATTACGATTATGCCATTAACTTCTTAAATAATTATTCTTCCTTTTATGGTGTGACCCTTTAGGTTCTCCATATTAAACAGGTTGTGAATAAATCAATTAGAACAATTCTAATCTTATTTAAATAAATAAATTAAACAATTAATTTATTTAAATAAATAATATTTATTCTACAATAGGATAAGTCCCTAGCGATCAACGACTTTCCGGATAATATAGATTTCAACATTAATCATAAAAGAACCTTTGAGTAAATAGTTCTTTGTACAATTCAATCCTTCCACCATCTAATGTCCCAATTAAATATAAGACATGGAATTCTTGTCAAGTCTTATTTTATTTATTTATATGTATTTCGACTCTTAAATGCACTAACTCCAAATAATGCAAATTAGAAACTCCTTTCTAATTTCATTACGCCTTGCCAAGGACTACTTTGGGTTGTCATTTATCAAATCACATAGGACATTTCTCTTCTTTAATAGAAGTGGTAGATTCTTTATTGATCATACATTATCTCCGTATACAACTTATTATACCCAAGCATACCCTTTGATATACCCTAAGGGTCTTAAGGAATAAGTCAAAGTATAACTCATCATACACAAGATACTATGATGATCTCAAGTCAAGGATCACTTGTCTACTATCACTACTGAGAATTCATATTGATGCACAAGTAAAACTCTATTAGCTATTCCTTAGCGAGCCACGTTCGATGAACTTATTCTCTAATAAGCACCTATATACTTGCTTTAGTGTCTCCACACAAATGATCGTGAGATCAATCATCCTCATCCAATGAAAGAAAAGCAACGTATGTACCAATCTATCCGGATTCACTAATCCCCAATTTAGTAATCCAATGATTGGGAACTATTTTAGTTTTAAGCTTTCTAAGAATTTAGATCTCATTAGAATGATCATCATCATTATTCTAAAAGCATTGCTTAAAACTATGGGTTTATCACATATTATAAAACAAAGATCGTGTAGATAATTAAAAGCCTTTAATAAATTAATACTTTTTATTAATAAATAAATAAGATTATTCATAAAGTATATGCTTTATCATCAAAACATGATTGGCTTTATGCATACTACTTTCAATATGGGCCCCTCATAAAATAATCAAACTTACCACAAACGTCTCATAACAGACTTGTAAGACCCCAGCTTTTATAAATAAAGATGAATTTTTTTATAAATATTATTTTTGAATATTATGGAATAAATTTGATATAATGTTATAGTTGTGGGTAATATTTATAAATTTTGCAAAGTAAGCAAGTTGTTATAAAATATTCGTTTGGTGGGGAATATTCTTTTATCGGGAATATTAGATGCAAATACCAATCATTAAGTGGACCCCATTAACGGAAGTATTGTCGTAGTTAAAAAACGACAAAATTATTTTTCTATAAAAATAACGGCCAGAGGTGTTACCGTAAAGCTGTTGAACTACCGGTAGTAAGTAAAAGTACGATGTACTGCCGTAGTTGTATAAGTAGACACGATATTGATTATTGATGCTTACGTGAGAAGTCACCAATATGCTTTCAATTATTGCTCACGATAAGAATTGCGATCATATCTCTTATATTATTGATTCAATTATTGTCACAAGATTATCTCGTATAATATGTTATAGTATTAAATTATTAATTGAGACGACAAGTTATAAATGATTAATAATTGTTGAAAGATTAAATAAGTGTTGATTAAAAATAAAATGATTTGTGGTAATATTTATTCAATCCTTGATGTATATAAAGAGTCTGTTATGATGGCGTTTGTGGTAAGTTTGATTATTTTATGGGGTCCCGTATGTCATCATCATCTAAGAGTCCCTTCGTCGATAGTAATTACCTTTGTGAATAGTAATTACCTTTGTGAATAGTAATTACCTTCGTCGATAGTATTTACCTTCGTCAATAGTAATTACCTTTGTGAATAGTAATTACCTTTGTGAATAGTAATTACCTTCATCAATAGTATTTACCTTCGTCGATAGTAATTACCTTCTTCAATAGTAATTACCATAAATCGATAAGAATTACCTTCGTCGATAGTAATTACCCTTCGCAAATAAGTAGTAGTTCTCTTCAATATTACCAAGATTCATTTTGACCCTTCGTTAAGACCAAGAGCCACCCTCGCTTTTTCTATAAATAGAAAGCTCATTCCTTCATTATTTCTTACGAATTCAATTGAAACTACAGAGAGAAACTATAGAGAGAAGAAAAAAAAAGTATTTTCTTACTTCACTTTTCCAATATTCACTCTTCTAAGGTAGGGAATATTATTTGTTGTACTCGTAAGGGTGTTATTTTTTTTTCATGAAGAAAACTTACGTTATTCCATTCTTTATTATTACATTGGAATAACTCGTAAAAGTGGCATACCCTATACATGCTTTTATGTATATGCGGAATACCTATACTTGGTGAAATCCTTATATTATTCCATTCTTATTTATTCATTGGAATAACTCAGTATATCACTGAATCCCTATACTTGGTGACATTCTTCTATTATTTTATTATTAGTTGGAACATCACATTCGTGCTTTTACTTAGGACACGGTTCCGTTTTTATTATTCTATCTTTATTATTCTATTGGAATATCACGTCACGTGTGTTTTACACCGGACTGGTTAAAATCTTTATTATTCATCTTTATTATTCTACATTGGAATATCACATGCGTGTGTTTTTACAGGACTGGTTCAGCTTTTTATTATTACGTATTTATTATTACATTGGAATAACACATACATGAGAAGTACCGCATTATATGGTGATTTCTTTTGTTATTTCATTCGCTATTATACTCAGTTGGTTAAAATTTTGACTTCTATACTCCATGAATTTAGTGGAATGTCCTTGATATTTGCGCTTCATCCAGTATTTTTAATGAAAATATTTTTCTGAGCATTCTTGAATTTTACTCTACAAAGCGAAGATCGTGTTGACAATTTGGACGTTATTAGTTCTCGAATAAATTAATTCGTGAACTTGTTTTATTGAATTATTATGTCATCATTGTCATCATCCTCATGTTATATTATGTTATCTTTGGCTTACGTGCATAGATGAACTTAGTATGATTATGACCGAGGATCATTCGGATAATAATCGTGGCTTGATATAAATGATGTGACAAAAGTCCTCGTGGCACTGTAATGCGTGATGATAGATAGTTTTGGTATGATTATGACCTGGGGTGATTCGGTATAGTTATGACCATTGATAATTTGATGAAAATCCTTGACCGTGGTACAAGGATGATTAGATATTGTGGTTTATTCATTAAATTGAGTCTTAGTGATAAAAATTGATGAAAACCTTTTAAAACCTAAAAGATAGTAGACTTTTATTTTCTCTTGACTCTTTTAATAGATTCGTATATTCCACTTGCAGTTAAATTGGTTGTCTATCAGTATTTTATCGGTTTAACATTGTTGAAGACTATTGATAATTTATTTCGCATTATCTTAGTTATAATATTTCTTCTTTGGGCTAGTTGAGCTCACCCTTTCTTTTCTTTGTTTCTCTTCGTGAAATGAGAATATAGCTTGGACGAGTCTGGGAAAAGAGTGATGGTCCCAAGATAGCATTAGTAATCCTCACTATTCGTTAAATAGTGTGAAAATAAATGTAATGAGGACTCTTGAGTATGGATATTGTCTAAATGACAATATTCCTATTTGAACTCTCGATTTATGATTATCAGTATATTTACGACGGATGTATAATTAAGTTTGTATTTGAATTTATGTACCATGTAAATGGCGACCCAAGATGGGTGACGATACCTAATTTTGGGGCGTCACGGTTGGTATCGAGCTTAGGGATATGATACACAGCTAAGATGCGAGATAAGAACTAGGAGGGGGAGAGGCGGAATTCCTTCGCTAGTAGATGACCTACCTAAGTTTATTTGTTATTTAATTGGTCGGTCGAGTATAGGGATAATATTTGATATATTAATTAACCCTTGTGTTGTGGCGGTGTTTGGAAATGGCAAATTTGAAAATATTCACAATGGAGTGAATGTGACCGTTGTGACACCTTTAATCACTAATCAAAGTTAATGCAAAGTGTCGAGACGAGGAACAAATTAGAGATATCCACGTAGTGAATGAAGAACTAATTGTTGCAGAACCGAGCTAGTTGCGCAGGTAAGAATCGAGAGTGAAGAAGAAGAAGAAGAGGAACCCGAGGAGAATTGGTTAGAAGAAATTTATGATCAAAACTTAGAATTACAAAATTGTGTTCGTGAGCTAGAAGAAACAAAGTTGAAGAAGCGGCAAACTATCGTGGAACAAAGGGATACAACAATTCAAAATTGGGTTACCCGATATGTGATGCTCGAACAAAATCACGCTTTGGCGGTGTAAGATATTAAAGTTGGAATCGAGAATTTAAAAATCAAAGATCATTTGAAAGAAGAAACAATCGAACGAAGGAGAATAGACGATGCATGGGTAAAAGCCGCACAACGCGTTGATAGTGTAGAAAAACGCGTCAATCCAATAAAGCCAAAATAGATGAAATGGACTTTGCTTTTTGACAAGAATTGGAGAACCCAACATCGAATTGAATTACCTTGTGCATAGCGGTCAACCCGAATTCGATATGGATCGGAGAATAATGATTCAAATCATGGATCAGAATGTGAAGAAGCACTTAAGGGTGGAATGTACCTATAGTAAAGTCAAACTTGTAATGTAAAGCGAGAGCGTTTATCGAGAGAAACCCGAACGAAGTTATTATGGGAAATTAATTATAAATTATTGCTAAGTCTATACTTTATTCAATACAAGTTCTACCCACTCTTTTATTCTACCTAGTTGTGTTCAATGTTTAAATTTGACTCAAGAAAAAATTAGACTTTGATTTATCTATTGAAACTTCGTTGGGAGAAACCTTCGTTACCTCCATTGTTTATTAATCTTGTTGTTTTAAATAAACACTTTCACGATCTTATCTCTTTGAAAATACTTGCCTTTGAGGTAATTTTGAAAACGATTGATTAACTACTTATTATTCTTTTTGTAAGGTTGTTAGCTTTCATATTCCTAACCAACCTGTTATCTAATTCAAAGTAACCAAACCCTTAAGTTAATCAACGTTATATCAAGCCATAAGTAAAGAGCCCCGATCCTTTTGTTGTTGACTTCTTGTGTGGAATACACCGAAGCCGGACTTTCAGAGGGCGACGTCGTGAATGACGATGACAAGTTGATAGGTATCATTGTGAGGTTTATCTAGGTTAAAGGATAGAAGTCACGGTTGGTATCAATGTAACGTCTTATCCAAGTCTTGGATAAGAGTAGCGATTTTGAATGATATTTCTATCATTAATAAATTTCTTGACATATTCTTGAAGATTTCTAGCCTACCCTAGAGCGTGAAATCGAATTTTGTATTGACCCCAGTACAAAAACCCATTTCTTAAACCCTCAAATATTTCTTCAACTAAAAGGATCTGTTTACGAGGATTATGATGAAAGTCATAATAAAAGCATTGGACTAATGAAAATCATGGGTATATGAAGTATTAGTAAGTGTTATGATGAGTTATGTGGTTATTATGTGAAAACATGAAAGTTTCTTAGAAATCATAAAGGGTTGAAAAATCAGATTTTGGTAAAAACGTAACATGAAATTCAATTGACCATATCTCCTATTATATTTTTGAATTTTGAGTGTGGTCAAGTCCTAGAGTTAGATCTATGAGTTTTGTAGCTTATCCAAGTGGAATCCTTTGGAAAAGGTCTTTCAGAGATTTCGTGTGTGGACTGAATTTAGCAAAAGAGTCCAAAGCTGCAAATTACAAAAAACGCTCTCGCCTTGAAACTTTAAAGGGCTGTTTCGCCACTAAATTTATGTGAAAAATTCTGGACTTTTGGGACATGAAAATATATGTTATAAAGTACCTCTTGTCCAAAAATGAGCTTATTCGACTTAAAATGAACAAGTTATGACCATTTCAATATTTAGGTTTTTGACGAAAATGTTATAACCTGGAGTTCTATAACTCCAATGACCATGAAATTTTAAAGCTGGAGGCTCACATTAACATGTGTAAGGTCCCGCCAAGATTTGGGAATTTTGGAGTTAAACTTGAGGTAGCTAATTTCTTAAGGAATTAATTAGAAATTGATTTTTGAAAAATAGTAAATGAATTTTAAAAATTAGAGAAAAATATATTTTCATCATGGGACTATATTATGCTAAATTCCGTAAAAGAAATATTTTTGGGACTGATTTGGTATTTTTCATGAAAATAGTTTAGTTACTGAACATATGAGTTAAATATGTTATGTGAAGTAACAAAGTTGAAAATATGATTTTATATAATGCAGAATCCTATATAGAGTATATACATATATTTTTTGATGAGGATTTGATAATTGGTGATGATATCTTATGAGTATGGCATTTTTGAGTGATTAAATGCTTTATATGGTAAAAGCGTAAACAATTGAGATAAATTGTTTATAAATTTAAGAAGTGATTAAAATATTGTTATAATATTAATGATATTAGATTATGAGATTATTAAGTGATTGATAACATGGGGATATTCTTGAATCTGGATAAATTATATTCTAAATGTTTAATATTTATCCTTTATCTCATTTGATTGATTCTTTATATCATTATCCTCATGCTTTATATTGTGTTGAAAGTCATACATGGCTTACGTTGTGAGACCCAGATTTTATCAATAAAGATTTAAATTTTGTCAAAATAATTTTTTAATATTATGGTGTGAATTTGAGATAATATTATAGTTGTGGGTAGTATTTATAAATTTTTGCAAAGTATGCAAGTGGTTATATTATATTCGATTGGTGGGGGAATATTGGTTTAGCAGGAATATTAAATATAACTACCAATCATCATTGGTGGACCCATAATGTAATTTATTGCCGGATTGAAAAGCGACAAAATATTTTATTTAAATAATGGCGGAAGTTTTACCGTGGATCTTTGTTGAACTACTTCGGTAGTAAAAGTACGATGAATACGTGTGGTTGCATAGTAATACACCGGTATTGATTATTGATGCTTATGTGAGAAGTCACCGGTTTGATTCCATTATTGTCGATTAATAATATGAATTATTATAGCGATAATGACGTTTTGTTTTATTCAGTATTATTAACGTAATAAAATGAAACATTTTTATATATAAAATGTAATACTTTATTAAAGTTATTCTATAAATAGAATATATTATATTTTATTATGCGTAGTATTGCATAGTGTTTTGCATAGTGTTTTGCATAGTGTTGCATAGTGTTGCATAGTGTTTGCATAGTAAAATATTTTTATATAAATAGAATATATGATATTTTATTTAAAAGATTTTGCTTTAAATATGGACCGTCAGATTAAAGTAAATCAATCTGGATTGTTCATGGATTAATTACTATGCATTCTATTTTCCTATAAATGAAAGCTCATTCTTCATTATTTTCTTTAATTCATTTGAAACTAGAGAGAGAAATTATAGAGAAGCTATAGAGAGAAAATCTATAGAGAGAGAAGAAGAGTATTCAGTACTTCACTACTTTGATATCCAAAGGTGTCTTTACTGGTAAGGGATATTATTTGTTGTAATTCGTAAAGGGTGTTATTCTTTCTTATTCATGAAGAGAACTTACGTTATTCCATTCATTATTATTACATTGGAATAACTCGTAAAAGTGGCATACCCTATACATAACTTCGTATACGGCAGATACCTATACTTGGTGAAATCCTTATATTATTCCATTCTTATTTATTCATTGGAATAACTTCAGATACGAATCCCTATACTTGGTGATCTTCTTACGTTATTCCATTCTTTATTATTACGTTGGAATATCACATCGTGTGTTTTTACGGGACTGGTTCCATTGTTTATTATTCCGCATTTATTATTACATTGGAATATCCATGCGTGTGTTTTACAGGACTGGTTCCATTGTTTATTATTATTCAAACATTTATTATTCTTGGATCATCACGCCGATTGTGAATTTCACGACTGGTTCCGTTATTATTATTACATTGGAATAACTCGTCTGCATACATGCACCGCATGCGTGGTGATTTCTTTTGTTGTTCCATTCTTTATTATACCCGGTTGGTTAAAACTTTGACTTCTATACTCCATGAAATTAGTAGAATATCTTTGATATTTGCGTTTCATCCAAAGATCTTTTCATGGAAATATTCTTACGATTATTCTTGAATTTTACTCTACAAAACGAAGATCGTGTTGACAATTTGGATGTTAATAATTCTGGATTAAATAATTCTTGAACTTGTTTTATTGAATTATTATGTCATTGTCATCATCCTCATGTTATATTATGTTATCTTTGGCTTACGTGCATAGATGAACTTAGTATGATTATGACGAGGATCATTCGGGGTATAATCATGGCTTGATATAAATGATGTGACAAAAGTCCTCGGTGGCTGTAATGCGTTGATGGATAGTTTTTGGTATGATTTATGACCGGGGTGATTCGGTATAGTCATGACCATTGATAATTTGATGAAAATCCTTGACCGTGGTATAGGGATGATTAGATATTGTGGTTTATTCATTAAACTGAGTCTTAGTGATAAAAATTGATGAAAACCTTTTAAAACCTAAAAGATAGTAGACTTTATTTTCTACTTGACTCTTTTAATGGATTGTATATTTCGCTGCAGTTAAACTGGTTGTCTATTGTATTTTATCAGTTTAACACTGTTGAAGGCTAATGATAATTTATTCTGCATTATCTTAGTCATAATATTTCTTACTGGGCTAGTTGAGCTCACCCTTTCTTTCACTGTTCTCTTCAGGAAATGAGAACATAGCTGGGACGAGTCGGGGAACGGAGTAATGGTCCAGAGGATAGCATTAGTAGTCCTCACTATTCTGTGAAATAGTGTGATAATAGTTGTAATGAGGACTCCTTTTGAGTTTGTATAATATCTAGTAGACAATATTTGTAATCAAACTCACGATTTATGTCGTATTGCATACCTACGTTATGTTAGTAAGTTGTATTTGAATTTATGTACCATGTAAGTGGCGACCCAAGATGGGTGACGTATACCTAATTTTGGGGGCGTCACATACGTGAATAGATGGACTTGGTATGATTATGACCAGGGATTGTTCGGAATAATCATAACTGTAATTGAAAACACGATTATCTTTGGCCGTAGTGCATGGATAATTTGTGGTCGTGATACTAATGAATACACGATTATCTTTGGCCGTAGTTCATGGATAATTTGTGGTCGTGATACTAATGAATACACGATTATCTTTGGCCGTAGTGCATGGATAATTCGTGGTCGTGATACTAATGAATATCCTTGGCCTGTAGTGCAGGGATGATTCGATGATATGGATTAATTATTGAAATTTGAGTCTCAAAGAATGAAATATTAATTCATGGATGTGGTAAAAAGTCATCTTTGGTCAGTAGTGCATTGATAGACTTAGTATGATTATGACCAAGGATTATTCGGTATAATCATGACCAGTAATTGAAAACACGAATATCCTTGGCCAAGAAGTGCATGGATAATTCGTGGTCGTGATCTTATTGTCGCGCCTCGGCATTATTGGTTTTCTGAGTTGTATATCTTTGGCAGTAGTGCAAAAGATTAATTGTTAATGAATATCTTTGGTAGGATTGCGAAGATGAATTTAATATTTTAACGATAAAGGTATTCAAGGTATCCTCACCTCTTTATCATATCAGTGCGTACCACTAATTTCGAGGGCTGAAATTTCATAAGAAGAGAGAGGTTGTAAGACCCCAAACTTTTATAAATAAAGATGAATTTTTTATAAATATTATTTTTGAATATTATGGAATAAATTTGATATAATGTTATAGTTGTGGGTAATATTTATAAATTTTGCAAAGTAAGCAAGTTGTTATAAAATATTCGTTTGAATTTGGGGAATATTCTTTTTGTGGGGAATATTAGACGACGATATTCAATCATTAAGTGGACCCATTAACGGAAGTATTGTCGTAGTTAGAAAGCACAAAATTATTTTTCTATAAAAAATAATTCCAGAGAGGTGTTACTCAAGTAAAAGCTGTTGAACTACCCGGTAGTAAAAGTACGAAGAATACGCGTAGTTGTATAGTAGCACACGATATTGATTATTGATGCTTTACGTGAGAAGTCACTCATTTATGCTCAATTATTACTACGATAATCACTTTGCATCATATCTCTTATATTATTGATTCAATTATTGTCACAGTATCATATGTATAATATGTTATATTATTAAATTATTAATTGAGACGACAAGTTATAAATGATTAATAATTGTTGAAAGATTAAATATGTGTTGATTAAAAATAAAATGATTTGTGGTAATATTTATTCAATCCTTGATGTATATAAAAGAGTTATAAACGTTTGTGGTAAGTTTGATTATTTTATTGGAATGTATATGTCATCATCTAAGAGTCCCTTCGTCAATTGTAATTACCTTTGTGAATAGTAATTACCTTTGTGAATAAGTAATTACCTTCGTCAACAAGATAATTACCCTTCGCAAATAAATAGTTGTCTCTTCAATATTACCAAGAGTCATTTTGACCCTTCGTTAAGACCAAGAGCCACCCTCGGTTTTTCTATAAATAGAAAGCTCATTCCTTCATTATTTCTTACAAATTCAATTGAAACTACAGAGAGAAACTATAGAGAGAAGAAGAAAAGTATTTTGCTACTTCACTTTTCCAATATTCAGCTCTTCTAAGGTAGGGAATATTATTTGTTGTACTCGTAAGGGGTGTTATTTTATTTTATTCATGAAGACTATTGATGTGACGCCCCCAAAATTAGGTATACGTCACCCATCTTGGGTCGCCACTTACATGGTACATAAATTCAAATACAACTTACTAATATAACTGTCGTGTACAATACGACATAAACTGTGAGTTTGAATACAAATATTGTCTACTAGATATTATATAAACTCAAAAGGAGTCCTCATTACTACTATTATCACACTATTTCACAGAATAGTGAGGACTACTAATGCTATCCTACGGACCATTACTCCGTTCCCCGACTCGTCGTCAATGTATGTTCTCATTTCTGAAGAAACGGTGAAAGAAAAGGTGAGCTCAATTAGCCCAAGAAGAAATATTATGACTAAGATAATGCGAATAATTTATCATTAGCCTTCAACGATTGTTAAACCGATAAAATACAATGTACAACAAGTTTAAGCTGCTGAATGAATAAGCAATCCATTAAAAGAGTCAAGTAGAGAATAAAAGTCTACTATCTTTTAGGTTTTAAAAGTTTTTCATCTTTGTTATAAATGGAGACTCACTTTAATAAATAATCCACATCATCGAATCACCCCGCACTACTCTGACGAGGATATTCATCAAATTATCAATGGTCACGACTATACCGAATCACCCCTGGTCATAATCATACCAAAACTATCCATCATCGCATTTACAATGCCACCGAGGACTTTTATCACATCATTTATAATAAGCCATGATTATCCGAATGATCCTGGTCATAATCATACTAAGTTCATCTATACACGTAAGTTAGAAGATAACATAATATAACATGAGGATGATGACAATGACATAATAATTCAATAAAACAAGTTCAAGAATTATTTTATCCGGGGAATTATTAACGTCCAATTGTCAAAATGATCTTTATTTTTGTAGAGTAAAATTCAAGAATGATCGAAGAATATTTCCATGAAAGATCTTTGGATGAAACGCAAATATCGAGGATATTCTACTAATTTCATGGAGTATAGAAGTCAAAGTTTTAACCATTTGGGTATAATAAAGAATGGAATAACAAAAGAAATTACCGTGCATGCGGTACTTGATGCATAAAAGTTATTCAACAGAATAATAATAACGGAACCAGTGTCGGGTGAAATTCACATGCATGAGGATGTTCCAGAGTAATAATAAAAAGCGGAACCGGTGGGTGTAAAAACACATGCATGAGGATGTTCCAATGCAGAATAATAAAGAAAAGGCGGAACCCGGTGGGTGTAGAACACACGCATGCGAGGATGTTCCAGCGAGAATAATAATAAAAAGCGGAACCCAGAGTAGGTGTAGAAACATACGCATGGATGTTCCAATGTAATAATAATAAAGGCGGAACCGAGTCGGTGTAGAACACATGACAGGATGTTCCAACGAGAATAATAGAAGAATGTCACCAAGTATAGGGTAAATCACAGTATACTGAGTTATTCAATAGAATAATAAGCAATGGAATAACAACAGTTCTCTTCATGAATAAGAAGAATAACACCCCTTACTTACGGTACAACAAATAATATTCCCTACCTTAGAAGAACCGAATATTGGCAAGGTGAAGTAGCGAGAATACTTTTCTTCTTTCTCTATATAGTTCTCTCTCAGAGTTTCGGTGAATTTCGTGAAAAATAATGAAGCACTAGGCCTCTATTTATAGAAGATTTCTAGCTTAACACCGCCGTGTGAAAAGGCAAGTGGCTCGACGACGGTCGGTGATGTGAAAAGAAAAGTGGTTTGACGTCATGTGTAATGTAAAACGACAAGTGGTTCGACGCTTTGTAATGTGAAACGACAAGTGGTTCGGCGCTTTGTAATGTGAAACGACAAGTGGTTCGGCCTTTGGTAAAGGTAATTACTATTGACGAAGGTAATTACTTATTCACAAAGGTAATTACTATTGATGAAGGTAATTCTTATCGACGAAGATAATTACTATTCACAAAGATAATTACTATTGACGAAGGTAATTACTATTGACGAAGATAATTACTATTCACAAAGGTAATTACTATTTGTGAAGGTAATTACTATTCACAAAGGTAATTACTATTGGCGAAAGTAATTACTATTGACGAAGAGACTCTTAGATGATGACATATGGGCCCCCATAAAATAATCAAACTTACCACAAATGTCTCATAATGTAGACTCTTTATATACATCAAGGATTGAATAAATATTACCACAAATCATTTTATTTTTAATCAACACATATTTAATCTTTCAACAATTATTAATCATTTATAACTTGTCGTCTCAATTATTGATTTAATACTATAACATATTATATGGATGATCTTTGTGACAATAATTGAATCGATAATATAAGAGATATGATGCAACAATTACTATAGCAATAATTGAGCATGGTGAGTGACTTCTCACGTAAGCATCGATAATCAATATCGTGTGCTACTTATACAACTACTGGCGTATTCATCGCATTTTTTTACTAAGGGTAGTTCAACAGCTTTTAACTTAAGTAACACCTCTGCTAGTTATTTTTATAGAAAGATAATTTTGTTGTTTTCTAACTACGATAATACTTCCGTTGGGGGTCCACTAATGATTGGTAGTCGTCATTTAATATTCCCCGACAAAAAGAATATTCCCGACCAAATGAATATTTTATAACAACTTGCATACTTTGCAAAATTTATAAATACTACCCACAACTATAATATTATCTTAAATTCACACCATAATATGAAAAAATTATTTCGACAAAATTTAAATCTTTATTGATAAAATCGGGGTCTCATAATCTCCCTCTTATGGAATTTCGCCTCGAAATTAGGGTGCGATACTGGTATGATAAAGAGGTGAGGATATCTTGAATACCTTTATCGTTTGAAAACATTAAATTCATCTTTGCAATCCGGCCAAAGATATTTATTCCTAATTCATCTTTGCACTACATGCGAAAAGATATACTGTTAAAACCAATAATCTTTGAGGCAAGCGACTTAATAGTATCACGACCACGAATTATCCATGCACCTTGGCCAAGAATATTCGTGTTTTCAATTACTGATCATGATTATCTAGAATAATCCTTGGTCATAATCATACCAAGTCTATCAATGCACTATGGCCAAAGATAACTTTTACCACATCCATGAATTAATATTTCATTCTTTGAGACTCATTTCAATAATTAATCCATATCATCGAATCATCCCCGCACTCTGTGCCGAGGATATTCATTAGTATCACGACCACGAATTATCCATGCCTACGCGACCAAAGATAATCGTGTATTCATTAAGTATCACGACCACAAATTATCCATGACTACTACCAAAGATAATCGTGTATTCATTAGTATCACGACCACAAATTATCCATGCACTAC
This sequence comes from Panax quinquefolius, assembly GCA_020205615.1. Classification (NCBI taxonomy): domain Eukaryota; kingdom Viridiplantae; phylum Streptophyta; class Magnoliopsida; order Apiales; family Araliaceae; genus Panax; species Panax quinquefolius. The sequence continues at coordinate 6,909,971 of CM035158.1, forward strand.
GTGCAAAGATAATCGTGTATTCATTAGTATCACGACCACAAATTATCCATGCACTACGTGCAAAGATAATCGTGTATTCATTAGTATCACGACCACAATTATCCATGCACCTACGTACAAAGATAATCGTGTATTCATTAGTATCACGACCACAAATTATCCATGCACTACGGCCAAAGATAATTGTGTTTTCAATTACTGGTTATGATTATAAAACAATTCACGGTCATAATCATACCAAGTCCATCTATGCATTTATAGGCCACGAGATGACTTTCAACATAATATAAGCATGAGGATAATGATATAAAGAATCAATCGAATGAGATAAAGGATAAATATTAAATATTTATAATATAATTTATCCGAGATTCAAGAATATCCCCATGTTATCAATCACTTAATAATCTCATAATCTAATATCATTAATATTATAACAATATTTTAATCACTTCTTAAATTTATAAACAATTTATCTCAATTGTTTACGCTTTACCATATAATGCATTTAATCATTCAAAATGCCATACTCATAAGATATCATCACCAATTATCAAATTCCTCATCAAAAAAATATGCATATACTCTTTATAGGATTCTCTAGCCATAAAATCCTATTTTCAACTTTGTTATTTCACATAACATATTTAACTCATATGTTCAGTAACTAAACTATTTTCATGAAAATACCAAATCAGTCCCAAAAATATTTCTTTTCTGGGATTTAGCATAATATAGTCCCATAATGAAAATATATTTTTCTCGGAATTTTTAAAATTCATTTACTATTTTTCAAAAATCAATTTCTAATTAATTCCTTAAGAAATTAGCTACCTCAAGGTTAACTCCAAAAATTCCCAAATCTTGACAGGACCTTACACATGTTAACGTGAGCTTCCAGTTTAAATTTCATGGTCATCGGAGTTATAGAACTCGGTTATAGCGTTTTATTTGGAAAAACCTAAATATTGAAATAGTCATAACTTGCTCATTTTAAGTCAGAATGAGCTCATTTTTGGACAGGAGATACTTTATACCATATACTTTCATGTCCCAAAAGGCCAGAATTTTTCTCATAATTTAAGTGGCCGAAATAGCCTCTCTAAAATCATGGCGAGAATCTTTTCGGTTTTTTTGCAGCTTTGCACTCCTTTGCTAAAATCAGTCCACACAAAAATCTACAACACCTTTTCCAGTAATTCCACTTGGATTAGTTAGGTAACTCATTGATCTAACTCTAGGACTTGACCACATTCAAAAATTCAAAATATAATAGGAGATATGGTCAATTGAATTTCATGTTACGTTTTTCACTAAAATCGATTTTCAACTCTTTGTGATTTCTAAGAAACTTTCATGTTTTTACATACTAACCAACATAACTCATCATAAAACTTACTAATACTTCATATACCCATGATTTTTATTAGTTCTATACTTTTATTATGACTTTCATCATAATCCACGTAATGCAGATCCTTTTAGTTGAAGAAATATTTGAGGGTTTAAGAAATGGGTTTTTTGATCTTTGGAATTCGATACAAAATTCGATTTCACGCTCTAGGGTAGGCTAGGAAATCTTCAAGAATACGCCAAGAAATTTATTAATGATAGAAATATCATTCAAAATCATTACTCTCGTCCAAGACTTAGATAAGACGTCACATTAATACCAACTGTGACTTCATCCCTTAACACGGATAAGACCTCACAATGATACCTATCAACTTGCCATCTTCGGTCATGGCGTCGCCTCTGAAAGTCCGCGGTGCTTCCACACAAGGAAGTCAACAACGAAAGGATCGGGCTCTTTACTTATGGCTTGATATAATGTTGATTAACTTTAGGATTTGGTTACTTTGAATTAAGTATAACAAAGTTGGTTAGGAATATGAAAGCTAACAACCTTACAAAAGAATAATGAGTAGTTAATCAATCGTTTTCAAAAATTACCTCAAAGGCAAGTATTTTCAAAGAGATAAGATGAGACAGAGTAGCGTGAAAGTGTTTATTTGAAACAACAAGATTAATAAGCATGTGGAGGTAACGAAGGTTTCTCCCAACGAAGTTTGATAGATAAATCAAAGTCTAATTTCTCCGAGTCAAATTTAAGCGTTGAACTTAAAGCAAAGAGAGATAAAAGAATGGGTAGAGCCGGTATCTAATAAGGTATAGACTTCAAGAAGAATTTATAATTAACTAACTTGTGTTAACTTCGTTCGGGTTACCCACTTTTGAGAAGTCACTGAAAAAACGCTTCTTCCTGAAACCACCGATTTTGTTTTGTCCGTATCCGCCTTTGGTGCCACTATCCCAAATTGGACTTGACTTCACTATATGACAAAATCGAGCTAAATGACCTTCTTCTTGAAATTTCCACTTCTATTATCTTTGCCATGATTACCACCGAAGTGGTTACCATTCTTAGCATGATAATTTCCCCACGATGGTTATCATTGTTACGATGGCCGTTGCCACCGAAGATGATTATTATCGTGTTGTTGGTCGTTACCTTTTGTTTGAATCGAATCAACACTCTCATGTGCTTCATTGCTTATCTCAAAGATTTTCGGATGCCATTCTCAAACATCTTTGTCCACAAAACAAGGGTTAATTGACATTTAACAAATTATCCCTATATTAAATGACCAATCAAATACCAAATAAACTTAGGTAGGTCATACTAGCGAAGGAATTCCCGTCTCTCCCTCCTAGTTCTTATCTCGCATCTTAGCAGGATCATATCCCTAAGCTCGATATCAACCGTGGCGCCCCAAAATTAGGTATCGTCACCCATCTTGAGTCGCCACTTACATGGTACATAAATTCAAATACAACTTACTAATATAGCTGCTGTGTACAATACGACATAAACTATGAGTTTGAATACAAATATTGTCTACTAAATATTATACAAACTCAAAAGGAGTCCTCATTACAACTATTATCACACTATTTCACGAATAGTGAGGACTACTAATGCTATCCTCTCGGACCATTACTTAGTTTCCCGACTCGTCTCCATCTATGTTCTCATTTCACAGAAGAGAGCGGTGAAAGAAAAGGTGAGCTCAACTAGCCCAAAGAAGAAATATTATGACTAAGATAATGCGAATAAATTATCATTAGCCTTCAACGATGTTAAACCGATAAAATATAATAAACAACCGGTTTAAGCTGCGGCGGAATAAGCAATCCATTAAAAGAGTCAAGTAGAGAATAAAGTCTACTATCTTTTAGGTTTTAAAAGGTTTTCATCAATTTTTATCATTTGAGACTCAAATTTTAATAAATAAACCACCACATCTAATCATCCCTCGCACTCACTACGGTCAAGGATTTTCATCAAATTATCAATGGTCGTGACTATACCGAATCACCCCCGGTCATAATCATACCAAAAACTATCCATCGCACGCATTACGAGCCAATCGAGGACTTTTGTCACATCATTTATATCAAGTCGTGATTATACCGAATGATCCACAGTCATAATCATACTAAGTTCATCTATGCACGTAAGCCAAAGATAACATAATATATAATATGAGGATGATGACAATGACATAATAATTCAATAAAACAAGTTCAAGAATTATTTAATCCATGAATTATTAACGTCCAAATTGTCAACATAATCTTTGTTTCGTAGAGTAAAATTCAAGAATGATCGGAAGAATATTTCCGTGAAAAGATATCTTTGGATGAAACGCAAATATCAAGGATATTCTACTAATTTCATGGAGTATAGAAGTCAAAGTTTTAACCAACCGGGTATAATAAAGAATGGAATAACAAAAGAAATCACCAAATGCGGTGCTTCAGATAGGCGAGTTATTCCAACAGAATAATAATAACGGAACCCGGTCGGTGAAATTACACGCAAGCAGGATGTTCCAACAGAATAATAAAGATGGAACTAGATCAGGTGTAAAAACACATGAGATAGGATATTCCAACAGAATGATAAAGACGGAACCAGTGTCGGTGTAAAACACATGTATGGGATGTTCCAACGAGAATAATAAAAGCGGAACCGAGTCGGGTGTAAAACACATGCATGAGGATGTTCCAGCGTAATAATAGAAGAATGTCACCAAGTATAGGGTAAATGGCGTATCACAAAGTTATTCCAATGAGAATAATAAGCAATGGAATAACATAAGGATTTCACCAAGTATAGGGTATCTGGCGTGATATGAAGTTATGTATAGGGTATGCCACTTTTACAAAAGTTATTCAAAATGTAATAATAATGAATGGAATAATGTAAGTTCTCTTCAAGAAGAAAAAGAATAACACCCTTACCGTAAAAGAACTGAATATAGAAGTAGTGAAGTAGCGAATACTCTCTTCTTCTTTCTATAATTTTCTCTCTATAGCTTCTCTCTATAATTTCTCTCTCAGAGTTTCAATGAATTCGTAAGAAAATAATGAAGGAATGAGCTTCTATTTATAGGAAAATGGAATGCATAAGAATTAATCCATGAACGGTCCAGATTGATTTACTTTAATCTGACGGTCCATATTTAAAGAAAAATCTTTTAAATAAAATATAATATATTCTATTTATATAAAAACATTTTACTATGCAAACACTATGCAATACTATGCAAAACACTACGCAAAACACTACGCAACACTACGCATAATAAAATATAATATATTCTATTTATAGAATAACTTTAATAAAGTATTCTATTTTATATAAAAGATGTTTACGCTTTTATTACGTTAATAATACGAATAAAACAAAACGTCATTATCATTATAATAATTCATATTATTAATCGACAATAATGGAATCAAACTGAGTGACTTCTCACATAAAGATCGATAATCAATACCGTGTGCTACTATGCAACCACACTTATTCTCGCATTTCTTTTACTACTGAAAGTAGTTCAATAGTAACCACGGTAAAACTTCCGCCGTTATTTCAATAAAATATTTTTGTCGTTTTCTCAATCCGACAATAATTACGTATGGGTCCACCAATGATTGAGTAGCCATACGAATATTCCCCGCTAAACCGAATATTCCCCGACCAATCGAATATAATATAACCACTTGCATACTTTTGCAAAATTTATAAATACTACCCACAACTATAATATTATCTCAAATTCACACCATAATATTAAAAATTATTTTGACAAAATTTAAATCTTTATTGATAAAATCTGGGGTCTCACAACAGCGGAACCAGTAATCCATTAAAAGAGTCAAGTAGAAAATAAAATCTACTATCTTTTATGATTTTAAAAGGTTTTTCATCATTTATTATAATTTGAGACTCAAATTTTAATAAATATTCCACATCATCGAATCACCCCGCACTACTGGCCGAGGATATTCTTTAAGTATCACGACCACAATTATTCATGCACTAAGGGCCAAGAATATTTGTGTATTCATTAATGGTCATGATCATGCCAACAATCGTCCATCAATGCACTACGGGCCACCGAGGATTTTTACCACATCATTTTAACATTACGGTCATGATTACACCGGAATAGTCTCTCGTCATAATCATACCAAGTCCATCTACGCACTACGTGCCACGTAGATGACTTTCAACATAATATAAACACGAGGATGATGACAATGATATAAGAATTCAATAAAACAAGTTCAAGAATTAATTTATCTAGGAACCAATAACATCCAAATCACAACATCATCGCTTTGTGAGAGTAAAATTCAAGAATCTTGAGAAGAATATTTCCATGAAAGGATCTTTGGATGAAGCCAATAAATATCGAGGATATTCCACTAATTTCATGGAGTATATAAGTCAAAGTTTTAACCATTGGGTATAATAAAGAATGGAATAACAAAAGAAATCACCATAAATGCGATAGATCGCAAGACAAAAGGAGGTTATTCCAATGTAATAATAAATAACGGAACCGGTCCGGCAGTAAACGCCTTATGCATGTGATATTCCAGCAGAATAATAAAGAATGTAACGTGGTCGGCGTAAAACACATGCATGAGGATGTTCCAATGAGAATAATAATAAAGGCGGATTTTAACACAGTGGGTGTTGTAAAACACATGCACGAGGATGTTCGATAGAATAATAATAATAAAGGCGGAACCAGTCCGGTGTGAAAAACACATGTGACAGGATGTTCAATGAATAATAGAAGAATGTCACCAAGTATAGGGTAAACCACGTATACGAGGTTATTCCAATGAGAATAATAAGCAATGGAATAACAACAGATTCTCTTCGCTGAATAAGAAAGAATAACACCCTTTACTTTTGGTAGGAGATTGAATATTGCACTCAAGTGTAGTAACAAAATACTCTTCTTCTTCTCTCTTATTCTCTCTATTCTTCTCTCTCTATAGCTTGAATGAATTAAGTGAAAAATAATGAAGCACTAGGCCTCTATTTATAGAAGATTTCTAGCTTAAAGACCGCATTAGTGTGAAAAGGCAAGTGGCTTGACGACTAGTGATGTGAAAAGAAAAGTGGTTTTGGCGCTTTGTAATGTGAAACGACAAGTGGTTCGGCGCTTGTGTAATGTGAAACGACAAGTGGTTTGGCGTCCGGTAAAGGTAATTACTATTGACGAAGGTAATTACTTATTCACAAAGGTAATTACTTATTGACAAAGGTAATTCTATTGTGAAGAGACTCTTAGATGATGACATACGGGCCCCCCATAAAATAATCAAACTTACCACAGCGCGCCTCATAATGACTCTTTATATACATCAAGGATTGAATAAATATTACCACAAATCATTTTATTTTAATCAACACATATTTAATCTTTCAACAATTATTAATCATTTATAACTTGTCGCCCTCAATTATTGATTTAATATTATAACATATTATCAAATGATCTTGTGACAATAATTGAATCAATAATATAAGAGATATGATGCGCAATTATTTGTAGCAATAATTAAGCATATGGTGAGTGACTTCTCACGTAAGCATCAATAATCAATATCGTGTCTTTCTTATACAACTACGCCAGACATTCATGCGTATTTTACTACTAGGGTAGTTCAGCGGTTTTAACAGTAACACCTCCGCTAGTTATTTTTATAGAAAGATAATTTTATGTGTTTTTAACTACGACAATACTTCCGTTATGGGGTCCACTAATGATTGGTAGTCGTATGAATATTCCCCGACAAAAAGAATATTTTATAACAAATTGCTTACTTTGCAAAATTTATAAATATTACCCACAACTATAATATTATATCAAATTTATTCCATAATATTCAAAAATAATATTTATAGAAAATTCATCTTTATTTATAAAAGTTGGGGTCTTACATAGTTGAACTGATCAGTCATTCAAACGATTTGGGCTGAATAATTTAGTTTAATTTTTTTTGGTTCAACGGGCTGAATGAGCGGTTGAATGTTTTTTTTTACAATATTAACTATTATATTAAGTAATATAAATAAATTTACAATAACTTTTTAAATTAGTTTAGAGGGGTAAAATAATAAAAATCTATTATTCAGATGTTTTATATATCGATTATCAAATAATTTTTTTAATTTATATTCAGATTCATTCCGTTTTTATCATACACTAATTTTAAATTCAATTTTAAATTAAAATTACTAATAAGGACCCATCTTAGTTATGAATTTTCAATTCTCACCATAAAATTAGAAGGAATATAAAAATTTTCTATTTACCTTTCCTTTCTTTTTTATTTACTAAAATTTTCATTTCCTTCCTTCCCAATTGGGGTGCATACACAAGAAGCCAAACTTTGTTCGACCCGGTGGCCGCAAGCCAGTATAACTTATCCTAAGCACGGTGTGCTCCACCAATTCCCTCCGATAAAGTAAAAAAGACTCCACTATTTTGACAAGTAAGAACAAGCAGTACGATTTCCATGTGGTCAAATCAGCTTTTCATTCATTCATCTGTTTCTTTCTCACTACAATTATCTAGAAGCTATTATAATTTTCTTGTTGTTTTTACATAGATTCACTTCCTGTTAGTCTAATCCAATTTTATTTTTCCCCTTTTTGAATAATGTACGTCAACGCAGAGAGAAATTCTTCTTACCCATTTTCATCAATCTAATTTATAATCTTATAGTAAATATACTTCTTGATTTTATCCCAAATTCTGCACCAGTTTCTTCATTTTTAGGTTTCTGGTTCGTCCTTTATTCTTAAAAAAAATGTTATTTTTTAGTCTTTTAACTTGAATAATTGCCCAATTTTAATGGTATTTATATAGGGAGATGAAAACTTTATACATATGTTAAAGCTATGTTTTAAAGATACTGTCTTTTAATCTCTCTCTCCCTCTCCCTTTTATTTGATTATTGTGGATATTATTTTCACTCAAGCAAATGGAATATAGGGCTATTTTATGTATGTAGTGTTGCATGATTAATTCATACTTCTAGTTTACTGTTGCAAGCTATTACTTTCTCCATAACATGTTTGCTCTATCCAATTGTGTATGTCCTGTAAGTTATAGTAGTAAGAGAAAACAACAATACCAATTATGGGGAAACACTTTCATGAAAACCCCCATGAATTTTGGATATTGTAAACTCCAACTTCGACCAGCGTTAGTGGGTAGCAATGTAGAAGAGATTGAGAAAATTGAAACCAACGAAGAAGAGAAACCATGGTTTAGGTGGGGTGAAATAGGCCCTGATATTACTGAAGCCCAGAAAGAAGCTATATCTCGACTACCACCCAAAATGACCAACAGATGTAAAGCCCTCTTGAAACAGATCATTTGCTTTTCACCTGAAAAAACAAGTCTATCTCTTTTGTTGGCGGCGTGGGTGAGGAGTACGATTCCAAGGAGAGCTGACTGGCTTTCGGTTCTCAAAGAATTGAGTATATTGAATCATCCACTGTATTTCGAGGTATTATGCTTTTCATTTTAAACTTTAATCCCAAGATTTTCAATGTTGCTTAGTCATTTAGTACTCTCTAGTTCATCAATTCAGTATCTACTACAAACTGTGCCATAAATTCAGATATATATATATATATATATATATATATATATATATATATATTCCTAATATATATCAGTCAATAGTGACTGTCACTATTATTTCGCTATACTATGCGTTTAAAATCTGAAATTCAAGAACTATTAGTTTGGGCATACTTCAGAAGAAATTCGATATAAGTATCTGTATTCCAGCAAAATGTCAGATGGTACCACAACATAGTACATAATGTGACATTGTTATATCTTGCTGGCCACATGTATTGTTGGGGTATTCGTTATTCAGAGAAAATCGTGATTTTTGGATAATTGCTCAACGTTGCCCATCTTTATTGGTACAAGTTTTGTTGGGGTAGTTCTTATAATTAGTTCTATGCGAGCTGCATTCTTGTGGCTGTGATTTCCATGTATGTTTCTTCCAACACTTTCATACTCCTCTGGATAATTTGGAAGGATACACATATTTCTCACAAAAAGTTATCCTGCAGTGCCTTTGTTCATGACTTGTACATTATTTAGGGATTGTCATAATTCTTGTAGACATATGTTCCAAAGTATTTTCTTCCCAATACATGAGATCTTTGATACTGAGATCAAGGAGTTAAATTTCAATGTTTTATATCTATTTGTTTCAGTATTTGCATCCACATTGTTGATGTTTGTACATAGTATCACTATAAATACTAATCTCAGTATATTTTTTGTATCTGGCTCTTTTTACCTATTTTAATGTCTGACGATTTATCGGACTTATAGCTCAAATAAATTCTGTTATTTTTATCTTTTATCCATTGCCCTTTGAGGTTCACGTCTCACCTTAAACCTGACTTTCCTTTCATCCTCTTCATGTTATTTCAGTTTCTAAATTTATCTATTGTTCTGCCATTTTTTTAAACAATATATCAGATGTTTAGGAGAAGAGAACTAGAAAACAATATAGACACCAAGGTCATGTTTGTTTGCAAGGATTATAATCCCGGGATTATAATCCATGGGATTATAATCCCAATACTATTAATCTTAGGATTAAATAGTCCTAGTGTGTGTTTGTTTTTTATAGGATTATTCATGGGATAACTTAAAATAATCTCATGTTATGTTTGTTTTTTTTGTCAGGATTAATTAAAGTATTGGATTAAAAAATATCGTTTGGACTATTATACCCTTACCAATAATAATATATTTTAAACTTATTTATATATTAAAAAAAAATATTCACTGATTATATATACACCCCCATCACAACCCCAACCCCAACCCCAACCCCAAAAAAAATTATATTTTCTGATTATGTATACACTTCCACCCACCCCCATCCCCATCCCCATCCCCATCCCCAAAATATAATTTAATGATTATGTATACGCTCCCACCCCCACCCCCACCCCCACCCCCACCCCCACCCCCAAAAAGGATATTTACTTATTATGTATACACCCACCCTGCCCGTCCCCACCCCCAAAAATTTATATTTCCGATTATGTATACACTCCCACCCCCACCCCACCCCCACCCCCCACCCCATAAAAAAATATTAATATTTCTCGATTATGTATATTCGGTGATTATATATAAACCTCACCCCCACCCCATCCACCCCTCCCCCAAAAAAAATAATATTTAGTCGTTGTACTAGTAAGTTTTAAGTTGTTAGTAATAATAACAGAAATTGCAGAATATTATGGTCATTTTAGAAAAATGTTGAGATTAATTTTGTCTAGCAATTTTTAATCTCAAATGACAGGGATTATAATACCAGGTAGAACATGGTATTAAATAATCCCACATCTTAAGCTATTTTATAATCCCATGACTAATAGTCTCAAGCTCAAATTGAAAAACAAACAAGACACTTGAGATTAATAGTCCTATCCCAAGTGTAATCCTTGCAAACAAACATAGCCCAAAGGGTGCAAAACTGATTTACAGTGCAGAACTGGTTTGCTAAAAGAAAAAACAGTGCAGTACTAATATCAGTGAGTTTAGATGAAAATTAACTTTATTCTTTTTTCTCCCTCTATGATACATGGTTTGTTTACTGGATGTTAATGTGCTTTTGTGAATCATAGCATTGCGTGGTTAGTAACATATTGAAAGGTATACTACTACTTGCCCGCTGGTAGCATGGGCTTCCTGCTGAACTTCAGTAACACTTTTTCTCACTGCCTCTCTCTCTCTCTCTATATATATATATATGTATATGTATATATATACACACACACATATTCTACATCCCTCCTCCTTCCCTCCATACAGATAAGTGTCAGTTTGTTGGTCTCATGGTAGCGATTCTCATTTTATACTCTCCATTAGTTCACAATTTTTTTTTTGTTAATTTATGTCCCAAAATTTTCATCTTGTAAATTTCATTGTTTTAAGTGCATATTGTTGTCATTATTCCACATTCCCTTATTTCATTCTATTCGGATTTACCTTGAAAACTTCATTTAAGATTTAAAGGCAAACCTCAAAATCTTCATTAAATATCAACCTTGGTACTTATTCTCCATGACTGGAGGCAGCACATGAGGTTGGCAGCCTTGAAAGAAGAGTTATTGCCACTGAAGCTTCATGTCAATTTTGCATTCTCTAGAACAGGGGGCACTTATATAGGTATTGGTAGTAGCCAAGTACTCAAAATGCAAGTTGGATTGTTGTTCCTTGATCTCACCTCCCCCAACCCCAGGAAAAAAAAAACCCTTATAAGTGCAAGAGATAAATGAATCCTGCCAATTCTGGTTGTCACTGCTGATGCGATCTGTGGGTATTTGATATCCTGCAGTTACTCTGAACATTCTTAATTACTTCGTAACAACTCAACCAGTCCAGTTCCTTGGAACTATAAAACTTCATTTGCAAGAGGATTATTCAATATTCAGTAGCTTATTTCTCCTTGGAGGGTTTTGCCTTTGCTTGGTGTACTATGGTATCTTCACACATGGCAGGGGAACTGAAAGAGAAATTATTAGATTGCACAACTCTTGCTGCAAAAGTTGTGTATCTCCTGACTCTTCTTGTCATAAGTTTCTGAGTTTTGTGTTCAACTCATAATAATTTTTTGACCCATATATAGTTTAATGTTAGCAGAAACACCACAAATTCTAAGTAAAAGTAAACAATGCTATCATCATTATTGCCTTATATGAAGTATTGCTATGCAAATTTTCTATTTTTTTAGGCTTAGTATGACAATGTAAGGGCCTTGTGCTATCATACAATTATACCTCTAAGCTGATATGCATTTTATTTTTGAAAATTCCTCTAGTATAGTCACTATTGGTAAGCATCTCACTTCTGTTAAGAGTCACTTAATCCAATATTGTTTAGGCATTGCCGCAATGGCCGGTGTTTGATTGCATCTTAATGCATCTTAACAGTCCACCTCTTAATATAACTTAACGGCCTACATCTTTGTATTAAGAGGTCCTCTGAATAGTTTAGACTCATATTTGTATCTTAACTATTCAGAGAACCTCTTAATACAAAGATGTGGGTTGTTAAGATGCATTAAGAGGTGAGCTGTTAAGATGCAATCAAACACCACCCGCTTGAAGGTTCTTTTCAACCTATAACTAATTGGTTTGGTTGGATGGCTTAATATTGTAACATAGCTAAGTTTTGGTTCCAATACTAGTCTAATTATCGGTCCTGCTCACTCTATTGGAGATCTCAACTAACGACCTAGGTCAAATCCCGAGTCTGAATCAATTCATAGCATAATAAGGCCCAATGCGTTTTTTTAATAATATCTTCTTGGGTCATCTTGGCCCACCACACAGGTTCACTCAAAAAGTCATTACTAAAGGTATTATAGTTAGTAACTTGATTCATATTTTCTCCGTGTTTCGATTGGGGTGTTACACTCTCCCACTTAAATTTATGTTGGATAATACCGATTGATTTCGTGCCTCTACCTCCGGCAACTCAATTGGATAACCCGACCCAAGCTTTCGAGAGTCGGCTTTGGTATCGTAACGACACAGGTCTTGAGTCTGAATCAATTCATAACATAATAAGGCCCAATGTGTTTTCTCAATAGTATCTTTTTGAGTCATCTTAGTCCATCATAATTTTACCCAAAATGTTATGACTGAAGGTACTATAGTTAATAACTTAATTCTTTATAGACAGATAAATTTTTCCCTCACGTTTTGATGTGCGATTGGAGTGTTACATCAGCCCCATCTATACTTTGCGTTCCATCCACATCTCTATTACGGGTTCCATCCTTATTAGTGGAAAATGGCTCTACACGTGCAAGACAGGTTTGCACATGAGGGTGGTGTTTAGAACAACTCATGGCACATGGATTAGGTAGTGCCAGTCAGACTATTGTATATGCTTGAGGAGCCTAACATAAAACCAGTTGATTTAGTAGTATGCTTCACATGTTCCTTGCTGAGAACACAAAAAAGCAGTAGACAGAAGGACAAAAAAACTGCGACTAATTCCCCAATAAATAGCGAATGCTGCAAATGATCATACATAGTTCCCAGTTCTCTCCACTAGTATAAAGAGCATAAATTAAAGTAATATGATGCCCAACTTGATAGCCTTTTAGGCTTGTCCTTGAATTGGAAGTGATTTATTGCTCCCATATTTCTTTCAACATCAGATGTAAATTCTGGTTTGCCAAGTTGCCACTTTCTGTTTACGTTTCTATGCTTTTCAATTTGTTGCCATTGCAACGCTTTCCAACTTTTCTTTTTGGCTTTTAAATTTTTAAAGTTTTGAAGTTCTAGGATATAATACTTCATTTTAGGCCATTAGGTTAACCAGTTATTGTGAGAGAGTTTGGTGTAATGAGGGCTAGGTTTTTGAGATACGTTCTCTTAGTTGTGAATTGTTATTCACGGTTCTTGTACTTTGTTTCACTATAGTGGAATAGTCTATTTGTTCACCCATCGACGTAGGCCAAAAGCCAAATCACGTATATCTTGTGTTTCTTTGTCTTCTCTGTTTTCCTTTTTCACTGATTCATTAGTGTAGTATCATTGCAAGTGCCATAACATAACTTCTATGCGTACATTTCTCTTAGGTGGCAGAACTTGCACTTTTAGAAGATTCATTTGAACCTAATGTTCGTGATTACACCAAGATAATTCATGCTTATGCAAAGCAAAATCGGCTACAAGATGCTGAAAACACCCTCCTGGCCATGAAGAGAAGAGGTTTCACGAGTGATCAAGTGACCCTGACTGCCTTGATTCACATGTACAGTAAGGCTGGCAATCTTAAGCTGGCTGAAGATACATTTGAAGAGATGAAGCTGCTAGGTCAACCTTTAGATAAGAGGTCGTATGGATCAATGGTCATGGCCTACATTAGAGCTGGAATGTTTGACCAAGGAGAGAGTTTACTTAGAGAAATGGACGCGCAACAGATTTATGCTGGAAGAGAAGTTTACAAAGCATTGCTAAGAGCATTCTCCATGATTGGTGATTGCGAAGGAGCTCAAAGAATATTTGACGCAATTCAGTTGGCAGGAATCACTCCTGATGTCAAGCTATGTGGTCTCCTCATAAACGCCTATGTAGTTGCAGGTCTAAGTCGTGAGGCGGCCATTGCATTTGAAAACCTGAGAAGGGCTGGTCTTAAACCCAATGATAAATGTGTGGCTCTGATTTTAACTGCTTATCATCAGGAGAACAAGCTTAACAAGGCGCTGGACTTTCTGATTGATTTAGAGAGAGATGGCATTATGCTAGAAAAAGAAGCTTCAGAAATATTGGCTGGGTGGTTTCGGAGTTTGGGAGTGGTGGAAGAAGTTGAGCTGGTGTTGAGAGACTACGCCTCAAACAAAGCTAAAACCAAAGCACCTCCTGCTTAAGTCAGATATGAGCTCTTTCCTGATGTATCCAATGGAGAACAATCTCGATCTCCCCTTGGTTAATCAGTCACCTTGGTTGCTGACAAAATGAATGTTTTTCCGAGGTAAAGCATTATTGGTAAACTCCTATACTTTTGTCTCTTTATTTTTCACGCGCACACGCACACGCACACATAAACACAGGGTTATCTTAATTAGACGCGATTTACTGATTGTTTAACTATGCTTATTGGATTTGGCTTTTTGGTTCAGATTTCTAGTTTGGGACTCCTTGCTTCAAGCATTTGCACAGCAAAGATGTTAAATAATGCTTGCTGTCTATCAAAAATCAAAAGTGTTGCTCAATCTGTTACATGATTCAACCTGACGACGGATCTTGCTACTCGGAACTTTGTGGTGGTTAATTATATATAACTTCTGTCTTGCTGCAGAATGTAAAAGGTCATATTGCAAGAATGCTGATTTCCCAGTGTATAATGCAGTTTTTTGTAGCTGCATATTGATTTTTATCTTTTTCTAAGAACCAAAATTGTGATAGATAGGATCCTAACACCAGTTATTGGGTTAATAATACTTGATATTAATTACCTCCGTTCCTAAAAGATGTTATTTAAGGTTTTGGCACATGGATTAAGAAAGTATTATTTATCAAGTAAAATTTGTTTGAAATTTCATCATTACTTTTTTATGGGAAGTTAAAAATTATTAATATAAGGGAGAAAATTTTTTGGGACAATGAGAAAAGGTAGGGGTAATATAGGAAAGTAAATAATTTATTCTTCTTGAAAGTTATAAACGAAAAATTTTTTGGAACAATTTTTTTTTTTTTAGAACGACAATCTTTTAAGAACGGAGGGAGTATTAATTTAGACTTATTTTTGCAATCATATATGCATCATTGAATATGACAACAATATTTCAATAATTGAATATTGTTTGAATTTTTAGTTATATATGTTATATAAAAAAGAGACGGAAAATCCACCTCAATATTCCTACAAATATAAATAATATTGAATTTCATTAGCATTTAAGAAAAGAAATAAACAAAGGAACAAAAAATTACTCCAAAAGATCAATTATTAAAATTAATTAGTCGGCCATTAAAAGCTAAACCTCATAATTAAAAACCTACAAAGAAACCAACCATATATCTCGGGTTTCGGGTCAAGGACAAGTTAATCGGGTCAGTCTCATCTGCTAGAATGGGGTGGCAAAGCTGTAGGGTCACTGCATGGCAGTGGTGGAGACCCTTGTCTCTGAAGAAGTTCCCTAGCCAGTTCCTGGAGATCCCCGCCGCCCACCAACGGCAACATATCCGCCGGAGCTCTACCGCCGCCGCCAAACTGACGTGGATCCAACTGCCGCGGTTGCTGCATTGTCCCCCAAGAGTGTTGCATCATTGGATCATGAAAAAATGACGATAAGTCGGGGAGGTCGGAGATTGATAAGGGCGGCGTCGTTATTAGCGGTTGAGGTGGCGGAGTTGGAAGCTCTAGGGTTGAGAGGTGGGCTTGCAAGTATGAAAGTTCTGCTTGTAGATTAACCACCTGAAGTTGACCATGCAAATGCATGAAATTAAAAGAATAAATAAATAAAAAATAAAAATAACGCAGGGAAATATAACGTATAAAATAAAAAATACGAAAACGTTACCATATATTGAAAAAAGAAAATCAAGAAAATGAAAAGATGGATAAAGGAAATGAATGCAAAATAGAATATAATACAACTCTTAAGTCATTGGATCTGGTACCTTATAAAATTTTGAGTAATCTTAAACATATAATTTTTTTACTAAAATAGGTTATAAAATGATGTGTCAATTTGTAATTAGTTGAAGGGTCAATATGGCCTACTGATCATATATAACTAATCACAAACATACACATTATTTAATTACCACTTTAGTATCTATTATTTAGATACCTAATCTTTTGATAATTTCTATGTTAAAATTTGAAAACTAGCTAGCTAAAATTTGTTACTCAAGAAAAACCTAAAAAACAAGTATATATCTAAATGTGTCTCTTTGATATATATAAGCTTTAAAAAGCTGTAAGACTAAAAGTTTACTCTCTCATTTTAGGATAGATCGATGTAACATAAACTTAATACATTTGAATATTTGATACAACTAACATTAGGTATTATTTTCACATCTATCCATACGTACGCTATATATATATATATATATATATATATATATATATATATATATATATATATATATATACTTGAGAAAAATATGTAGTATATCTTAAGGAATCATGCATTTTCATTTGATCTATATATAATTAATATTTACTAAATATAAGTAAGTATAATTAATTAATTAGTTGTATAACAAAATCATTTGTGTATTTAAATACCCACATAAATTAAATTATTGGAGGTTGTTTAGTAAAAATCTGATGAAAGAAGATAGTGAAACTAGACCTACCTCAATCTCAATCAAAAGGTGCTTTAATTTAGCGTAGAAGCAACTGAAATGCTAAGTTTATACGATTCAATATTTAACATTACATGCATATACAAAAGCATTGATCATATATATATATATATATATATATATATATATATATATATATATATATATATAATTTCCATCACACCATTCATCTGCATTTCTTCGTACAGTAATAATTTGCACACTATTAACCATTTGTCATATCACCATTTGATCAACATGGAGTTACTATTCATATATATATATATATATATATATATATATATATACACACACACACACATGTACACTTGAAGATAGATAGAGATAGATATAGGGGTACATATTTGATGGGTGGTCAGTCGGTTTAATTACCCTCGATCGGGAGAGGAAGGAATTATTTCTGTAGAAGAAGTTTACATTTTCTTGTTGGTTAATTATGACCTGAAGTGTTTCTTTTGTTTGTCTAATAAATAATGATACTTATCACATAAAAAAGACTTACATAATATTCACATACACACATGCATACTTTGGGTCTCGCTATATGTGGCGACCACAAATCTACATGTGTGTGTATGTGAGCATTATATAAGTTTTTTTTTATGTGTTAGTACGTACTATTGTTATTGTCTAATCGCCTTCCAACTAAATTGTATTGTATGCATAATTAGCAGCTATATATATATATATATATATATATATATATATATAGATTTAATTTTGGGTTTTGGCATTGTAAAAGAGCACTACCAATAGATAGATGTATATATATATATACGTGAGTGGTGATATATATACACTCAGTTGCAGATTTAGATATATGTGGAATTATATTCTACTTCTCATAACCTTGGAGGCATATATCATAATCTAAAGATAAATGTGGACTATATATATAGTTAATTAAGCAGAAAGTAAATAAACCTATTGATAAATCTTTCTTAATTAGGCAGTACAGTCAAGGTGGTCGAAAAAATTTCAACTTTAACACTCGAAAATGCATTAATGCATTGTCCGATAACATAGTTTTCAAGTGATAAAAAAATATCAGAGCCTGCACCATAGATTTAGTGAATCTAAAACCCTAGCTATATCAACTGTCTCAAACAATTTCTATCTTAGGTTTCGAGGGAGTAGCTCAACTTGTCAAACTTGAAATGTCTGTAATGTGTATATATATATATATATATATACACACACACACACATACAATAATACTTAATTTGGTGACTAAATAATTCTTACAAAAAGAATATATAAAATGATGTGTATGATCATGGTTCATTATAATCATTGAACTCACCTATGTATGCTGAATCAATCAATAATTACAATTTGAAGCATCATTTTGTAATATATATATATATACACGTACACCGTCTCTCACTCAATTCCTTTTTATATAAAGATTAAGAAATGCAATTAATACTTGATTTGATTGACTAAAATGGTTATAAAATCTCAATATTACTCATGTAAAATTCATTGAAAAGACGAAAGAAAAATAAATTAATATTTAATGTTGGGATAATATGAAAAATTAAGTAACTTATTTGAAATTTATAAATGACAATTAAAATAAACAAATTATACAATCTAAAAACAAATAAAAAGAACAAAAGAAGTATATATATATATATATATATATATATATATATATATATATATATTTTATATAGGTATATAAAATTATTTCTAACCATTCATAATACACAAACTAATATAATATACATACACAAATATGTTTATACTGAAGTATATAAATTAGAGTACTAAATTAAGTAGCAGGCCGATCCGACCATTTCCTGAATAAGAGCAATCTGCATATATAAAAAAGGGGGTAAATGAAAAGTTGGGAACACTGTATCCCCAGTACGTAGTATTGTGTATACACCCGACCACATCATAACTTAATCAATCAATCTAAGTAGTGTAAATAATGACTACTATTATTAATATTTCTAGATTTCAGCAATCCATCAAACTGTTCCCCCAATGCAACCTCATCATCCTCTCTACACTTGTTTCTGCACCAGACCTACCTCTCTTATACTACCACCCTACATCTTATATATATATATATATATATATATATATATATATATATATGTGTGTGTGTGTGTGTGTGTGTGTGTGTGTGTGTGTTTGTGTATATATACACACAAAAAAAATGCCAACAGTAATGCTTGAAGTATACTCCATGGATGTCACCTTAAATAATCAAATAGTAGTAACTTAATTATTCGACAAAGAAAAGCAGATCCCCATGCATTATATATATATATATATATATATATATATATAATTTACCATTTATTAATTTGGTTCATTCAATGGGTTCACACTTATTTCTTCTACTGTTTTACATTACATTTGTTCCATTTCCATTCAACATGCTCTCCGAATCATATCTCTCACAACTACTGATCTTTGACTCTCTTTCACACACACACACACACACACACACACACACACTTGTTCTTTCATTTGCTCAAGACAAATATGAAATTAATTCCAACTCTAATTTAAACTTTACTCTAACTTTGTGTTATATACATATGTGTGTGCGTGTGTATTTACATATATATATAGATACCAATTAAGAACTCCAAAGGATACGTACGCTTAATAAAAGGCTAAAAATGAAGTAAAAAAAGATTGTATTAAAGGGTATAAGTAGCTACATATCTTTATGAAGTTCCATGGACCATGTAAGATAGTAAGATAACTAGTAATGTGAGTTATGTCTTGCAATCTTCTCCTAATCTTCTAATTATACCTGATTTTGTATCTTTTCTAAATTTTCTGTTTCAATCTTAGATTCTCAATTACTAATTAATACAAATTTCTATATACTAATATTCAATATCTATAATACCATATATATATATAAATATAAGATTGAAATGAGTATACGCAAATAGACACAAATTTATTTGTAACGGATGCACTTAATAAAGGAGTAAAAGTGATGCCAAAAAAAAATTTGTAACGGAAAAAGTAGAGGTACTTTACATGATCCATGTTTAGAATTAATTAATGATGACTAAAATTAATAATAATTTAATTATAGTAATATAAATGAATAATTTCAGCAGAGAAATATTGATATGCATATGATATTAATTGTACCTGTTGCTGAAGGGCAAAGATGTGAGCCACACAGCCATAGACAGGGTCCCTAAGTCGAGCCTGAGCCTCATAACATATAGTCACCACCGCGTCCAGCCGCTTATGGACCGGAATGTGTAGGAGGAGCTTCGACACGTTACTCGCTCCGAACACCTTATGCACGGCTGCAAAATGGGCTGCACCTTGCTCCGAATCGAAATACGGTGCAAATATGCACCCTGCCACGCATTTTCTCCTTAAAAACTTGCACGCACCGCACGGTCCGCCACCACCTCCGCCGCTGCTTCCGCCACCTCCGCTGCCACTGGCCCCACTAGTAGTACTAGAGCTAGGGTTTGCACCACTCATATCAATTTTTCTTTTCTTTTTTTTTTTTTGTGAAAATTGTGTGAGGTGAATTAGGCTAGCTATAGGTACACATATATATAATTTAATTAGCTAGCCAGGGTTTAATTGTGTGGTTCTTGAAGGGTTGGAGATAGAGAGAGATTAGGGTTTGGTGGGATTATTGTTTATGATATGAGGAAAGGAGAGGGGGGATGGGGAGAGGGATTATAAGAAGTAAATGAAGTTTTTAAAGCCACGCGATGAAGCAAACCCCATTTAGCTGCTTGCGTGAAGCAAACATGCGATAAGCCAACTGCTTCCTATTTGGTCTTTCCTTCTTCTCGTGAGTATGCAAAACAACCCTCATGTTTCTTTTCTAACTATATATATATATGTCCCATTTTGGATGTCCTACTTTTTTATATTGGAACATCCAAAATTATCTTGACATGTAATATTATTGATTTAAAAAATTAACGGTAATTAATTAATTAATTATATTAACAAAAATATATAGAACGAGACGTATAGAATGAGACAATAGATGAGATAGGGATTACGATTGGAGATTTGGACTCTTACGTATATCGAACCTTGCATCTTTCTCAAATGAAAAAAAATAAAGAAACGTTGAATTAATTAAGAGACTCATGCGCCATTTCTTCAAATGACAAGATTTTTCTATGGTATAACTTGTTAAATAGGGTTAGATTTAATTATATAATATATTAACTTTTAATTAAGAAATGAGATATTATTGAATTAAATTAAATCTTTTGTTGCATTTTTTCTTTTAATCAGGTATCATTTTAACTATATATATTTATATGGGGGCTAGATTATGTAATCCCTGTTTGGTTGAATTAAATGGGATATATAAAAGTACTGTAGAAACGAATTGAATTACTACCAACGTAAAAATTTATACGAAAAATAAAATAAACATAATTAGATTGAAAACTTCCGTACTCATAAAAATGATTTGTACAATTTTATTAAAAGAATTAATATTTGTATATAAAAAAATTAATATTTTTACATGAATAGTGAATAGGTTCACTGGTATGTATGTGAGAGAGTTGTTTATTAACTAATAAAATAAAGAAAGAGGGGGTGTTTGATGAAGTATAAACGTGTGGATGTGACTGGGTGCGTGTTTTAAGCTGCGTAGATGGCAAAAGACGCCAACTCATTCACTCTCTTTTTCTCTCAACGTTGAAAAAGACCGAGTTGAGTGACCAGCTTTACTTTCCTCTTTACATATACAGCCAAACAAAACGGCTCTACTTATAAGATCAGCTACAATGACATTACTCCCCACCCCCACCCCCACCCTCACCCCCACCCCTACTCCTACCCCCACCCTCACCCTCACCCTCACCCTCACCCTCACAAAGTAAATTAAAATTGAAACAATTCGAATCAAATTCTGAATATGTAGACTGGACACTACAACAAAAAAGCTATCAATGATCGTGACACGGTCAGCGAGATGTCTATCTCATGACCGTATCACGGTCGCCGACACGAATCAATAGAATAATCTGGTCATTTGGAAGGACATCAATGACCAACAATAATGACCGCATTATTAGCGACCGCAAGTAGCTTAAATCGACATACCGCATTATTATGACTTATCTTTGAGTCATTTGTCATGCGTGACGTGCTGCTGCGTGTCAAATGACCGATAATAGCGACCGCATGGCCGCTAGATTCAATGATCATTGAATCATTTTTAGCGACCGCATGCGATTCATTTGATTTTTTTTTTAAATTTTGCCTATTTTATTGATTTTCCAAAAATAACACGC
This sequence comes from Panax quinquefolius, assembly GCA_020205615.1. NCBI lineage: Eukaryota > Viridiplantae > Streptophyta > Magnoliopsida > Apiales > Araliaceae > Panax > Panax quinquefolius. The sequence continues at coordinate 6,932,507 of CM035158.1, forward strand.
TTTGTACTGCTTTCAATCCCAACACGATTATATATATATATATATATATATATATATATATATATATATATATACAAGCATCCATATTAACATCCATCCAATACAATACAAAACATTCATCCAACACAATATAATCGATATCGTAAACATCCATATAAACTAATACAATTGTCCAAAGAATGAATCTAAAAGAGTCTGAGGCTTTAAAAATCTAAAAAAAAAAATAAGTCAGCGCTCTTCATGGATCATCCAAATTAGGATCCTGTAATTATCAAAGTAATAAAACATATATGTTACATATAAGTAAGACATTGACTTCGAGACTAAAAACATATAAGACAATGTAGCTAAACAATAAACGATATATATATATCGCTCGCTGTTGTGTTGTTGTCTTCTGCTCCGCCTCGCTCTGCCGCCGCCATACTGCCCGCTTAACTCATCGGGACTCAGAGGCTGCAGATGCCCGCCAAAGATCTGAAGAAGATCACGATCCGACAGAGTCGCTCTCACACGATCGGCAGGAGTATGATAATTTGGATAACTTGATGGATGTAGATGGGGTGGCAGAGCGCTGTGCATCACTGATGGTCAAGCGCCGTCTTTGTCTCTTGGCCTTTGACATAATTTTTCTTCACGATGGACGCCTCTCCCATAATTCTTGATCAATCGATTGGACGGGGGTGCCTTTGAGGATAGCGCTCGTTCATTAAGCCCTTATAAGTGTCCGTCGGAAGATGAACAATTAAATAGTTAAAATAAATAAAAAAATACTAAAGAAGGTCGTTATAATTTATAAACAACATATTAGGATAAAGTGAACTTATTACCGCTTATCCAGCGACCTTGTGTAGACCATCATGGTGGCTACATACACATCCAACCAATTGATAGGTTGACCTTGAGACCCAGAGACTCCTATAGTTCATTTTCTCATATTATTATGTAAACATATGATATTTTAGCTACAAAAGATGATATGTAAACATAACATACGTACCACAGCGGCAAAGAATGTCTTTGAATCTGTGATATATCGCCGCCCGACACGTGTTTTCGCGCCTTTTCGCCTACCCATCGATACACACGAGGATCTGTTGAGAGACGGCAGTCTTCGCGCTCTTGACCCAACTCTCGACTTTCCATTGGTCACACATCTCGCACCTATATGGGGTGCATGCACCACAGGTGGGCTATGCTCATGCATATACTGCTCACCCTGTCCTGGATGGTCAATCTCAGCATTGTGTAGGGCTTTTTGTCGTTCCTTGTTCAAATTATCTTTAGTTCGTACATCGCACTTCCGCGAATAATAGTGTTCGAATAATCGATGCTCAGGTCGTTCGTCCCATCTATATCGTTTTCGCAAATAAAACAACAATAATAATATTAAAAAGCTGTTATATTACTAAACAATATTATTTGATTAACTATGTATTATCTATCGAGTTAAAAAATATATACGAAATTAAACCAAATCAGATCCTTATGGGCGTAGAGGAAGGTGTTTCGCCCATGTAATCCTTGGCGTAGAAGCCGATTTCGTGCTTTATAATTGTGAAATGCACTTCACAATTTTACTATCTTGAAAATCACTACAATATACAATAATTTATATTAAAACCCTTACATTTAAATCACTACTATATTTATAAAAATGAAAATATTAAATCCTATATATATATACACGATGTTTAACTTACGTCTATCTCGGAGGAGGACGGATCTCAGATAAGAATGCGATCATCCGGATTATAGGAGCCTTGACACATGATTAGGGGCTCACCCAACCCAACGCTTTTTTCGTCTTTGCAGTTCGAAGACATCTATAAATAAAAATTTAGGATGTTAGTATAAGTTATAAATGAAAGGTACATAAACATATCGGGGATATAGAGAACATCGGGATATGTAATTGTATGTAAACAAAAGGACAATAGGATAGGATAGTCTAGGCCACTAGGATAGTCTAGGCGTGTATATTTAAGTTACTTAAGGTTACTTTTAGCATCACCAAACTTTATTTAATCATCTAACTCATTTTGACTTATCAAAGCTCACTTTAAGCTTGAAAAGAGAGCTTAAATTGGTTTTCTTGTTGGCTTTATTAATGACCATGTTTGGGAATCATAACTAGCATGTATGAGCAACTTTGTATCTTCTCATAATAGTCCTTTAAGGTCGTGTACTATGAATTGTCCAAAAGCAGTCCATTTTGGCTTTAAAATGTGATTTTAACAAGTCTCATGCTCAAAATGGCTTGGGCTTGGTTCCTTTAGTTTGTGTAGCTTTCTTATGTCCTATTATGACTATTGAAACTTGTGTATGGGGTCCGGTATGGTGGTTCACTATTTTAGTGTTCATTGTTCTATAAAGCTTATTTTCAATGATTTTAAGCAAGAATTTGCACAACACACCATGTAGACCTTAACTAACTTAGGAACCATTTTTACATGTTATCTATAGGCAATGTATGTACTCCTCACTATCTAACAACACTAGTCACACAAGTTGCTAACAATGGTCCTTTATAAGCACAATTTGGCTACCAAATCCCCAACAGTCTACAATAGAACACATATGGTCTTTAAGCATTCCTATAAACCTTAAATCACCATGAAACATTCTCATGCTTAACAAGTTACTTAACAAGGATACATATATGATTCGAGGGTCCATATCTGAACACAACAAAAAACATCACATATACTCATTGCCATCACATATACACGAATGCATATATGGCCATTTGACTTATATATGAAGATTTAGTGTGGTTGAAGTTATGGTGCTTGTGTTTGTGTTTGTACTTTTCATTTTCTTTCTATTCTAAGCTAAGCCATACTTATAGCATACATATTAATAGTGTGTCATTTTCTTTATCTTCTCGATTGTGAATTATGGAAAACTTCTTTGAACCTTCTTCTTGATTGAATTATGGATAAACTTAATTCCTAGTTATGTTTTATGTTATACTAATGTTCAAGTTATATGGCCATTTGACTTATATATGAAAAAATTGGCAGAGTCTCCCTATAATATGGACTATCCACATGCACGAGGCATGCATACGATTGACCAATTTCAAAGAAAATATAATCCCGACACACAAAAAAAAGAATGTGCACAACTATAATTCAAGGCATACATGGTCAAATTCTATTGTTATATTCTGCAAAGATACATGGTCAAATTCTATTGGATACAAAGACTTGACTAATCGATTTATTACATTCAAAGCTTTTGTTAAATTTCAAGATATCGTTAATGCGAGGATATCTAGGGGCAATGAAGGAAACTTGTTCATTTTGAAAATGGTGGATCCCTACTACCATTATATATATATTCACAGTAGTAAATCATATATAAGATCTTATGATAATGTGCAAAAAACTTTGACAATAATTCCTCCGGATGGTACTTGTTGGAAGATACTTTGGCATCAAATTGAATGGAATGGTTAAAGCCCCCAAATTCTATTATTTTGGCATCAAATTGAATGGAAGGGTTGAAGCCCCCAAATTCTTTGTATCCAAAAGTTTCCCAAGAACAAGTTCTAGATAAGAAATTGCTTTAGAAAAGATATTTCAGCAGTATTATAATCCTGGTACTATATTTTTATGGATTATAATTTCAAGAATATTAATCGTATGATTAAATAATTTTAGTCACATGTATGTTTGTTTTTTTTTGTGATTGCCAACTCTAAAATTTAGCAATACTGTAACTGATACTTCTCTGTCTCATAATATACGATCTTTTAGATAATTTTATTTTTTCTAAATTATTTGACGTTTTATATAATTTATAGTAATTAACTATAATTTTTTCAAAATTATTTCTCATTGGAAAATGTATATTGTTAAGCTACATTTATTTATTTTTTGGAAGAAAATGGTGGCCAAAATGCACAACCTACCTTACAATATGGAAAAACTTTGCGATGAATATATGGAATGGAATGGAATGGAATGCACAGTAGTAAATCAGGTGTACCTGCAGTGGTGTCGGCGGCGGTTGTGGTGGTGGTGATGGTGGGTGGCGACGGTGACTGTGGTGGTGGTGGTGATGGTGGGTGACTGTGGTGGTGGGTGGCGGCGTTTTCCCCTCTTTTCCCTCGTCTCTTCTCCCCCTTCTCCCTATTCTTTTCTCCCTCTTTTTTTTCTTCTATCGTTTGAGAGTGACGAACTGGAACTGGAACTGGTTAATTGGAATAGATCGTGGCCATTATCGTGACCGCATGCGATCGCTAATTTTAAATGATATGGAGTATCGTGACCGCGATCGCGATCATTTGATGGTGAGTGGTCGAAATAACTAAGGTGCCAATATTTCGTGCCAATTTTTGGAGGTAAAAATGAACTCATAACCGTAGAATAGCGATCGGGTTGATTCGCTAACATACTCTAGCGACCAAATTCAAGAAATGTCGGCCATCTTGGCGATATTAGTAATACTACTTCTGCGAAAAAGGGTGGTCGTTGATGTTTTTGGTCATTTATAAAGATTTTCTTGTAGTGGGGGGGGCCACACTTCCCAAGATTTGAAAATTTTGTAACTCATCCTCAAGATTTGAAAATTTTGTAACTCACTTGTACATTTGGTTTGATTTGAAAATTTTGTAAAGCCACGGCCCCCCAATGTATGACGAAATTTTGATATGTTCTAAAAGACTTTTGCTATATTTTGTTGTCTTTGTCAAAACAAATTCTATTACTACATTATTTTTGTTTTAATAAAAATATATTTTGTAATGGTGAAATTTTACTTTAATTTTAGTGATGAATATATTTTATGTTAAAAATTTTTTTGCCCCCCAAGAACAAATTCTGACTTCGTCCCGGTACTATTGCCAATAATTTATATACAGATAAATTTTTTTCATATCTTTCTCATATATATATATATATATATATATATATATATATATATATTACCTTAATTCTTTGACCTATACTAATAATATACGAGTTTCATTTTATATTCTTTTATTTCATGCATTCACATTCGTTAATATTAAATAGGAAATGATTTATATATATTTTAACGATAAATATACGATAAAGTTACAAAATAAATTATGGTGAAAATAATTTATATATATGCACATACGTCACTATTTACTGTTGATATAAATGTGTTGATATATGTAACAAGACTTTATTTAATATCAACATAAATTTATAGTCATATATACAATAGACCTTTTTCGTGAGACTTGAATTTATTTTCTAAATCTTATTGCGATATATAGTTGTATTCTTATTCCTAGAGTTTTACTTAACGTTAACATTTCAATATTACTTAAACTTGATTATGTCATTCATTTTACTTGTACTAATATCCATTCAAATCATTGAGGAAGTTCGCCAAAAAAAAAATAATAAGTATGAGAGACATGCTCAAATGGTGATTAACTTGCAAATTGATCAAGTTTATTTGTTTATTATTGCGAAGTAAACCATAAGTAGAAAGAAGAAATCTGAAGGTAACAGCTAACAAGAGAACAACACACACACACACACACACACACACACACACACATATATATATATATATATAGTTTGCTTCTCCAACTATTTGGAGGAACGAAATCATTATAGCGATAAAAAGCAGCTTTTTATCTTATATGACAATGAAAAACTTTTTCATCATTTATGTAGGTTTTTTTTTTTTTATCGTTTCTTTCCTGGGATTCATTGGAGAAAGCCGAAATATATATATATATATATATATATATATTCAAAAATAGAGATATTATTTATATAGTTAAAATATTAATATTCTTAATTAATTATATCTCTTCTTGCTATATCTAGTTTAACTAAGTTGGCAGGACGACACTTAATATATTAGCAAACCTAAAATGGCGCTAAATATTACCATATGTTAATATTTAGGGAGTACTATTTTTATATGTATTTTTGATGTTTTTAGATAGTTTATCACATTAAGGTGAGATAGTGTTTGTTTAGAGACGAATGTAGTTGAATGGCTAAATCGGTTAGTCATTCAATGCGTTTGTTTTGAATAAAAATCGTTGGAATAACTGAATCGGTCAGAGTTTTGGACTGAAAGGCCAAGTGTAATTTTTTTAGTTGAATGGGCTGAATGACTGCTAAATGAAGTATTTTATATTTAATTTTTTTATAATATTAATTATTATATTAAGTAATAATAAATAAATTTACAAAATTTTTGATTTTTTTAAGAGGGGCAAAATAATAAAAATATGTTATTCAGATGTTTCAACATGTCAATTATCAAACAACTTTTTTCATTCAGTATTCAGAATTCTGTTTCATTCAGCTCATTCAGATTACTTAAACATTCAGAAGAATCAGAACTATTTAATTCAATTTTATCAAACACCGTCTAAGACTCACTATATACTCAAATCATATAAAAAAAATTATATAAAAATATCAAAAATACGTGTTAAAATATCATTTCCCTAATCTTTAATCTACTAGCATGATAGTTGTGAAGCCCCCAAAAATAGGTATACATCACTCATCTTGAGTCGCCAGATACATGGTACAGAATACAAATACAATCTTTAATATACAACAAGAGAGTTGTGATTTTTAATACAAATATTGTCTTCTAGACAATATCCACTCTCAGAATAAGTCCTCATTACATTTATTGTCACACTATTTAACAGAATAGTGAGAACTACTAATGCTATCATCTGGACTGTCAATCCGTTCTCCGACTCGTCCCAGCTATATTCTCATTTTCTGAAGAGAACAGTGAAAGAAAAGGTGAGCTCAACTAGCCCAGTAAGAAATATTATGACTAAGATAATGCGAATAAATTATCATTAGTCTTCAACAATGTTAAGCGATAAAATCTGATAGACATCAAGTTTAAGCTGCAATAAACAAGCAATCCATTAAAAGTGTCAAGTAGAGAATAAAATCTACTATCTTTTATGATTTAAAAAGTTTTTCATCACTTTTATCGTTGAGACTCGACAATAAATAATCCACATCATCAAATCATCCTCAGACATACAGGCCAAGGATATTATTTAGTATCACGACCATTTAATTATCCATGCACTTTCTGCCAAAGATAATCGTGTTTTCATCAACGGTCTTGATCATGCCATAAAATAATTCATCTTTGCTCCCTTGGTCAAGAGAATCCATAACCATAATCATACCAAAAGCGCCCATCAATGCACTACGAACGAGCAATGAGGACTTTTTCCACATCATTTATAAAATTACGGCCATGATTATAAAGAATAATCCTGGTTATAATCATACTAAGTCCATCTATGCACTACAGGCCACAGATGACTTTCAACAAAATATAAACATGAGGATGATGACAATGATATAAGAATTCAATAAAACAATTTCAAAAATTAAATTATTCAGGAACTAATAACGTCCAAATTGTTAACATGATACTTCTTTGTAGAGTAAAATTCAAGAATGCTCATAATAATATTTCTATGAAAAGATACTGGATAAAGCGCAAATATCAAGGATATTCCACTAATTTCATGGAGTATAGAAGTCAAAACTTTAATCAACTGAGTATAATAAAGAATGGAATAACAAAAGAAATCACCATGCATGCGGAGATTGATAGGCAGAGTTATTCCAACGAATAATAAATAACGGAACTAGGTCAGCGTAATATGCACCGGCGAGGATATTCCAATGAATAATAAAGAATGGAATAACAGCGAAATCACTATGCATGCGATGCGTCGCGTAGGCATATTATTCAACAAAATAATAAATAACGGAACTGTGTCAAAGGCGTAATACGCGCTAAGCGGGATATTCCAAATGAATAATAAAGAATGGAATAACAACAGAAATCACCATGCATGCGATACGTCAGATAGGCGAGTTATTCAGCGTAATAATAATAAATAACGAAAACGGTGTCGAAATTAAATTGCACCAAGCGGGTTGGATGTTCCAACAGAATAATTAAAATGGAATAACAACATAAATCACCATGCATGCGATTACTTCACATAGGCGAGTTATTCAACAGAATAATAAATAACGGAACCCGGTCCGGCGTAAAACGCATGCATGCGGGATATTCAACAAAAAAATAATAAAGCGGAACCACGTCCGGCGTAAAACGCATGCATGAGGATATTCCAACGGGATAATAAAGAATGGAATAACAATGAGAATTTTACCATGTATGCGGTACTTGGCATGATAGACAAAGTTATTCAATGAGAATAATAAATAATGGAATAATGAAGAATTTCACCAAGTATAGGGTAGATCGGCGTATCTGAGTTATTCCAATGAATAATAAAGAATGGAATAATGAAGTTCTTTTCATGAATATGAAAAAAATAATACCCCTTACCTTATAAAGAAGAAACTGGATATAGAAGTAGCGAAGTAGCAGAATACTTTTCTTCTTTCTCTCTATAGTTTTCCTCTCCAGAGTTTCAGTGAATTTGTAAGAAATAATGAAGTAATGAGCTTCTATTTATAGAAGAATGGACTGTATAGTAACTAATTCATGAACGGTCCAGATTTAAAGCAAAATCTTTTTAATAAAATATAATATATTCTATTTATAATCTAATAAAACGAATAACTTTATAAAAGTATTACATTTTTATATAAAAAAGCTTTTCATTTTATTACATTAATAATACTAATAAAAAAACTTATATATATATATATATATATATATATATATATATATAACAATTAACAATAATTGAATCAAATAACGTGAGATATTATGCAACACTCATCAGAAAGCAATAATTGAACAAAACTGAGTGACTTCTCACGTAAGCATCAATAATCAATACCGTGTGCTACTATGTAACCCACACGACATCGCATTACTTTTACTACCGAGTAGTTCAACAAGATAATAAAGATAAAACTTCCACCGTTATTTTCATAAAAATATTTTTATCATTTTCTCAATCAAACAATAATTTCGTTGTAGGGTCCACTAATGATTGTGTGTCGTCGCATTTAATATTCCCCGACACAAAGAATATTCCCCGACCAATCGAATATAATATAACAACTTGCATACTTTGCAAAATTTATAAATATTACCCACAACTATAACATTATATTAAATCCACACCATAATATTCAAAAAAAAAAGTTCGAAAAATTTAAATCTTTATTCGTAAAATTTGGAATTTTACAATAGTTGTATGTATGTATATATTGACTGGCCTACCACATTGAAAAGTTAACTTAATTTTAAGTAAAACTCCACGTGTAATATATTAATTAGTTATATATATATATATATATATATATATATATATATCACTACAAGAAAAAGATTTATTTCCGACGGAATTATTGTCGACTAAACATATTCAGTCGATGTTAATATAAGACCGACCGAATATTTAGTCGATATTAATTCAGTTGGAATTTATTTATCCTCGACTGACATCAGTCGAATTTAAGATCTTCGCCTTGGCGCGAGGGTTCCCCACCCACCCACCCACCCACCCACCCACCCTCAAGTTCCCCCACTCCCAAACCCTTCCCCGGTGCACTTCCACCCTCCCCCCGAATTTGACCCACCCAAAGACTTTCGCCATCTATCACGACCCACTATCACCTGGCCACCGGAGACTGCCGCCACACTTAGACTCTCTTCTTTCGTAATTTTTCAGGTATTGAGTATATATATATATATATATATATATATATATATATATATATATGTTAGTAGTATGAAATTTAAGTATGAAATTTGTGTATGAATTTGGTATTATAATGTGCAATTGTTCTAAATTTATTTTGTTTTTGGATTGATAATGTATAATGTATAATGTATATATGAATTCTGTTTTTGGTCATTTGGGTCTGAAATTGGTCATTTCTGACCTCTACATACGTGTATAGCAGTTGTAATTGCAGTGTATATTTCTTTTATGTAATTGCGATTAGTAGTTGGTCATTTGGTCTATTATTGTTTGGTTTTATTTTCTTTTATGTAATTGCAGTGTATATTTCTTTAATTTCAATATTGTATGTTCCCACGAAATTTGCATCGTAATTCTTGAGATGCAAAATCTGTTGCTCTAATAACTATTTATTACTTAATTTACTAATACTAAAATTCACTAATTAAGTAGCATTTACTTAATTAGTTTTCGACAAATAATTTATACTTCAAATATCAATTATTTTAATCAACTTAATTAAAAAAACAAAATAAAATAAAATTCACTATTTAATATCTTGATGTATAATTTGTAATAAAATAAAATAAAGTTTAATAAATGAAATAAATATAATTTAATATATAAATAGATTAAATTAAAAATAAAAATTATTAACAAATAAATAAAATAATAAATTTCATTTAATTTAGTTTATTAAATAAAATAAATTTTAAAAATGAGATAATATAATATAATAAAAAATAAAATAAATTAAAATAATTAATAAATTAAAATAACATAACATAAAATAAAATAAAATAAATTTAATAAATTAAATTAAAATTAAATTAAAATTAAATTAAATTTAATTTAATAATTAATAAATGTTATAAGGTAGTTTAATTTAATTTCATTTAATAAAAAAATTTAAAAATTATATTATATAATACAAAATAAAATAAATTAAAATAAAACAAAATAATTAATAAAATAAATTAAAATAAATTAAAATAAATTAAAATAATACATTAAATCAACTCAAAATAATAAACTAAGTAGCATTTGCTTAGTTGGGATGCAATTCAAAGAGACTGAATATATAAGAATGTTGTCGCTGAAATAAAATAATATACTTTGCAACTTAATTAGAAACCTGTTTGACAAGTAGGAGTGAATATCGAACATTAGTCTCTATAGATTCCAAATAACAATTCTAATAAACTAAGTACCGTTTACTTAGTTTATCATCGGCAAAATAAACTAAGTAGCATTTGCTTAGTTTGCCACAATTTTCAATAAACTCGATAATACTCTACCTACATATATATATATATATATATATATATATATATATATATATATATATATATATGTACTCTTCCTTGTATGCAGGATTCGACGTAGCAGTTGCAGCTAATAGTACTCCAACCGATTCCTCGACAACAATTAAAAAAAAGGGTCGTAGTTTCTGTTTGTGTCTTATACTCGAATAATAAAGTTAATTGAATTATTGAAGACATTCCTCTTCGTTCCATCATATGAGATGCCAACATACTTGAAGGGTTCCATTAAGTTGTTGAATAAAGTTGTAGGTTAAGCAACCCTCTAGATGAGCGAACGATCAATTCTCTACTAGGAATGAAGCATTGATATGGGTCCAATCCATGACATAGACAACTTCTCACCACTCCAAATTCCTCAGATGGGTATTTGGAGTGGTGAGAAGCTTTCTATGGCATGGATTGAACCCATATCAGGCAATGATTCATTCATAGTAGAGAAGTGATTGTTCGCTCATCTAGAGGGTTGCTTAACTTGGAACTTTGTTCAATAGCTTAATGGAACTCCTTGAGATGTTGTCATCATATGGTGAAACAATGAGGAATGTCTGCAGTAATTCAATTAACTTTATTAATAGAGTAATGTTGTAATATTATTCATGTTATATTTATTTTTGTAGGCTCTAGCTAGCGTCTGCGTCCGAGAGCCCCCATGGAACCATCACATACGGGCGCTGGCTTAGATGATGCTTGAGACCGATCCGCGTCGGAGAGGTTTGAGACCGATCCGCTGTTCCATCGTCAGGACCCGCCCAGCCGTTCTCGCCTCCATCACTTACAAGGCGAGACGATGTATTTGGTGCCACCGCGTCGAAAGACGGGTATTCCTCTCCGGAGTAGTGGGCGCGATCTGCCGACGAGATTGTTCGGATGGTGGTTACCTTAGTCGAGGATGCGTTTGGGTCGATGTTGAGTCAGCGCTCGACTGCTCAGGTATATTTCGTTTTAAATACAAATATATATTTTGCATGTTATTTAATTTTCATTTAGTTATCTTTAACTGAATCATATATATGGACTAATGAGTTACATTATATTGTATCAACAGGGTGACGAGCCGACTGACGAGCGGGATGACGATTTTCATACCCTCGAGCCGCGTCGACGCCCGCCCGATGATCCTTCTCACACCGGGGGCTCTACTAGCTTGACTTAGTTTACATTCTTTTGTAGTTTACTTAGCCCAGTAAAGAATATTATGACTAAGATAATATACAGCAAATTATCGTTAGTCTTCAACAGGAAAAATCTAAAAGAATACAATAGACAACCAGGTTTTAAATCAACAATCTGCAATGAAACAACAATTCATTAGAAGAGTTAAGTAGAGAATGCAAACTACTATCTTCTATATATGAATTTAAAAGTTCATCGTCGATATTTTATCCCCGTAACATCAATCAATATATATACGGAATCAAATATTCATCTTTGCTTCTACATGAGCCAAAGATATTCATTAGTTAGTCGTGTTCGTCTAAACACCTGTTCATCTTTGCACTACGGGCCAAAGATATTCATCAAGAAATCATTCATCTTTGCACTACAGGCTAAAGATATTCAGTGATATCATCATTTAGGACTGAGGATGATGAAAAATATTTCAAAGAAAATGAAACTAGTGAAACAAAAGAACAAATATTAAGGATTCGTATTTTAAACAATCCAAGTTCAAAAATACTTCATAAGTAATCAGAGTGGAGTAAAATTCAAGAATGATCAAAACATGGATACAATCAAAGCTAGTATCCATAGTAGATATTTTGGACAAAAAGAAAAAATTTCATTTTTCGGTGAATAGTGTCGTATTCGTGAATAGTGTCGTATACGTGAATAGTAACTCCGACATCAAAAGATAGAAATTTCACAAAAAACATCTTCACGCTTCGTGAATAGTACTCATGAATAGTAACTCGTGAATAGTAACTCATGAATAGTAACTCGTGAATAGTAACTCGTGAATAAGTAACTCATGAATGTAACCCCGACATGAAAAAGTTCCAAATTTGATAAAAATTTCCAACCAATATTTTGGCATAATGATATTGAAGAAATAATATCATTTTCGAATAAAATAACATCCCTTACCTCGAAAGACAAGATCTTCTTAGTTGAAACAACAGGATATAAAGGCTATGACTTGAACTTGCAGACCAGTATAACAATACTCAAAGTATACCCAAAATACTCACAAGAATACGCTCGATAATATAGAGAGAAACTTCGCTCGTGTGATTTTCAATTCTAACCTAAGTACCCTATTTATAGAAAAATGCTTAGAACACCAAAGTACAAAAATTTAATATAATATTAATATATATTTTCCAAAACCTCATACGCACACTTGCCAACTGAATTCAGCTCCTACACATGTTAAATGAGGCCACCTAAACATTCCAAAAACGTTTTTCCTATTTTAAATATTTTAAACTTCCAAAAATCAATTATTTCGGAGTTTCGGAACTTCAATAATTCATAATAAATAGCCCTTTTATCAGAAAATTCTAATCTCGCGAATTTTTATAGGAAATTCAATTCTCTACAACTTTTCGTAAGAAAGTTTTCCAAATTCCAAATGTAAATTGATTAGAAATTCACAAATGGGCGATTTTCTGTGCTATAATCAAATTTCGGTCAAGAAATGGGGTCCACCAACACACACAAAACATGTGTTAATCATTTAATGCCACAAAAATACTCTTCTTCCTCATATACTCACATATCGCACATTCATTATTAAAATATCACAGTTAATATATTATTAAAATAATATATTTAAATGAATTATTTTATCGAAAAAGATAAAATATTAATTTTCAACAATTGTCACATTAAAAATTTTCTCCATCTATATCCACATAAAATCAATATTTTTTCATCATATAAATCAATAATTAAATATTCACAAATAATATTACAGAATCACAAGATCTTGCAACTGGAAGCCGCTCCTCAGGAAAGAGGGGCTTTCAATAAAGATTTCTCTTCTTCAAGCAATTAGGTGACCAAACCTCTACTTAGACAAAACTTTCTAGACATTGCCAATAATGTTTTCTAATAATATTATTAGGATAATATGAATTATTGCTTCGATAATGGAAAATCTTGTGTAATGACAATTTATCAAAAACAACGGTAATATAAAATATCAATGCAACAATTATTGAATCAATAAAATAAAATCTTGAATAGTAATTATCGTAACAATTATTGAGTAAAGGCCTTCTTACGTAAGAATCAATAATTGGTGCAATACTAAGTAATCTTCTTGTTCAACAACGCAGCGTATTAGTGTGTTTTAACCATAGGGTATTCCAACAAGATTAACGGTAACAACTACGTAGATTATTTATAAACAACTTATATTTGTCATTTTCTTCATCCAATCGTTTTTTCAAGTTATGGGGCCCACAAAAGATCAAGACCGTCGTCAATGCGAATATTCCACGACCAAACGAATATTCCCCGATGATAATGAATATTTTATAACCACTTGCTTATTGAAATATTTGCGTATTTTACCCATAACTATCCACATTAATCAAATCAACCCTTCTTATTTCAAAATAATAAATAGAGGAAAATAAATTTCATTTATTAATAATTTGGGGTCTTACAACCTCCCTCCTTATGAAATTTCGTCCTCGAAAATGACGACGTCTTGGTATTTGAAAAGATGAGAATACCTCGCTTTCATTTCCGTTTCCAACTCCCGTGTCATTTCCTCAATAGGATGGTTTCTCCACAAAACTTTAACTTGTGGTATAACCTCGGTACATAGGACATGTTCTTTCTTATCCAAAGATTGATGGTACCTCCTCGACGTTAAGTCTTGATTTATCTCGTCCGGTTTCTAACTTCAATGGCGTGGTTCAGTCGTCCACATATTTACTTAACATCGATACGTGAAAAACGTTATGAACACGCGTCATACTTGGCGGTAAAACGAGTCTATAGGCCACAGTTCCTATTCGATCGAGAATTTTAAATGGATTAATAAATCAAAGGTTTGAGCATTCCTCACCTCACCGATTCTTGATTTTGAAATAACAACTTCTTGCACCTCTTTCTTCAAATTCATCACTCCGATTGTGTGCAGAGCGAAGCAGCTTTAACTTTATCGATTAAAGTCGATTATACTCGTATATCATCACGTGGGTACATAGAGTTTTCATCTCCATCTCTATTATTTGTAAATTATACGAAATGAGTCTTTGACAATATCGCACTCGTACTTGTATACGATCTTCTACTCAACACGTCAACTACCACGTTCGCTTTTCCAGGATGGCATGGTCAGAACATGTGCTGAAATGAGTCTCCTCTCGAGTTCTTCGAAACTCTTCCCACATTCCTTGCTCCATTCGAATTTTGTATCTCTACGAGTTAGCTGTGTTAATGGAATAGCGATTTGAGAATATCCTTCAACGAATCTCCGATAATAACCAACTAAGCCTAAAAAACTATGTATTTCGATTACCGACTTAGGTTGTTCTCAACTGTGACTCATATCCCAACCTTGGATAGCACGTTACAATGACACCTATCGGTTTACTATCGCACGAATATGGTGTCCCCTACGGAGAAGTGCCGGCTTTGGTGCATTCCACAAAGGAAGTCACCGAGATAAAGGCTCAGTACCAAATTTATAGTTGAATTTTTAACTCCTCAAGTTCAATAGAGCCATTCGATATGAGATTTTAGAAATGAGTTTTGTCTAGGGTTCAAAGTCGATACAAAATTTAATATCGAGCTTTGGGAGTAAGCCAAGAAATTCTTCCGGAAATACGTCGGGAAAAATCAATAACAACAGGAATATTATTCAAATCGGCGTGTCTTTATTCAAATCCATAACATGGACTAAGAAAACTTGACATCCGTAATAAACGAATGACTTCATGGCTTGATATGAAAATATTTGACTACAATGGTTTGATTGCTTGAATTGAATAACAAAGTTGCTTAGGAATATGAAAACTAACAATCTTACGAAAAGTAATCAATTTTGGCATGATGAGTAGTTAACCTTAAAATCACATCAAAACAAATATCTCTATAGAAATAAGGTTAATGGTAATGTGATAGTGCCTGACTGAATCAAGCAAGATTTCTAAACAACGGATGTAATGAAAGTTTCTCTAACTGAGTCTCCATAAATAGGTCAAAGTCTAATTTCTCCGTAGTCAAGTTTAAGCGTTGAAGCGTAAGCAAGAGAGATAAAAGAATGGGTAGAACCAGATTCTAGTAAGGTATAAACTTCGCAAGAATTTATAATTAACTAACCTGCGTGCTAACTTCGTTCGGGTTCCTCGATTTTAACCGGCCACGACAAACGCTCTTCGAGAACCGATTGACTTTAACTTTTCGGGACATCCTTTTGAGTCACCATTCATTGGATCTGGTTTCGATCTGCATAATCTCGAAAGCGATATGTCCTTCTTTTCCACAATTATAGCATACCTTAAATTGTTGTGGGCGGCCAATGATATGTCCCTCTTTTCCAGATTTGTAACATATCTGACCGGTGGTCTTTCTCCTCCCTTGGAACCGGATTCATCTCTGTGGCGACGTCTTTCACGGTCGTTGTTGAATCTCCTCTTTTAAAATCTCCTCCCGACTCGCTTCTTCTATTTTCACGGCCACGATTACCACCAGAGTGGTTATCGCTTTGTCCGTATTCTTCTTTCTCCGCCGGTTATCGTTATTCGATGATCGCTATCTTGATGATGATCTGGTTATGGTCCCTCGGTTGAACGCATTACTCGTTATCTCGCTTCTAACAATGAGCCCACCGTGACATCATCGAATAGAGAGAAAATTTATGAGAAATGAGATACTAACGTATGTCGGGTTTCAAACCTCTCGAAACATCCACATCATACATTCCTCATTCTCCACCAAATGAGGTGCAAACTGGATAACTCGCAAACTTCGCCTCGTCTTTGGGACACCGTCATGTTATTTTGCTCGGTCTAATAAACTCCACTTCCTTCATACGACGAATACTTTCGTGGAAGTACTTGTCATTGAACTGCTTCAAACGTCTCCCACGACATCTTTGAGTGCGTTGGATGGGTACGCTTCATGATTCCCACCGATGAATCGCCTCGTTACGGAACATAAAAGTAGCGAATGGAACTTTCATTCCTCGTGCATCCCAAGACATCGAATATCTTGGTAATTTGTTTGACCCACGTCTCCGCCTTAATCGAGATCCGGCTTCCCTGCATTCGGTGGTCCCAACTCTTTGAATCGCTTGGTTGTGACCACCCGTGAATTGCTATCATTTCCTCCTCGTATTTTGAACACGAGTCTCCTCGTCGATTTTTGCATGAATCGCAAAAAGCTTCTAAACATCCCTCGTTCATCATCTCGCTCGGTGGTGTTGTTCATGGGAGGTACATTGCCACTGTTGCTGACGTTCTCCTCGTTGGTAAAGACAGGCATCTCCACGGTCTCATTTACTCCTTTGTTAATATTCTCATTCGACATTCTCAAATCGTCATAAAACAAGGGTTAATTAAGGAAATCAATATATCACATAATATCCCTATATCTTAACCAACTAACAAATAAGCTTAGGTAGGACACACTTAGCGAAGGATTTACTCGTCTCTTCCTCCTAGTTCTATTCCCCGATCTCCGCCAAAGATCATATCCCTAAGCTCGATACCAACCGTGGCGCCCCAAAATAGGTCCATTCCATCCAACCCATTACGAGTCGCCAAATACATGGTATGTAAATAACTACAAATTTATTATTACAACATATAAAGCTGTGAGTTTAAATACGAGATATTGCCATCTCAGACAATATCCACACGCAAATAAATCCCATCATAATTATTGATACATTATTTTACAAAATGGTGAGGACTACTAAACAACTCTCTCTAGAACCTTCATTCCATACCCCGACTAGTACTGCCATTACATTCTCGCCTCCCGAGAAGAAAAATGGAACAAAAAGGAAAAGGGTGAGCTCAACTAGCCCGAAGAAGAATATTATGACTAAGATAATATACAACAAATTATCGTTAGTCTTCAACAGGAAAAATCTAATAGAATACAATAGACAACCGGTTTTAAATCAACAATCGCAAAATGAAACAACAATTCATTAGAAGAGTTAAGTAGAGAATGCAAACTACTATCATCTATATATGAATTTAAAAGTTCATCGTCGATATTTTATCCCTATAACATCAATCAATATATATCTGGAATCAAATATTCATCTTTGCACTACAGGCCAAAGATATTCATCAGTTGGTCATGTTCATCTAAACACCTGTTCATCTTTGCACTACGGGCCAAAGATATTAATCGATGAGTCGTGTTCATCTCAACACTGTTCATCTTTGCACTACGGGCCAAAGATATTCATCAAGAAATCATTCATCTTTGCACTACAGGCCAAAGATATTCAGTAATATCATCATTTAGGACTGAGGATGATGAAAAATATTTCAAAAAAAGATGAATCTAGTGAAATAAAAGTACAAATATTAAGGATTCGTATTTTAAACAATCCAAGTTCAAAAATACTTCATAAATAATCAGAGTGGAGTAAAATTCAAGAATGATCAAAACATGGATACAATCAAAGCTAGTATCCATAGTAGATATTTTGGACAAAAAGAAGAAATTTCATTTTTAAATTGAATAGTAAGTATTCGTGAATAAGGTCAGATATCGTGAATAGTCCGAATACGTGAATAGTAACTCAGACACCAAAAGATAAAATTTCACAAAAAAACATCTTCACGCTTCGTGAATAGTACTCGTGAATAGTAACTCGTGAATAGTAATTCATTAATAGTAACTCGTGAATAGTAACTCATGAATAGTAACTCGTGAATAAGAACTCGCATGAATAAGTAACCCCGACATGAAAAAGTTCCAAATTTGATATAAATTTCTAACCAATATTTTAAGCATAATGATATTGAAGAATTAATATCATTTTCGAATAAAATAACATCCCTTACCTCGAAAGACAAGACTTTAGTTAAACACAGGATATAAGTCGTGACTTGAACTTGCAATCATATAGCAATACTCAAAGTATACTCAAAATACTCACAAGAATACGCTCGATAATATAGAGAGAGAAACTTCAGTTTTTGGTATGATTTTCAATTCTAACCTAAACACCCTATTTATAGGAAAATGCTTAGAACACCAAAGTAGAAAATTTAATATAATATTAATATATATTTTTCAAAACCTCATACGCACACTTGACAACTGAATTCAGCTCCTACACATGTTAAATGAGGCCACCTAAACATTCCAAAAATGTTTTTTCTATTTTAAATATTTTAAACTTCCAAAAATCAATTATTTCGAAGCTTCGGAACTTCAATAATTCATAATAAATAGCCCTTTTATTAGAAAATTCGAATCTCACAAATTTTTATAGGAAATTCAATTCTTTACAACTTTGCAGAAGAAAGTTTTTCCAAATTTCAAACAGAAATTGACCGAAATTCACAAACGGGCGATTTTACAGGCTATAATCAAATTTCAGTCAAGAAATGGGGTCCACCGACACAAAAAACATGTGTTAATCATTTAATACCACAAAAATACTCTTACTCCTCATATACTCACATATCGCACATTCATTATAAAAATATCACCGTTAATATATTATTAAAATAATATATTTAAATGAATTATTTTATCAGAAAAAGATAAAATATTAATTTTCAACAATTGTCACATTAAAAATTTTCTCCATCTATATCCACATAAAATCAACATTTTTCTCATCATATAAATCAATAATTAATTATTCACAAATAATATTACGAATCACAAGATGGCAACTGGTAGTTCCTCAAGAAAGAGGGCTTTCAATAAAGATTTCTCCTTCTTGGCAAGCAATTAGGTGACCAAACCTCTCCTTGTATGTAACTTTCTAGACATTTCCAATAATGTTTTCTAATAATATTATTCAGATAATATGAATTATTGCTTCGATAATGGAAAAAATTGTGTAATGACAATTTATTGAAACAACAAGAATATAAAATATCAATGCAACAATTATTGAATCAATAAAATAAAATAATTGAATAGTAATTCATTTGTAACAATTATTGAGTAGTGCCTTTCACGTAAGAATCAATAATTGGTGCAATACAATCAGTATCTTCTTATTCAACAACGCAGATTAGTGTGTTTTAACCACGGGTATTCCAACAAGATAATTGTAATAACTACGCTTGCGTTATTTATAAACAACTTATATTTGTCATTTTCTTCATCCAATCGCTTTAGTTATGGGGCCCACAAAAGATCTGCTACTGTCGCATTTAATATTCCCCGAAGCATTTAATATTCCACGACCAAACGAATATTCCCCGACGATAATGAATATTTTATAACCACTTGCTTATTCAAATATTTGCGTATTTTACCCATAACTATCCACATTAATCAAATCAACCCTTACTATTTCAAAATAATATATAGAGGAAAATAAATTTCATTTATTAATAATTTGGGGTCTTACATATACTATATATATATATCATACAAACATTTTAAAATGTAAAATATTTTGATATTTTTTTTTTGCATTTTCAATTGCTCATTAGTTTTAATAATTTTTATATAATCATAAATCTTGAAGCAATTAGGATCAATGTCATTTTTCTTATATATACCTTTATATATACAATTGTTTTCATAAAAATATAAATGTATAATACAAAGAGGAAAAACCGATTACACTGCAAGACTACGATGAAGAAAGTTAAAATTTTAGTTTAAAATTTACACTCATGTAGACTAGTTTTTTACAAACACATGCATGCATTTTCTGTCTCAGAAAAAAAAGTCTCATTTATAAAAAAAAATAAAAATAAAAATTATTACACAATTTGTGACGCCCCCAAAATTAGGTATACGTCACCCATATTGGGTCGCCACTTACATGGTACGTATAAATTCAAATACAACTTACTAATATAACTGCGTGGTATAATAATACGACATAAGCGTGAGTTTGAATACAAATATTGTCTACTAGATATTATACAAACTCAAAAGGAGTCCTCATTACAACTATTATCACACTATTTCACGTAATAGTGAGGACTACTAATGCTATCCTACGGACCATTACTCCGTTCCCGACTCGTCCCGGCTATGTTCTCATTTCACGAAGAGAACAAAGAAAAGAAAAGGTGAGCTCAACTAGCCCAAAGAAGAAATATTATGACTAAGATAATGCGAGAATAAATTATCATTAGCCTTCAACAGATGTTAAAGCGATAAAATACAATAGACAACCAGTTTAAGCTGCGGTAATGAATATCTGCAATCCATTAAAAGAGTCAAGTAGAAAATAAAGTCTACTTATCTTTTAGGTTTTAAAAGGTTTTCATAAATTTTTATCACTAAGACTCGGTTTAATGAATAAACCACAATATCTAATCATCCACGTACCACGGTCAAGGATTTTCATCAAATTATCAATGGTCATGACTATACCGAATCACACCCCGGTCATAATCATACCAAAAACTATCTATCAACTGCATTCATTACAGCCACCGAGGACTTTTATCACATCATTTATAACAAGCCATGATTATTAGAATGATCCTGGTCATAATCATACTAAGTTCATCTATATGACGTAAGCCAAAGATAACATAATATAACATGAGGATGATGACAATGACATAATAATTCAATAAAAACAAGTTCAAGAATTATTTTATCCAGGAATTAGTAACGTCCAAATTGTCAATAAGATACTGTTTTGTAGAGTAAAATTCAAGAATGATCAGAAGAATGTTTCCATGAAAAGATATTGGATGAAACGCAAATATCAAGAATATTCTACTAATTTCATGGAGTATAGAAGTCAAAGTTTTAACCAACTGGGTATAATAAAGAATGGAATAACAAAGAAAA
Source organism: Panax quinquefolius (assembly GCA_020205615.1). Taxonomy (NCBI): domain Eukaryota; kingdom Viridiplantae; phylum Streptophyta; class Magnoliopsida; order Apiales; family Araliaceae; genus Panax; species Panax quinquefolius. The sequence goes on from CM035158.1 coordinate 6,954,434, forward strand.
TCACCATGCATGCGGTGCTTGCAGATAAAAGTTATTCAACGAGTAATAATAATAACGGAACCCGGTCGGGTGAAATTCACAATCGACAAGATGATCCAATGAATAATAAATCTTTGAATAATAATAAACAATGGAACTAGGTCCAAATTGTAAAACATCTGATGGATATTCAAGCGAGAATAATAAATGCGGAATAATAAACAATGGAACCGGTAAAGGTGTAAACACATACGCATGCAGATATTCCAGCGAGAATAATAAAGAATGGAATAATGAAGAAGATCACCAAGTATAGGGGATTCAGCGTATCTGAGTTATTCAACAGAATAAATAAGAATGGAATAACATAAGGATTTTCAAGTATAGTATATAGGTACGCCGCATATACAAAGGTTATGTATAGGGTATACCACTTTTAAAAAGTTATTCCAACAGAATAATAATGAATGGAATAATGAAGTTCTCTTCATGAATAAGAAAGAATAACACACTTACAGGTACAACAAATAATACCCCTTACAAGTAAAAGACCTTTGGATATCAAAGTAGTGAAGCACCGAATACTCTTCTTCTTTCTCTCTATAGATTTTCTCTATAGCTTCTCTCTATATAATTTCTCTCAGAGTTTCCTTTGAATTAAGTAAGAAAATAATGAAGGAATGAGCTTCATTTATAGGAAAATAGAATGCATAGTAATTAATCCATGAGCGGTCAGAGATTGATTTACTTTAATCGATTTGGTCCATATTTAAAGCAAAATCTTTTAAATAAAATATCATATATTCTATTTATATAAAACATTTTACTATGCAAACACTATGCAATACTATGCAAAATCTATATGAAAACACTATACAACACTATTGCATAATAAAATATAATATATTCTATTTATAGAATAACTTTAATAAAGTATTACATTTTATATAAAAGATGTTTACATTTTATTACGTAATAATATCTGAATAAAACAAAACGTCATTATCATTATAATAATTCATATTATTAATCGACAATAATGGAATCAAAGTGAGTGACTTCTCACATAAAGATCAATAATCAATACTGGTGTCTTCTTATGCAACCATCATTATACATTGTATTTTTTTACTACCGAGTAGTTCAACAAGATCAAGCAGTAAAACTTCCGTAGTTATTTCAATAAAATATTTTTGTCGTTTTCAATCAAACAATAATTACATTAATAGGGTCCACCAATGATTGAGTAGTTGTATGCGAATATTCCTGCAAAACCGAATATTCCCGACCAATCGAATATAATATAACCACTTGCATACTTTACAAAATTTATAAATACTACCCACAACTATAATATTATCTCAAATTCACACCATAATATTAAAAATTATTTCGACAAAATTTAAATCTTTATTGATAAAATCTGGGGTCTCACACAATTAATGTATATTATGTTGATCCATCATCTTCTATCCTGCCCCTAAGTCCCTAGTTGAAGGTCGTTTGGCTTTCTGATTATACTTTGCCTAATTGCATTATCCACCCATCATAATTTCATCATAATTTAATTATTATGTCATAATTATTTAACTAACAACTCATTGTTCTTTAAGGATAAACACATAACAAAACTATATTTTTAGTTTTTATAAATTTTATAAATGTGAATATTTTTGTAAAACTCGAGATGTAATAAAAAAAATAGAATAATTAATGAGATATATTAATTCATGAAGTGTTTTTGTTTTCATTTTCCAATTGCTATTGCAATTAACATATATATATAGAGAGAGGGTCCGGTTCCTATCTGAACTCTCACATTTTCTTAAAATGCGGACTTTTTTTTTATTTTTTTTTGCTTTTTTTTAAAATAATTAAAAAAAAGTTTAATATTTTATGGAATTAATTTTTTTACATAATACAGTGTTTTGGGTGTGATTTGGATACATATAACAAAATTGGTCTGTACATACTGTACAAACTATACATACATATTTTGTTATATGTGTCCAAATCACACCTAAAACACTGTATTATGAAAAAATTTTAGTTTATAAAATATTAATTTTTTAGTTGGTTTAAAAAAAAACAAAAAAAAAAATAGGGTCTATTTTAATCAGTCAGGAGTCGGACTGATCCTCATATATATATATATATATATATATATATATATATATATATATATATATATATATAAGTAGGATTAGGTCCGGAGTCCTAGGACACGATATAAAAATTGGACCAATTTTTTTTTTTTTTATTTTTTTTGTAGAACAACTAAAATAAAATAAAATTATGGGTTGTACATACATGTTTTATTATATGTATCTAAATCACGCTCAAAATAATTGTATTATGTAAACATTCAAGTTCAATAATTTTATTTTTTTAGTTGTTTTAAAAAAAAAATAATCCGCATTTTAAGAAAATCAGAGTGCAGTTTAGATCCGGACTCTCTCTCTCTCTCTCTCTATATATATATATATATATATATATATATATATATATATATATACAGTTCGGATTAAGTCATGTACCCTTATCTTCTTCACCGTACTCACCCCCCCTTTAACGACCGGACGTGACAGTTTGATCATACAACCATCGTCTATACTTTTAGCGACGCTATATGTTGTCCGTCGCTAAAATATAGATTTACTAGTTATATAACCTAAAAACCGTCGCCAGAAGTCCATCATAAAAAGGTGAGCGAGTAAAGTAAGTAAAGATATCTGATGACTGATCTCTTATATATATATATATATATATATATATATATTGTTGTCCGTCGCTAAAAGTTTAGGCGACGGTTTTGTGTGATCGAACAATCACCGCGTTTTGGTAGCTAAATAGGGTGGAAATTTCGGGTGTGAGTTAGATGAGGTGTAGTTTTAAGATCAGGATATATATATATATATATATATATATATATATATATATATATATATATATATATTATCATGATCTATTCTATACAAACATAATAATTGAATATGAGTGTTTTATAATTTTATTTATTTATATTATAACCCCAAAATATTTCTTTTTTTTACTAACCAACAGAAAATAGAAAAATACAAAGGGTAACCTCAAATGGAAAGGTAATTAAAAGTCAAAGCAAAAGTTCGGCGTTCAAAGCTCAAAGCGAGCGTTACATTTATCTACCCAATGAATCGACGACACGTATGAAGCGGTGAGAACCGAACGTAACGGCAGAGGGACAAATGACCTCACCTATGCGTAGGACCCACACGACATTTCGTTGAAAAAAATTAACTCTTTATGTAGAAAGTCCCCATAAAAAAAAAAGGAAAAAGAAAAAGAAAAAAAAGAGCGAAAACAGTTCGTAACGGCGCAATCACCGCACCGTCCGCTTCCTGTCCAATGTATGTGCTGACAGAAGTAGTCTTACTGGGTGCCACATTGACCGCCACGTGTCGTCGTTGAAACTCCTTTGTTACGTTACAACCTTTTAAAGGGTGGAAAAATATGGTACCCCTCGTTCCTTAATATATAGGATTTAGATGATTTTTTTTTAATTATTTATCGCTTTATATTATTATATAAAAAATTAATTATAATTTTTTAAAATTATCTTTTATGAAAAATTGTTACGGATGATAGAGTATGAGATAAATAAAATAATTATGGGAATTTAAGAGTACTATTATAAATAATTAATATTATATTTAATATTTTACAATTATTTTTAATTTTGTACACAATTTTAAAAAGACATATATTAAGGGGACGGATGTAATATTAATCTTGGAGAAAAATATGGTAAAGAGGGTCATGTAATAAATTTATATAATTAAAATAGTAACTTAAAAATTTTATGTAAAATTGACAATCATTGGAGACAAAATTAGAATTAAAGCGTGATACAAATTGAAAAAAATACTTTAAATAAAACATCTTTGAGTAGGGACATATATGTTGGTGAACTTATATTTTGAGGGGAGTCGAGTTTTAACTGATCTGGGCTATGTTTATTTGCAAATATTATATTTAGATGAATATGACTATTAATTTTAAGTGTTTTATTTGTTTTTAAATTTAGATTTGAGATTATTAGTCTAAGAATTATAAAATGACTTAATAATTTTTAAATTATAATTATAATCCCAGAATTATAATCATAAGATTAATAGTCTTGAAATTATAATCACATAGATTATAATCCCGAAATTATAATCTTTATAAACAAACATAACCCATGGTATAAAATGGAGTAAAATTTAAAATCAACTCTACTAACTTAATTAAGTGAGCTACCTAGGTTGAGCTCAAGCTAGCTAGAGCATTAACCAAGCTTATTTACAAAAAACTCCAATTAATTAATTAGAAAATGTTTAAAATATAGTACCCAAAAAAATGGAGGTGAAGTTTTACTCATCGATCAATTTTAAGTTTAAAAATTCATCAAATTATGTCTCAAAATTCAGTAGTGATTTTATAATTTGAAACAGATTAAACATTAATATTTGTAAAGAAAAATTTCATAACTTGTTTTTCTTTTCTAATTATTAAAATACTATTAAAAATAAAATTAAAATATTGATGTATGTCCATCAATATATATATATATATATATATATGGGATTCCATTAAATGAACCTGTTCTTTGTGGAAGCAACCTCTTTTGTGCATTGAATTTTTTTTTTTTACTCTAGTCAAAATTTTAATGAGGTTAAAAAGGTCGCTTCCACAACAACCTTTGTCATGATGAACCCCATATATATATATAGAGATCAGTCAGATACTTTATCTTACTTTCGGTAGTACTCACTCCCCTTTAGATGACCGGACTGATTTAGACGGTTTTGGTCATATATAATTGTTGTCTATACTTTTAGCGACGGACAACATATAGTGTCATTTAAAAGTATATGCAACGATTATATAACCGAACCGTCGCTTTCAGTCCGCTCGCTAAAAAAATAAAATAATGAGTGAGTAAGATAAAGAGGATATCTGACTTTGATCCTGATCATATATATATATATAAGAAAAGATATATCACCGAAAGATATAATGCATTTTCTAATAATATTTAAAAGGAACCAAGCTCGAGTTTTAGCCCAAAATCTAGATGTTTTAATTTTAGCCCTTGGTTAATTATATATGATTTGAAGCTTGGTAGATTTAATTCAAAATTTATATATATATATATATATATATATATATATATATATATATATGAAAAATATTATAAAATGAATAGAATAAAATGAATGAAAGAAAAGCGGATGCAAAAAAACACACGCGGGTTGGGTTGAACTCATAAAAAAAACACGTGGTTCAACCCGACTGCGTGTTTTTTGTTTTACCAGATTCTTTTCTATTCATTTATTCGATCCGATTGAGATCCTCCCCGTATATATATATATATATATATATATATATATATATATATATATATATATATATATCTCGAAGAATTTATGGAACCCATGTCTCTGGTCAAGAAACAAGCAAGTCCCTACCTGTTGTAATAACTTATGACATATTGACATTATTAATTAGTCCCTCCGTTCCTTAATACTCCTATATGTTAGATATTATTTTAAACTTGTGCATAAGAATTAAGTAAATAATTGAAAAATATTAATTATAATATTAATAGTCTTAGAAAAAGATAATGTTATTTATTGGACATAGAATAGTGAGAACTAGGACCAAAGTTATAGTATTTAATACTTGGGGTAATATTAGAAATTAAGCAATAATGCGTACTTGAAATTCTCAAACGAATTATATTAAGAAACAAAAATATTTCTCTAAAACGACTTATATTAAATAACGGAGGGAGTATTTATTAAAACAACCATGTATCCTAGCTAGTAGTTTAATTAATATAAACAACGGCTAGGTATATATGAACTTTTTTCAACAATTAATTAGAAATCTGATCATATATATATATATATATATATATTTAATTAGCACTTACAAATGTATTCATAAAAGTAGAACATGCAATTTTTTTTCCACACGTGCAGTTAAAGATTAGGTAAATTAAAAACTTATATGTTTATAAGTACAATTATTAATTCGCGAAATTTATGTTTAATAAATGTGTTTAAAATTACAGGATGTTACCCAGACCTACGACATAGGAGTGATTAATTATGAGTAATTAATCTGAAGATTAAGAAGAAAGTGAGATTATTAAAAGGGATTAGGTGAAAGGAGTCAAAGTTTGTAGTTTTGAACAAACTAGTGAAAAAGTCTTAAGAGTTAGTACTAGTTTATGACCTTGAAGTTGAAGATTGATTTAGTCAACTCAACTGCAGACCATGCTTTGAATATTGTTTTGAGACTAAACTTGATGTTTCACTCTAATATTTTAGGTATTTGGTGTAAATCAATTGAGTCGAGTTGATTAATTCGGATATTAAGTTATTCAGATTTGATTTATAAAATTTATTGAGTATAAAATAAGTTTTGATTGAGACCCGTTTATCTATTAAGCTGAGCACGATCTTGAATTGAGCTCTAACAGTTTGAATTTTTCGAACGAATATGATCCGAGGTTCAATAGAAAATTGCAATTTGAGGAGATTCGAGTAATTTATCGAACTTTAAAATTTGTTCATATTTGAATCATTTATATTTCGAATCGAGTTCAAATCAAATTTTTAGTCGAACGAGTACCAATCGAATCCAAACTGTTGGTGAGCTAATTGGGAATTAATGCTTGAGACATCGATCATGCTTATGCATTTTAATATAAATGAATTCCATGCAATTTTTTTTCTTTTCTTTTTCTTGTCGAAGAGACGTAAATTGCATTACAAGATCAATCTTATTCTCTGTCTATATTTTTTATAATTACTAATATTATTTTAACCGCTACCATATAGAAGCGGCCATAAACTAGAGCTATAGTCTTGACCAATTTAAAAATCATTTGATTTAGTTGAAATAATGAAACTTTAACGATTAAGATAAGTACGGAAATTAAAGCCGGGAACAAACGTAGTATTAGTCCCGACAATTTGATTTATAAATTATTAAGTCAACCCATATTAAGTCGAATTAATGGGCTAGTGATAAGCCCAATTCATATTGGTCCAGGGTTAACTTGGTAAAGATATCAGAAAATATTGAAAGATTGGGGTTTGGCCCAGAATTTTGGCCTAAAAGTTCCTAGTAAAAAGTATCAATATATGACCAATATTTTTCCTCCATACTTTTCTTAAAACTTTGGAACATCACCAAATTTCACCAGATGCACTGTAGAATAATTTATAATTGGAAATTAATATTTTCACATGATTTTTTGATATTTTCACATGAAAAGTGTCGCTATATATCTCTACTCCAGCTTGAGTTTATAGTGAAATGAAATTAGTAAATCATATTTTTCGCAATTGTTTATCACATTAAATTTAAATAAAAAAAAATAAAAATCAATTTTCTGCACGAACTATTTCTTTGTTTTAGGAAAATTCATAGAACAAACTTGAGACTTCTTTGTTTAAGAAACTCACGTGTTAAAATAATATTTCTACATGAGTCACTCTCACTCTCACGTAGAGGCGGGATTCACTCTCATATAAAATATCTCTCACATGGAAGTGTAATTACACGTGAAATTATGAATGTCCATCAAAATATTTATTTTGTTAAGACAAATTTAATGAAAAATAAAAAACTTCTATTCCGTTGCCAGGAATCGAATCCGGGTCTTCGGGGTGAAAGCCAGATATCCTAACCGCTGGACGACAACGGAGAATGAACATGGTACAAGAGCTACCGTTATATGTTCTATATGACTTCCTTCTGATTGGTATTGTGTTTTTATTTTGATAATTAATTTTTTGTGTTTTACAAAAATAGCCCTCTTCTTAATATATAGAATTTGATCAAATTTATTATATCGTCATGCTTCTTATATTGGACAACTTTGTTTCAGTTTTTCTTTTATTTATTTTCTTAATTTGTAGGAGTTTAATTTTACTATATTCTTTTTTTATTTATTTATAAGTAATTTTGGCTTATATATATATATATAAAAGGAAAATTCCATTTGTTATAATATCATTGTTTCAAAAAATATAATTAATTTTAATTTTTGAAAATTAAACAAAACAATTATGAAAATATATTTTACCAATTTCATCTCACTAATAAACTTAAGCTGGTGTAGAGCTATTGTACAAATTTGGAGTGAATTTATAAATTTCCTTTATATATTTGACACGTGTATAACAGGAAATGACCAAGTTATCCTTCCAAAATAGCACTTGGAGGGGGCAATTGAGCCACAGCAACAGTTCCCTTTCAGATAAAAGCTGTTCATTATGGTAAATATGGGTTTGAGTACGATGTCACATGTCCCAACCAAGAAGCAACTCTTTCTTGTGATTGTTCAATTAATCAGTACCGAATTCATATTCCCACAAATAAAAATTAATATTTTTACAAATTTAAATTTATTGGGTTACTAACGTTTATATATAACCGTTACGGTGGTATGTTTAGTGAATATATTAAATTTTCTGGTATGTTTTCAAATATATCAAAATAATGATATTTTATATGAAATCGTTGTTATCATTTATAGTACACTAAATTTTTTTAAAAAAATGTAATTGACATATTGTACTTGTTAAAAAGTATTAATTATCCCATTTGAAAAAATCAAAAATCAAACCCTTCCTAAAAAAAAAATCATTAAATTTCACCCATTTTATCGAAAAAAATATATATTGTATTTATAAGTTAAATAAATTATATTTGATTAAATAAAATTAATTTTAAACTAATCAAATTTATATAAATTATCAAACACCACATGAACCAAACCAAACCTACACCAACAATATAATATTAGAATATGAAATAATCCCGCAAGTTGACTCGACTCGTTGGTTTAAGAGAGTACTTGAGATAAGTTGTACATTTGAAATTTTTGAGTTCGACTCTCATTCGAAATACTATAGTAATCACGTACTCTTGATTTAGGTCCGTTTTAAAAGGAGGTGGTTATCATAAAGTTTATTTTTAGATAAATTAGTCAATTGACTAATAGAATACTGACACACAAGCAAAACTCTATATATATCAATATTTTATAAATTAATTGATCAACTTATTAAAAAATAAATTTTATATTAACCAAATCAGTTTCGAAAGCCTTTTAACTCTCGTTAACAAACAAAAAAAAAGATGAAATAGAAAATAGAACCCTAGCTAGGGCAAACGATGTGATTGATTTCATATGTATATATGAAAAAGATGAGATGAAAGGCAAAAGTAACAGTAGTAGTATATAACTCAATCAATCAAATCGAATAAATGAAAACAGTACGTACAGTAGTAATGAAATGTTTGCAGGCAGAGATAGGCAATTAGTCCTACGTATCCACTACTACTTCCTACCTAGGAGGAGTCCTTGTCTTAATTCTTGCATGCACGTGGGGAGGTTTCAACTGCGCCCAATCGTACGTGTGGCAGTTGCTGCTTCTGTTTCTGCTTCTGCTACTGCCGCTATTGTCACCTGTCTGTCAACTATCTGCAGCCACCCGCGGCCGGACCCACTGTAATCTGTATACATTACATACATTCATATGCATGTTTGCTTCACGCAAGCTTTTCCCTCTCATGGCCCTCCCCTTTTGCCGTGGCTTCAAAGTTTTAACTACTAAGATACTCCATTTCCCCTCTCTCTCTCTCTCTCTCTCTATATATATATATATATATATAATATTCTTAGCACTAATAATATTAATCTAATACGAAAATGATTAATATGAAGTTAATTTTGATCGATATGATTGATTAATATAGTATCGACACAAAAGTCGAGAAGTGATCTCTCTGTATCGACACAAAAGTTGACTCCACTCATTAATTTAAGGGAGTACTTGAGATAAGTCATAAATTCGAAAGTCTTGAGTTCGACTACCATTCGAAATACTACAGAAACCACGTTCCCTGATTTAGGTCCATTTCGAAAGCTTTTTAAAGGGGTGTTTGACCAACTTACCATAAAATTAACCTCATGATAAACGAACTCATCTAATATATATATGCGATGTATGTATTGATAGACTTCACGACACACTTTTGTGAGCTAATTGTCTCGCCAAACTGTTCTAGCAATGGTTATAGATTGAACAATTTAACCCCTTGCCTATATTGAAACAATAACTTTGATATAATCAACTGTTATATGATAAAAGACGCCACAAACACATATAATGTTCAAATTAATATTTTGAGGATTAAAAATATCATTCTCCACAAATAACATAACTGTAAGAGAAAATCTTACTTTCACATATATAGAAGTATTATTATATCTTTATAAATGAATAATGTCATTTGCCAGCATGTCTTGTTATACTTAAAAGAAATAATAGTAATAATATTTAATTTTAGCATAATAATTATATCATATATAATTGACACTCCATTATGTATTAATGTAATTAAAAGGTGTACGTTGCTCTCATAGTTTTTCACGTATTCTCTAAAAAAATTATTTATATTAAGATGGTTGAGGGAAACTTAAAGCCTAATTAATATATATCAATTAAGCTAGCTAGGATCCTTAATTAATTATAGATTATAAAAATTAAGAAATGAAGTATTATTAAAGGTTGAGCTAATTGGTAATCAAAATATCGCTATCCTAAATGTTTAGGAGAATTAAATTAATATCATCTTTTAAACACGCACTCATAAATTTACGTGTCCTCTAAATAATATAACATAATTTTTATTAATAAAATGATACTGAAATGACCAAAAATTATTAATAAAAATGACTAGACGTCAAAATTATTGTCAATAATAAATAATTAATTAAAATGAGAGAACATAAAAATTTGTGTCTAAAATACATCTCTCTCTCTCTCTCTATATATATATATATATTTGTTATATATAAAATATATATTTATTATGAATTAAAAATAAGCATATACTATTTCTATCGTTCAATATAAGAACTAACGACTGATATTAGAACTAAAAAAATTCACGTTCCACTATTAATAATAACGGACGATGATACTATTTTAAGTGGCATCTATTATTACTATTAGTAGCGGACGACACTCGTCATCCGCACCTGTCGTCTGTTACTAATAATAATAGACGTGAATTTTTCAATTCTAATATCGAACGTTGATTTTTATATTAGACACTAATAATAATATTTATTCATTTTTAATTTATAACAAATTCATTCTCCCATATATATATATATATATATCTTTATATGATATACACAATTTGTGTATTAGCGAGTGTAAGTTATGACATTGAGAAATCGTCATCATAACCAACCCATAATAAATTATGATAACGGATAAAGCTGCCGCATTTATAACCCAAAAAGCATTATCATAAGTATCATGAATACACAAATTTGTGTATATATTTTTTTTCTCTCTCTCTATATATATATATTATATATTATATATTATGATGTACCGAATGTATTATATATAAAAACTCCCATTAGATAGGTCCCTCAATTGATGACCCACCACCAAAAGCTTCCAAAATTTCTTCAAGTCTTTCTTTCAAAACCAAACAAACTAACAAATGTATATCAAAGCCCTCTTTCTTCCTCCAAATACTCATCACTCATAATCTTTAGCTCTCTCTCTCTCGACCCCACAACCTTATAATATAAAACATTAATTAATTCCCAGATCAAGAGCTAGAAATCATGAGTAGTAATAATATTGGCAATGATCATGATCATGAGTACACAAATAATGTAGGAGGAGGAGGAGGAAGTGGGCCTTGTGGTGCCTGCAGATTCTTGAGGAGAAAGTGTGTAAATGGTGGGTGTATATTTGCACCCTATTTTGGGTCGGACAATTTGGGCACTGCCCATTTTGCTGCAGTTCATAAGGTGTTTGGTGCTAGCAATGCCTCCAAGATTCTTATGAGAACACCACCACATAAGCGCCTTGACGCCGTCGTTTCGCTATGTTATGAAGCTCTTTCCAGGGTTTCTGATCCTGTTTATGGCTGTGTTTCCCACATCTTCACTCTCCAGCAACAGGTTTTTTTGCTCTCTCTCTCATCTTTTCATGCTAACATGCACCGTTGGTTATATGTTATAGACTTGTAGTTACTTACCTTTCTTTATGGTGGCATTTTTACTTTAAATTTAGATTAATATGACATATTTTAAATTGTTTTAATATTATTTTGAACCCCACATAAAAAGTTGAGTTAAGTTTAACATATCAATATATTATAAAATATTTATAAAATAAATTTCGTTTCTAACATTATTCTTTTACTTAATTCAAGGTCAATAATTAATACTAATGCTTCTTTTTTTATTTTTATAATTTTATTTTGGCCTTAAAAATGGAAGATACAAAGTACAAGAAATAGTAGCCAATGAGTGCTTAGCATATGTCTAAGAATTTAGACTAACGTTCTCAATAAAATGATTCTCACTAGTTATTATTTTTAATGTGAGTTTTTTTTAGAGGTGTTTGAGAGGTGGCTTATGATAATTTTTTTTTTATATATATATATAAATATATCGATTTTGTTATTTTGGCTGAAAATTTTGATGTTGGTTATGAAAAACTTATTAATATATATTGTGCTTATGATGTATCCTCAAAATTGAGTTTCAAAAGAAACTATAAAATAAAAAGAAAACATTAATCTACAAAAATCATGCTAACTTGCACCTATTTATATATCATGTTTTGAAGAGGGTAGTTAGTATGAAATTAACTTTGGTCAATTGATTAATATAATATCAACATGTAGACGAAAGGCGATCTCTCTTTGTGTGTTAACACTGTAATATTGGTCAATTGACCAATTTATAATAAAGTTCGTGATAATCGGATTCTGGTTTGAACTTATTTGCTAGCCAAAACAGTACTAATTAAAAGTATGCTTTTTTTTGAAGTATCTTGATAATCATGCTAACGTGCACCTTCTTATGGAGAGAGAGAGAGAGAGAGAGAGATGGTGATGGAGTTGGGCGGTATTAAGTGTTGCTTGCCGGGACTAACAAGTAAAAACCTAATTAATCACTTGGCAGCTCGAGAGAGTATTCTAATGTGTTTATTTTTGACTTTCTTCCTTTAATTTCTTTAAATATTCATCTCCTAGCCTAGTTATTGCCACTTTGAATTAGTGGTTGCTTGCTTTTAAAGTTAAAGCTAGAATATATATATACGGTACGGTTCTAAAACGAACTTTAAATAGCGAATCAAAGATGAATCGTCGTCTTTGGTGTCTATGACAACGGTTTGATCCGTCGCCATAGTCATGTAGTCTTTGATGACGAATTGAATCGTCATCATGTATAACCAAAAGACGATTAAGTCATCTTTAGTCATTTTAAAACTTCGACTTTAGAAACTATAAATATATATATATATATATATATATATATAAAAAATTTAGCATGTGTGTTTTTATTACTTTAAACATTAAAAAAAATAACAATTTTTTATTATTATTATTTTATGTTATTGTTTAATTAAATGACTAAAATGAATAAATTAAAATTTGTTGAAGATAATGATTATGAAGCAAAGATTGATTGCATTTGCATGTAGTTATGGAAAGATTCTTGCAACGTATTTAATATATTATGGGATTAGGATATGGCTACAAGGCTGGTTCACCATATAACATCTCTCTTTAAAAGAATTTTTATTTTTATTTATACACGTAATTATTAACAAAAAAGTCTGATATATAAAATCGTTAATATACCATTTCTATGAATTTAATAAATGAATTGTTTCTTATACGTACCTAACTAATATAATATGATCCCAACTCCTAAGATCCTTCATATATGCTGTTTGTGATTTGAAAATTCATATTATATAGACATAAAAATTGAACATGAAAATAAATGAAATTATAAAATATTCCTATCGAAGAGTTCTTTGAAAAATCAAAGTTCTACATCCACCTTATGCTGATTAATTTATATATACTGATAAAAACCAGTAGCTATTAGCTAAAAATTAGGCAGAATACCACTGATAAAATTGACTACTTTAGTTGTGAGAGCCATGACTTTTATAGTAACTGTATATAGTTTTATTTGACTTTTAACTTCGTGTATTTATTTATATTTGCGTAAGACACATTTAGACATTTTTTAAATAAATTTGAGCTATAATTTATTTTAGAAAAATGATATATTAGAATATGCATGTGTGGTAGAAAGTTTTCATATGCTCAAAACAAATTATAAAGTCAAACGTAAGTCTCATTTTGAGCTAATTAAGACCTAGAAAACAGGACAATTTTATGCATCATCTGTAACTCTCCAGTTCCACATCAAAAGATATAATTTTTTTTTATCTGTATATAAGAAATTATACAAGTTGTTAACAATTGTACCTTCAGTCATGACTTTTTAGGTGAACATGTGGTGGACTAAGATGATTCAAAAAAATACTATTAGATCAGTAGTTTAAGGCCTTATTTGGATAGATTTAATTCGATTCGGATTTTGAATTTGACCCGGATTGTTTCATCATCTCCCTTTTACCAAAGATTAGCGTTACATAATGGGTATCAATTTATGTCACAATAAATACCGACATATATATGTAACTACGAGAAAATTAAAAAGGATGACGCACTAATTTATTCTATTTTATCGCTTACAAAAAAGATTACTGATTCCTTTTGTTTATGAATATTGTACCTAGGTTGTTAATTTGCAGGCAGAATTAGCATACACTCGAGCGCGAATTTCGATCTTACGTCGCCCCCCTTTGCCACTTCCTCGACCACAAACTCCATCTCCAGCTCATGATCTTCAATCCTCATCAGATCGGCTACAAGCATCTGATTCTAACTTGTCTGTGCATTTTGATGATCCCTCACAACCGGAGCAAACATCATTCGAAACAGCGTCGTTTTGTAACTCTACGGATCAAGAACATCTCAAAGATGATGATCTTCAAAGATTAGCTAGAGAATTAGTGGCTAAATACTTGCCGGGAATAAGAATCCGACACTCGGATTAGAACTTAATTTTATTTATGTAGTTTTAATTTCCCAATTATCATCTTTTATATAATTTTATTGTCTAAGTAACTTTTTGTTTTTAGTCTAGTCTTGATCTTAAGTTTAGTCAAGTACTGTACTTCTTAATTCCCTTTAGGTTGAATCAACAAGTTTTAATTTTGTTTAGACATGAATTAATTTTAGGAAACCGATATTTAATTTCACATTGTTTTTTAATATTTGTACATGTAGGTCTCACATATTAGTTGATGTGTTGAATTTTTATTAGCTAATATGTGGGCCCTACGTGTAGAAATATAAAAAAATAATGTGAAAATATCAGTTCTCTTAATTTTATTTCAAGTGTTTCATTACTTGGTATGGTTAATTGTGGTCTAGTATTAACTAATTTTGTATGTATATTAATAACTTCTATGGAACTCATATTTCTGCATGTAATTTTGATATTTTCATAGTATTCTCTCACATGAGCATACAGTGGATCACATCTATATATATGTGAGAAGGAACCATATGAAAATAACAAAAACATGTGTAAAAATAGTGTTCCCTGACTTCTATCTTCTTAGTTGCTGATCAATTGCATCTTGTTCAGAGGAGGGGACTAGATGGTGTTTGATTACATCTTAATGCATGTATCTTAATAACTCACATCTTTGTATTAAGAGTTTTTTTTTGTTGAAGTTAAATAAAGAAAATTTGAACTAATCATAATAATGTTTACAAATTACAATGCTATCCTCTTAAACCCATAGCTTGAAAATGTTCTAAATAGTTTCACTATCAATAGTTTCAAATACATCCTTTTCAATGTAAAAAATCAAACAATCACTCAACCATTTATCGTCCATTTGGTTTCAGAGAGTGGTTTTAATAATATTTATCGCTAAAAATATCCTCTCCGCCGTGGTAGTAGAAACCGAAAAAATCAAAGCCAATTTCAACAACAAATAAATTTAAAGATACAAATCAACCTTATTCTTTTTAATTAACCAACTTTTGAGCAAGTTCTCCAATCCCTTTCACATTCAAAAATTCATGATCATTTTTCACATATGCAATGTAAGTTTCAAGTTCATCATCATCAATCCCCCAAAGATCTCTATCTTGAAATTTCGACAAGTAAAACTTTATAAATTGATCAATCAATTGTCCCTTGTCAAATACTGAGAAAGTGTTAATTGGATCAAGACACGCCATACATGAGAGCAACTCTATATTAACATTGTCAAATCAATCATTCAATTCTTAAAGTTGACTATCTATCACTGTATAGAGTAACTCAACCTGAAAGTGATGAAAATTGGTGACTTTTTCACCCCAATGTGATCTCCTTTGAACCAAAAGATATCTTCCATTTCTCGAACGACTATCTCATGCACATTACAAAATTCAGTTGTTTCTGCCAACAAACTCTCCCAACCCGATTCTCTCATGCTTTGTAACTGTTGCTTTGAGACAGTAACTAAAGCCATTACATTTACGAGATTTTGGTGTTTCTTTTATAATGCTTGTGACAAGGTATTTGTGATTCCCAAAACTTTTTTCATTAAATGCAACAAGAATACAAACTCAAAATCTCGCATTAAATGCAACAAAGTACTTGCTTCTGTACTTTTATCCTCTGATGCATCATCTTCTACTATCTCAAGCACTTCAATTATTTTCAGAAAATAAGTTAATAACACTAAGAATTATGTCATAATGTGTGCTCCACCGCGTATCTTCTTCAAGGTCACTTCATGATTCAACCCACGCCCAATCTTGATTTCACCAGAAGCAACTGCTTGAATTATTCTTTCTATGTGCTTCACTTGAAGAACTTATTTATGCTTGGAAGAAGCTCCAATAACATTTGTCTAAATTGCAAGATAATCAAAGAATGATTTAAGCTTCTTATGTTTTTTCGCAATTGCTATAAGTATAAGTTGAAGCTGATGAGCGAAACAATGAACATAAAAAGCAAATTTATTCTCTGACAAAATCAAACTCTTGAGACCATTGAATACCCCTAAGATGTGACGCCCCCAAAATAGGTCCACCCGACCCATTCTGAGTCGTCAGATATCACTCTATAAAAATCAAATACAAACTTCATTTATCTAATTGTTGAGCGTAAATGCAGAGTACGATAACACATAAGTTGTGAGTTTTAATACAATATTATCTCGTAGATGATTATCCAAACTCAAATTGTTATAATGCCGTATAAAATACAAAGATCAAATATTTTAAGACCCCAAAGAAGAACGAGAAGATTACTATCATATTCATTTTAATGAGGTGCACTTTTGATGCTTCAAATGTGGGTTCTCATCACCCTATTGTTGTTCGCCAAAATCAATTATTAAGTGACGATAAAATCGACACACACATCTTAGGTCCTCAATGCAATTATACATTGCGTGTAAATGCCAGATTTTATAATGTATTGAGAAACTTCGACAGTCTTGGACTGTGATGCCCCCAAAATAGGTATACATCCCCCATCTTGAGTCGTCAAATACATGGTACAAAATTCAAATACAACTTAATTATACAACAGTCGTGTAAAATACGACAAAACAACATAATCTAAGAGTTTTAATAAGAATATTATCATCTAGGCAATTATCCACACTCAATGGAGTCCTCATTACATTTATTATCACACTATTTAACAGAATAGTGAGGACTACTAATGCTATCATCTGGACCGTCACTCCGTTTCTCGACTAGTCCCGACTACGTTCTCATTTCCACGAAGAGAACGTTGAAAGAAAGGGTGAGCTCAACTAGCCCAAGAAGAAATATTATGACTAAGATAATGCGAGAATAAATTATCATTAGTCTTCAACAATGTTAAACTAATAAAATACAATAGACATCAAGTTTAGCTCGCGGTGGAATAAGCGATCTATTAGAAGAGTCAAGTAGAGCATGATATCTACTATCTTCATGTTTTAAAATATTTTCATCAATTTTTATCTTTGAGACTCAATTTTAATAAATAAACCACATCATCGAATCATCCATGCACTACGGGCCAAGGATATTCATTAAATCATCAATGGTCATGACTATACCGAATAATCCTTGGTCATAATCATACCAAAAATTATCCATCAATGCACTACATGCCAATGAGGACTTTTACCACATCATTCGTTACATTACGGTTATGATTATACCGAATAATCCCGGGTCATAATCATACCGAGTCCATCTATGCACGTAAGCCAAAGATGACTTTCATCACAATATAAGCATGAGGATGATGACAATGATATAAGTAATAATCAAACGAAATCAAATCAAACGAAATCAAGGATAAATATTAAAGACTTTAAATTTATCCAAATATTATCAATTACTTAATAAACTCATAATCTAATATTATTAATATTATAATAATATTTTAATCACTTCTTAAACTTATAAACTATTTATTTCAATTGTTTACACTTTACCAAATAATACATTTTAATCATTCAAAAATGCCATACTCATAAGATTTCATCACCAATGATCAAATCCCTCATCAAAAATCCGTATATACCCTATATAGGATTCTCAAGTCATAAAATCCTATTTTTTCAATTTTGTTACTTCACATAACATATTTAATTTATTTACTCATAACTAGTTCATTTTCATGAAAAATACCAAATCAGTTCCAAAAATATTTCTTTTCTGGGATTTAGCAGAATATAGTCCCATATTGAACATATATTTTTCTCGGAATTTTTAAAATTCATTTACTATTTTTCATATGGCCAAAACTACCGAATATTTAGATATTTATCATAAATTATACTTTTGCCCAAAAATTCCGAAATTTACAGGGTATAAATATACATGTACTTCCAATAAAAATTTCACCAATTTTGGAGTTAACCACAAAGAGTTATAAGGGTTTTACTTTTAAAATAGTCATTTCCCATAAAATCCATAACTCTTAATCTATACATCCAAAAATTGCCATTTTTGGACACAATCTAGAAAACTCATCCAATTATCATTTTAAATTTTTCAGAATTTTTGAGGGTCAGAAAAATTATGAAACTACCCCTGGCAGAAACCCCTTTTTAATGAAAATACTATTCATATGAATACAAAGGTTCATTCACCATGCATGCGGTAATTCACATGTAGGCGAGTTATTCCAATGTAATAATAAAGAATGGAATAATGTAAGAATTCACCATGCATGCGATAAGCTACCGCACGCAGGTTATTCTCAAGCGAGAATAATAAAGAATGGAACTGTGTCATTAAAAGCATTGCAGACGGGATATTCCAATGAATAATAAAGAATGGAATAACAATGAATTCACCATGCATGCGATAGGCAGGCATGCATGATTATTCCAACAGAATAATAAAGAATGGAACCAAGTCTAACGTAATCCGCACAGACAGGATATTCCAACAGAATAATAAAGAATGGACTAATAAAAGAATTTCACCATGTATGTGGTACTTCGCATAGACATGTTATTCCAACATAATAATAAAGAATGGAATAACAGAAGAATTTCACCATGTATGCGGTACTTGATGTATGCATTATTCCAACATAATAATAAAGAATGGAATAATGTAAGCTCTCTTCATGAATACTTAAAGAAATAATACCCCACTTACCTTGAAGAAATTGGATCTTTGGAGTAGAGAGGTAAGACTTTCTTCTTCTTTCTCTCTATAATTTCTCTCTATAATGATTCGCTTTCTAAAGCTTTAGTGAATTGGTGAGAAATGAAGGAAGAATGAGCTTCTATTTATAGAAAAATATAGTTTCGATAATTGCACGTTTTGTGGCTCGAAATATTATAGTACAATACCTTCAACTTTTCTTTCATTTTTAATTTAGTCCTGCAAGTATTATCAAACTTGCACCACCTCCCCTAATAGTAAATAATGTGAATCAATAGGTCAATCACGTGAATCAATAGTTATAATTATGTGAAAATACGAATTATAGTATAGTACCTCCATCTATACCTCCATTTTTAACTTAGTCATGCAAGTATTAACAATCTTGCACCAACTCCCCTAATAGTACAAGAATGTGATTCAATTGTACACACATGTGAACAAATAGTTATATAAGCATGTGAATTAGTAGCAATTAATTGCTCATTTATCCTATTAATTACACAATTTATCAATATAACCCCCAAACATCAATTATCATCGGAATAGATGTCGATTTCCACTAACACTAATAATCCCAACACAATGGAACTATTAAATTCATCTTTAATCAACACGAACTTATTCATCATTAATATTATAACTCACAATATTTAACAACCAGGTCGTTCCCAGGAAAGAGGGGGCTTTCCGATAAGGATTTTTTCTTATTGGCGCACAATTAGATGACCAAATCTCTCCTTGACAGAACTTCTAGACATTGTAAATATTACAATTTAATAATATAAATAACTTTGTCGTCTCAATTATTGATTTAATAATATATCATATTATGCAGATGATACTGTAACAATAATTGAATCAATAATATGATGACAAAGAATTACCGTAGCAATAATTGAGTATAAGCCGGGTGACTTCTTACGTAAGCATCAATAATCAATACTGGTGTGCTACTTATACAAACCACGCCAGCATATTCTTGTACTTTTACTAGCGAGTAGTTCAGCGGTTTTAATGGTAACACTTTTACGTAGTTATTTTTATAAAAGATAATTACGTCCGTTTTCTAACTACGACAATACTTCCGTTGTGGGGTCCACCAATGATTGTGCCGTCGTACGAATATTCTCCGACAAAAAGAATATTACCCGACCAATCGAATATTATATAACATGTAAGACCCCAACTTTTATGAATAAAGATGAATTTTTTATAATTATCATTTTTGAATGAATTTGATATAATGTTATAGTTGTGGGTAATATTTAGAAATTTTACAAAGTACGCAAGTTGTGAAGCAGCTACACTCTTATTACCTGAATAGAATTGTGAAGCAAAGGGTGAACACAAATAGCCCAGTAAAGAATATCATGACTAAAGATAATTAAATTATCAATAGCCTTCGTCAATAATAAATCAGATATTTAGAATATATGGTAGATGATAAAACTTTTCAACCATAGTTGCAGCGGAACGAGCAATCCATTAGAAGAGTCAAATAGGCCATCAGGTCTATTATCTTCTCCATGTTAAAAGTCCACCAATAATATTTTATCCTGTAACATCAATCAAGCAGGTTCGCATCACAATCATATGAATAACTCATAATCATAATTGTGATTCTAAATTCCTCTTCGCACCCAGGACGAAGATAATTTTCATCACCTGTCTCTATCTGAAACATCAAAAATCATGGTTATACTTGTTAGGTTTGTAATATTCATGAACGCAATCAAATTGCAAAAATAAGCGGAAACGTGGAAAATCAGAGTTTAAAATTTTTACAAACCATATACCCGGATCACCCTTTATGCACAATTTTTAATTAAAAGAAAAATTGAAGAACAAGAATCATACCCTTGAAGATCCGAGCTTCCTCAGGTACAAGTTCACCTCCAATTCTTTTCGCGTTCAACTTGAATCCACCGGGTTTGGTTCCTTCCTTTGATCAACGTTAGCCACCCAAGTGTTTGGCCTCTAGAGGTGATCCACCAAGGAAGAAGAAGGATTCAAGAAGATGGGTGGTTGGCTAAACCCTAGTTTTTCTATCTCTATAGAAAAGGAGCGTACTTTCCAACCATTGAAATTATAACGTCTGTTGTTAAAAAGTTAATAACCCCTTCCACCCATAATAAGACTTCTCTTATTTATAGATGTGGGCAACCCTTCTTAACAATTAAGGAATTGGGTTTTATTTTAATTAATTAAAATCCTTTAATTAATTAAGCTCCCTTATCTTATTAGGGATAATTAATTAAACTCTTTTAATTAATTTAACCTCCTAATCCTATTAGGAATAAATGAGAGTACTTATACTAAATTAATTCCTAAACTCTTTTAGAAATTAAAATAATAATAATTGTAATAATATTAATAAGACTCCTCTTATTAATTTATATTTAATATTTCTAAAATATTAAATAATAAATATTAAGCTATTTAATTTATTCTATCACCATAGATTAAATTAAATATACTTAACATATTATTACGATTATGCCATTAACTTCTTAAATAATTATTCTTCCTTTTATGGTGTGACCCTTTAGGTTCTCCATATTAAAAGGTTGTGAATAAATCAATTAGAACTATTCTAATCTTATTTAAATAAATAAATTAAACAATTAATTTATTTAAATAAATAATATTTATTCTACAATAGGGATAAGCCTCTCCCTAGCGATCAACGACTTTCCGGATAATATAGATTTCAACATTAATCATAAAAGAACCTTTGAGTAAATAGTTATCAAATGCAATTCAATCCTTCTACCATATATGATGTCCCAATTAAATATAAGACATGAAATTCATCATCAAGTCTTATTTTATTTAATTATATGTATTTCGATCCTTAAATGCACAACTCAAATAATGCAAATTAGAAACTCCTTTCTAATTTCATTACGCCTTAATCCAAGGACTCTTTGGGTTGTCATTTATCGAATCACATAGGACATTTCTTCTTTTATTAAGTGGTAGATTCTTTATTGATCATACATTATCTCCATGTACAACTTATTATACCCAAGCATACCTTTGATATACCCTAAGGGTCTTAAGGAATAAGTCAAAGTATAACTCATCATACACAAGATACTATGATGACCTCAAGTCCAAGGATCGGTTGTCTTACTATCACTACAGAATTCCTATTGACAGCAAGTAAAACTCCATTAGGTATTCCTTAGCGAGCCAATGCGTTCAAATGAATTTATTCTCTAATAAGCACCTACATACTTGCTTTAGTGTCTCCACACAAATGATCATGAAATCAATCATACTCATCCAATGAGAAAGCAACGTATGTACCAATCTATCCGGATTCACTAATCCCCAATTTAGTAATCCAACGATTGGGAACTATTTTAGTTTTAAGCTTTCTAAGAATTTAGATCTCATTAGAATGATCATCATCATTATTCTAAAAGCATTGCTTAAAACTATGGGTTTATCACATATTATAAAACAAAGATCATGTAGATAATTAAAAGCCTTTAATAAATTAATACTTTTTATTAATAAATGAATAAGATTGTTTCAAAGTATATGCTTTATCATCAAACATGATTGGCTTGTGTGCATACTACTTTCAATCTCCCACTTGCACTAAAGCCAATCGCCATGGTATCTCATACTCTTCTTCTCTAAGTAACGATTATCCTGCTGTTGGATAAGCTTTAGTTAATGGATATGTAATGTTGTTCATGAGAGTCCACTATCTCTATAGTGATTTCCCATCTTTCAATGATTCTAATAATCAAATGAAAGTGCCACAACACATGTTTAGATCCAAGATGAGACTTATGAACTATTCCTAGTTTTGTAACGAACTTTTAATCCAAACAATCAACTTGCAGCTTCATTTATAGCTATATACTTTGTCTTTATCACTAAACCAAAGAACTCTTTCTTTGTTTGGAACCTTTCAATTCAACGCACCATTGCTCAAGATAACGCTTTACCTTAAAGTGGATTTTCTATCATCTTAGTGCGTCTGAAAAACTTGAGTTTGTTAAGCCCTCTAGTTTTAATTTAGACCCACCATGAATATGATCACATCCTTAGTGCTTGGGTTAAGCACTTTAAGATGTTTTCAGCGACTCATAGTGAACTTCTCCATAATATGATTGATCATGGTAACACTTTACCTTAAAGTGAATTTTCTGTCGTCTTGGTCTGTCTGAAAAACTTGAGTCTGTTAAGCCCTCTAGTTTTAATTCAGACCCACCATAAATATGATCACATCTTTAGTACCAAAGAAAGTACTTTAAGATGTTTTTCAACATCTCACGTTGAACTTCTCCGAATATGGTGATCAACATCAAGTCTCGTACATTTCATTGCATACATGATATTTACTCATGCGATCTCTTTTGGAGTCTATGGAGACTATTAAGAGATACACACCCACGGCTCATCAACATGAAACATCTCTTGGAGCTTGCCATGCTAAACGACTTTAGCATCAAATGAATATACGTTCCTTGGGTTAGGTCGAGCATCCTCTTGAATCTATCTATATAGATTTTATCCCCAATTAGGATACTCTTCCCAAATCATTCGTGGAGGAATGTTTAGACAAATTTATCTTTATTGATTGTAGCATTGGTATGTTATTCCTCATCCGTAGTATATAAACATATAATACTAGAAATTTCACGACGCTCCCACTGACCCTTTTGTACACACTAGAAGTCTTACATCATCGCATGTAACTCTAGATCATCATCTTCTATGATGCGTACCTCATCATCATCATCCATGATGAATCCATACCTCCTAGGTATCTTGAAGACTTATTCGATTTACTGATTAGTTTGTGGTACAATAGGTACATCTACTGTGTTCCTCTTATTTGACTTATAGTGTTTTGTGGTTCTTGAACTCTTCAAGATCTATTATCCTCCCACTAGCCCCTTCAATGATAAACACATTTATCTTAGAAGGCGTACGTGTTCATAATAAACACCTTTTTGCTAGCGAGGATTTGTAAGACCCCAAAATTTTTTAAATAAAAGGAATTTCCTTTATTTATTATTTTGAAATAGTAAGGTTGATTTTATTAATGTGGATAGTTAAGGGTTAAATACGCAAATATTTCAAAATAAGCAAGTGGTTATAAAATATTCATTATCGTTGGGAATATTCGTTTGGTCGTGGAATATTCGATCGTCGAGAATATTAAATGCGACAGCCTTGACCATGTGTGGCCCCATAACTTGAAAGCGATTGGATGAAGAAAACGACAAATATAAGTTGTTTTTTAAATAAGCAGTAGTTGTTGTCAAGTTAATCTTGTTGGAATACCGGTGGTTAAAACACACTAATACGCGTTGTTGAAAGCAAATTACTGCAGTATTGCACCAATTATTGATTCTTACGTAAGAAGGCACTACTCAATAATGGTTACGATAATTCATCGTTCGATATTTTATTGAGTTAATAATTGCTTTGTGTTGATATTTTATATTGTTGTTGTTTCAATAATTGTCATTACACGAATATTTTTCATTATCGAAGCAATAATTCATATTATCTGAATAATATTATTAGATAACATTATTGGCAATGTCTAGAAAGTTCTATCTAAGGAGAGGTTTGGTCACCTAATTGCGCGCAAGTAAGAAGAAATTCTTATTGGAAAGCCCCCTTCTCTGGGAACTGCCTGGTTGTCAATATTGTGATTCTGTAATATTATTTGTGAATAATTAATTATTGATTTATATGATGAGGAAAATATTGATTTTATGTGGATATAGATGGAGAAAATTTTTAAAATGACAATTGTTGAAAATTAATATTTTATCTTTTTCTGATAAAATAATTCATTTAAATATATTATTTTAATAATATATTAACGGTGATATTTTTACAACGAATGTGGGATATATGAGTATACAAGGAGGAAGAGTATTTTTGTTGCAATAAATGTTTAAAACATGTTAAACATGTCGGTGGACCCCATTTATTGACTGAAATTTGATTATAGCCTGTAAAATCGCCTGGTTTGTGGATTTGGTCAATTTCTATTTGGAATTTGGAAAAACTTTCTTCTGCAAAGTTGTAGAGAATTGAAATTCCTATAAAAACTCGCGAGATTCGAATTTTCTGATGAAAGGGCTATTTATTATGAATTATTGAAGTTCCGAAGCTCCGAAATAATTAATTTTTGGAAGTTTTAATTATTTTTATTATGAAAAACGTTTTTTTCATTAAAGGTGGGTCTTCCATGTGATGTAAATGCTGAATTCAGATCCTTAAAAGTGGGCGTAGGAATTTGTAATATTAATATTAATATTTTATTAAATTTTCTGCTTTGGTGTTCTAAGCATTTTCCTATAAATAGGGTGCTTAGGTTAGAATTGAAAATCACACCAGAAACTGAAGTTTTCTCTCTCTATATTATCGAGCGTATTCTTGTGAGTATTTTGAGTATACTTTGAGTATTGCTAGATTTCAAGCAAGTTCCCTTCAAAGACTATACATGTGATTCTAGCTGTAAATCTTGATCTTTCGAGGTAAGGATATATTATTTTTTTTCGTAATGATATTATTTCTTCAATATCATTATACTAAAATGTTGATCTGAAGTTTTATCAAATTTGGAACTTTTTCATGTCGGGTTACTATTCATGGGTTACTATTCATGAGTTACTATTCACGAAGTTATTATTAAATGAGTTCTTATTCACGAGTTCTTATTCACGAGTACTATTCATGAAGCGTGAAGATGTTTTTGTGGAATTTCTATCTTTTGGTGTCTGGAGTTACTATTCACGATATTTGCACTATTCACGATATCTACAATTATTCACGATACTGAAGATTATTCAATTAGAAAAATAAAATTTCTTCTTTTCGTCAAAACATCTATTCGGATACTAACTCGATTCAGTATCCATGTTTTGATCATTCTTGAATTTTACACCACTATGATTATTTTTGAGGTATTTTTGGACGTGGATAAAACCAAGTACGAATCCTTAATCCTTAATCCGGTCATTTTGTTTCTTTGGATTCGTTTCTTTAAAAAATATTTTCATCATCCCTCGGTCTTAAATGATGATATTATGGAATATCTTTGGCCCGTAGTGCAAAGATGAATGATTTCTTAAGAATATCTTTGGCTCAGTAGTGCAAAGATGAATGATTTCTGAAGAATATCTTTGGCCCGTAGTGCAAAGATGAACAGTGTTTAAATGAACATAACTAATCGATGAATATCTTTGGGCTGTAGTGCAAAAGATGAATATTTGATTCTAGATGTATATTGATTGATGTTACAGGATAAAAGATATGAGCGATGAACTTTTAAATTCATACATAGAAGATAGTAGTTTGCATTCTCTACTTAACTCTTCTAATGAATTATTATTTCATTGCGAATATTGATTTAAAATTTGTTGCCTATCTATTGTATTCTATTATATTTTTCCCTGTTGAAGACTAACGATAATTTGTTGTATATTATCTTAGTCATAATATTCTTCTTGAGCTAGTTGAGCTCACCCTTTCCTTTTGTTCCATTTTTTCTCGGGAGGCGAGAATATAGCGAGTATTTAGCCTGGGGGTATGGAATGAAGGTTTTAGAAAGGATTGTTTAGTAGTCCTCACCATTTTGTAAAATAATGTATCAATAAATGTGATGAGGATTTATTTGAGTATAGATATTATACTAGAAGATAATATTTGTATTCAAACTCACAGTTTCTTTGTTGTAATAATAAAGTTGTAGTTGTTTCGCATTCATGTATTGACAACTCGTAATGAGTGATGTATACCTATTTTGGGGGCGCCACGGGGATTATAGAACATATACCCTAAACTTACTTTAGGATGTCCCACAAATCGACACTTGTCAAATCTTGTCCCAAGCTTATCCTTTGAAACCTTTTCACATAAGTTGGACAACCACTTATCTTAACATACTTAAGATTAGGAATCCTCCATGTCCATAACTTTTATGGAGTCTTGAAATTTGGATTTTGAGGTTACCTTTTTCGTAGAGATATGCGACCATTTCTAGGACATGACCCTGAAGGATCTTTGGAATGTCGGTAAAATCATTATGGATCGCACCATGTTCAAATAGGTACAATTTTTCCTTTCAGATACATCAATCAATTATTATGTATCGAGAGGCATCCATTATGAGAAAACCATTTGAGATGATCTAGAAACTTATTGCACAAGTATTCCTTCCTTGATCCGATCAAAGAATCCAAATACTTTGCCAATTTGTTTCACTTTTGAATTCTTTGAACCTTTCAAATAATTCACACTTGTATTTCAGCAAATACACACATTCAACTCTTTGAATGATCATCTCCTTTTCTTATACTAGTTTGTTCAATTTGTAAAATTATTTTCACGTAAGTCAAGTATAAAAATCCATTAAGTGATATTCCAAATTCTATCTATAAAACATTATTATTATAAATAGAACAACAATTGTTCTTAAATATAATACCAAAGATGTCATTGTCCAACAATAAAATGGAAATAATGTTTCCAACGAGAACCGGAATACTATAACAACTTATTGACTTAATAGACTTGCCTAGTAGCATTGCTAAACTATAAGTTTCTATGGCTAATGTAGCAACCTTTGCTTCATTTCCGCACATAAGATTATTTATCTTTGTTTAGCTTTCTACTTCTTCTTGGTCCATTCATAAATCTATATTTATGACAACCAAAGTCGATATCCAATATCCAGTAGAACCTTGACTTAAAGAAAAATTTATTTTAAATCTTGAACAAAATTGTATTTGTAACCAAAACTTCATTAAGCTTCTTTTGGTTAGCCATCGCAAGGTGCTTTCGCAGATTTCTTTCGATTGTCCATGCTTATTGCGATGGAAGCAAACTCCTTTGCTATCCGTGTCGTTTTGTTCTTATTATCCTTTGTTTTTTGCCTTTCTATATACCTTCTTTGAATCGTTCTTCTTTTCAAGAAGATCCTTTGGCCCTTCCAGAAGAAGACATGGTCTTTCTTGGTTGGAAAGTGACTCTCATCATTTTTCAACATGTTAAGCAAATCAACGGTCGATATCTAGCTTGTTTATATGAAAAATTCACAACAATTGTGAAAGGAGTCCCGGAGTGAGTGCAAGATCAAATCTTGGCTCAACTCTCCATCCATGAGAAAACCGGTTGTTCTAATTGATCAATCAAATTGATTATGTTAAGAACTTTTATGCATCTTATAGTGCCATTTGGCCATTCTAAATCGGAAGAGCTCCTTAGATATCTAATATCTATTAGTCCTACTTTCCTCACCATCAACTACTTGATGTGCGGGAATATAGTAGGAGCATCCATAGTTTCATCTCCGTATTTGAAGCTCGTTCTTCATGGATGCGAGCATGATGCATTGAGCCAATTTGTGCATCATCTTGCCACTTTCTAAAATTAGCAATCTCTTCCTCGAGGCATTATGCGCAACCATTGCGAGGATAGGCGTATTAATGACATAAGATAGCTTTTTCAACTATGAGAACTATTCTCAAATTCCTTAACCAATCCGTTTAATTGATTGCGGTTAATTTAGCATCTAATATGCTTCGCAGTTGATAGTAATTTAGACATCGTAAAATTTCGTAAATGAATTTGTAATTAACAACATTTTAACATACATTCTTTTATTAATTACCAAAATAATTTAGGTCTTGTTTTAAATTGGTATCTCCCACTATTTTTTCTTCAAACTATATTACCTCACTTATATAGTTCGGCAAAATCTAATTAAAGATTTCTTTAGTGAGAATAAGGATCCCATTTCAAATGTATATAGCCTTGTGGTAACACAACAAACTATATATAAATAAATAGGTAGACAACTTTTGTCAATTACATCAACTATGCAACTCCTTTTCTTTTGCCTCTTAGATTATTTTGATCAAGTGGTGGCACATCCGAATCAAAATTATCCAAGTTAAGTCCGACCTAGCACTCCATATATTCAAAAAGAAAAATATCATCCTTGTGGTGACACAAAAAATAATATTGTTCAATTTTCTTTATAAGAATCAAATGTGATAAATTAACATCTTAAATACTTAATACTTGCCTTGTGGTGACACAACAAACTCATATTGAATATTTAATACTCTATTAATTTTATCATGTTAGAAAGGCGACGTTCGATATTCCAAATATCTTTGAACGCTTAGGACTTAATATAAAAATTGAGGGGTTTGTTATTAATTTGTCTCATCTTGTTTAGCGCGCATGCACACACACACACACATATATATATATATATATATATATATATATATATATATATATATATATATAAATACACGTTATATTAATGAACATGCAAGCATGTTTGCATAATATATAATATATATAGTATAAGCATGTACATATAGAATACTATATTCTACGGATTGATTATGGACTTTTATTCTAGTTTGGTTCACTAGAGCCACCAAGTGAACCAAAAGGTCAAACCCTAAAAGGGTGCAAGAAATAATATTTAAATATAACTATTACATTTAAACCCGGGCTCCATTATAAACGGGTCTTCAAGCGCTCCTAGCTCCTTGATCTCCAATTTTTCAAAATTAATTCTAACTATTCCTATTACAAAACTAATTAAAATAAATAGAAACCTTGATCAGCAGTCAAGGGGAATTACATAGGAGGGAGATGGAATTTACATTAAGAAAAATTAGAGAAGACGAGGTACGCAGACCCCGTTTAATAAAACCCATACATTCATGCATCCAACTAAAATAAAATCCAATCACTTTGGTCAATTGTCCATAATCAATCTCATTTATTATCATACATATCACCATATGCATCAATACATAACATTTCTTTGATGAATAATAAACATTCAATATATATATTGATATCATTTAATGGGCAAATTTAGTTAGTATAAAATCTATTTTTGAATCAAAATAAACTCCTTTATTTTAATCCAAATTTAAATCAAAATAAAACTATTTTATTTTAATTTATCCAATTTTGAATAAAATAAACTATTTTATTTTAATCAAAATCTTTAATCAAAATAAACTCCTTTATTTTAATTAATTACGGAATCCAATTCCATGTAAAAAAAACTTTATTAAAGGAAACACGAATTCACTTTCCTATTCACAAATAAACTTCTTTATTTTGAATAATATGAAATCTTATTTTATATCTAAATAAATTCCTTTATTTAAGGAAAGATGATTCTTTTTTCCTATTCACAAATAAACTCTTTTATTTTGAATAATATAAAATCTTATTTCATATCTAAATAAACTCCTTTATTTAA
Organism: Panax quinquefolius; assembly: GCA_020205615.1. Taxonomy (NCBI): domain Eukaryota; kingdom Viridiplantae; phylum Streptophyta; class Magnoliopsida; order Apiales; family Araliaceae; genus Panax; species Panax quinquefolius. The sequence continues at coordinate 6,985,347 of CM035158.1, forward strand.
GGAAACATGTAATTCAATTTCAACTCTAATTAGTTATCATGGAATCTAATTCCAACTCTAATTAGTTAGCATGAAATCTAATTTTAAAATTAAAATAAACCTTTTTATTTTAATATTAAAATAAACTTTTTATTTTAAAATTAAAATATTTTTTTTATTTTAATTATAAAATTATTATATATATATATATATATAATTTCTTTTTAAGTTATAATTCATGTTATCATGCATGGTTCATGTTAATCACGTGAACTTGGTCCAGGAACATGATTCCAAGTTATTATGCATTCATGCTTTAAGAGCTAATTACGTACGGTATAATATCCTATATAATCACATTCAGATTTAGTCCAGCACATGAATCCGTGCACAATACAAAAACAGGAACAAGCTTGGTTAAAATACATAATATATTAACGTGAATTAACCATGCACTCCGCGAAAAAATAAAAATAAAATAGGATTACCGAAATTCAAACCGCGAATAATATCGGCTTTTCCTGTTGTTTTTTTTTTATTTAAATTTTATACAATAAATTATGCCCAATTAAATTATTCTAAACACATATCAATACACATATCAAATTAAAACAATTAATAATTCGCATAAAGGTTTGGCTCTGATGCCACTGTTAGGTTTGTAATATTCATGAACGCAATCAAATTGCAAAAATAAGCGGAAACGTGGAAAATCAGAGTTTAAAATTTTTACAAACCATATACCCGGATCACCCTTTATGCACAATTATTAATTAAACGAAAAATTGAAGAACAAGAATCATACCATTGAAGATCAGAGCTTCCTCAGGTACAAGTTCACCTCCAATTCTTTTCGCGTTCAACTTGAATCCACCGGGTTTGGTTCCTTCCTTTGATCAACGTTAGCCACCCAAGTGTTTGGCCTCTAGAGGTGATCCACCAAGTTAGAAGAAGGATTCAAGAAGATGGGTGGTCGGCTAAACCCTAGTTTTTCTATCTCTATAGAAAAGGAGCGTACTCTCCAACCATTGGAATTATAACGTCTGTTGTTAAAAAGTCAACAACCCCTTCTACCCATAATAAGACTCCTCTTATTTATAGATGTGGGTAACCCTCCTTAACAATTAAGGAATTGAGTTTTATTTTAATTAATTAAAATCCTTTAATTAATTAAGCTCCCTTATCTTATTAGGGATAATTAATTAAACTCTTTAATTAATTTAACCTCCTAATCCTATTAGGAATAAATGAGAGTACTTATATTAAATTAATTCCTAAACTCCTTTAAAAATTAAAATAATAATAATTGTAATAATATTAATAAGACTCTCTTATTAATTTATATTTAATATTTCTAAAATATTAAATAATAAATATTGAGCTATTTAATTTATTCTATCACCATAGATTAAATTAAATATACTTAACATATTATTACGATTATGCCATTAACTTCTTAAATAATTATTCTTCTTTTTATGGTGTGACCCTTTAGGTTCTCCATATTAAACCTATAGGTTGTGAATAAATCAATTAGAACAATTCTAATCTTATTTAAATAAATAAATTAAATAATTAATTTATTTAAATAAATAATATTTATTCTACAATAGGGATAAGCCTCCCTAGCGATCAACGACTTTCCGGATAATATAGATTTCAACATTAATCATAAAAGAACCTTTGAGTAAATAGTTATCTGACAAATCAATCCTTCTACCATACAATGTCCCAATTAAATATAAGACATGGAATTCTTTGTCAAGTCTTATTTTATTTAATTATATGTATTTCGATCCTTAAATGCACAACTCTCAAATAATGCAAATTAGAAACTCCTTTCTAATTTCATTCGCTTAACGCCAAGGACTCTTTGGGTTGTCATTTATCGAATCACATAGGACATTTCTCTTCTTTTATTAAGTGGTAGATTCTTTATTGATCATACATTATCTCCATGTACAACTTATTATACCCAAGCATACCCTTTGATATACCCTAAGGGTCTTAAAGAATAAGTCAAAGTATAACTCATCATACACAAGATACTATGATGACCTCAAGTCCAAGGATCAACAGACTACAATCACACTACAGAATTCCTATTGACAGCAAGTAAAACTCCATTAGGTATTCCTTAATGAGCCACGCTTCGGTGAACTTATTCTCTAATAAGCACCTACATACTTGCTTTAGTGTCTCCACACAAATGATCATGAGATCAATCATACTCATCCAATGAGAAAGCAACGTATGTACCAATCTATCCGGATTCACTAATCCCCAATTTAGTAATCCAACGATTGGGAACTATTTTAGTTTTAAGCTTTCTAAGAATTTAGATCTCATTAGAATGATCATCATCATTATTCTAAAAGCATTGCTTAAAACTATGGGTTTATCACATATTATAAAACAACATCATGTAGATAATTAAAAGCCTTTAATAAATTAATACTTTTTATTAATAAATGAATAAGATTGTTTCAAAGTATATGCTTTATCATCAAACATGATTGGCTTGTGTGCATACTACTTTCAATCTCCCACTTGCACTAAAGCCAATCGCCATGGTATCTCATACTCTTCTTCTCTAAGTGACGATTATCCTACTGTTGGATAAGCTTTAGTTAATGGATATGTAATGTTGTTCATGAGAGTCCACTATCTCTATAATGATTTCCCATCTTTCAATGATTCTAATAATCAAATGAAAGTGTCACAACACATGTTTAGATCCAAGATGAGACTTATGAACTATTCCTAGTTCTGTAATGAACTTTTAATCCAAACAATCAACTTGCAGCTTCATTTATAGCTATATACTTTGTCTTTATCACTAAACCAAAGAACTCTTTCTTTGCTTTTGGAACCTTTCAATACAATCGCACCTTTATTCAAGATAACGCTTTACCTTAAAGTTGATTTTTACATCATCTTGGTCGTCGTTCGAAAAACTTGAGTCTCATTAAGCCCTCTAGTTTTAATTTAGACCCACCATGAATATGATCACATCCTTAGTGTCTTGGGTTAAGCACTTTAAGATATTTTTCATCGACTCATAGTGAACTTCTCCATAATATGATTGATCGTGGTAACACTTTACCTTAAAGTGAATTTTCTGTCGTCTTGGTGCGTCGAAAAACTTGAGTGCGTTAAGCCCTCTAGTTTTAATTCGGATCCACCATAAATATGATCACATCTTTAGTACCAAGAAAGTACTTTAAGATGTTTTCACCATCTCACGTTGAACTTCTCCAGAATATGACTGATCAACATCAAGTCTCGTACATTTCATTGCATACATGATAGTTACTCATGCGATCTCTCTTTTTGGAGTCTATGGAGACTATTAAGAGAGATACACTCCATGGCTCATCAACATGAAACATCTATTGGAGCTTGCCATGCTAAACGACTTTAGCATCAAATGAATATACGTTCCTTGGGTTAAGTCGAGCATCCTCTTGAATCTATCTATATAGATTTTATCCCCAATTAAGATACTCTTCCCAAATCATTCGTGGAGGAATGTTTAGACAACTTTATCTTTACTGATTGTAGCATTGGTATGTTATTCCTCATCCGTAGTATATCAACATATAATACTAGAAATTTCACGACGCTCCCACTGACCCTTTTGTACACACTAAAAGTCTTACATCATCGTATGTAACTCTAGATCATCATCTTCTATGATGCGTACCTCATCATCATCATCCATGATGAATCCATACCTCCTAGGTATCTTGAGATTATTCCGATTTGATTCGATTTGTGTTCTACAACAGTCTATCTCTGTGTTCCTCTTATTTGACTTATAGTGTTTTGTGGTTCTTGAACTCTTCAAGATCTATTATCCTCCCACTAGCCCCTTCAATGATAAACACATTTATCTTAGAAGGCAGCGTGTTTCGCAATAAACACCTTTTGCTAAGCAGGATTATAGAACATATACCCTAAACTTACTTTAGGATGTCCCATAAATCGACACTTGTCAAATCTTGTCCCAAGCTTATCCTTTGAAACCTTTTCACATAAGTTGGACAACCACTTATCTTAACATACTTAAGATTAGGAATCCTCCATGTCCATAACTTTTATGGAGTCTTGGAGCTGGATTTTGAGGTTACCTTTTTCGCAGATATGCAGCCATTTCTAGGACATGATCCTAGAAGGATACTGGAATGTCGGTAAAATCATTATGGATAGCACCATGTTAAAATAGGTACAATTTTTCCTTTTAGATACATCAATCAATTATTATGTATCGAGAGGCGTCCATTATGAGAAAACCATTTGAGATGATCTGGAAACTTATTGCACAAGTATTCCTTCCTTGATCCGATCAAAGAATCCAAATACTTTGCCAATTTGTTTCACTTTTGAATTCTTTGAACCTTTCAAATAATTCACACTTGTATTTCAGCAAATACACACATTCAACTCTTTGAATGATCATCTCCTTTTTTTATACTAGTTTGTTCAATTTGTAAAATTATTTTCACGTAAGTCAAGTATAAAAAATCCATTAAGTGATATTCCAGTCCTATACAAAACATTATTATTATAAATAGAACAACAATTGTTCTTAAATATAATACCAAAGATGTCATTGTCCAACAATAAAATAGAAATAATGTTTCCAACGAGAACTGGATCTACAACTACAACTCCTAGGTATCTTCAGTAGCTTTTTCTCCTTTTTCACTTTTTTGTGCTTTGTTAAAAATAGTCCATACAAAAATCTACAACTCCTCTTTCAGTGATTCCACTTGGAGATGTTAGAAAACTTATCATAATATCCTCCCAAATTTTTCCAGAATTTTTGAATGTCCGAAAAATTACGAAACTGCAAATGAATTTTAACCTGCCATGCGGCAATCCACGTAAATAGATCATTTCCACAATTTATTTAGGAATGAATACGAATGATCATTCACCATGCATGCGGTAGTCCACACAGACAGGTTATTCCAATAGAATAATAGATAATGGAACCAGGTCATGCATAAACTCACCGATAGGATATTCCAACAGAACAATAAAGAATGAAATAACAACAGAATTCTCCAGGCATGCGATAGAGCCATGCATGACAGATTATTCCAATGAATAATAAATAATGGAACCAAAGTCGTATGTAAATGCACGCATGAGGATGTAAGACCCGAATTTTTTTTTTTTATAAAAGGAATTTCCTTTATTTATTATTTTGAAATAGTAAGGGTTGATTTGATTAATGTGGATAGTTAGGGGTAAAATCATGCAAATATTTCAAAATAAGCAAGTGGTTATAAAATATTCATTGTTACCGGGGAATATTCGTTTGGTGGTCGTGGAATATTCGTATCTTGTCGGGAATATTAAATGCGACCCAATGTGACCATGTGTGGGCCCATGTGAAAGCGATTGGATGAGGAAAGCGACAAATATAAGTTGTTTAAAAATAACGGCGTAATTGTTACAAGATTAATATTGTTGGAATACCCCGTGGTTAAAACACACCAATACGCGTTGTTGAACAAGAAGGCACACAGTATTGCATCAATTATTGATCCTTACGTAAGAAGGCACTACTCAATAATTATTACGATAATTCTTATTCGATTATTTTATTTTATTGATTCAATAATTCTTTGCGTTGGTATTTTATATTATTCTTTGTTTCAATAATTGTCCTTTGCTGATGATTTCCCATTATCGGATCAATAATTCATATTATTTGAATAATATTATTAGATAACATTATTGGCAATGTCTAGAAAGTTCAGTCTAAGGAGAGGTTTGGTCACCTAATTGCGCGCCAGTAAGGAGAGATCCTTATTGGAAAGCCCCTCTTTCTGAGGGCTGCTGGTTGTCATAATTGTGATTACGTAATATTATTTGGAAATAATTAATTATTGATTTATATGATAAGAAAATATTTATTTGATATGGATATAAATGATGGATTTATTTATTATATGTGGTTATAATTGAAGGATTTAATGTTGAGGTGTTTTATCAGTATTTTTGTCGGAATGGAGGTATTAAAAATCAAATCAATTATTTTTACGATATATGCGTGAGTTATAATCACCGTTGGATCGTTGTAATTTTTGGATATGTTATACATATATAAGTTGAGTATATGTCTACAAATTTTGAACCGTTAAAATGAGCGAATGATTTGTTATAAATTTTAAGAGGTGTTTGATTCAGAAAGTAGGGTTATAATTGATTTTGGTGGAAAATTCTAGAATTGAGTGGGCCCCACTTGTGGTTGGTGAAAAAAAATGTGCTGAATTTTATTTCAAATGTGGTGGGTGGCAATAGTAGCAGGTAAAGCCATCAGGTAGCAGGTAAAGTCTGCTTCGGCGGGCTAACATTTTCCTATAAATAGAGGGCTAAGTTAGAATTGAAAATCACACCAGAAACAAAGTTTTCTCTCTTTCTCTCTCTATATTATTGAGCGTATTTTGTGAGTATTTAGATACTTTGAGAGTTCTTTGTTCAAAGACAAGTTTCATTCAAACATCACTTCCGATCTTTCCTTCCCAAGAAATCTTGATTCTTTGAGGTAAGGGATGTTATTTTCTTCTCAAATGATATTATTTCTTCAATATCATTATCTTTGAAATATTAGTTGGAACTTTTTATCAAATTTGGAACTTTTTCATGTCTGGGTTACTATTCATGAGTTCTTATTCATGAGTTACTATTCATGAGTTACTATTCACGAGTTACTATTCATGAGTTACTTATTCACGAGTTCTTATTAAATGTAAGCGTGAAGATGTTTTTGTGGAATTTCTATCTTTTGGTGTGAGTTACTATTCACATATCTAAGACTATTCACGATATCTGACTATTCACAAATACGACATTAATTATTCATAGAAAAATGAAAATTTTTCTTTTTGTCCAAAATATCTATCTCGGATACTAGCTTTTGATTGTATCCATGTTTTGATCATTCTTGAATTTTACACCACTATGATTATTTTTGAGGTATTTTTTTAAACATGGATAAAACAAAGTACGAATCCTTAATCCTTAATCCTTGTCATTTTGTTTCACTGGATTCGTTTCTTTAAAAATATTTTTTATCATCCTCAGTCTTAAATGATGATATTATTGAATATCTTTGGCCTGTAGTGCAAAGATGAATGATTTCTGAAGAATATCTTTGGCCTGTAGTGCAAAGATGAATGATTTCTGAAGAATATCTTTGGCCTGTAGTGCAAAGATGAACAGGTGTTGAGATGAACATGACCGACTGATTAATATCTTTGGCCCGTAGTGCAAAGATGAACAGGTGTTTAAATGAACATGACCAACTGATGAATATCTTTGGCCTGTAGTGCAAAGATGAATATTTGATTACAGATGTATATTGATTGATGTTACAGGGATAAAAGATAGACGATGAACTTTTAAATTCATACATAGAAGATAGTAGTTTGCATTCTCTACTTAACTCTTCTAATGAATTATTATTTCCGCTGCGAATATTGATTTAAAATTTGTTGTCTATTGTATTCTATTAAATTTTTCCCTGTTGAAGACTAACGGTAATTTGTTGTATATTATCTTAGTCATAATATTCTTTACTGAGCTAGTTGAGCTCACCCTTTTCCTTGTTGTTCCATTTTTCGCAGGAGGCGAGAATATAAGCAATCAAGCCTGGGGTATGGAATGAAGGATCTAGAGAGAGTTGTTTAGTAGTCCTCACCATTTTTTGTAAAATAATATATCAATAAATGTGATGAGGATTTATTTGAGTATAGATATTATCTAGAAGATAATATTTGTATTTAAACTCACAGTTTTACTGTTGTAATAATAAAATTGTAGTTGTTTCTATACCATGTATTGACAACTCAGAATGGGTGATGTATACCTATTTTGGGGGCGTCACACAGGATATTCCAACAGAACAATAAAAAATGGAATAACAACATAATTCACCAGGCATGCGATAGAACGCATGCGGTGGTTATTCTATGTAATAATAAATAATGGAACTGAATGTCATGCGTGTCATTGCAGACGAGGATATTCCAACGAGAATAATAAAGAATGGAATAATGAAAGAATTTCACCGTGTATGCGGTACTTTATGTAGATAGGTTATTCCAACATAATAATAAGGAATGAAATAACAATAGCTCTCTTCATGAAAATGAAAGAAATAATACTCATTACCTTAGAATAAAGCTAGATACTGGAATAGAGAGGTAGCAGGCTTCTCTTCTTCTTTCTCTCTATAATAATTGCTCTATAGCTTTAGTGAATTGGTGAGAAATGAAAGAAGAATGAGCTTCTATTTATAGAAAAATATAGTTTCGATAATTGCACGTTTTGGGGCTCAAAAAATTACAGTACAATACCTCCAATTTTTCTTTCATTTTTAATTTAGTCCTACATGTATTATCAAACTTGCACCACCTCCCCTAATAGTAAATAATATGAATCAATAGTTCAATCATGTGATTCAATAGTTATAATGATATGAAAATACGAATAACAGTATAGTACCACCATCTATACCTCCATCTTTAACTTAGTCATGCAAGTATTATCAATCTTGCACCAACTCCCCTAATAGTACAAGAATGTGAATCAATAGTACACACATGTGAACAAATAGTTATAATCATGTGAATTAATAGCAATTAATTGCTCATTTATCCGGTGAATTATCCGATTGGTCAATATAACCTCCAAACATCAATTATTATCGAAATAACCTTTGATTTCCACTAACACTAACAATCCCAATACAATGGAATTTTTTTCTCAAAAATTTCATTTTTGAAATTTCGAAGTTTGACTTTTTCTGAAAAAGTCAACTGTTGACTTTTTTGACCCAAAAGTCAACCCCCGCAAATTTTGTGTTTATAGTCTATTCTTACTAATTTTATCGTTCTGGACTCAAATATCACGTCCGCATCTCCAAATTCAACTCCGATCTCAAATTCTATTTTTAATAACATTCATCATTAATATTATAACTCACAATATTTAACAACCAGGTTGTTCCTAGGAAAGAGGGGGCTTTTCGATAAGGATTTCTCCTCATTGGCATGCAATTAGATGAACAAATCTCTCCTTGACAGAACTTCTAGACATTTTAAATATTACAATTTAATAATATAAATAACTTTGTCGTCTCAATTATTGATTTAATAATATAACATATTATGCAGATGATTCTGTGACAATAATCGAATCAGTAATATGAGAGATATGATGCAACAATTACTGTAGCAATAATTGAGTATAACTGAGTGACTTCTCATGTAAGCATCAATAATCAATACCGTGTGCTACTCTGCAACCATGCGTATTACTGTACTTTTACTACCGGTTATTTTATTACAACTTGCTTACTTTGAAAATTTTTCAAATATGACCTTTAACTTTAAACTTTTATCAATTTAACTAATTAGCAAAATAGAAAAATTGAATACTTTTATTTCATAAAATTCAGGGTCTCACATAAGATGTTACTAGCTCCATCATATCCTTACCCACGTACACCTGACATGCTCAATCTATGTGTTGCAAAGAGTAACTCAATAGCATCTTTAAGTTTTCGAGCACATGTATTGGCAACTGAACAATGTCAAGAAAACACTCAATAACGCACCCATGTTTGTTCACATAACGTAAAGCAACGACCATTTATTCTTCAATTAATGAATCACGTGCCTTGTTGACTAACAAAGAGGACAAATTATCGCCGATATTTGCAACTATAGCTTTTGTCGTCAAAAATACAGCGGCACTACAAATTTCTTTTTAGATTGAAGGTGTTGTCAAATTTTGGTTCCCTGGAGCATTTTTCAATATAACTTTATTCACTTTATCATTGTTCTCAAATAAAAAGTTCATAATAGAAAGAAACAAACCTCGCCTTTTTGAAGCATCTAATTCATCATGACCGCGGAAAGCTAGACTACCCCACTTAAAAGCAATTGAACACACGTAATAGATGAGAGCACACGAAACTTGCAATTTTTTTCTTGGTCAGATATATTAGCCAGTTTGATATCTATGTGTTGCTTTCATTTCCTCAAATCTTGACAAGCTAACATGTAAGACCCCAACTTTTATGAATAAAGATGATTTTTCTATGAATATTATTTTTGAGTATTATGGAATGAATTTGATATAATGTTATAGTTGTGGGTAGTATTTATAAATTTTGCAAAGTACGCAAGTTGTCTTATATATATTCGATTGGTCGGGGAATATTCTTTTTGCAGGGAATATTCGTACAACGACACAATCATTGGTGGACCCCACAACAGAATTATTGTCGGATTGAGAAAACGACAAAAATATTTTATTAATAACGACGAAGGTGTTATTGTTAAAACTGTTGAACTACCCGGTAGTAAAAGTATAGTAATACGCGTGGTTGCATAGTAGCATACGGTATTGGTTATTGATGCTTACGTAAGAAGTCACTTAGTTATACTCAATTATTGCTACAGTAATTGCTGCATCATATCTCTCAAATTATTGATTCGATTATTGTCACAGTATCATCTGCATTATATGTTATATTATTAAATCAATAATTGAGACGACAAAGTTATTCATATTATTAAATTACAATATTTACAATGTCTAGAAGTTCTGTTAAGGAGAGGTTTGGTCACCTAATTGCGCGCTAATAGGGAGAAATCCTTATTTGAAAGTCCCCTCTTTCGTGTTGATTAAAGATGAATTTGATAGTTCCATTGTGTTGAAATTATTTGTGTTAGTGAGAATCGACATTTATTTCGAGAATAATTGATGTCTGGAGGTTATATTGTTCAATCGGTATATGAGGGCACTTTTTTGTGTTTGGAGTACTATTCACGAGTTACTATTCATGAGTTACTATTCACGAGTTACTATTCACGAGTTAATATTCACGAGTTACTATTTATGAGTTACTATTCACGAGTTACTATTCACCCGATTACTATTCACTATAGTATTGTTCACTCGGGTATTTGGGTACAATATTATTCCATGAGGAGATGTGCTAATTTTTTAGACCGTTGGTTGAAATTATAATAGTAAATCAATATAGATCGTTGATTTAAAGTCTTAATAATAACTTGTCCTTTCAATATTACCAAGAGTTAATTACCCCTTCTCAAATAGTAGTTGTCTCTTCAATATTACCAAGAGTCATTTTGACCCTTCGTTAAGACCAAGAGTCACTCTCAGTTTTTCTATAAATAGAAGCTCATTCCTTCATTATTTCTTACAATTCTTGAAACTCTAGAGAGAGAAATTATAAAGAGAAAGAAGAAGAGTATTCTGCTACTTTACTACTTCTATATCCAGTTTCTTTTACGGTAAGGGGTATTATTCTTTCTTATTCATGAAGAGAACTTACATTATTCTATTCTTTATTATTACATTGAAATAACTCAGTATATGTGGCATACCCTATACATAACTTTGTGATCTGTGGCGTACCTATACTTGGTGAAATCCTTATGTTATTCCATTCTTTATTATTACATTGGAATAACTTTGTATCCGCGGCATACCCTATACATAACCTGTATACGCGGCATACCCTATACTTGGTGAAATCCTTATGTTATTCCATTCTTTATTATTCGGTTGGAATATCACATGTCGTCATGTGTTTTACAACGGACACGGTTAAAATCTTTATTATTATGTTGGAATATCCGCATATGTGTTTTACAGGACACGTCCGTCTTTATTATTACATTGAAATATCTTGTTTGTGTGTTTTTTACAGGACTTGGTTAAGATTACTTATTATTACATTGGAATATCCTCTACATGCAAGTACCGCATGTATGGTGATTTCTTTTGTTATTCCATTCTTTATTATACTCGGTTGGTTAAAGTTTTGACTTCTTATACTCCATGAAATTAGTGGAATATCCTTGATATTTGCGCTTTCGTCAATATCTTTTCATGGAAATATTCTTCTAAGCATTCTTGAATTTTACTCTACAAAGAAGTATCATGTTGACAATTTGGACGTTATTAGTTTACGGATAATTTAATTCGTGAACTTGTTTTATTGAATTCTTATATCATTGTCATCATCCTCATGTTTATATTTTTTGAAAGTCATCTCGTATTTTGTAGTGCATAGATGGATTTGGTATGATTATGACCGAGGATTATTCGGTATAATCATGGCCAAGTAATGTTACAAATGATGTGGTAAAAGTCCTCATTGGCCCGTAGTGCATTGATGGGACGATTGTTGGTATGATCATGACCATTGATGAATACACGAATATCTTTGGCCCGTAGTGCATGGATAATTTGTGGTCGTGACCCTAATGAATATCCTTGGCCGTAGTGTAGAGATGATGTGGATTATTTATTAAGCTGAGTCTCAGCTATAAAAATTGATGAAAATGTTTTAAATCATAAAAGATAGTACTTGACTCTTTTAATGGATTGCTTGTTTCGCTGCAGTTAAACTTGATGTCTATTGTATTTTATCAGTTTAACATTGTTGAGGACTAGTGATAATTTATTCTGCATTATCTTAGTCATAATATTTCTTACTGGGCTAGTTGAGCTCACGCTTTCTTCACTGTTCTCTTCAGGAAATGAAAATATAGCTGGGACGAGTTGGGGAACAGATTGACAGTCCAGATGATAGCATTAGTAGTCCTCACTAATCTGTTAAATAGTGTGATAATAAATGTAATAAGGACTGAATTTTAGTTTGTATACTGTCTATGAGGACTCCTTTGAGAATGGATATTGTCTAGAAGGCAATATTCTTGTTTAAACTCTCAGTTTATGTTTTACACGACAGTTGTATAATTATGTTGTATTTGATTTTTGTACCATTTATTTGGCGACTCAAAATGGGTGATGTATACCTATTTTGGGGGCGTCACATAACATGTATTGTCTATGAATAGTATTAGGTGACTTTCCAACATGTTCAGATAAGTATTCCTTATTCCTCCAATTATTAAATCCCTTACCGACAAATGTATTTCCACCCTCTTAACCACCAATTTCAGCTTTGAATAGAAAATATATAATATAAGCAAAATATTGCATATTCCTTTTCACTAAATTCCAACCAACAAGCATAATTTTTTACCATTCGTTATTTAATCTACATTTCTCTCTGTAAATAACAGTTTGAGGGAATTTGGAAAACATTGGTTGATCAGGGCTCTTAAGCAAATATATCCTCGGCGAATAATCTTTCTCTCTTGTTAGGATCTATGACGCCCCCAAAATAGGTATACATCACCTATCTTGAGTCGCCAAATACATGGTACAAAATTCAAATACAACTTAATTATACAACAGTCGTGTAAAATACGACAAAACATATGCTGTGAGTTTTAATACAAATATTGTCATCTAGACAATATCCACACTCAATTGAGTCCTCATTACATTTATTATCACACTATTTAATGAGAATAGTGAGGACTAATAATGCTATTATCGGACCGTCACTCCAAGTTCCCGACTAGTCCCTCGCTACGTTCTCATTTTTGAAGAGAACAATGAAAGTAAAAGGGTGAGCTCAACTAGCCCAAGAAGAAATATTATGACTAAGATAATCTGTAATAAATTATCGTTAGCCTTCAACGGTGTTAAAGCGATACAATATAACAAACATCAAGTTTAGCTGCAATGAACAAGCAATCCATTAAAAGAGTCAAATAGAGAATAAAATCTACTATATTTTATGATTTAAAGGTTTTTATCACTTTTATCATTTGGGACTCGACTTAATAAAAATTCACATCATCCCCGCACTACGGCCAAGGATATTCATTAGTATCACAACCACAAATTATCCATGCACTATGGGCCAAGGATATTCGTGTAAGACCCCAACTTATTATTAATGAAATTTAATTTTCTATTTTGAAATAGTAAGGGTTGATTTGATTAATGTGGATAGTTATGGGTAAAATACGCAAAAATTTCAAAATAAGCAAGTGGTTATAAAATATTCATTGTTGTCGGAAAAACTTTCTTCTGCAAAGTTGTAGAGAATTGAATTTCCTATAAAAACTCGCGAGATTTGAATTTTCTGATAAATGGACTATTTATTATGAATTATTAAAGTTTCGAAGCTCCGAAATAATTGATTTTTGGAAGTTTAAAATATTTAAAATAGGAAAAACGTTTTTTTACACTTGTGAGCATCATGAAACATGTGCAAAGTGCTGAAGCTAGAGGATTCAAAGTGGGCGTAAGAAAATTTATTTATATATTAATATTATATTAAATTTTCTGCTTTGGTGTTCTAAGCAATTTCTATAAATAGGGTGCTTAGGTTAGAATTGAAAATCACACCGTAAACTAAAGTTTTCTCTCTCTATATTATCGGCGTATTCTTGTGAGTATTTTGAGTATACTTTGAGTATTGCTATACTGATTGTAAGTCCAAGTCATAGCCTTTATATCAGGTGTTTCAACTAAATCTTGATCTTTCGAGGTAAGGGATATTATTATTTTTCGTAATGATATTATTTCTTCAATATCATTATGCTGAAATATTGATCTGAAGTTTTTATCAAATTTGGAACTTTTGGTGTCGGAGTTACTATTCACGATACTCAAGACTATTCACGTATCTGATGATTATTCACGAATACGACATTATTCATCGAAAAAATGAAAAATTTTCCTTTTCGTCTAAAATATCTATTGTGGATACTAGCTTTGATTGTATCCATGTTTTGATCATTCTTGAATTTTACACCACTATGATTATTTTTGAGGTATTTTTGGACATGGATAAAACAAAGTACGAATCCTTAATCCTTAATCCTTGTCATTTTGTTTCTTTGGATTCGTTTCTTTAAAAATATTTTCATCATCCTCGATCTTAAATGATGATATTATTGAATATCTTTGGCACTGTAGTGCAAAGATGAATGATTTCGATGAATATCTTTGGCCGTAGTGCAAAGATGAAGCAGTGTTTAGATGAACATGACGGTGATGAATATCTTTGGCTGTAGTGCAAAGATGAATATTTGATTCAGATTTATATTGATTGATGTTACGGGGATAAAAGATAGAGCGATGAACTTTTAAATTCATCACAGAAGATAGTAGTTTGCATTCTCTACTTAACTCTTCTAATGAATTATTATTTCATTGCGAATATTGATTTAAAAACTTGTTGTCTATTGTATTCTATTAGATTTTTCCCTGTTGAAGACTAATGATAATTTGTTGTATATTATCTTAGTCATAATATTCTTTCTTCGGGCTAGTTGAGCTCACCCTTTTCCTTTTTGTTCCATTTTTCTTCTCGGGAGGCGAGAATATAGCGAAGATGCAGTCGGGGTATGGAATGAAGGTTCTAGAGAGAGTTGTTTAGTAGTCCTCACCATTTTTGTAAAATAATGTATCAATAAATGTGATGAGGATTTATTTGAGTATAGATATTATCTAGAAGATAATATTTGTATTCAACTCACGCTTTTCTTGTTGTAATAATAAAGTTGTAGTTGTTTACGTACCATGTATTGGCAACTCGAATGGGTGATGTATACCTATTTTGGGGGCGCCACGGTTGGTATCGAGCTTAGGATATGATCTCTGGCGGAGATCGGGAATAGAACTAGGAGGGGAGAGGCGAGTAAATCCTTCGCTAAAGTGTGTCCTACCTAAGCTTATTTGTTAGTTGGTCAATATATAGGGATATTTTGTGATATATTGATTTCCTAATTAACCCTTGTTTTATGGCAAAGATTTGAGAATGTCGATCGAGAATATTAACAATGGAAATGAGACCAGTGGAGACGCTTTGACTCACCAACGAGGAGAGCGTGCAACAGTGGCAATGTTCCTCCCGTGAACAACACCAATCGAAGCGAGATGATGAACGAGGGATGTTTAGAAGCTTTTTGTAGTTCATGCAAAATCGCAGACGAGGAGACTCGTGTTCAAAATACTGAGGAGGAAATGATAGCAATTCACGGGTTGTCCTGACAAAAAGCGAGTTCAAAGAGTTGGGACCACCGAATTTAAGGAAAGTCGATCCGATCATGGCGGAAACATGGGTCAAGCAAATTACCAAGATATTCGATGTCTTGGGATGCACGGAGGAACAGAAGGTTCCATTCGCCACCTTTATGTTCCGTGGCGAAGCGGGACTCTTTGGTGGGAGTCGTGAAGCGTACTCCATCCACCGCGCACTTCGGCATGTCTTGGGGAGACATTTGAGAACTATTTAATGACAAATACTTTCCGAAAGTGTTCGTCTATATGAAGGAAGTGGAGTTTATTAGGCCGGAGCGAACAACATGGCGGTGTATCGAAATACGAGGCAAAGTTTGCAGAGTTATCCAGTTTGCACCTCATTTGGTGGAGAATGAGGAGCGTATGACGCGAATGTTTCTTAGAGGTTTGAAACCCAAGACACGCCAAGATCTCATTTCTCATAAATTTTCTCTCTATTCGGATGTTGTTATGAGGGCTCAATTGTTAGAAGCGAGATAACGAGTATGTTCAACCGAGGGACCATAACGAGGATCGCGTGCAGAGATAGCAATCAGCGTAATAATGATAACCATCGGGAGAAAGAAGATGACGGACAAAAATGGTAACCACTCGGTGGTAATCATGGCCATGAAAATAGAAGAAGCGAGTCGGGAGGAGATTTTAAAAGAGGAGATTTAACAACGACCATGTGAAAGAGCAGTAAAGGTTTAAGTAAAGAATCGGGTTCTAAGGGAGGAGAACGACCACCCATTATATGCTATAAATGCGGAAAGAGGACATATCGGTCCAAAGCGCCACAATGATTCAAGGTATGCTATAATTGTGGAAAGGAAGGACATATCGCTCGAGATTGTGCAGTAGCGAAACCTAGTTCAATGGGGATGGTGACTCAAAAGGTTGTCCCGAGAAAAGTCAAAGTCAACGATTCCGGAAGAAGCGTTTGTTGTATTTGGTCATAATGCGAGGAACCCAAACGAGGTGATCACGGGTAAGCTATTTATAAATTCTTACGAAGTTTATACCTTACTTGATACTGGTCTTGCTACCCATTCATTTATCTCTCCCGCTTGTGCTCAACGTTTAAACTTGACTCAGGAGAAATTAGACTTTGACCTATCTGTGGAAACTCCGTTAGGAAAAACTTTCATCACATCCATCATTTATAAATCTTGTTTGATTCAAGTTGGCACCATTACCTTACTTGTTGACCTTATCTCTTTAAAGATACTTGCTTTTGATGTGATTTTAGGGATTGATTGGTTAACTACTCATCATGCCAAAATTGATTGTTTTCGTAAGGTTGTTAGTTTTCATATTCCTAACCAACCTCTTTGCATTTAATTCAAGCAACTAAACCATTAAAATCAATCATCGTCATATCTAATCATAAAGCTATTCGTTTATTGAAAAGCGGATGTCAAGCTTTCTTAGCCCATGTTATGGATTTGAATAAAGACACGTCAAATTTGAATAATATTCTGTTGTTATTGACTTTCCGACGTATTTCAAGAAGAACTTCCGGCCTACCCCGTAGGCGTGAAGTTGAATTCTTTATTGATCTTGAACACCGTACAAAGCCCATTTCTAAAACCCCATGTCGAATGGCTCTATTGAACTTCAGAGTTAAAGGTCCAACTACGAGGAATTGTTGGACATCGGTTTCATTAAATCTAGTACATCTCCTTGGGGTGCTCTTGTTTTATTCAGTAAAGAAGAAAGAGCGGGAGTATGCGACTTTGTATTGACTATCGGGAATTGAACCATGTCACCATCAAGAATAGGTATCCTCTACCTCGTATTGATGACTTGTTTGACGATTGCAAGGCACAATTCTTTTCAAAAATCGATCTTCGATTCGGATATCATCGGTGAAGATTTAGGCGAGGATATTCCAAAGGCGCCTTGAGAACTCGGTATGGGCATTATGAATTCTTAGTCATGTCTTTCGGACTAACTAATGCTCCCTGCGCTTTCATGGATATGATGAACCGAGTATTCAAGGAATATTTAGATCAATTCGTTGTTGTCTTTATTGATGACATCCTCATATATTCCAAAGTGAAGATCATGAGCACCATTTTAAATTTGGTACTCCAAAGGCTTCGTGAAAACCAACTATATGCCAAATTGAAGAAATGCGAGTTCGCTCGAGGAAGTAGCATTTATTGGGCACGTGGTGTCAAAACATGGAGTATCCGTGGATCCGTGAAGATTGAAGCAATACAAAGTTGGGAGCAACCAAAGTCGATGTGGATCAAGTACGTAGCTTTTTGGGCTTAAATTTGGTTATTATCGGAGATTCGTGGAAGGATTTTCTCGAATCGCTACTCCATTAACTCTCTGGCGACTCGAAAAGATACAAAATTCGTTTGGAGCGAAGAACGCGAGAAAAGTTTTCAAGAGCTTAAGAGGAGACTTATTTGGCACTGCTCTAACAATACTATATCGGTTCGGATGGATTTGTTATCATCATGCGATGCTTCGAGCAAAGAGTTAGGATGTGTTCTCATGCAACGTGGGAAAGTCATAGCCTTTATGCCTCATGACAACTTAAAGAGTATGAGAGGAATTATCCTACTCATGATCTAGAGTTAGCGTGATCGTTGCTTACGCTTAAAGATATGGAGGCACTATCTATATGGGGAGAAAGTGGAGATATATTCGGACCATAAAAGCCTTAAATATTTCTTCACTCAAAAAAGAACTCAACACGCGGCAATGACGTTGGCTCGAGCTATTGAAAGACTACACGACCACACTATTCAATACCATCCCGGAAGCGAACGTGGTAGGCGACGCGTTGAGTAGAAGATCATATGCGGAACGAAAAGTGCGATGATGTCAAGTATACGATAGAGCCAACTTTAATAGAAAAAGTTAAGGTTGCTTTCAAGCCAATTGGGCGGAAATGATGCGAATGAAGAAGAAAGTACAAGAATGAGCTATTCCGTAAGCGAGAATTGATGAAGAAGGGATACTTCGAGTCCACTATAGACTTTGTGTCCCTAACGACTCTGATTCGAAGTACATGATTATAATGGAGGCACACAATACACCATTTGCAATCTATCCTGGAAGTACTAAAATGTACCGTGATCTTCGACATACATTTTGGTGGAACAATATGAAGAGAGAGATTGCAAAGTTTATCTCGATGTGTTTAACTTGCCAACGTGTAAAGGCGGAGCATCTAGTACCTAAGGGTCCGTTGCAACCACTTGAGATTCCGAAATGGAAGTGGGAACACATTACCATGGATTTCGTTACGGGTCTTCCTACGGTTTCTCAAGGAATCAATGCTATTTGGGTTATTGTTGATAGATTAACCCAAGTCCGCTCATTTCTTTCTTGCCGATACGGAGACTTATTCCTTGAGCGTCCTTGCTAGTATATGCGTGAATGAGATTTTAAGGTTGCATGGCATGCCAGTATCCATAGTTTCAGATCGTGACCCAAGATTCACTTCAAGATTTTGGGTTAGCTTGGAAAAAGCTATGGGCACGGATTTGCAATTTAGTTCGGCATACCATCCCCAAATGGACGGACAATCAGAGAGGACTATTCAAACTCTTGAACATCTATTAAGACTCTGTGTCCTAGACTTCAAGGGCAGTTGGGATAAGTATTTACCATTGGTAGAATTCTCCTACAACAACAGTTATCAGGCAAGTATAGGTGTGGCTCCATTTGAAGCATTATATGGACGAAAGTGTCGCTCTCCAATATGTTGGGATGAGGTGGGTGAAGCAACATTGTTGGGACCCGAAAGTTAAGACGTATGACTACCGAAAAGATCCAAATGATTCGACAACGATATACAAAGCGGCACAAGATCGACAAAAGAGTTATGCGGATCTTCATCGAAAGGACGTGGAATTTAGTGTAGGGATCATGTATTATTGCGTGTTGCTTTCCATGGAAGGGAGTTACAAGATTTGAGAGAGAGGAAAGCTCAATCCACGATTTATTGGTCCATTTCAAATTCTTGACCGAGTAGGAAATGTAGCCTATAGACTTGCGTTACCTCCAAGTATGTCTCGTGTTCATAATGTGTTTCACATATACGTGCTTCGTAAATATGTGAAAGACCCGAACCACGTTATAGAGTTAGAACTCCGACATAATAGCCGAAGACTTAGCGATGAGGAGGTACTGTCAAGATCTTGGATAGGAAGGAGCATGTCCCTACGCCAAGAAAAGGTCATACCACAAGTTAAAGTTTTGTGGAGGAATCATGCTTTATAGAGGAAATGACACCGGGAATTGAAAGCGGAAATGAAAGCGAGGTATCCTCACCTTTTGAAACACAGTGCGTCGCACGTCAATTTCGAGGGACGAAATTTCATAAGGAGGGAGGTTGTAAGACCCCAACTTATTATTAATGAAATTTAATTTTCTCTATTTATTATTTTGAAATAGTAAGGGTTGATTTGATTAATGTGGATAGTTATGGGTAAAATACATTAAATATTTCAAAATAAGCAAGTGGTTATAAAATATTCATTGTTGTCGGGGAATATTCGTTTGGTCGTGGAATATTAGATCGCTTCAGGGAATATTAGATGCGACGGTAGCTTGAAATGTGTGGGCCCCATAACGAAAAAGCGATTGGATGAAGAAAATGACAAATATAAGTTGGTTAAAAATAACTTGGCGTAGTTGTTACAGATTAATCTTGTTAAAATACTAAATTGGTTAAAAACAAGAGTTAGCACGGTAGATTGCACCAATTATTGATTCTTACATAAGAAGGCTTTACTCAATAATGGTTACAATAATTCTTCGCTCAAGATTTTATTAATAATTGTTGCGTTGATATTTTATATTCTTCATTGTTTCAATAATTGTCATTACTAAAGTATTTTTCATTATCGAAGCAATAATTCATATTATCTGAATAATATTATTAGATAACATTATTGGCAATGTCTAGAAAGTTACATCTCAGGAGAGGTTTAGTCACCTAATTGCTACGCAAGAAGGAGAAATTCTTATTGGAAAGCCCCTCTTTCCCGAACCGCACTGGTTGTTAATATTGTGATTACGTAATATTATTTGTGAATAATTAATTATTGATTCATATGATGAGAAAAATATTGATTTTATGTGGATATAGATGGAGAAAATTTTATTGTGACAATTGTTGAAAAATTGAAATTTTATCTTTTTCTGATAAAATAAATATATTATTATATTTTAATAATATAATAATGGTGATATTTTTACAACGAATGTGGGATATATGAGTATACGAGGAGGATGAGTATTTTTGTTGCAATAAATGTTTAAAATATGTTAAACATGTCGGTGGACCCCATTTATTGACTGAAATTTGATTATAGCCTGTAAAATCGCCGTTTGTGGATTTCGGTCAATTTCTGTTTGGAATTTGGAAAAACTTTCTTATGAAAAGTTGTAGAGAATTGAATTTTCTATAAAAATTCGCGAGATTTGAATTTTTTAATAGAAGGGCTATTTATTATGAATTATTGAAGTTCTGAAGCTCCGAAATAATTGATTTTTGGAAGTTTAAAATATTTTAAATAATAAAAACGTTTTTTGTTTGTTTTGTGGGCTACAACATGTGCAAAATGAGCTGAGATCAGATCTAAGAAGGTTGGCGTAGAAATTTTAATATATATATTAATATTTTATTAAATTTTTTGCTTTGGTGTTCTAAGCATTTTCCTATAAATAGGGTGCTTAGGTTAGAATTGAAAATCACACCAGAAACTAAAGTTTTCTCTCTCTATATTATCGAGCGTATTCTTGTGAGTATTTTGAGTATACTTTGAGTATTGCTATACTGATGCAAGTCCAAGTCATGCTTTATATCCAGGTGTTTCAAATTTAGAGTACCGATCTTTTCGAGGTAAGGGATATTATTTTTTTCGTAATGATATTATTTCTTCAATATCATTATGTTGAAATATTGATCCAAGTTTTTATCAAATTTGGAACTTTTGGTGTGAGTTACTTATTCACGATATCTGGACTATTCACGTATCTGATCTTATTCACGAATACTAAGACTATTCATCGAAAAATGAAAATTTCTTCATTTTGTCCAAAATATCTACTATGGATACTAGCTTTGATTGTATCCATGTTTTGATCATTCTTGAATTTTACACCACTTTGTGATTATTTTTGAGGTATTTTTGGACGTGGATAAAACAAAGTACGAATCCTTAATCCTTAATCCTTGTCATTTTGTTTCTTTGGATTCGTTTCTTTAAAATATTTTTCATAATCTTCATCTTAAATGATGATATTATGGAATATCTTTGGCACGTAGTGCAAAGATGAATGATTTCGATGAATATCTTTGGGCGTAGTGCAAAGATGAACAGTGTTTAGATGAACATGACTAATGATGAATATCTTTGGCACGTAGTGCAAAGATGAATATTTGATTCGGATGTATATTGATTGATGTTCTGGGGATAAAAGATAGGCGATGAACTTTTAAATTCATACATAGAAGATAGTAGTTTGCATTCTCTACTTAACTCTTCTAATGAATTATTATTTCATTGCGAATATTGATTTAAAATTTATTGTCTATTGTATTCTATTAGATTTTTCCTGTTGAAGACTAACGATAATTTGTTGTATATTATCTTAGTCATAATATTCTTTCTTGGGCTAGTTGAGCTCACCTTTTTCCTTTTTGTTCCATTTTTCTTCCTCGGGAGGCGAGAATATAAGCGAGTACAGTGGGGTATGGAATGAAGGTTTTAGAAAGAGTTGTTTAGTAGTCCTCACCATTTTTGTAAAATAATATATCAATAAATGTGATGAGGATTTATTTGAGTATAGATATTGTCTAGAAGATAATATTTGTATTCAAACTCACAGTTTTACTGTTGTAATAATAAAGTTGTAGTTGTTTCTGTACCATGTATTGGCAACTCAGATTGGGTGATGTATACCTATTTTGGGGGCGTCACATCCATCCTAGCTGAACTTGTCTTCAGTGAATGACAAAATTGGGTTAGGTGACCTTCTCTTCCATAATTATAACATGCTTTGGACGGCATCGCGCAGTTTGGACTGATGTGTCCCTCCCCTCCGCATTTGAAGCATATGATAGGTGGTCGTTCTCATTCCTTAACAACTTGGTCTTTGGTCTTTTGCCGTCTTTCCATCATTGTTGAATCTCCTCTTCTTGAAATGTCCATTCTTATTGTTTTGGCCATGATTACCACCGAAGTGGTTACCATTTCTGGCATGTTGATTTCCTCCACGCTTATTGTCACCGCTTAGATGACTGTTATCACTGGTATTATCAATTTGTCGACTGCTCTCTTTTGGTTGGGTTGACTCATTATCGCGCTCCAATAACTTAGCCCTATTAACAACATCTAAATACAAACACAGTTTATGAGAGATAAGATATTGACGTATCTCGGGTTCAAACCTCTTAGAAATATTTGCGTAATTCTCTCCTCATTATCAACCAAATGGGACGCAAACCGAGACAACTTGGCAAACTTGGCTTCGTACTGCGACACGGTCATGTTGTTTTGCTCCAGCTTGGGAAAGTACTTGTCGTTGAACAAATAGCTGGGAGACCCCAAATTTTATAAATAAAGATTTAAATTTCTTGAAATATTTTTTAATATTATGGTGTGGATTTGATATAATGTTATAGTTGTGGGTAGTATTTATAAATTTTGCAAAGTATGCAAGTTGTTATATTATATTCGATTGGTCGGGAAATATTCGTTTTAACAGGGAATATTCGTACGACGACACAATCATTGGCGGACCCCACAACGGAATTATTGTCGGATTGAGAAAACGACAAAAATATTTTTATGAAAATAATGGCGAAAGTTTTACCGTTAAAACTGTTGAACTACTCAATAGTAAAAGTACAATATTACGCGTGGTTGCATAGTAGCACACAGTTTTGATTATTGATGCTTACGTGAGAAGTCACTCAGTTTTGTTCAATTATTGCTACAGTAATTATTGCATAGTATCTCACGTTATTTGATTCAATTATTGTCGTTATTTTATATATTATTAAATCAATAATTGAGATGACAGAGTTATTAATATTATTATTTGCAATATTAACGATGTTTAGAAGTTCCGCCAAGGAGAGGTTTGGTCACCTAATTGCTTGGCGCCAATAAGGGAGAAATCCTTATTGGAAAGCCCCTCTTTCTGAGGAACGACAATTGTCGATTAATATTTTGAATTATAATAATGATGATAAATGTTGTTAAATATATTGAGGTGTCTTTTTATGAAGTCACGGAAGTTTATATATATATGTAAATTTTATTTTATTAGTATTATTAATGTAATAAAACAGAAAAGCTTTTTATATAAAATGCAGAATACTTTTATAAAGTTATTTGTTTTATTAGACTATAAATAGAATATATTATAATCTATTATGCATAGTATTTTGCATAGTAAAATCTTTTATATAAAAAGTAGAATACTTTTATAAAGTTATTTATTTTATTAGACAATAATTAGAATATATTATATTTTATTATGCATAGTATTTGCATAAAGTGCTGCATAGTATTTGCAGATAGTAAAATCTTTTTATATAAAAATGAGAATACTTTTATAAAGTTATTTGTTTTATTAGATAATAATTAGAATATATTATATTTTATTATGCGTAGTGTTTGCATAGTACTGCGATAGTGTTTGCAGATAGTAAAATCTTTTTATATAAAATAGAATACTTTTATAAAGTTATTTATTTTATTAGACTATAAATAGAATATATTATATTTTATTTAAAAGATTTTATTTTATTAGAATATTTTATTAATATGCGCATAGTAAATTAATATGGATAGTCGTTTAAAAAGTAAATCAATCTGGAAGTTCATGAATTAGTTACTTATTAGATCCATTCTCCTATAAATAGAAGCTCATTCCTTCATTATTTCTTATGAATTCTTTGAAACTCTAGAGAGAGAAACTATAGAGAGAAAGAAGAAAAGTATTTTGCTACTTCACTACTCCTATATCCAGGTTTCTTCTAAGGTAAGGGATATTATTTGTTGTACTCGTAAGGGATATTATTTTTTTCGTATTCATGAAGAGAACTTACATTATTCCATTCTTTATTATTACATTGGAATAAGCTATATATACGGGCTACCTATACTTGGTGAAATTCTTACGTTATTCCATTCTTTATTATTATGTTGGAATAACACATCTATCAAGTATCGCATATATGGTGAAATTCTTCCGTTATTCCATTCTTTATTATTATGTTGGAATAACTTTGTATATCGCAATACCGCATACATGTTGAAATTCTTACATTATTGCATTCTTTATTATTACGTTAGAATATCTTGTCGGTCGTATTACACCTAACTTTGGTTCCATTAATTAATATTACATTGGAATAACTCATCTGTGCGGCCTATCATCATGCATGGTGATTTTCGTTGTTATTCCATTCTTTATTATTCATTGGAATATCACTTGCATGCAATTTACACCGACCTAGTTCCGTTCTTTTATTATTCTTTAGGAATATCATGATGTATGTGCGTTACGCATGACACGGTTCCATTCTTTATTATTCGTTGGAATAACTTGTCTATGCTGGCTCTATCGCATGCATGATGAATTCTTCGTTATTCCATTTTTTTATTATTCTCGTTAGAATACCATGTCTATGTGGATTACTGTGACACCCCCAAAATAGGTATACATCACCCATTCGAGTTGTTAATACATGGTACGTAAACAACTCCAACTTTATTATTACAACAAGAAACTGTGAGTTTGAATACAAATATTATCTTCTGTACAATATCTATACTCAAATAAATCCTCATCACATTTATTGATACATTATTTTACAAAAATGGTGAGGACTACTAAACAACTCTCTCTAGAACCTTCATTCCATACCCCTGCAGTACTTCATTATATTCTCGCCTCCACGAGAAGAAAATGGAACAAAAAAGGAAAAGGGTGAGCTCAACTAGCCCAATAAAGAATATTATGACTAAGATAATATACAACAAATTATCATTAGTCTTCAACGAGGAAAAATCTAATAGAATCTGATAATAGACAACAAGTTTTTAAATCAATATTCGCAATGAAATAATAATTCATTAGAAGAGTTAAGTAGAGAATGCAAACTACTATCTTCTATGTATGAATTTAAAAGTTCATCGTCTATCTTTTATCCCGTAACATCAATCAATATATATCCGAATCAAATATTCATCTTTGCACTACTGTGCCAAAGATATTCATCGATTGGTCATGTTCATCTAAACACTGTTCATCTTTGCACTACGGGCCAAAGATATTCTTCAGAAATCATTCATCTTTGCTTACTACATGTGCCAAAGATATTCCATAATATCATCATTTAAGACCAAGATGATGAAAATATTTTTAAAAAGCGAATCCAAAGGAAACAAAATGACAAGGATTAAGGATTAAGGATTAGTACTTTGTTTTATCCACGTCCAAAAATACCTCAAAAATAATCACAAGTGGTGTAAAATTCAAGAATGATCAAAACATGGATACAATCAAAGCTAGTATCCGAATAGATATTTTGGAATGAAAAGAAAAATTTTCATTTTTCGATGAATAATGGCCAGATTCGTGAATAAGTGTCGATATCGTGAATAAGTGTCATTATCGTGAATAGTAACTCCGACACCAAAAGTTTCAAATTTGATAAAAACTTCAGATCAATATTTCAACATAATGATATTGAAGAAATAATATCATTACGAAAAAAATTATATCCCTTACCTCGAAAGACAGTACTTCTAGTTGAAACACCGGATATAGGTTATGACTTGAACTTGCACCGTATAGCAATACTCAAAGTATACTCGATATACTCACAAGAATACGTTCGATATACTCAAAGTAAAAGTCCTCATTGGCCCGTAGTGCATTGATGACAGTTGTTGGCATAGTCATGACCATTGATGAATATACGAATATCTTTGGCCCATAGTGCATGGATAATTTGTGGTTGTGATACTAATGAATATCCTTGGCCGTAGTGCAGGGATGATGTGGATTATTTATTAAGCTGAGTCTCAGCGATAAAAGTGATGAAAAACATTTTAAATCATAAAAGATAGTAGATTTTATTCTCTACTTGACTCTTTTAATGGATTGCTTGTTCCGCTGAAGTTAAACTTGATGTTTGTTATATTTTATAAGTTTAACATTGTTGAAGACTAATGATAATTTATTCTACATTATCTTAGTCATAATATTTCTTCTTGGGCTAGTTGAGCTCACCCTTTCTTTCTTCGTTCTCTTTAGGAAATGAGAGCGTGGAGACTTAGTCAATGGGAAGCGGGAGCGAGTGACCGGTCGGATTATAGTATTAGTTGTCCTCATTATTCTGTTAAATAGTGTGACAATAAATGTAATGAGGACTCCTTTGAGTGTGGATATTGTCGTAAATGTTGCTTATTTTATGGACCCCCATTTATCCATTTTTCAAAATAATCGGTAGAAGATATTTTAAGGGGGGCCCACGGGTGGGTCCCACTTGTGGAAGAAAGTCTTGGGTGGGATGTTATGTTTGTCACGGGTTGGAAGAAGGAAAAATTGGTGGGAGTATTAGATATATAATATATAAGTTTTATATTATATATATATATGATGAAAGTGATTTTTTTTTGGGGGGGTGGGGATTTATGTTGGTTACGGGGGGATAAAATCAAGTGGTATATATATAATATTGATATATATAAATTGAAAGCATGTGTTTATATATATATATATATATATTATATTTTATTTTTATTGGATGGTTGATTGAAATTGAGCATCCGTGATTCTGCAAAATTATTTCGACCATGAACAGTGCCCTTCCATTCTCCTATAAATAGGATGCTTAGTCAGAATTGAAATCACACCAGAAATTCAGAGAATTCTTCTTCTATAATCTTGAGCGTATTTCTTTAGAGTTTTAAGAAGCTATGAGCGTAGAAAACAGTATAAGTTTTCTTCAAGAATATCCTCGCTCTACTAGTCGGAATACTCTTCTTTTTAAGGTAAGGGGTATTATTTCTTTCATATTCATGAAGAGAACTTTTGTTATTCCATTTTTTATTACATTGGAATAACCTCGTATACGTGATCTACCCTATACTTGGTGAAATTCTTACATTATTCCATTCTTTATCATTATGTTGAATAACCTATCTATCACAAAGCACCGCATACATGGTAAAATTCTTACGTTATTCCATTCTTTATTATCTTTGTTGGAACATCACATGCGTGCGTTTACGCATGACTGGTTCCGTTATTTATTATTCTGTTGGAACATCACATCGGTGCGTAATTTCACGACCTAGTTCCGTTATTTATTATTCTATTGGAATATCACATGCGTGCGTTACGCGTGACTGTTCCGATTATTTATTATACGTTAGAATAACATGCGTCATGCGATCTATCGCATGCCTGGTGTTTTCTTTTGTTATTCTATTCCTTATTATACTCAGTTGGTAAAAATTTTGGCTTTTATACTCCATGAAATTAGTGGAATATCCTTGATATTTGCGCTTCATCCAGTATCTTTTCATGGAAATATTCTTCTGAGCATTTTTGAGTTTTACCCCACAAAGCAGTATCATGTTGACAATTTGGACGTTAATTGTTCCTGGATAAACTAATTCTTGAACTTGTTTTATTGAATTCTTATATCATTGTCATCATCCTCATGTTTATATTATGTTGAAAGTCATTCGTGGCCTGTAGTGCATAGATGGACTTGGTATGATTATGACCAGGGATTATTCGGTATAATCATGACCGTAATGTTACAAATGATGTGGTAAAAGTCCTCATTTGCCCGTAGTGCATTGATGGACAGTTGTTGGCATGATCATGACCATTGATGAATACACGAATATCCTTGGCCCGTAGTGCATGGATAATTTATGGTCGTGATACTAATGAATATCTTTGGTCGTAGTGTATGGATGATATGGATTATTTATTAAGCTGAGTCTCAGCGATAAAAGTGATGAAAAACCTTTTTAAATCATAAAAGATAGTAGATTTTATTCTCTACTTGACTCTTTTAATGGATTGCTTATTCCGCTGCAGTTAAACTTGTTGTTTGTTATATTTTATCAGTTTAACAC
Organism: Panax quinquefolius; assembly: GCA_020205615.1. Lineage (NCBI taxonomy): Eukaryota > Viridiplantae > Streptophyta > Magnoliopsida > Apiales > Araliaceae > Panax > Panax quinquefolius. Next base: position 7,014,464 of record CM035158.1, read on the forward strand.
TGTTGAAGGCTAACGATAATTTATTCTGCATTATCTTAGTCATAATATTTCTTACTGGGCTAGTTGAGCTCACCCTTTTGCTTTCATTGTTCTTTTCAGGAAATGAGAACGTAGCAGGGACTAGTCAGGGAACAGAGTGACGGTCCAGATGATAACATTAGTAGTCCTCACTATTCTATGAAATAGTGTGACAATAATTGTAATGAGGACTTATTCTGAGAGTGGATATTGTCTAGAAGACAATATTTGTATTAAAACTCACAGCTTTTGTTATATATTTAAGATTATATTTGTATTCTTTACCATGTATTTGGTGACTCAAAATAGGTGATGTATACCTATTTTGGGGGCATCACAGTTGGTATCAAAGCTTAGGGATATGATCCATGGCTAGGATGTGAGACAAGAACTGGGAGGGGAAAGACGGGGAATTCCTTCACTAGTATGACCTACCTAAGTTTATTTGGTATTTAATTGGTCGGTCAAGGTATAGGGATAATATGTGATATGTTAATTAACCCTTGTTTTATGGCAGTATTTGAAAATGACATCCGAGAATGTTGAGAACATCAATGGAGCACAGGAGACCGTTGAGTCTCCACAGATCAATAATCAGGATAATGTGCATCAAGAAGGCGACAATCCTCAGGCAAACAACAACACTGACCAGATGATGAACGATGGAATGTTCAGAGGCTTTATGCAATTCATGCAACATCGAGCAAGAAGCGACTCACTCGCACAAAATGCGGTGGAAACACCGGCAACTCTCGAATCTGGCCACCGCATAAGCGATTCAAGCTGGGACCACCGGAGTTTTTTGGAGAGCCAAAACCACTTAAGGCGGAGACATGGATAAAGCAGATCTGCAAGATATTTGATGTCCTGGGATGCTTCGAGGAGCAAAAGGTTCCCTTTGCCACCTTCATATTGCGTCTGATGATTTTTGGTGGGAATCCAGAAACGATTTAACCTCGCCCTGACTTGAAGATGACTTAGGAGAAGTTCCAAGAATTTTTCAACGACAAGTACTTTCCCGAAAGTATTTGTCACATGAAAGAGGTAGAGTTCATCAAGCTGGAGCAAAACAACATGACCGTGTCGCAAAGACGGGCCAAGTTTGCCAAGTTGTCCGGTTTGCATCCCATTTGGTTGATAATGAGGAGAGAATTACGCAAATATTTCTAAGAGGTTTGAACCTAGAGATACGTCGATATCTTATCTCTCATAAGTCGTGTTTTTATTAGGATGTTGTTAATAGGGCTAAGTTATTGGAGCGCGATAATGAGTCAACCCAACCAAAAAGAGCGGTAAAACAAAATGATAATACCGGTGATAATTGCATCATCTAGCGGTGACAATAAGCGTGGAGGAAATCAACATGCGAAATGGTAACCACTTGGTGGTAATCATGGCCAAAACAATAAGAATGGACATTTCAAGAAGAGGAGATTCAACAATGATGGAAGAGCGTCGACCAACACGTTGTTAAGGAAGGAGAGCGACCACCTATCATATGCTTTAAATGCGGAGAGGAGGGACACATCGGTCCAAAGCTAGCGATCTTAGTCAAAACATGTTATAATTGTAGAAGAGAAGGTCACCTCGCTTGATTTTGTCGTTCACCGAAAACAAGTTCAACTAGGATGGAGGCACCAAAGGGCGTCTAGAAAAGTCAAAGCCCGATGAAGTCTGAGGAGGCGTTTGTCGTGACCTCCCAAAAAGCAAGGAACCCGAATAATGTGACGCCCCCAAAACAGGTATACATCACCCATCTTAAGTCGCCAGATACATGATACAAAATTCAAATACAACTTAATTATACATCAGTCGTGTAAAATACGACAAAACATAATCTAAGAGTTTTAATACGTATATTGTCATCTAGACAGTATACAAACTCAATGAAGTCCTCATTATATTTATTGTCACACTATTTAACAGAATAGTGAGGACTACTAATGTTATCATCTGGACCATCACTCTGTTCCCCGACTCATCACAGCTATATTCTCATTTCCTTAAGAGAACAGTGAAAGAAAGGGTGAGCTCAACTAGCCCAGTAAGAAATATTATGACTAAGATAATGCAGAATAAATTATCTATAGTCTTCAATAATGTTAAACTGATAAAATACAATAGACATCAAGTTTAACTGCAGCGGAATAAGTAATCCATTAGAAAAATTAAGTAGAGCATGATATCTACTTTCTTCTATGATTTAAAATATTTTCATCAATTTTTATATTTGAGACTCAAACAATAAATAAACCACATCATCAAGTCATCCCGCGCACTACTGTGCCAAAGATATTCATTAAATCATCAATGGTCATGACTATCTAGAATAATTCTCGGTTATAATCATACCAAAAGCGCCCATTAATGCACTCTGTGGGCCTTGAGGACTTTTACCACATCGTTTATAACATTCTGTCATGATTATCTTAGAATGATCACTTTAGTGGTATAATCATACCAAGTCCATCTCTCACTTCTAAGCCAAAGATATACAACTATAAAATCAATAATCAGCAGTTCATCTTTGCACGTAAGCAAAGATATACAATTCAATAATCAACGATCTATCTTTTGCACGTAAACCAAATATCACCATATAAGAATGAGGATGATGACAATGATATAAGCATTAATCAAACAAGGATAAATATTAAAGACTTTAAATTTATCCAAATATTATCAATCACTTAATAAACTCATAATCTAATATTATTAATATTATAACAATATTTTAATCACTTCTTAAACTTATAAATAATTTATTTAAATTATTTATACTTTACCAAATAATGCATTTAATCATTCAAAAATGCCATACTCATAAGATTTCATCACCAATGATCAAATCCCTTATCAAAAATATGCATATACCCTATATAGGATTCTCAAGCCATAAAATTCTATTTTCAAATTTTGTTACTTCACATAACATATTTAACTCATTTACTCATAACTAGATTATTTTCATGAAAAATACCAAATCAGTCCCAAAAATATTTTTTTTATGGGATTTAGCAGAATATAGTCCCATATTAAACATATATTTTTCTTAGAATTTTTAAAATTCATATACTATTTTTCAAAAATTAATTTCTAATTAATTCCTTAAGAAATTAGCTACCTCAAATTTAACTCCAAAAATTCCCAAATCTTGGAAGGATATTACACATATTAACGTGATCTTCCAGTTTATATTTCATGGTCATCGGAGTTATAGAACTCCGGTTATAGCGTTTTTCGTCGGAAAAACCTAAATATTGAAATAGTCATAAATTGCTCATTTTAAGTCGGAATGAGCTCATTTTTGGACAGGAGGTACTTTATACCATATATTTTCATGTCCCAAAAGGCCAAAATTTTTCTCACAAATTAAGTGGCAAAAATGCCTTTTAAATTTATGGGCGATAAGCTTTTTTTGTGATTTGAGTTTTGACTCTTTTTGCTAAAATCGGTCCACATGAAAATTTACAACACCTTTTCCAGTGATTCCACTTAGATAAGTTAGAAAACTCATAGATCTAACTCTAGAACTTAACCACACTCAAAAATTCGAAATATAATAGGAGATATGGTCAATTGAATTTCATATTCCGTTTTCACCAAAATCTGATTTTCAACCATTTGTGATTTCTAAGAAACTTTCATGTTTCACATAATAACCAACATGACTCATCATGACAATGACATAATAATTCAATAAAACAAGTTCAAGAATAAAATTTAAAGATTTATAAGTTAATTTATCCTGAACTCAATAATGTCCAAATTGTCAACATGATACTGCTTTGTGGAGTAAAATTTCTGTGAAAAGATACTGGATGAAGCACAAATATCAAGGATATTCTACTAATTTCATGGAGTATAGAAGCCAAAATTTTAACCAAATGAATATCATAGAATATATGAAACTGCAATGGATTTTCACCGGCCATGCGGTAATTCACGTAGACAGATCATTTCTATAATTTAATAAGAAACGAATACGAAGGGTCATTCACCATGCACGTGGTAATCCGCATAGACAGATTATTCTAACAGAATAATAAAGAATAGAATAACAAAAGGATTCACCATACGTGCGATAGACTGCATAGACAGGTTATTCCCGACAAAATAAATAAGAATGGAACCAGGTGATGCGTACGCCTTACGAAAGGCATATTCCGGCGTAATAATAAAAGAAGCGGAACCAGTCAAGAGAAATTGAAGCCAAGCGGGATATTCCAACAGAATAATAAAGAATGGAATAACAACGAAATCACCATGCATGCGATGCGATAGGCCTTGCAGACGGAGTTATTCCAGCGAATAATAATTAATGGAACCGGTCAAAGCGTAATACATGCTGCAAGCGAGGATATTCCAAATGAGAATGATAAAGAATGGAATAACAAAAGAATTTCACCAAGTATAGGGTAGCCCGCGTATACAAGTTATTCCAAAAGAATAATAAAGAATGAAATAACAGAAGTTCTCTTCATGAATACGAAAGAATAATACCCCTTACCTTAGAAGAAAACTGAATACTGAAATAGTAAGGTATCATACTTCTCTTCTTCTTTCTCTCTATAGATTTTCTCTCTATAGCTTCTCTCTATAATTTCTCTCTCTGGAGTTTCAGTGAATTCGTAAGAAATAATAAAGGAATGAGCTTCTATTTATAGAAGAATTGACTGAATAGTAACTAATTCATGAACGGCCTAGATTGATTTACTTTTAAACGGACGGTCCAGATTGGTTTACAATAAAATATTCTAATAAAACAAAATCTTTTAAATAAAATATAATATATTCTATTTATAATCTAATAAAACGAATAACTTTATAAAAGTATTATGTTTTATATAAAAAGATTTTACTATGTAAACACTATGCAGGCATTATGCAAACACTATGCATAATAAAATATATTATATTCTAATTATTGTCTAATAAAACAAATAACTTTATAAAAGTATTCTGTTTTATATAAAAAGTTTTTCTATTTTATTACATTAATAATACTAATAAAATAAAACTTCATCATCATTATTATAATTCACACTATTAATCGACCAGGTCGTTCCCAAGAAAGAGGGGGCTTTCCAATAAGGATTTCTCCCTATTGGCGTGCAATTAGGTGACCAAACCTCTCCTTGGCAGAACTTCTAGATATCGTTAATATTGTAAATAATAATATTAATAACTTTGTTATCTCAATTATTGATTTAATAATATATAAAATATCAACAATAATTGAATCAAATAACGTGAGATACTATGCAACAATTCTTGAAGCAATAATTGAACAAAAGCGAGTGACTTCTCACGTAAGCATCAATAATCAATCTTTGTGTGCTACTATGCAACCCGCAGCGTATTATTGTACTTTTACTAAAGAGTAGTTCAAGCAGTTTTAACGGTAAAACTTCCGCCGTTATTTTCATAAAAATATTTTTGTCGTTTTCTCAATCCGACAATAATTCCGTTGTGTTGTCCACCAATGATTGTACCATCGTACGGATATTCCCCGACAAAAAAGAATATTCCCTGACCAATCGAATATTATATAACAACTTGCATACTTTGCAAAATTTATAAATATTACCCACAACAATAACATTATCTCAAATCCACACCATAATTTTAAAAAAATATTTTGAGAAAATTAAATCTTTATTCATAAAATTTGGGGTCTCACAAACGAGGTCATCACGGGTAAGCTTATCATAAACTCTAGCGAAGTATATACCTTATTTGATACCGGTTCTACCCATTCTTTTATTTCTCCTACTTTCGCTCAGCGTTTAAATTTAACTCCGGAGAAATTGGACTTTGACTTAACTGTTGAAACTTCGTTGGGAGAAACCTTCATTACATCCACTGTTTATAAGTCTTGTATGGTTCAAATCGGTACCCTCACATTACCTGTCGATCTTATTTCATTGAAAATACTTCCATTTGACGTAATTCTAGGGATTGATTGGTTAACTACTCATCATGCAAAAATTGATTGTTTTCGTAAGGTTGTTAGCTTTCATATTCCTAACCAACCTATTATGCGAATTCAAGCAACCAAACTATTAAAATCAATCATTGTCATCTCAAGCCATAAAGCTATTCGTTTATTGAAAAACGGATGTCAAGCTTTCTTCGCTCATGTCACGGATCTAAATAAAAATACGTCAGTCTTGAATGATATTTCTATTGTTAATAAATTTCGACGTATTCACGAAGAACTTCTGGCCTACCCCAGAGCGTGAAATTAAATTTTGTATCGACCTTGAACCCAGATAAAACCTATTTCCAAAGCCCCATATCGAATGGCTCCTATTGAACTTGTGGAGTTAAAGACCCAACTGCAGGAATTGTTAGACATCGGTTTTATTCGTCTAAGTCGTCTCCTTGGGGTGCTCTTGTTCATTTCGTGAAAAAGAAAAAGCGGGAGTACGCGACTTTGTATTGATTATCGGGAGTTAAATCATGTCACCATCAAAAATAGGTACCCATTGCCACGTATTGATGACTGTTTTTGACTGTTGCAAGGCGCCAAATTCTTTTCAAAGATTGATCTTCGTTAGGATATCACCAATTGAAGATTAGAACCAGATGACATTCCAAAGCGGCTTTTAGAACTCGATGCGGGCATTATGAATTCCAAGTCATGTCTTTTGGATTGATTAATGCTCCTGATGCTTTCATGGATATGATGAACTGAGTATTCAAGGAATATTTGGATCACTTTATGGTCGTCTTTAATGATGACATCCTTATTTATTCCAAAAGTCGTGAAGATCATGAGCAACACTTGAGGTCGATACTCAAAAGCTTCGTGAATATAAGCTTTATGCCAAGTTGAAGAAATGCGAGTTACGGCGAGAAGTAGCATTCCTTGGGCACGTGATATCAATTCATGTAATATCTGTTGACCCAAAGAAAGATTAAAGCTATTCAAAGTGGGAGCAACCTAAATTAATAATAGAAGACGTAGCTTTTCGGCTTATTTGGTTATTATTAGGAGATTCAGTAAAGAGTTTTCTCGAATCTCTACTCCCTTAACTCGGTGACTCGAGAAAGATACAAAATTGATTGGAGCGAGGAATGTGAGAAGAGTTTTCAAGAACTCAAGAAAAGACTCATTTCAGCACCTGTTCTGACAATACCATCTGGCTCGGAGGGATTTGTCATCTACAGTGATGATTCAGGAAAAGGGTTAGGATGTGTTCTCATGCAACATGGGAAAGTCATAGCCTATGCCTCTTGATAACTCAAAGAATATGAGAGAAATTATCCTACTCATGATCTAGAGTTGGCAGCTGTTGTTTGTGCACTAAAGATTTGGAGGCATTACTTGTATGGGGAGAAAGTGGAGATCTTTACAGATCATAAAAGCCTCAAATATTTCTTCGCTCAAAAGGAACTCAACATACAACAGTGACATTGGCTTGAACTGTTGAAAGATTATGATCATACCATCCAATACCATCCTGGAAAAGCAAACGTGGTAGCGGACACATTGAGTAGAAGATCATATGCGGGTACGAGTGCGATATTGTCAACGCAAAGGCCCATTTTGTTTGACTTGCAAAGGATAGAGATAGAGTTAAAGGTTCCAGGGACCCATGTGATGATGGCGAATATACAAGTAGAACCGACTGAAATTGATAAAGTTAAAACTGCTCAAGCTACAGACCTGGAGCTGATGTGAATGAGGAAGAAAGTGCAAGAAGGTGCTATACCGGAAGCAAGAATCGATGAAGAAGGAATACTTCGAGTCAACTCCAGACTTTGTGTTCCTAACGACCCTGATTTAAAGTATAAAATCATGATGGAGGCGCACAACACACCATTTGCAATCCATCCTGGGAGTACCAAAATGTATCGTGATCTTCGTTATACATTTTGGTGGAGCAATATGAAGAGAGAGATAGCGTTGTTTATCTCAAGGTGTCTAACTTGTCAACGAGTCAAGGCGGAGCATCAAGTACCAAAAGGTCCATTGCAACCACTTGAAATTCCAAAATGGAAGTGGGAGAACATTACTATGGATTTCGTTACTGGTCTTCCCAAAGTTTCTCAAGGCATCGATGCAATTTGGGTCATTGTTAATAGATTGACCAAGTCTGCTCATTTTTTACCAATACGAGAAACTTATACACTTGAACGTCTTGCTCGTATGTACATAAACGAGATTGTAAGACTGCATGGTATGCCAGTATCCATAATTTTTGATCGAGACCCAAGATTCACTTCACGATTTTGGGTTAGTTTGCAAAAAGCTATGGGCACGGGTTTATGATTTAGTTCGGCATATCATCCTCAGACGGACGGACAATCAGAAAGGACTATTCAAACTCTTGAAGATTTATTAAGACTCTGTGTCCTTGACTTCAAGGGAAGTTGGGACAAGTTCTTACCATTGGTGGAATTTTCTTACAACAACAGTTATCAAACAAGGATTGGCATGGCTCCATTCGAGGCGTTGTATGGAAGAAAGTGTCGTTCTCCAGTATGCTGGAATGAGGTGGGTGAAGCAACGTTGTTGGGACCTGAATTGGTACGTATGACTACGAAAAAGATTCAAACGATCCAACAACGTATAAAAACCTCACAAGACCTACAAAAGAGTTATGTTGATCTTCATCGAAAGGACGTGGAATTCGATATTGGAGATCATGTGTTATTACGTGTTGCTCCATGGAAAGGAGTTACGAGATTTGAAAAGAGAGGAAAGCTCAATCCTCGATTCATTGGCCCATTTTTAATCCTCGATCGAGTAGGAAATGTGGCCTATAGACTCGCTTTACCGCCAAGTATGTCTCGTGTTCATAACGTTTTTCATATTTCCATGTTACGTAAATATGTGAAAGACCCGAACCACATTATTGAGTTAGAACCGGAAAAAATAGCGGAAGATTTAACGTATGAAGAGGTTCCTATTCAAATCTTGGATAAGAAGGAACATATTCTACGCTCCAAGGTTATACCTCAAGTCAAAGTTTTGTGGAAAAACCACGATGTTGAGGAAATGACCTGGGAGTTAGAATCTGAAATGAAATCAAGGTATCCTTACCTCTTCGACATACCAGGTATGTACCCTAATTTCGAGGGTAAAATTTCATAAGAAGGGGAGATTGTAAGACCCCAACTTTATTTTAATAAAGATGATTTTTCTATAAATATCATTTTTAAATATTATGGAATGAATTTGATATAATGTTATAGTTGTGGGTAATATTTATAAATTTTGCAAAAAACGCATGAGTTGTTATATAATATTCGATTGGTGGGAATATTCGTTTTAACAGGGGAATATTAAATGCGACAAGACAATCATTAGTGGACCCATACTTGAAATTATTGTCGGATTGAGAAAACAACAAAAATATTTTATAAAAATAACTACGAAAGTTTTCTTACCGTTAAGCTGTTAAAACAATTCGGTGTTAAAATTACGATAATATGCGTGGTTGCATAGTAGCACACGCAGTATTGATTATTGATGCTTACGTGAGAAGTCACTCGCTTTTGTTTAATTATTGCTCACATGAATTATTTGCGTAGTATCTCGCGTTATTTGATTCAATTATTGTCGATATTTTATATATTAGTAAATCAATAATTGAGACAACAAAGTTATTAATATTATTATTTGCAATATTAACGATGTCTAGAAGTTACATTAAAGAGAGGTTTGGTCACCTAATCAAGCGCCGCCAATAGGAGAAATCCTTATTGGAAAGCCCCCTCTTTCCTGAGAACGACCTGGTCGATTAATATTGTGAATTATAATAATGATGATAAATGTTGTTAAAAATATTGAGGAAATTTTTATGAAGTATTGTCGTAAATGTTGCTTATTATATGGACCCCCATTTACCTATTTTTCAAAATAATCGGTAGAAGTTATTTTAAGGGGGGGCCCACGGGTGGGTCCCACTTGTGGAAGAAAGTCTTGGGTGGGATGTTATGTTTGTCACGGGTTGGAAGAAGGAAAAATTGGTGGGAGTATATATATATATATATATATATATATATATGATGAAAGTGATTTTTTGAAATTGGGGGATTGATGTTGAGTTACTGTGGGGATAAAAATCAAGTGGTATATATATAATATTGATATATATAAATTAAAAGCATGTGTTTATATATATATATTATATTTTTTTGTTTTGTTTTTATTGGATGGTTGATTGAAATTGAGCATCCGTGATTCTGCAAAATTATTCCATCCATGAACAGTGCCCTTCCATTCTCCTATAAATAGGATGCTTAGTTAAAATTGAAATCACACCAGAAATTCAAAGAATTCTTCTTCTATAATCTTGAGCGTATTTCTTTAGAGTTTTAAGAAACTATGAGCGTAGAAAACAGTATAAGTTTTCTTCAAGAATATTCTCGCCCTACCAGTCGAAATACTCTTCTTTTTAAGGTAAGGGGTATTATTTCTTTCGTATTCATGAAGAGAACTTCTGTTATTCCATTTTTTTTATTCTATTAGAATAACTTTTGTATCTGCCGGTCACCCTATACTTGGTGAAATTCTTACGTTATTCCATTCTTTATCATTATGTTGGAATAACATACATGCCAAGTACCGCATACATGGTGAAATTCTTACATTATTCCATTCTTTATTATTTTGTTGGAACATCACATGCGTGCGTTTACGCATGACTGGTTCCGTTATTTATTATTCTTTTGGAACATCACGTCGGATCTTAATTTACCGACTTAGTTCCATTATTTATTATTCATTGGAATATCCTATACGTGCGTTTCGCGTGACTGGTTAAGATTACTTATTATTACATTAGAATAACTTTGTTTGTCTTGATCTATCGCGTGCACGGTGTTTTCTTTTGTTATTCCATTCTTTATTATACTCTGTTGGTTAAAATTTTGGCTTTTATACTTCATGAAATTAGTGGAATATCCTTGATATTTGCGCTTCATCCAGTATCTTTTCATTGAAATATTCTTCTGAGCATTTTTGAGTTTTGCCCCACAAAGCAGTATTATGTTGACAATTTGGACGTTATTGGTTCCTGGATAAACTAATTCTTGAACTTGTTTTATTGAATTCTTATACCATTGTCATCATCCTCATATTTATATTATGTTGAAAGTCATCTGTGGCCTGTAGTGCATAGATGGACTTTGTATGATTATGACTAGGGATTATTCGGTATAATCATTGGTAGTAATGTTACAAATGATGTGGTAAAAGTCCTCGTTGGCCCGTAGTGCATTGATGGGCGAGTTGTTGGCATGATCATGACCATTGATGAATAATACGAATATCCTTGCTTGCGTAGTGCATGGATAATTTGTGGTCGTGATACTAATGAATATCCTTGACCGTAGTGCAGGGATGATATGGATTATTTATTAAGCTGAGTCTCAGCGATAAAAGTGATGAAAAACCTTTTTAAATCATAAAAGATAGTAGATTTTATTCTCTACGGTCCAGATGATAGCATTAGTAGTCCTCACTATTCTATGAAATAGTGTGATAATAATTATAATGAGAACTTATTCTGAGAGTGGATATTATCTAGAAGACAATATTTGTATTAAAACTCACAGCTTTTGTTGTATATTTAAGATTGTATTTGTATTTTGACCATGTATTTGGTGACTCAAAATAGGTGATGTATACCTATTTTGGGGGCATCACAGTTGGTATCAAAGCTATTTTGGGAACATCCTGTCTGTGCGTTTACGTATGACCTGGTTCCATTCTTTATTATTACATTGGAATAACACATGCATGTGATTCTATCACATGCATGGTGAATTCTTCTATTATTCCATTCTTTATTACACATTGGAATATATCTGTATAATGCGGATTACGCATGACTGGTTCCATTCTTTATTATTACATTAGAATAACTTTTATACATGTGGATTATCACATGCATGGTGAATGATCCTTCGTATCCATTCCTTATTAAATTGTGGAAATGATGCATCTCACGTGAATGCGTGGGGGTGAAAATCCTTTGCGGTTTCATATATTCTATGATACTCATTTGGTTAAAGTTTTGGCTTCTATACTCCATGAAATTAGTAGAAGATCCTGGATATTTACGCTTCATCCGGTATCTTTTCATGGAAATATTCTTCTAAGCATTCTTGAATTTTACTCCACAAAGAAGTATCATGTTGACAATTTGGACGTAATTGGTTTCAAGATAAAGTAACTTATAAATCTTTAAAATTTATTCTTGAACTTGTTTTATTGAATTATTATATCATTGTCATGATGAGTTATGTTGGTTATTATGTGAAAACATGAAAGTTTTTTAGAAATCACAAAGGTTTAAAAATTAGATTTTGGTAAAAATGGAATATGAAATTCAATTAACCATATCTCCTATTATATTTTGAATTTTTGAGTGTGGTCCAAGTTCTAGAGTTAGATCTATGAGTTTTCTAACTTATCCAAGTGCAATCACTGGAAAAGGTGGTGTTGTAGATTTTCGTGTTGACTGATTTTAGCAAAGGAGTCAAAAACTGCAAAGTACCAAAAAATTCTTGTCGAGAAATTTAAAAGGGAATTTTCGGCCACTTAATTTGTAAGAAAAATTCTAGCCTTTTGGAACATGGAAATATATGGTATAAAGTACCTCCTGTCCAAAAATGAGTTTATTCCGACTTAAAATGAGCAAGTTATGACTATTTCAATATTTAGGTTTTTCCGACGAAAAACACTATAACTGCAGTTCTATTTCATCTTTGGCTTACGTTCATAGATGGACTTGTTATGATTATGACCAGGGATTATTCGGTATAATCATGACGGACTACCAACTCCGGTTATAGTTTTTTTCGTCGAAAAAATCTAAATATTGAAATAGTCATAACTTGCTCATTTTAAGTCGGAATAAACTCATTTTTTGGACAGAGGTACTTTATACCATATATTTTCATGTTCCAAAAGGCCAGAATTTTCTCACAAATTAAGTGGCCAAAAATGCCCTTTAAATTCGACGAGAAGATTTCTTTTGGTACTTTTTACAATTTTTTACTACTCCTTTTGCTAAAATCACCAACACAAAAATCTACAACACCTTTTTCAAATGATTCCACTTGGATAAGTTAGAAAACTCATAGATCTAACTCTAGAACTCGACCACACTCAAAAATTCAAAATATAATAGAGATACGGTCAATCAATTTCATATTCCATTTTTACCAAAATCTGATTTTTAACCCTTTATGATTTCTATAAAACTTTCATGTTTTCACATAATAACCAATATAACTCATCATGAAATTGACATAATAATTCAATAAAACAAGTTCAAGAATAAATTTTAAAGATTTATAAGTTAATTTATCTGAACTCAATAATGTCCAAATCGACAACACGACATCGCTTTAGAGAAAAAATTCAAGAATGCTCGTAAGAATATTTCCACGAAAAGATATGGATGAAGCGCAAATATCCGTGATATTCCACTAATTTCAAGGAATATAGAAGCCAAAGCTTTAACCAACTGTGTAAAATAGAATATATGAAACCGCAAATGGATTTTCGCTTCGCCACGCAGTAATCCACGCCGCGGATCATTTCCATAATTTAATAAGAAATGAATAAAGGATCATTCACCGTCATGTGGTAATCCATACGCATAAAAGTTATTCCAATAGAATAATAAAGAATGGAATAATGAATGATTCACCATGCATGCGATAGATCGCATGACATGTTATTCAGCGGAATAATAAATAATGGAACCATTAAATGCGTAAATGCACGTGCATAAGATATTCGGCAGAATAATAAAGAAACGGAACCGTGTCGGCGAAATTCACATAAGCGGGATATTCCAATGTAATAATAAAGAATGGAATAACAACGAAATCATCATGCATGCGATAGATCGCATGCATGATTATTCCAGCGAATAATAAATAATGGAACCAGTCATGCGTAAAGCGCATTTACGAGGATATTTCAACAGAATGATAAAGAATGGAATAACAGAAGAATTTCACCATGTATGCGGAACTTTGCATATACAGGTTATTCCAACAGAATAATAAGGAATGGAATAACAGAAGTTCTCTTCATGAATACGAAAGAAATAATACCCCTTACGAGTACAACAAATAATATCCCTTATCTTATAAAGAAGAGTACACCGACGGGTAGGGCGGGGATATACTTGAAGAAAACTTGCACTACGCTCAAAGCTTCTTAAAACTCTAAAGAAATACGCTCAAGATTATAGAAGGAGAATTCTCTGAACTTCTGGTGTGATTTTTAATTCTAACTAAGCATACTATTTATAGGAAAAATAGAAAGGATACTATGTGTGAGACCCCAAATTTTACGAATAAAGATTTAAATTTCTCGAAATATTTTTTTCAAAATTTTGGTGTGGGTTTGAGATAACGTTATAGTTGTGGGTAATATTCATAAATTTTACAAAGTACGCAAGTTGTTATATAATATTCGATTGGTCGGGGAATATTCATTTTAACAGGGAATATTCGTACGACGACAATCATTGGTGGACCCCACAACAGAATTATTGTCGAATTGAGAAAATGACAAAAATATTTTTTAAGAATTGACGGCGGAAGTTTTACCCTTAAAACTGTTGAACTACTCGGTAGTAAAAGTACAGTAATACGTGTGGTTGCATAGTAGCACACGATATTGGTTATTGATGCTTACGTGATAAGTCACTCAGTTATATTCAATTATTGCTACAATAATTGTTGCATCATATCTCTCATATTATTGATTCGATTATTGTCACATTATCATCTGCGTTATATGATATACTATTAAATCAATAATTGAGATGACAATGTGTTCATATTATTAAATTGTAATATTTACAATATCTAGAAGTTCTGTTAAGGAGAGGTTTGGTCACCTAATTGCGCGCCAATAGGGAGAAATCCTTATTGGAAAACCCCCTCTTTCCTGAGAACAACCTGGTTGTTAAATATTGTGAGTTATAATATTGATAAATAAGCTCGTGTTGATTAAAGATGAATTTGATAGTTTCATTGTGTGGGAATTATTAGTGTTAGTAGAAATCGATATTTATTTCGATAATAATTGATGTCTGGAGGTTATATAGTTCACTCGGGTATTTGGGACACTTTTCGTGTCAAAATACTATTCACGAGTTACTATTCATGAGTTACTATTCACGAGATACTATTTACGAGTTAATATTCACGAGTTACTATTCATTAGTTACTATTCACGAGTTATTATTCACGATTTACTATTCATGAGTTACTATTCACGAGTTACTATTCATGAGTTACAATTCACGAGTTACTATTCACGAGTACTATTCATGGGTACTATTCACGGGGTACTATTCACCTGAACAATATATTTATTTTCGGTCCAAATCATTTTTGAGTACAATATTATTCCATGAGGAGATGTGCTAATTTTTCAGACCGTTAGTTGAAATTATAATATTAAATCAATTTGGATCGTTGGTTTAAAGTTTAATAGTTAATCAATATGGACCGTTGGTTTAAAGTTTAATAGTGAATCAGTATGGACCGTTGGTTTAAAATTTAATAGTGAATCAGTACGGACTGTTGGTTTAAAGTTTAATAGTAAATAAATATGGACCGTTTGTTTAAAAGTAAATCAATCTAGACCGTTTCGTGAATTAGTTACTATTCAGTCCATTCTCCTATAAATAGAAGCTCATTCCTTCATTATTTCTTACGAATTTACTGAAACTCTTGAGAGATAAATTATAGAGAGAAAAGAAGAAAGAAATCACTACCTTTCTATTCAATATTCAGGTTTCTTCTAAGGTAAGGGGTATTATTTTTTTCATATTCATGAAGAGAACTTCTGTTATTCCATTCTTTATTATTCTATTGGAATAACATGTATACGTGGACTACCCTATACTTGGTGAAATTCTTCTGTTATTCCATTCCTTATTATTATGTTGGAATAACCTGTCTATGCAAAGTATTGCATACATGGTGAAATTCTTCTATTATTCCATTCCTTATTATTATGTTGGAATAACACGTATACATGCCAATCTTTGCATACATGGTGAAATTCTTCTATTATTCCATTCCTTATTATTATGTTGGAATAACTGCCTTTGTCATCGAAATCTTGCATACATGGTGAAATTCTTCTATTATTTCATTCCTTATTATTATGTTGGAATAACTTTGTTTATCGCAATACCGCATACATGGTGAAATCTTTTTATTATTCCGTTCATTATTATTACGTAGGAATATCTGCTCATGCTAAATGCGTTCTGTGGGACTGGTTCCATTATTTATTATTACGTATTTATTATTACGTCAAAATATCCACATACATGCATTTTACGCTTGACACTGGTTCCATTATTTATTATTCCGCATTTATTATTACAGCGGAATATCTCGCAATCGCGTTCTGTGGGTCCGGTTCCATTATTTATTATTACATTGGGAATAACACATGCATGCAGTCTTCTATCGCATGCATGGTGAATCCTTCTGTTATTCCATTCTTTATTATTATGTTGGAATAACCTGTCTATATGGATTACCACATGCATGGTGAATGATCCTTTATATTCATT
This sequence comes from Panax quinquefolius, assembly GCA_020205615.1. Classification (NCBI taxonomy): domain Eukaryota; kingdom Viridiplantae; phylum Streptophyta; class Magnoliopsida; order Apiales; family Araliaceae; genus Panax; species Panax quinquefolius. Next base: position 7,031,065 of record CM035158.1, read on the forward strand.
CCTTATTAAATTGTGGAAATGATCTCGTTACGTTGATTATGATGAGAGTCATAATAAAAGCATTAGACTGATAAAAATCATGGGTATATAAAGTATTAGTAAGTGTTATTATGAGTTATGTTGGTTACTATGTGAAAACATGAAAGTTTCTTAGAAATCACAAAGGGTTGAAAATCAGATTTTGGTGAAAATGGAACATGAAATTCAATTGACCATATCTCCTATTATATTTTGAATTTTTGAGTGTGGTCAAGTTCTAAAGTTAGATCTATGAGTTTTGTAACATCTACAAGTGGAATCCTTTGGAAAAGGTGTTGTAGATTTTAGGTGTGGATTTGATTTTAGCAAAGGAGTCAAAAGCTGGAAATTACCGAAATGCTACTGTCCAGATTTTTAGAAGGGCTGTTTTGGCAACTTAATTTGTGAGAAAAATTCTGGCCTTTTGGGACATGAAAGTATATGGTATAAGGTACATCCTGTCCAAAAATGAGCTAATTCCGACTTAAAATGAGCAAGTTATGACCATTTCAATATTTAGGTTTTTTCGACGAAAAACGCTATAACCGGAGTTCTATAACTCCGATGACCATGAAATTTAAACTAAAAGATCAAGTTAACATGTGTAAGATCTTGCCAAGATTTGGGAATTTTTGGAGTTAAACTTGAGGTAGCTAATTTCTTAAGGAATTAATTAGAAATTGATTTTTGAAAAATAGTATATGAATTTTAAAAATTCCGAGAAAAATATATGTTCATTATGGGACTATATTCTACTAAATCTTAGAAAAGAAATATTTTTGGGACTGAATTGGTATTTTTCATGAAAATAGTTTAGTTACGAACAAATGAGTTAAATATGTTATGTGAAGTAACAAAGTTGGAAAATTGGATTTTGTGGCTTGGAAATCCTATATAAGGTATATGAAGATTTTTGATAAGGGATTTGATCATTGGTGATGAAATCTTATGAGTATAACATTTTTGAATAACTAAATGCATTATTTGGTAAAGTGAAAACAATTGAAATAAATTATTTATAAGTTTAAGAAGTGATTAAAATATTGTTATGATATTAATAATATTATATTATGAGTGGTTGATAATATTTGGATAAATTTAAAGTCTTTAATATTTACCCTTGTTTGCAGTTGATTAATGTTTATATCATTGTCATCATCCTCATGCTTATATGGTAATAAAAGTTAACTTGGCTTACGTGTAAAGATGGACTGTGGATTATTGAATTGTATATCTTTGGCTTACGTGCAAAGATGGACTGTTGGTTGTTGGTTTTATAGTTGTATATCTTTGGCTTACGTGCAGAGATGGACTTGGTATGATTATGACTAGGGATTTTTCGGTATAGTCATTACCATTGATGATTTAATGAATATCCTTGGCCCGTAGTACATGGATGATTAGAAGATATGGTTTATTTATTAAGCTGAGTCTCAGCGATAAAAGTTGATGAAAACATTTTTTTTAAAATCATAGAAGATAGTAGGTTTTATTTTCTACTTGACTCTTCTAATAGATTGCTTATTCCGCTGCAGTTAAACTTGATGTCTATTGTATTTTATCAGTTTAACATTGTTAAAAACTATTAATAATTTATTCTGCATTATCTTAGTCATAATATTTCTTATTGGGCTAGTTGAACTCACCCTTTCTTTCACTTTATTCTTTGAGGAAATGAGAATATACCATGTAGTCGGGAAAAGAGTTACTGATCCGGATGATAGCATTAGTAGTCCTCACTATTACGATTAAATTGTGTGACAATAAATATAATGAGGACTCCTTTGAGTTTGTATACTGTCTAGATGACAATATACGTATTAAAACTCTTAGATTATGTTTTGTCGTATTTTACACGACAGTTGTATTATTAAGTTGTATTTGAATTTTGTACCATGTATTTGGTGACTCAAGATGGGTGATGAATACCTATTTTTAGGGGCGTCACACTATGCAATAAAATATAATATATTCTATTTATAAAATATATATATATATATATATTATTTAAAATCTAATAAAACAAATAACTTTATAAAAGTATTACATTTTATATAAAAAGATTTTACTATGCAAACACTTATCTGAGGCACTATGCAAACACTATGCATAATAGAATATATTATATTCTAATTATTATCTAACAAAACAAATAACTTTATAAAAGTATTACATTTTATATAAAAAGATTTTACTATCTACAAAACACTATGCACACACTATATCAAAACACTATGCATAATAAAATATAATATATTCTAATTATTGTCTAATAAAACAAATAACTTTATAAAAGTATTACATTTTATATAAAAAGATTTTACTATGCAAAACACTATGCATAATAAAATATATTATATTCTAATTATTGTCTAATAAAACAAATAACTTTATAAAAGTATTTTGTTTTATATAAAAATCTTTTCTGTTTTATTACATTAATAATATAAATAAAACAAAATTTATATATAATATATATATATATAAACTTCCGTGACTTCATAAAAAGACACCTCAATATATTTAACAATATTTATCATTATTATAATTCACAGTATTAATCGACCAGGTCGTTCCCAGGAAAGAGAGGGCTTTCCAATAAGGATTTCTCCCTATTGGCGCAATTAGGTGACCAAACCTCTCCTTGGAGGAACTTCTAGACATCGTTAATATTGAAAATAATAATATTAATAACTCTGTCATCTCAATTATTGATTTAATAATATATAAAATATCGACAATAATTGAACCAAATAACGTGAGATACTATGCAACAGCGATTCTTGTAGCAATAATTGAACAAAAGCGAGTGACTTCTCACGTAAGCATCAATAATCAATCTTGTGTGCTACTATGCAACCACGCGCGTATTCTTTGTACTTTTACTATTGAGTAGTTCAGCAGTTTTAATTCAGTAAAACTTCCGCCGTTATTTTCATAAAAATATTTTTGTCGTTTTTCTCAATCAAACAATAATTCCGTTATGGGGTCCACTAATAATTGTCTTGCACGGATATTCCTGAAACAAAAAGAATATTTCCGACCAAACGAATATTATACAACAACTTGCATACTTTTCAAAATTTATAAATATTACCCACAACTATAAAATTATCTCAAATCCACACCATAATTTTGAAAAAATATTTGAAAAATTTAAATCTTTATTCATAAAATTTGGGGTCTCACATATTTCGTGAGACTAATTAAATACCAAATAAACTTAGGTAGGTCATACTAGCGAAAGAATTTTCCGTCTCTCCTCCTAGTTCTTGTCTCACATCTCAAATGGGGATCGTATCCCTAGCTTTGATATTGTTCATGACGCCCCCAAAATAGGTATACATCACCTATTACGAAGTCGCCAAATACATGGTGCTGTAATACAAATACAATCTTAAATATACAACATGAAATTTGTGAGTTTTAATACAAATATTGTCTTCAGATAGTATTCAAACTCAAAATAAGTCCTCAATACATTTATTATCACACTATTTCATAGAATAGTGAGGACTACTAATGCTATCATCTGGACCATCACTCCGTTCTCCGACTAGTTTCTGTTACGTTCTCATTTTCTGAAGAGAACAATGAAAGCAAAAGGGTGAGCTCAACTAGCCTAGTAGGAAATATTATGACTAAGATAATGCAGAATAAATTATCATCAGTCTTCAACAATATTAAAGCGATAAAATACAATAGACATCAAGTTTAAGCTGCGGTGAATAAGCAATCCATTAGAAGAGTCAAGTAGAGCATGATATCTACTATCTTCTATGATTTAAAATATTTTCATCAATTTTTATCATTTGAGACTCGACTTAATAAATAAACCACATCATCGAGTCATCCTCGCACACTTTACGGGCCGAGGATATTCATTAAATCATCAATGGTCATGACTATATGAGAATAATCCTTGGTCATAATCATACCAAAAGCGTCCATCAATGCACTCTGGGCCCGGGACTTTTACCACATAATTTATAACATTACAGGTCATGATTATACCGAATGATCCCTGGTCATAATCATACCAAGTCCATCTATGCACGTAAGCCAAAGATGACTTTCATCACAATATAAGCATGAGGATGATGACAATGACATAATAATTCAATAAAACAAGTTCAAGGATAAATTTTAAAGATTTATAAGTTAATTTATCCTAAAATCAATTACGTCCAAATTGTCAACATGATACTGCTTTGTAGAGTAAAATTCAAGAATGCTTAGAAGAATATTTTCATGAAAAGATATTGGATGAAGCACAAATATCCAGGATATTCTAATAATTTAATGGAGTATATAAGCTAAAACTTTAACCAACTGAGTATAATAAAATATATGAAACTGCAAATGGATTTTCGTTCGCCATGCGGTAATTCACGTAGACAGGTCATTTTCACAATTTAATAAGGAATGAATACAAAGGATCATTCACCATGCATGTGGTAATCCACATGAGGCGAGTTATTCAACGAGAATAATAAAGAATAGAATAATAATGAAGGATTACGCCGTGCATGCGATGAAGCCATGCATGAACGAGTTACTCCCAATGCGAGAATAATAAAGAATGGAACGGTCATGCGTAATCCGCACAAACAGGATATTTCAACGTAATAATAAAGAATGGAAACCGAAGTCATGCGTAATCCGCATGCATGAGCAGGATATTCCAATGAATAATAAAGAATGGAATAACAATAGAATTCACGGGCATGCGATAGGCCGCATGCAGACGAGTTATTCCAATATAATAATAAATAATGGAACCGTGTCATGCATAATCGCTTATGCAGACGAGGATATTCCAACAGAATAATAAAGAATGGAATAACGAGAAGAATTTCACCATGTATGCGGTACTTTGATAGATAAGTTATTCAATATAATAATAAGGAATGGAATAATGAAGAATTTCACCATGTATGCGATTACTTGCATATACTGAGGTTGTAAGACCGAATTTTATGAAATAAAAGTATTCAATTTTTCTTATAATTACTATTCGGTAAATGGTTAAATTGATAAAAGTTAAAGTTAAGGGTGATATATGAATTTTTTCAAAATACACAAGTGGTTATAAAATATTCATTGTTGTGGCATGAATATTCGTTTGGTCGTAGAATATTCTTTACGCTTGGGAATATTTCGCCAGTACATGACCATTTATGGGCCCCATAACGAGAATAAAGCGCCGGATGAAGAAAAGCGACAAAATTAAGTTTTTATAAATAGCAGCGTAATCGTTATCAATTAACATTTGTTGGAATACCCGATGGTTAAAATACGATAATATGCGTGTGTTTGCAACGCATTACACTGGTTTTACGTATTTTGAATTATTGATCCTTACATAAGAAGGCACTACTCAATAATTATTACGGTAATTCTTTGTTCAATATTTTTATTTATTGATTCAATAATTGCTACGTTGAAATTTTATATTATTATTGTTCAATAATTGTCACTGCACAGTATTTCCCATTATCAGATCAATAATTCATATTATTCGATTAATATTATTAGATAGCATTATTGGCAATGTCTAGAAAGTTCTGTCAAGGAGAGGTTTGGTCACCTAATTGCGCGCCAGTAAGGAGAAATCCTTATTGGAAAGCCCCTCTCCTCTCAAGGGCCGCCTGGTTGTCATTATTGTGATTCTGTAATATTATTTGTGAATAATTAATTATTGATTTATATGATAAGAAAATATTTATTTGATGTGGATATAAATGATGGATTTATTTATGTATTTATAAGTGAAGGAATTAATGATGAGGTGTTTTATCAGTATTTGTCGAAATGGAGAACAAAATATGAGATTTTCAGAAAAATTAGTTTATTACTTGATTTTGTAAAATCCATAACTCTTTGTGTATAATGAGTTAAGAGATGAGCCATATATCAAAAGAAAGCCCTAGAAGTAAGCTAACTGTAGAAATTTGAATCACCCAAAAATTCTTTGTAGATATTTCGTGGTGAAATTTTTAATAAAACTGGTCCGAAGGACTAATAGTCCGAAAAATCAGTGTTCTTCAGCTATATTGCGTGAGTTATAAATTTTGATCCGACCGTTGGATCGTTGTAATTTTTGGATATGTTATACATATATATGTTGAGTATATGTCCAAAAATTTTGAACCGTTAAAAATGAACGTATGATTTGTTATGAATTTTAAGAGGTGAATGGTTCAAAAATTGTTGAAGTATCCGAATTTAGCATTTTGGTGGAAAATTCTAGAATTGAGTGGGCCCCACTTGTGGTTGGTAAAGAAATGTGCTGAATTTTATTTCAAATGTGGTGGGTGGGAATAGTAGCAGGTAAAGCCATCAGGTTGCAGGTCAAGTCTGCTAAAATTTTCCTATAAATAGAGGGCTAAGTTAGAATTGAAAATCACACCTTAGAAACAAAGTTTTTCTCTTTCTCTCTATATTATTGAGCGTATTTTGTGAGTATTTAGATACTTTGAGAGTTGTTGTTCAATCTATAAGTTTCATTCAAGATCACTTGACCTTTCCTTCCAAGTAATCGATTCTTTGAGGTAAGGGATGTTATTTTATTCTCAAATGATATTATTTCTTCAATATCATTATCTTTGAAATATTGGTTGGAACTTTTATCAAATTTGGAACTTTTTCATGTGGGTTACTTATTCATGAGTTACTATTCACGAGTTACTATTCATGAGTTCTTATTCACGATTCTTATTCACGAGTACTATTATGAAGCGTGAAGATGTTTTTTGTAGAATTTCTATCTTTTGGTGTAAGAGTTACTTATTCACGTACTGGCCTTTATTCACGATACTGAGACTATTCACGAATCACGGCATTATTCATAGAAAATGAAAATTTTTCTTTTCGTCTAAAATATCTATTCTGGATACTAGCTTTGATTGTATCCATGTTTTGATCATTCTTGAATTTTACACCACTATGATTATTTTGAGGTATTTTTGGATGTATAGATTAGGAGTTATGGATTTTATGAGAAAAGACTATTTTAAAAGTAACTATTTATAACTCCTTGCGGTTAACTCCAAAATTGATGAAATTTTTATTGAGAGTACATCTATATAATATATCAGTGTACTCTGTGAATTTGAATTTTTGGATAAAAGTACAATTTATGATAAATGTTTAAATATTAAATTGGTTTTAGCCATATGAAAAATAGTAAATGAATTTTTAAAATTTCGAGAAAAATATATGTTCAATATGGGACTATTTTATACTAAATCCCAGAAAAGAAATATTTTTAGAACTGATTTGGTATTTTTCATGAAAATATTCTAGTTATGAGTAAATGAATTAAATATGTTATGTGAAGTAAGAAAATTGGAAAATATGATTTTATGGCTTGAGAATCATATATGAGGTATATGCTGATTTTGATGAGGGTTTTGGTTATTGGTGATGAAATCTTATGAGTTTGGCATTTTATGATGATTAAATGCATTAATTAGTAAAGTGTAAACAATTTAATTAAATTGTTTATAAGTTTAAAAATGATTAAAATATTATTATAATATTAATAATATTAGATTATGAGATTTCTAAGTGATTTATAACATTTGGATTAAGGTGTTATAAATATGGATATGAATTTTATTATAAAACTTTATCTTTTAGGTATCGAGGTTATTCTTATGCATTATACGGTACTATATGTGAATAACACGGGTACTATTCACGACAAATTGGTTTCTTCTCTGACCAAATTATCATTGATTTATGAATCTTACTTTTGAAATTAAAACCATGTTTTGATTATATTGTTTTTATATAACATTCTTATAACCCTAATGATGATATTTCTCTTTGACTTGAGTGTAAAGATGGGTAGATTATTGGTATGATCGTGACCATAGGTTCTCTTTGGCCCGAGAAGTGCAAAAGTTGAATTGTTGGGTTGGTATGATCATGACCATTGAATTTACAATTGAATATTTTTAGCTTAAGTGCAAAGGTGAATTGATCAACATGGTTATAATTATTGTTATATAACCACGAAATGATTATGTATTTCTTTGATATATGAATATCTTTGGCTCGTTGTGCAAAAGATGACTTGTTGATGAATATCTTTTGCTTTGTAGTGCAAAGATGAATTATTGATGAATATCTTTTGCTCGTAATGCAAAGATGACTGTTGTTGAATATCTTTTGCCCAGTAGTGCAAAGATGAATTGTTGATGAATATCTTTGACTCGTTGTGCAAAGATGACTTGTTGATGAATATCTTTAGCCTGTAGTGCAAAGATGAATTATTGATGAATATCTTTTGCTCGTAATGCAAAGATGACCTGTTGTTGAATATCTTTAGCCTGTAGTGCAAAGATGAATTGTTGATGAATATCTTTGGCTCGTAATGCAAAGATGACCTATTGTTGAATATCTTTGCTTTGTAGTGTAAAGATGAAGCTGTTGATGAATATCTTTGGCCCGTGGTGCAAAGATGAAATTATTAGTATGATTATGAGCAGGCTGTGATTTGGTATAACCATGATATTTGATGTTTCGAGGTAAAGGCGAAGTGATGAAAATTTATCTTCATTCCGGATGAGAAAAGGAATTTAGAATCACAATTATGATTATGAGTTATTCATATGATTGTGGAAAGGAACTGTTGATTGATGTTACTGAGGATAAAATATTATTGGTGGACTTTTAACGTGGAGAAGACGATAGACTTTATAGTCTATTTGACTCTTTTAATGGATTTCTCGTTCATTTGCAACTATGGTTGAAAAATTTTATCATCTACCGTATATGTTCTAAATCTCGATTTATTATTGATGAAGACTATTGATAATTTATTTATCTTTAGTCATAATATTCTTTCTTGAGCTAGTTGTGCTCACCCTTTTGTTTCACAATTCCTTTCGGGTAATAAAAGTGTAATTTGGGTCGGCGGGGATAGCGAGGAATAGAGTGGTGGTCTATAGATGTTGAGGGTGAGGTGAATTTAACTTGGAAGGGTGTTTTGTCACTATCATACAAGATGTCTAATGACATACAACCTCGTGTTATCATAAGACATGGTTGTGCTCATCCACTTCTTTGAGTATATTTACAAGCACTACCTATATAATCTTGGTGTTTGTTTGGAGTATAATACCCAATTAGAGACAGTGGAGATAATGATATGTCAAGAGAAGACTCACCATTGGGAAGAATATGATAGTAATCTTCTCGTTTTTCTTTGGGGTCTATTAGGTCAACCAAGGATAATTACGTGGCCATATGATATCTACCATAACCTAAAAGCATGGCCTCCCGTGTATGAAGGTTTCCTTGAGCACTTCCCAAAGATTCTAATTTCTAAAAGCAGCTTTTTGACTATACCTTTATGTAAGGTGTCATTGTGACGTACTACTGGTTGGTATATATTTGTTTCTAAACTCACAACATATGTGTTGTTGTATTTTGCTACGACAATTGTTGTAATAAAGTTGTAGTTGTTTTCCGTACCATATATTTGGCGACTCGAATGGGTTGGATGGAATGGACCTATTTTGGGGGTCGTTACATGAGTTATTCCAATGAGAATAATAAAGAATGGAATAATGAAGAATTTCACCATATATGTGGTATCAGATAGATAGGTTATTCCAACAGAATAATAAGGAATGGAATAACAATAGCTTTCTTCATGAATACGAAAGAAATAATACCCCTTACCTCAAAAGAAGACTAGATACTGGAATAATGAGGTAGCAGACTTCTCTTCTTCTTTCTCTCTATAATAATTGTTTTATAGCTTTAGTGAATTGGTGAGAAATGAAGGAAGAATGAGCTTCTATTTATAGAAAAATATAGTTTCGATAATTGCACGTTTTGGGGCTCAAATATTACAAAGATAATACCTTCCTCTTTTCTTCATTTTTAATTTAGTCCTGCAAGTATTATCAAACTTGCACCACCTCCCCTAATAGTAAATAACGTGAATCAATAGTTCAATCATGTGAATCAATAGTTATAATCATATGAAAATATGAATTACAGTATAGTACCTCCATCTATACCTCCATTTTTAACTTAATCATGCAAGTATTATCAATCTTACACCAACTCCCCTAATAGTACAAGAATGTGAATCAATAGTACACACATGTGAACAAATAGTTATAATCATGTGAATTAATAATAATTAATTGCTCATTTATCCGATTAATTACCCGACTGGTTAGTATAACTTCCAGACATCAATTAATATCGAAATAAATGTCGATTTTCACTAACACTAATAATTCCAACACAATGGAACTATCAATTTCATCTTTAATCAACACGAACTTACTCATCATTAATATTATAACTCACAATATTTAACAACCGTGTCGCTTCGAGAAAGAGGGGGCTTTCCGATAAGGATTTCTCCTTATTAAGCGCTATGATTAGATAACCAAACCTCTCCTCGATGTAACTTCAGACATTTTAAATATTACAATTTAATAATATGAATAACTTTGTGCCTCAATTATTGATTTAATAATATATCATATTATCACGAGATGATCTTTGTGACAATAATCGAATCAATAATACGAGAGATATGATGCAAAATTTATTGTAGCAATAATTGAGTATAACCTGAATGACTTCTCTCGTAAGTATCAATAATCAATACCGCAGTGCTACTTATGCAACCACGCCAGACATCGTACTTTTACTAAGGGTAGTTCAACAGCTTTTAACCAGTAACACTTCCGTCGTTATTTTTATAAAAAGATAATTCTATCGTTTTCTTACTACGACAATACTTCCGTTGTGGGGTCCACCAATGATTGTGACGTCGTACGAATATTCCCCGACCAATCGAATAATATATAACCACTTGCTTACTTTGCAAAATTTGTAAATATTACCCACAACTATAACATTATATTATATCCACACCATAATATTCAAAAATATATTTCGAGAGAAATTAATCTTTATTTATAAAAGTTGGGGTCTTACACCCAACCCACAACAAATTCAAATAAATTTAAACTTTAAACTATCAAACAAAAAAATCCCTAATTAGTTGTCTCTTAAGTCAAAAATATAACAAATACATCAAATAAATTGAATTGGAGAAACAAACAAAAAAAACCTAAGTTAGTTACCTTTTAAGTCTGATTAGTTTGATATGTGCAAGAGGTTGTGCCGTAGTAGAGATATAGAAGAATTAGTGGGCCTAGTGGCGGAGAATGGAAATGTAAAAGTAGCGGCGGAGATGTCGAAGACAGAAGTAGCTAGCAAGCAGAAGCAAAATGAATTGAAAATATACAGAGTCTGTACTTGTATTTAAAATATGAATAATTTTTTTTTTACCTCCTTCAAGTTTAACTCTTTTTTTAATTTGTCCACTTGAGTTTATTAACTTACATATATGTGCCTCTGCCCCTATACCTATAAAAAAAAATCCAGCATAGATAGCTTCTTATGTTACCCTATGAACAGATCCGATCCGCCCCTGTTGCCTGTTGGTTCCAACTCAACAGCGAAAATTGGGGTACAAAGAAAAGAATTTCTAGTCGTTGTACATATGATATTAACTAATTCATCATAAAGGAACTACAGAAATTTGTATTCTCAAACAAGCACATTTACGTTATTATTTGCTTCAGAATGCTAAAGATTGACCTATATATGCATAATTGGACCATTTTTTTGCTTAATTGGACTAAAGATTGGCAGTTTATGTACTTAGTTCGGCATTACTAATCTTATTTGCTTCCAAATGGTAAAGTTTAGTTATATTGAGGACAATGGATAGTGAGAAAGTTGTTATTCATTTGGTCTCTATATATTTAACCCAGGCTTTATTTGTTACTATGAAGACTATTACCGAATTGATTACAAACTTTTGATTTATGTATTTTTTGTATGCGGACGCAAGTAATGAATCTTTGCATAGTAACCTCAAGACATCCTGTGTGTGTGGTGGCCAATTTCCTGTGCGATAGGAAAATTTATCTTTAATATTCCTTGTACATCTTTCATTGTGTTGTCTTGCATCATCAGTCCCATCCGAAGAAATCTTGACCACCTCCTTAGCATCCCTAATGATCAGTAGTCTGAAACCTTGGATTGTTATGTTTTACACGTGGATGCTATCCGTCATGCATGTGACCTAGTGACACCCTCAACTCCTATAAAAACAATCATATGTGATGACTGATGAGAGATTAACTTCTTTAGTACTTGATTTGATCATTCTCTTTACTTAGTGCTCATTCTTTGGTATTAATTAGTCTATTAGAGGATATATATTTCCAGTATTGCTTAACTCATTCTTACCCGCTTCTCATCTTTTTTTAGTACCATAAACAATAATCCATTTCTTCTACATATTTCTCACCTCCATATATCCCCAAAGTCCAATTCTCTCTTCAGGAATCCGTTGATCGACCCTAGCTAGCTAGTTTAACTCCTGATTTACAATTATATATCCTCCATATCAATAGTTTGATAGCTTCTTTTTGTTTTTGGAAAGAATGATTAAACTCCCTTCGATATTTGCTTCATCTTGGAGGTTTCAAGTATTTACATTTAATTAAGATTTGATGTCAGATTTGCAATAAGACTTGGGATTAGACTTGTAGTAAATATTGATATGAGCATTCGCTACATCGCGCAATATGTATGATAGAATTCACTAGTCTCCTAGACTGATCTCCCCATAACTAACTAACTTAATCAGTGTTTTCCATTCAAAGAAATTAACTTTTATTTATATATATCTAGCTATATAACTTGTGGAAAATATTATGATTCTGAATATTAACTTTTATTTATATCTAGCTATAGCTAGATCTTGGAGAAAGTTGTGTTATAAATATGATTCTGAATCAATTCTCCTTGACGGAAGTCTGGGGGTGCTTGTTTGAATTACAAGGCCAGTCCTAAGTGATCTTATATATTACTCAGCTCCTGCATGCTTCGATCGTGTGCCTTTCAAGGTCGCATATATTCCCAAATATTACAAGTTCATGGAAACCTAATCAGGAGCTGAAATCTGGCACTTAATTCCAAAGGTTTGTGTAGTTACTTTTTATACATAAGTTCTGTTAAGCTGCATTTGGCTCTTGAAAAGACAAGTACAATGATTTTTCTCATAATTATAGTTTTTAGAACAACTAGCTAGCTAGTTTCATACTTTAAATTTCTGAGTGATTAGGTATATAAATTATCTTAATGTACAAAATCGGCCTCTTATTCGGTACGTAGTTATGGAGATTAGCTGCATGTTCATGGGTTATATGTTTGTGGTGATCTTTTATTAATTCTGTTGTATCAATTTATCTACGTACAACCCTCTTCTTCCTTCCCCTCCTCTGTTGAAGATGGTTTCTAAAACTATTAAGGATATTGAATCTGAATCACTTGATGTACATACTTGTCACCATTATTTATCTTTTAGCAAGCCTTAAAAGAACAAGTGACATAATATGAATCACTTGATGTACATAGTTGTCTCTCATTTACCACAATAGGGGAGGCTGGGCCTCTTGGCTGCATTTAGGCATTTTGCCTTGAATTATTAAAAAATGGAAAAAGAAGAAGAAAGTAGATAAGATTGAGAGTGTAGCGTGCGTATTTTATATAATACATGAACTATGATGAAAATCTATGCCGAAAATAAACATATATGCTGTGTCAGGTGACTCAAATCCTTAAAGATCAGCTGAACAGCAAAGCTTCTGGCTTGAAGAGTGTCAAAGAAAGCAAACGTGAATGTATCAATCTCTATATATTTGTTCTTCGAAAGAATAAAACAAAACCAAACCACTAATGGGATAGGCTGCATGTTATGACCTAACCTAAAATGCATTTGTGCACATCTTTTTCGATCTGTAGATGGATTTAAATGTTTGGCAGTATGCAAGTATCTAAAGGATTGATCTATATTTGTCTACCATCTAAATTTTGTTTCTCATTCTCATGGCAGGGATTCAATCTCTTTCTTTATCTGCTGGGTCATCGCCACTCCTAAAAGGGGATGGATCTTTGTGGTTTATCACATGCTGTCGGATTCGAGAAGCCAAGGATGTATGTCCCAGCTACTTATATCGATTCCCAGCCATGACCAAGAAGCCCCAATGGTGGTGGAGAACTTTGGCGTGCCTCCCTTATTTAATGCCCCTTCATTAGACATGGATATTGTACGCTGAGACGGCATATATATCATCTACATCCCTAGCTTCTTGGAGAATTTCGAATTTTTGACATTGCCTTTCCTAGCTAGAAGCCCTCTCAAAATTGCCAAAGTGGTTTTTATTGGCATATATATTTCTTTGTTGTGTATCTTGGAATAGTGAGAAGAAATTAAGGAATGGCCGCACTTTTTTAGGTTTCATGTGGTACCGTGACGGGGGGATTTCAATTTCATTGCAGGTGGTAGGGTCTGTGAGTATACGCTGGTTGCCTAAAGGTTTATACTGGGGCAAGGTTGGTATGCATTTTTGGACAGCGTTTGTTTTTGCTTTCTTTCCTTTTTACTGTTTTAGAGAGTATAAGGTGCGCTAGCTCTTGCTGGGATGTATGCTGATATATATTCCGTTTGTGAGTGATGCAGCTAGCTTATAATATGCAAATTCCTTATGAATAATTATGGCCGCCTTAGGAGGTAAACATGATTCGATCCTTTAAACTAGGATGATCAGTTTATAGTTTATATAACTATTGGGAACTTGTGACTCATAATATAAATAAGTTTGAAAAAGGTGCATGCATGAAGAGATGGGAGAATTGAAACATACTTAAGACCTGGAGGAGCTATCGTCACGTATAGCTTGATCACATATATATGATTGGCTTCATGAATGAATGTAGCGTACTTGCAAGACCTGGAGGAGCTATCGCATATGAAGCGGGACTGCATTATGATTGGCACTGTAATGAGTAGAAAGTAGCGTTGGGTCGACAGACAAGATTTTTTGGGTTGTTAATTGGAAAGGTCATTATGGGTAATTAACCATAATGTAAAGTAGGGTTGGAATATGATTAGTAGGTATATATACTATACTATCTATTAAAAAGCCCTATGTAACCAAGGAATCATCAAATCAAACAACAAGCCGCCTGTGGAGTACCCAAATTGGGAAACCACGTAAATCTCTTGTGTTCTTAGTTCTCTATCGTTTGTGTGCGTGCGTGTGATCCTATAATCTAACAATAACAATTTTTTTGGTTAATTAAGAAGATATTATACTATATAATTGGTCTATAATTGGTCACAGATTTTTTGTGCTTGGTTGTATGATTATAGAATTCTCAAGCTCCTTGTGTATTTAATATATATATATGCTTGGGTGAAAGGCTTGTTATATGTTCTCCTCTTTTACTTTTAAGTTAAGAATAGATGAAAAAGGATTCGGTTAGTTAACTTCATGTAAGTACCAATATACAACGACGATATGGAGAGAGAGATCGGATTCCTGCTGCGTGTTGATGTTTCATTTTAATAATCGACCAAAATTAATCGCTTCTCAATAAAAAGAGTTTGATGTACATTTACATTTTTTGGAAATTTAACTTGTGCACTTCATGCTTTAATGATGTTGATTTTCTTTTTTGGACATTAGACTAGGGAGGCCAAATGCCATTTGGTTTAATTCTTGTGAATCTACTGGGAAACAAAATGAGGAAGAATTGTTGAACTTGGGATATCCAATTTCCTTGAACATTTGTCAAGTTTAAATATATTCATTTGAATTTTTGTAGCATATAATTGCATTATTGGGATACAAGTTTTGTTTTTTTCCGACCACTTGATAAATGATATTCTCACAAAGAAATTTGATATTTTTAAAGTTTTTACTTACCGGTTGTGAAAATATTAATTTCTTCGTGAAAATTAAAAATATAAAGACTCGACAACAAGTAATAGATTAAATAAATTAAAATTATGAATAAATAAAGAAAGAACTCACTGGCCAGAGGCAAAAGCAAATCCAATTGTTGTTGAGATTTAATCTTTCCAAGCTAACACAAACAAAGGAGAGAAAATTGGATTAAAATAACAAGTTCAATGCTTACAACTCAATACTCAACAGTAATAAGAGAATGAAAAGAAATTGATATGTTTTATAAGACTCCTCTCCTGAAAATTAAATTTACATGCTAAAGAGATTTGTAAACATTTAATTTCTGTCTAGGTCTTAGTTTTATAGGTATATATTTTGACAGTTAAATTGATTTGCTTTTTAGTCATGGATTATGTTGAAGAAATAAAATAAAATAATAATTACAAAATGGCAGCTTTATATTTATAAAAGAGTTAAATGTACTTTGTATTCTCAATATTGCACTCATTTTACATTTTTGCACCCCGTAATTTATAAATGAACACTTTGTATTTCACGGTGTTTAAGCGTACTGTCACATAACAACTTTCGACCAAAAAAACGTTAACTAGACTGACAGAGTTAGGCTATTTTGACTCGTGTTGTCTTTTTTAGGAACAAGAATTTCATTTATGGGACTATTTTGCCCCTCAAAAGACAACACGTGAGTCAAGACAATATAACAATGTCAGCCCAGTTAACAATTTTTTGGCCGAAAAATATTATGCGTCAATATTATGAAATTATAAAATGTAAAATATCCATTTATAAAGTGCAAAATACCAAATACAAAATAATAATAATAAAAAACTAAGAGATGCAGGGTTCATTTTATTATTTATCAAACCTCTAGTTCAAAAGTAATTTATATCAAAATCAAAACTTTTCTTTAATTATAAAAAATTAATATTTTCACATAATTCTCTTTCATACAAGCATGCATAGAATGAGTTTTATCTTTATATAAGAAGTAACTATGTAAAAATATAAAAATACATATATAAATAGTATTTCTGATCACTTGTTCTGTTCCCTATTTAAAAATTCTTAGAAGCTTTTGAGAAGCATTTGCCCAATTGCCCCCACATTGATTATATAAGACTTAGAGATGTCCTGTCAAGTTCAGCCACAAGCAAGTCGAAGGGTCTTTGTAAAACGTTTGCATATGTAATACTATATCATCATAATAATTGAAAGAAACCTATATTTTTATGTTATTTTTTAATATTTTTATATATAGAGTCTACATATTAATTACGTGTAAAAATATTAAAAAATGATATGAAAATATGTTCCTTAATATAATCTTGATTCTTCACTAGTGTATGTGTTATCTTTTTCAAAAGTGATATAAACTCACTAAATTTATATAATATAAAAAATAGTACAATTATTATGTTTTATTTTTAAATTTTAAATAAATTAAAAATATTTTAAAATTACCCTTGTAGTTTTTAAAATTGGGGAAATTATTGTTCTCATTCATTATTTTTGGGTGCATTGAGATTAAACCATGCCTTCATCAATATCTTTTATGTGAAGTATACTTATACATAAGGGGGAATATACACCGGCGAAGCTATGGTGAAAATATGGGGTCAATTGACACCACTCAATTTTTGAAATCATTTATAAAAAAAAATTATCCTACTTAATTTTTGACCTCCACTCAATTTTTGATTTCAATCATTTTTTTTTTTTAATTAGAGATACTCAAACGGTCAAGTCTCAGCCCTAAATCTCATACATCAATATCTGTTCAGCACTTCAGTCACAAAACAGAGAGAAGGGGCAAAGCCAAATCGCAAAAGACAAAAACCAATCCGTGAACCATCAAAGCCTTTCGCGAGTGATCGAAGTGAATAGTGGTGACTAACAATTGGTCTAATTATTGACCCCACTGCAAACTAATCCTGACTTTACCACTGAAAATATATGATTACTAAAACCTTATATACCCATCCATAATCATCAAATGTGTTCAAGGAAGGTTATGATGTTATATACTCATCTACAAATTAATAAGTTCTTGTAATATAATCATTACGGAGTGATTATTGCATACGAAAAGTGATCTCTTAGCGTGTCAGTACTGTATTAATCAATTTTCTAACTTAATCGAATCCCATAAATTGCCTAAACATTTTTGTTTTAAAATTCATGTCATTATCATCTTCTTAGCAGTGACCTAAGTTATGAACTAGATTTAGCTAAACTAAAAGGAATTCCTACAAATATGAAATCTTTCTAACCCCTATTCATCTTCAAGAGCCCTTTGAAATTCAACAAAAATTCATGGATTCAATTGATAGTATACTAGATTACATTAGAGCTCCAAAAAACATCAAGGAAATCCAATCCAAAACTCAAAAAAGACACACTCATCCTCTGAATGACATGAGTCAAAGGATTTCACTTACACATATCACCTATGTAGTCACTTTTTCCTTTACATATAATATATACACCTATATATATACACATATATTGATATATAGATATAGAGAGAGAGAAAGTAAGAATTCAAACCCTTGTAATGTCAGAGAAACTGAGCCCAGCTTCTTAGAGAATCTCGAAATTCTGTCTGCAAAAATGAATATAAGCAAAGTTGAAGAAGAAGATCTGTTCCATCACCACCTAGACCCGTTCCAGAGCGAATCTCAGCCGTCGATTCTCGAGCCTTTCTCCCTCCCGCTGATGTCCGAAATTGACCTGTTCCCCGACGACGACGAGGACTCGGTGAGCCATACCTCCTCCGATGCTGACCTAAACGGCTCCGTTTTGCCCTCCTCCGGCGAGAACACCAGCAATTTTAAAATCGCCGCACCGATGTACGTTAGCCCTGTGCCCCATTTGTCGTCCCAATTCTACACATTCAACAAGGAATCTCATGCCCTAATGATCAATTGCATAATTGATGGCCGGGTCGCGACTCCCGAGGAGATCAGAGCCGCTACATCGCCGGCGGTGCTGGCCAGCTGGCGGTCTGTGTGGAAGGACCGGAACGAGGACACGGCATATCTCACTGCCTGGAAGCGAATCCAGGAGAAGCTCAACGTTCATGTGGATGCCAATAATGGTAACAAATTTTTGTGCTTTAAGAACAATTCGAGTCAATTTGTTTCTCATATTGATCAATGGCTAGATATTGTAATGAGTTACCATGGTGATGCTGATTTGAAACATTTAGGGCTTAAAGAAACAATTGAGAGAATTAAGCAAGTTTGGACTGTAGGTGCTAAATTTTATGGAATACCCGAATCTTTTATTAGGGTTTGTGTGGCCAAGTGCCCCGTGTGCTCGGACTCGGCATCTGGGTCTGCGCCACGTAACAAACGGAGAAGATTCGAGTATACTGAGTCATTTGATGTGCCTGCCAAAGAGGTGCCTAATAAATTGCAAGAATTGGCTGCTAAACATAAGGTTGTGTTGTGTATAAGACAGAAATATATTAGGTATAAGCCATTTATGGCAGAGGTTAAGGATTACGCTTGTCATCGAGCTGGAGAGCCAGTGTCGACTGCGAAAAAATCGAAGATTTTGAAGAGGGAACATTACGCGTCCAAGCGGTGTGGCTGTGGGTTTCGGATTAGGGCAATTGTGCCTATTTCAAATTATAATGACAAGGATAAGACATTTGTCTATCAGGAGGAGGGGGTAGCGGTATTTAAATTGTACGCGGTTCATTCGGGTCATGAACCCGGAGCGTTGGATGGAAATGCTAGAATTATGCACAGGGTTGTAGGGCATAAAGGTGGGTTTTTGATGGACCAAGATTTTGTGTACGGGATGAGTGAGGAAGCAGAAAATGAGAGCTATGGACTCACAGGGAAGGATGATGGAGATTTACAGCACTCGGTTTTGCAGCAAGTGAAGGAATTGAGAAATGAACTTGGGTTCATTGAAGGGAAAATTGGGAAAATCCCGTCGGAGCTGCTAGGTTCGGTGTCACAAGAACTGTTTGAAATGGTGAATAAACTTCGGAGTGTAAGAGAACATGGTCTGAATTCTGTTGGGTTGCTTTCAATCAAGCCGCATTCAGATGATCTCTTGGTGGGGGAGAGTGATTTGGCAGATTGGGGTGGTCACCATCAGACGATATATGGGGATGGCAAGGATGCTGAACTGATTGAAGATGATGGAGATAGTTTCGGGAGAACGCTTGGTGATGTTACTTCTTGGGATCAGATCAGATCAGAATGCAGGGGTGAGAGGGATCTGCTGGGTGAGACTTGTAAACCCGAGAAATGGTTGAAATGCAGCGAGTTTGACGAGAAGAGTATTCTTAATTACGGGGATTCTAAAATAATTAAGCCCGTAAGGGGTGATGAGACTATAGAGCCTGACATAGGTCTTGCTTGTTTACAGGCTGAAAGCTTCTACCCTGAGAACCCTAAATGGTATGATTCTCCTTGTGGATTGGATTCTAGTGCTGATTGCGGCAATAGTGGATTCAGGCCTGGGGAGACTGTATAAAGATCTTTAGAGATGGGTCAATCCATTCTTAACATAATTCTGAGTTTATCAGGCGCGATCCAGTCCTTTCTCAATGTTTGAAGTGTGTTGTTTATTGATATATACAGAAGATTGGGGCCTCTCGCATGCTTTAGGCGACTCTGCTGTTTGTGGTTCTGTAGTATAGCCTTTGGGCTTTGTTGCACATACTTCTTGGTGACTACAAGTTAATAATGTTCTGAGTCTTCACATTAATAACGTATTCCATATGTGCATGTCAGGGATTTTTTCCTTTGTTGTTCATTGCGATTCTTGTAGTTATGGTTTCAGACCCTTTTATTGCATTTTAAGATACATGAACTTTCTTTTTTGCAAGGTTGCACTTTAATATATATCCCCTCTCTCATTAAAATTTATATATTGCGTAGCATTTAGCCACATCATGGTTAATTTGCTAGACATTTCAGAGTTATATTATTCTTGCTCCTTTGGATCATAATAATGTTGGGAAGATTTGCAGTTAATATCATGCTGTACCACTAAGTATGTTTTTAAATCGTATTTGCATCATTTTGGTTATAGCTGTCATATATAAACAGGTCAATGGAAATTTTCCTTTTTGATAGGGTGTACCCTGTCACAGAAATCTTAGCTGGAGTTGTTGCAAGGGTGTAGGCATATGTGCCTTTTACATACGCTATGAATACTATAAGTTGGACTTGGCTTAAAGAAATGCTCTAGTGTAACTTAATGTTTGATTATCTCCTAATTATCTCCTTCCTAGGTTGAAGGTGATTGAACTGCAATATCTCTTGTCGATGTTCAGGGCTTAGCAATTTCAGTTTGGTTTTTTAAGTTCTAGCAGTTTTATTGGAAACCTTCCAGATCTTTAACAGTGATCTAAACGGGACTGTATGGGTCCGCAGACCCCCCCGGTCTCTCTTTTCCCCACCTCCCTTGCCAAAAAGAACACTTGGCCCGAGTCTGGGGCAGATTCTCACATCTGCCCCTTTTTTGGCCGTTCCTATATTATCAGAAACTGTATCATTTCTTAACAAAACAATTGATAGGAATAGAATCAGATGGTTATACCTGCTGCATGCTTTGTCAATGTTGACTGTTTCCTCACTTCTTTTAAACTTAGTAATGCATATAGGGAAGACCCTAGAAAAAGTAAGGAGAGCTGCTGAAAATTTTTATGGACAAAGGATATACTACAAATTTCAGCAGTTAATGGTGGCGTGTTATTTATTTTCTTCCCATATTTGGGATAATCTTGTCCAAATCTGGATGTAAAAATCATAGGTTATCTTAAAATAATCCCTCCTCCCCTCCCACCAAACTCTCAAATGTATTTAGTGTTCCTGCGAAAAAATCTTGTACCAAATCTGGATATATAAATCTCAGGTTACTTTAAGAATCCCTCCCACCCTCACCCCAAAGCTTTCAATTGAATTAAGAGTTCGAGTGTGAAAATCTTGGACCAAATTCTGCATGTACAAATTATAGGTTATTTTAAAAAATTCCTCCCCCTCCAATGTTTCAAATGTATTACGTGTTCAAGCGTATTCCTTGGGGCTATTTCAATCAAATATAAGGAGCAGAGATGAGAAATATTGCTCAAGAGAATAACTTAACGATATGTCGTATATCTTATCATTTGTTCATTTTTAAGTATGGAGATTCAAAGAGTAGACTTTTGGGTTGTCTTGTATCATTCTGGGTAAGTCAATATTGAACATACACTTCAGTTTAAATTCTTGGATGTGAATGTTATTTGGTTGCACTCCAAGAGGAAAAGACCTAACAAAATCATTCGACTGATGTTGTGTGTGTGTGTGTGTGTGTGTGTGTATATATATATATATATATATATATATATATATATCTTTTTTGATGGAGTGGGTGTATCCAATGTTTTTTAAAAAATGTTCCACGGGAACGTTTTGAGGTGAGGTGTATCTAAAGAGTCCTGGGACTTGTAAATCAGAACAGATGTCCTATGACAAATACGTTTTTGAGTGATAAATGTTTTTTGCGCTCATTAGGTGAGGTGTACGCTTGGAAGAAGTCCTTAAAACAAAGGCCTTTCTTAGTCTACCAAAACTCTTCCCCTCTGATGTTTCTTCCATTAGTCAGGCACCTTTTGCCTATTTGTGGATCGCTAATGTTATGTATTAGAGGAGTTTTCTAACTTGGGATCAATAATTGGATATACGATCTGGTTGTAGTTACAAGGTAGTGAAAATGATGACTTCTAATCTGCTGTCAAGAGAACTGTCTTGCAGGGTTACTAAAAGCAGAGTGAAGAAGACTGTCTAACTCTTAAGTGGAAGGCAGACTGATTGAGAGATGCGGAGGACATCAGTTGCAGAAGATCTGTGGTCAGTTCTGATTCGAAATGGTCATTGAACTTGTTATGACATGTGTGATCATTCCTAATGCTCTTGGTGAAGTATCGGTGGTAAATATATTAGCTTTCAACACGTAGATATTTTGATATGAACACCGAGTAGATCTTGCTGTTTTCGATTTATATACTAAATTCTCTAGATGACTGTCTTTTAAATCTTGTTGACACTGCTTTCAAAGAAGAGCATGTTGGAAGATGCCAAGTGTACCCGTAGTAAATTGAGATCCTGATTTAGAGAGTTTCCTACCATTTTCAAATTGTGCTTCTTCTTGCCATGGAACTCGTCCAGAGTGCTTTTGGATGTTCCTGCAAATGCTACCATTTTCTCTAACTTGGCAAGTGATTTGAAATTCCATTTTATATGTTCTTGCCCTTTTTTCTTTCTTTTCGTTATTTGGTATGGGGATGATTCAAATAGCAGCCATCTTCCACATTCAAATGTTTCCGATCAGAAATTTTGGATACTGTAGACTTGATACCTGCAAATGTTACAACTTTTAATTCAACCTCAGGAATGTTAATACATGCCATTATTGTTCTTTAAAAGGCTATTATAATTATTTCTCTTCTAGCAAGTTCGTGGACTTTTATCTTCTATGCTTTGACTTTGTTTTACTTTTGAAGCTTGATCAATGTTCTTGCCATTGAAATTACAATAGTGGTTCAAAAGTTTCAGCTTCTTATCCTGCTTCTTAGTTGTGCTTCCCCAAAATGATGTTAGGTTTCTGTCATTCTGGCGAACCACTGTCAGTAGATGGGTGACTTCTTTGGTAAAATATTATCAAATTCATTCAATACTCTTTTCCCCCATCTCATCGTATTATGTATAAATTTGTATTCCTTTCTTATTGTAGGCTCACTATTCTTACGATTTCAGCACCATCTTTTGTAACCTATACTGATCTGAATAGGTTATATTACGTGAAAAGTTAAGTCTGTGTACACCTTACAGCTTGAGGAGTGCCATTGCATTTGCTGCTTTGACACAAAATATGTGGCTGAGCAGAGTACCAGGGATGTGGGTGAGCAACTTTGGTATACTTTCAACAATCTTTCCTCGGTAATTCCTTGATGTTTCATTACATTCACCATTTCCTGTGCTTTTATATTATTTCATTTAAATTTTAAGCAAACTTCTCCAGAAATTGTCCCAAATCTTATTCAGTTTTTCCTCTATAATTGCACTCAAGAATCTCTATTTGTGCTCATCCAAGTTATAATCGGTATCTTCTTTGAAAGGAATCGTTGTTGAAGACTTACTAGGACTAAGCTTGAGTAACATGAACTTGTGCTTCCTAATTTCCTTTTTCCCTCTAACGCATGTCAACAGGGTTTTGGTTTCCATTTTCGTGCCAATACTTGATCATCTGAAGCTTCACATTGCAAGGTTTTCCGTTTTCTTATATTTGAGGAAGAAGAAAATGTGTGTTTATATTTTGTCTTATGCATGAAATTTGACGTGGTTGGCACTTGTGTAACATTGATGGTTATGTAAATTTTAGAATAGGGAGAAGCAAAAGTGTCTTGGATATAACTTATGGCCTTTGCCTTGTTAAAGAAACTTGGTAGCAGATAGAGTGTATTAGTATCTGCAGTCAGTAGTGTGTTATCTTGCCTCAGTAGTGTGTTTCCAAGGCATGTGAATGAGTTTGATAATCAAAATGTCCTAAACTAGCCGACATGAGTTGAGTTTCGCATCCCATTCCAAGGCATATGAATCAAGCAAAAGATTGTATCAGGCTTGGCTAATCAATTATAAAAATATTTGTGAAAACAGTAATTTTATATATACATATATATATATATATATATATATATATATATATATATATATATATATATGAGATGGGTTTCATCTGATAAGAGGTTGTTGTGGAAGTTAATCTCTTTTTAGGCCAGTTGAATTTTTATTTTTATTTTTATTTTTATTGGCTCTAGCCGAAATTTTAACATGCTAAAAAGTATTGTTCTACACAAAGAACCGATTGTCATGGATGGAATTCATATATATATATATATATATATATATATATATATATATATATATATATATATATAATTATTTTTGTCTTAAATTTTAATAGTATTATGTTTGCAAATATTATGTTCATTAACTTCTACGTGTATCATAATTCGGTTGGTGGTGATTAGTATGATTGAGTAGCAAAATTGTTACATGTATACATTAATTCTATTGGGATTGATCTCATCTACTATCTCCAACATGAAATAAAAATTAAGGAAATGAAATGAATTTTCAATCAGTTAAAATGGTTTCTCCATCACTAAATACATTATTTTTATTTTATTCTTTGTTCTATTCCATTATTTTTGTTGGAAAAATGAACCTAAAATAATCTTAATTTTAGCAATTATTTTTTTTCTGTTTGTGCAATTAAATAAAAAATCAATAAAATCAATATAATGAGAACGAAAATAACAAATAGTCAACCACAAGTAAGAGACAATATTTAACGTGAAAAACTCTTAATAAAAAATTCATGGGTCGATCCAAATGTCCACTATATCAGTAATAATAATGGGCTTGTAATAACCATCCCAAGTTTTACACCCTAAAACTTGATGTTACAAAATAAACCGAAAGAGTACAAATTTATCTTTAATTAGGTTGAAAAATCTAATTAACTTCACCATCTAAAACACCCAAATAATAAAGTTTTCAAGCTTTCAATTGAATGAAAATAACGGTGGAAACCCACAAATAACAAACTGTAATTTTCTCAATTTATTCTTTTGACATTTTCTTACAAATGAACTTCTCTTGTGACGCCCCCAAAATTAGGTATACGTCACCCATCTTGGGTCGCCACTTACATGGTACATAAATTCAAATACAACTTACTAATATAATCGTAGGTATAATAATACGACATAAAGCGTGAGTTTGAATACAAATATTATCTACTAGATATTATACAAACTCAAAAGGAGTCCTCATTACAACTATTATCACACTATTTCACGAGAATAGTGAGGACTACTAATGCTATCCTCGGACCATTACTCCGTTCCTCGACTCGTCCCAAATATGTTCTCATTTTTCAAGAGAAACAGTGAAAGAAAGGGTGAGCTCAACTAGCCCAAGAAGAAATATTATGACTAAGATAATGCGAATAAATTATCATTAGCCTTCAACAATGTTAAACCGATAAAATACAATAGAACAACCGGTTTAAGCTGCGTTGAATAAGCAATCCATTAAAAGAGTCAAGTAGAGAATAAAGTCTACTATCTTTTAGGTTTTAAAAAGTTTTCATCAATTTTTATCATTTGAGACTCAAATTTTAATAAATAAACCACCACATCTAATCATCCCTCGTACCACGGTCAAGGATTTTCATCAAATTATCAATGGTCATGACTATACCGAATCACCCCTGGTCATAATCATACCAAAACTATCCATCATCGCATTTACAGCCACCGAGGACTTTTGTCACATCATTTATATCAAGTCATGATTATACCGAATGATCTCGGTCATAATCATACTAAGTTCATCTATGCAACGTAAGCCAAAGATAACATAATATAACACGAGGATGATGACAATGACATAATAATTCAATAAAACAAGTTCAAGAATTATTTAATCCATGAATTATTAACGCCCAAATTGTCAACATAATATCGTTTCATAGAGTAAAATTCAAGAATGATCGGAAGAATATTTCCGTGAAAAGATATCTTTGGATGAAACGCAAATATCGAGGATATTCTACTAATTTTATGGAGTATAGAAGTCAAAGTTTTAACTTATTTGGGTATAATAAAGAATGGAATAACAAAAGAAATCACCATGCATGCAGATTACGCGCATGTATAAAAGTTATTCCAACAGAATAATAATAACGGAACCAGTCGTGTGAAATTCACACCAAGCAGGATGTTCCAATGTAATAATAAAGATGGAACCAGATCCGGTGTAAAACACATGATAGGATATTCCAACAGAATGATAAAGGCGGAACCGGTCGGTGTAAAACACATGCATGGATGTTCCAACAGAATAATAAAAAGCGGAACCAGTCAGGTGTAAAACACATGAGCAGGATGTTCCAAAGAATAATAGAAGAATGTCACCAAGTATAGGGTAAATGGCACAGATACAAAGTTATTCCAGCCAGAATAAATAAGCAATGGAATAACATAAGATTTCACCAAGTATAGGGTATGTCGTGATACAAAGTTATGTATAGGGTATGCCACTTTTTGAGTTATTCCAAGCGTAATAATAGTGAATGGAATAATGAAGTTCTCTTCAAGAAGAAAGAATAACACCCTTCACCGTAAAAAGAACTCGAATATAGAAGTAGTGAAGTAGCGAATACTCTTCTTCTTTCTATAATTTTCTCTATAGCTTTCTCTATAATTTCTCTCTAGTAGTTTCAATGAATTAAAAGAAAATAATGAAGGAATGAGCTTCTATTTATAGGAAAATGGAATGCATAAGAATTAATCCATGAACGGTCCCAGATTGATTTACTTTAATCGACGGTCCATATTTAAAGAAAAATCTTTTAAATAAAATATAATATATTCTATTTATATAAAAACATTTTACTATGCAAACACTATGCAAAAATACTATGCAAAACACTATGCAACACTATATAACACTATGCATAATAAAATATAATATATTTTATTTATAAAATAACTTTAATAAAGTATTCATTTTATATAAAAAGATGTTTCGCATTTTATTACGTTAATAATACGAATAAAACAAAAAGTCATTATCGCTATAATAATTCATGACAATAATGGAATCAAACCGAGTGTGATTTCACATAAGCATCAATAATCAATGGTAGTGCTACTACGCAACCACATGTATTCATTGTACTTTTACTACTAAAGAGTAGTTCAACAAGATCACCAGTAAAACTTCCGTCGTTATTTCAATAAAATATTTTTGTCGTTTTCTTAATCCGACAATAATTACATTGTAGGGTCCACCAATGATTGAGTAGTTATACGTAATATTCCCCGCTAAACCGAATATTCCCAACCAATCGAATATAATATAACCACTTGCATATTTTGTAAAATTTATAAATACTACCCACAACTATAATATTATCTCAAATTCACACCATAATATTAAAAATTATTTTGACAAAATTTAAATCTTTATTGATAAAACTGGGGTCTCACAATCTCCCTCCTTATGGAATTTTACTCGAAATTAGGGTACGTACACTGGTATGATAAAGAGGTGAGGATACCTTGAATACCTTTATCGTTGAAAATATTAAGTTCATCTTTGCAATCCGGCCAAAGATATTCATTAACAATTCATCTTGCACTACAGGCCAAAGATATTTATTAGTATCACGACCACAAATTATCCATGCACTACGGCCAAAGATAATTGTGTTTTCAATTACGGTTATGATTATACCGAACAATCCCTGGTCATAATCATACCAAGTCCATCTATGCACGTAAGCCACAGATGACTTTGAACGCATCCATGAATTAATATTTCATTGTTGAGACTCAGCTCAATAATTAATCCACATCATCGAATCATCCCTGCACTACAGGCCAAGGATATTCATTAGTATCACGACCACAAATTATCCATACTACTACTACCAAAGATAATTGTGTATTCATTTACTGAGTTATGATTATAACCGAATAATCCATGGTCATAATCATACCAAGTCCATCTATGCACTACTGTGCCACGGATGACTTTCAACATAATATAAACGTGAGGATAATGATATAAAGAATCAATCAAATGAGATAAAGGATAAATATTAAACATTTATAATATAATTTATCCAGGATTCAAGAATATCCCCATGTTATCAATCATTTAATAATCTCATAATCTAATAACATTAATATTATAACAATATTTTAATCACTTCTTAAATTTATAAATAATTTATCTTAATTGTTTACACTTTACCATATAATGCATTTAATCATTCAAAATGTCATACTCATAAAATATCATCACCAATTATCAAATTCCTCATCAAAAAATATGCATATACTCTATATAGGATTCTCTAGCCATAAAATCCTATTTTCAACTTTTGTTACTTCACATAACATATTTAACTCATATGCTCTCAGAATTAAACTATTTTCATGAAAAATATCAAATCAGCCCCAAAAATATTTCTTTTCTGGGATTTAGCATAATATAGTCCCATAATGAAATATATATTTTCTCGGAATTTTAAAATTCATTTACTATTTTTAAAATCAATTTCCACTTAATTCTTAAGAAATTAGCTACCTCAAGTTTAACTCCAAAATTCCCAAATCTTGGCAGGACCTTACACATGTTAACGTGAGCTTCCAGTTTAAATTTCATGGTCATCGGAGTTACAGAACTCCGGTTATAGCGTTTTTCATCGGAAAAACCTAAATATTGAAATAGTCATAACTTGCTCATTTTAAGTCAGAATGAGCTCATTTTTGGACAGGAGGTACTTTATACCATATACTTTCATGTCCCAAAAGGCCAGAATTTTTCTCATAATTTAAGTGGCCGAAACAGCCTCTCTAAAATCATGGCAGAAGCTTTTTCGGTTTTTGCAGCTTTGCACTCCTTTGCTAAAATCAGTCCACACAAAAATCTACAACACCTTTTCCAGTAATTCCACTTAGATTAGTTAGGTAACTCATAGATCTAACTCTAGGACTTGACCACATTCAAAAATTCAAAATATAATAGGAGATATGGTCAATTGAATTTTATGTTACGTTTTTCACTAAAATCTGATTTTCAACTCTTTGTGATTTCTAAGAAACTTTCATGTTTTCACATACTAACCAACATAACTCATCATAAAACTTACTAATACTTCATATACCCATGATTTTTATTAGTTCTATACTTTTATTATGACTTTCATCATAATCAACGTAAACAGATCCTTTTAGTTGAAGAAATATTTGAGGGTTTAAGAAATGGGTTTTTTTTGTACTGGGGTCAATACAAAATTCGATTTCACGTTCTAGGGTAGGCTAGGAAGTCTTCAAGAATACGCCAAGAAATTTATTAATGATAGAAATATCATTCAAAATCATTACTCTCGTCCAAGACTTGGATAGTACGTCACATTAATACCAATCTGTGACTTCTATCCCTTAACCCGGATAAGCACCTCACAATGATACCTATCAACTTGCCATCTTGATCCACGCGACGCCGCCTCTGTAAAGTCCGGCTTCGGTGCATTCCACACAAGGAAGTCAACAACGAAAGGATCGGGCTCTTTACTTATGGCTTGATATAACGTTGATTAACTTTAGGATTTGGTTACTTTGAATTAGATATAACGGGTTGGTTAGGAATATGAAAGCTAACAACCTTACAAAAAGAATAATGAGTAGTTAATCAATCGTTTTCAAAAATTACCTCAAAGGCAAGTATTTTCAAAGAGATAAGATCGACAGGTAACGTGAAAGTGTTTATTTGAAACAACAAGATTAATAAACAGTGGAGGTAACGAAGGTTTCTCCCAACGAAGTTTCAATAGATAAATCAAATTCTAATTTCTCCGGAGTCAAATTTAAACGTTGAACGCAAGCAAGAGAGATAAAAGAATGGGTAGAACCGGTATCTAATAAGGTATAGACTTCGCAAGAATTTATAATTAACTAACTCGTGCTAACTTCGTTCGGGTTACCCACTTTTTGAGAAGTCACGAAAAACGCTCTTCCTGAAACCACCGACTTTGTTTTGTCCGTATCCGCCTTTGGTGCCACTATCCCAGCTGGACTTGACTTCACTATACGACAAAATCGAGCTAAATGACCTTCTCTTCTTGAAATTTCCACTTCTATTATCTTTGCCATGATTACCACCGAAGTGGTTACCATTCTTAGCATGATAATTTCCCCACGATGGTTATCATTGTTCTGATAGTCGTTGCCACCAGTATGATTATTATCGTGTTGTTGGTCGTTACCTTTTGTTTGAATTTGAATCAACACTCTCATGTGCTTCATTGCTTAACTCAAAGATTTTCAGATGCCATTCTCAAACACACACAAAACAATGGTTAATTGACATGTAACAAATTATCCCTATATATTCGACCACCAATTAAATACCAAATAAATTTAGGTAGGTCATACTAGCGAAGGAATTCCCGTCTCTCCTCCTAGTACTATTCTCACATCTTAGCCGGGGATCATATCCCTAAGCTCGATACCAACCGCGACGCCCCCCAAAATTAGGTATCGTCACCCATCTTGGGTCGCCACTTACATGGTACATAAATTCAAATACAACTTACTAATATAAGCGTATGGTGGTACAATACGACATAAGCCGTGAGTTTGAATACAAATATTATCTACTAGATATTATACAAACTCAAAAGGAGTCCTCATTACAACTATTATCACACTATTTCACAAAATAGTGAGGACTACTAATGCTATCCTCCGGACCATTACTCCGTTCCCCGACTCGTCCCCAAACTATGTTCTCATTTCACGAAGAGAACGGTGGAAAGAAAGGGTGAGCTCAACTAGCCCCAAGAAGAAATATTATGACTAAGATAATGCAGAATAAATTATCATTAGCCTTTCCATGTTGTTAAAGCGATAAAATACAATAGACAACCAACGGTTTAAGCTGCAGGTGAATAAGCAATCCATTAAAAGAGTCAGTAGAGAATAAAGTCTACTATCTTTTAGGTTTTAAAAGTTTTCATCAATTTTTATCACCGAGACTACTAATAAATAAACCACCACATCTAATCATCCTCGCACTCACTTGGCCAAGGATTTTCATCAAATTATCAATGGTCATGACTATACCGAATCACCCCTGGTCATAATCATACCAAAACTATCCATCATCGCATTATGTGCCACCGAGGACTTTTGTCACATCATTTATATCAAGTCATGATTATACCGAATGATCCTCGGTCATAATCATACTAAGTTCATCTATGCACGTAAGCCAAAGATAACATAATATAACATGAGGATGATGACAATGACATAATAATTCAATAAAACAAGTTCAAGAATTATTTAATCCATGAATTATTAACGCCCAAATTGTCAACATAATATCGTTTCATAGAGTAAAATTCAAGAATGATCGGAAGAATATTTCCGTGAAAAGATATTGGATGAAACGCAAATATCAAGGATATTCTACTAATTTCATGGAGTATAGAAGTCAAAGTTTTAACCAATTTGGGTATAATAAAGAATGGAATAACAAAAGAAATCACCATGCATGCGGTGCCGATGACAAAAGTTATTCCAACGAATAATAATAACGGAACGGTCGGTGAAATTCACAATGCACGGGATGTTCCAACAGAATAATAAAGATGGAACGGATCGGGTGTAAAACACACGGATAGGATATTCCAATAGAATGATAAAGACGGAACCGGTCGGGTGTAAAACACATGACGAGGATGTTCCAACAGAATAATAAAAAGCGGAACCAGTCCGGTGTAAAACACACGACATGGATGTTCCAAATGAATAATAGAAGAATGTCACCAAGTATAGGTAAACAGCGTATCTGAGTTATTCCAATGAATAAATAAGCAATGGAATAACATAAGGATTTCACCAAGTATAGGGTATGCTGGCGTATCTGAGTTATGTATAGGGTATGCCACTTTTACTGAGTTATTCCAACGATAATAATAGTGAATGGAATAATGAAGTTCTCTTCAAGAAGAAAGAATAACACCCTCTACTGTAAAAAGGCTGAATATAGAAGTAGTGAAGTAGCAGAATACTCTTCTTCTTTCTATAATTTTTCTCTATAGCTTCTCTCTATAATTTTCTCTCTAGAGTTTCAATGAATTGTAAGAAAATAATGAAGGAATGAGCTTTATTTATAGGAAAATGGAATGCATAGTAACTAATCCATGAAACGGTCCAGATTGATTTATTTTAATCGACGGTCCATATTTAAAGAAAAATCTTTTAAATAAAATATAATATATTCTATTTATATAAAAATATTTTACTATGCAAACACTATGCAAAATACTATGCAACACTATGCAACACTATGCATAATAAAATATAATATATTTTATTTATAAAATAACTTTAATAAAGTATTCATTTTTATATAAAAGATGTTTCGCTTTTATTACGTTAATAATACTGAATAAAACAAAAAGTGTAAGACCCAAACTTTTATAAATAAAGATGAATTTTTCTATAAATATTATTTTTGAATATTATGGAATAAATTTGATATAATGTTATAGTTGTGGGTAATATTTATAAATTTTGCAAAGTATGCAAGTTGTTATAAAATATTCGTTTGGTGGGAATATTCTTTTGTTAGGGAATATTAAATGACAAATGGCTCAATCATTGGTGGACCCCACAACATTATTGTCGGATTGAGAAAACGACAAAAAAATATTTTTATAAAATAACGGCGGAGGTGTTACTGAATTAAAACTGTTGAACTACCCGTTGGTAAAAGTACGATGTCTGGCGTGTAGTTGATAAGAAGTACACGGTATTGATTATTGATGCTTACGTGAGAAGTCACTCACCTATGCTCAATTATTCTTCACATGAATCACGCATCATATCTCTTATATTATTGATTCAATTATTGTCACAAAGATCATCTCGTATAATATGTTATAGTATTAAATCAATAATTGAGGCGACAAGTTATAAATGATTAATAATTATTGAAAGATTAAATATGTGTTATGATTTGTGGTAAGTTTGATTATTTTATGGGGGGCTATATGTCATCATCTAAGAGTCTCTTCATCAATAGTATTTACCTTCGTCAATAGTAATTACCCTTGTGAATAGTATTTACCTTAAATCGATAGTAATTACCCTTGTGAATAGTATTTACCGTCGATAATAGTATTTACCTTCGTTAATAGTAATTACCTTTACCAGACGTCGAACCACTTGTCGTTTCACATTACAATGCGTCGAACCACTTGTCGTTTCACATTACAAGGCGTCAAAACCAAAATTGAGCCACTCGCTTTTCACACGGCCAGTGCTAAGCTAGAAATCTTCTATAAATAGAGGCCTAGGGCTTCATTATTTTCACTTAATTCATTCAAGCTATAGTAGAGAGAAAGTATAGAAAGAATAAGAGAAAGAAGAAGAGTATTTTGTTACTACATCGTCATAAAGATTCAATCTCCTACCAAAAGTAAAGGGTGTTATTCTTTCTTATTCATGAAGAGAATTGTTGTTATTCCATTGCTTATTATTACATTGGAATAACTTTGTATCGTGGTTTACCCTATACTTGGTGACATTCTTCTATTATTCATTTGGAACATCACATGCGTGTGTTTTACAGGACCTGGTTCCGTCTTTATTATTACGTTGGAACATCCCGCATGCGTGTGTTTTACACCGGACTGGTTAAAATCTTTATTATTACATTGGAACATCACATACATGTGTTTTACACCGGACTGGTTAAAATCTTTATTATTACATTGGAATATCCTATCTCGTGTGTTTTACACCGGATCCAGTTCTATCTTTATTATTACGTTGGAACATCACGCCGGTGAATTTCACCGACTGGTTCCGTTATTTATTATTACATTGGAATAACACATGCTGTGCGATTACATCGCATGCATGGTGATTTCTTTTGTTATTCCATTCTTTATTATACCCAAGTTGGTTAAAACTTTGACTTCTATACTCCATGAAATTAGTAGAATATCCTCGATATTTGCGTTCATCCAATATCTTTTCATGGAAATATTCTTCCGATCATTCTTGAATTTTACTCTACAAAACAAAGATCATGTTGACAATTTGGACGTTAATAATTCCCGGATAAAATAATTCTTGAACTTGTTTTATTGAATTCTTATATCATTGTCATCATCCTCATGTTTATATTTTTTGAAAGTCATACGTGGCACATAGTGCATAGATGGACTTGGTATGATTATGACCGAGAGACTATTTGGTGTAATCATGGTAGTAATGTTACAAATGATGTGATAAAAAATCCTCGGTGGTAGTAGTGCATTGATGGACGATTGTTGGCATGATCATTTGACTATTAATGAATACACAAATATTCTTGGCCCGTAGTGCATGAATAATTGTGGTCGTGATACTAAAGAATATCCTGGTCAGTAGTGCGGGGTGATTCGATGATGTGGAATATTTATTAAAGGTGAGTCTCGCCTATATAATGATGATGAAAAACCTTTTAAAACCTAAAAGATAGTAGACTTTATTTTCTACTTGACTCTTTTAATGGATTCAGATATTCATACCGCAGATTAAACCTGGTTGTCTATTGTATTTTATCGGTTTAACATTATGAAGACTATTGATAATTTATTCTCGCATTATCTTAGTCATAATATTTCTTCTTTGGCTAGTTGAGCTCACCCTTTCTTTCTTTCACCTGCTTCTCTTTGAAATGATAATATAGTTGGGACGAGTCTGGGAAGCGAGTGATGGTCCTCAAGATAAGATTAGTAGTCCCTCACTATCTCGTAAAATAGTGTGATAATAAATGTAATGAGGACTTTTGTTTGAGTTTGTATAATATCTAGTAGGCGATATTTGTATTTAAACTCACGATTTATGTCGTATTGCATACCTACGCTTATGTTAATAAGTTGTATTTAAATTACGCATCACGTAAGTGGCGACTCAAGATGGGTGATGTATATCTAATTTTGGGGCGCCACAAAAAGTCATTATCGCTATAATAATTCATGACAATAATGGAATCAAACCGGTGACTTCTCACATAAGCATCAATAATCAATACTGGTGTGCTTCTTATGCAACCACATGTGACATCGTACTTTTACTACCGAGTAGTTCAACAAGATCAACGGTAAAACTTCCGCAGTTATTTCAATAAAATATTTTTGTCGTTTTTTCAATCCGACAATAATTTTATAGGGTCCACCAATGATTGGTAGATTGCAGAACGAATATTCCTCGCTAAACCGAATATTCCCCGACCAATCGAATATAATATAACCACTTGCATATTTTGTAAAATTTATAAATACTACCCACAACTATAATATTATCTCAAATTCACACCATAATATTAAAAAATTATTTTGACAAAAATTTAAATCTTTATTGATAAAATCTGGGGT
Source organism: Panax quinquefolius (assembly GCA_020205615.1). Classification (NCBI taxonomy): domain Eukaryota; kingdom Viridiplantae; phylum Streptophyta; class Magnoliopsida; order Apiales; family Araliaceae; genus Panax; species Panax quinquefolius. Next base: position 7,066,941 of record CM035158.1, read on the forward strand.
CTCACATCTCTCATATAATAAGACTATCTAATAGCCTTATTTATAATATTTTCTTAATGCATTCCTATTATAGATTGTAAACAACCTCAGGCCCACCACATATTCATGGATAATAAATTATTCTCTTAAGGATCACATTCAGTTGTCAAGTGAACAAATAAATCCTTTTTCATTTTGGATTATTTTCATGGGTGACTATTTACACCCAACAATCTCCCCCTCCGAACCCCATAAGAGGATGAATCACCTATCGCAACTCTTTACATAGAGTTAATTCTAACGAAATCCTGGCTCAACTCAAGTTTCATGTTTTTCAACTATCTTCATGTCCGACGTCATCTCATTTACACAAAAATTTGCTAATCAACATATGCTTAAAATTAAATTCTACATTAAAAAATTGGGAAATTTTTCTAAAATATATAAATTTTTTTGTATCTTAAATATATGCCAAAAATTTCCAAATGTATCATTCTACCTCAGTTCACCAGTAAGACTCTTTCTAGGTAGGTCGCTAAACTAGTTATGAAGTCATCGTATATACGAAATTCACCATTAAATCTTTTCTTGGTTATTTAAACGAAACTGCTAACAAATAAAATAATATTAGGTGAAAGCCGCTAACAAACAAAATTATATTAGGTAGGCCACGCCATACACGAAACTAGCTATGAAATCATCGTAGATGCTCAATTCACCATTAAGAATGTTTTCTTGGTTATTTGACCTAAACTAACTATAAAATCAGCATATTAAATAACCAGAAAACATTTTTAACTGTGAAATGAGCATCTACGACTTCATATATAGCTAGTTTCGTGACCTACCTAGCTAATATATAGCTGACTTTGAAATGATCACCAGACTTAACAACACAAACAGATTTTAAATGGAACGGATGAGAACCCTATATATATATATATATATATATATATATATATATATATGGTTAGGTCTTCTATCGCCTTGATTTGGCTTGATTTGGCTGGGTGCTTAGGTCTAGACATAATAAGTCCTCTATTGCATCAATTTACTAACTACTTTGAAGCTCTACATTGCTTTAAATGAATTTGTTAAGTTTTATAAGAATGTTTTTTGTTAATAATTTTTCATGTTAAATTTAGAATTTTACATCTACTATATATTTTATATAATATATATACAATAAATGAGACCATCTAAAAAACGCTTAAGCTGCCTAGGAAAACGCACTAGTCAGACCCTTCACAGTCAAGTTCTACTAGCAATTTTTAGAACACCGATAAATTCGTTGAAGAACACTCGACAAATATTGAAATACTTTACATTATGAGATCATTAAGAATATGTCAACTTCAAGGCTTATTAAGTTGAGACAAAGCAACCATAAACAAATTCTTATTTTATATTTTCATGCTTATGGATGGTAACCAAGTCAATATTAGAAAATAAAACATAGTTATATCTTTGCTTGATACAAATTATATTAAGCATAATTAAGGTACACATATCTGCATCATAAAATATCAAACAAAGATACCATCCGAATAGGATAAGGATAATTAAGGGGGTAATTAACACATCTTAATTTGCTGGCTTGTGAATGTTAATGCTTAACTTTCAGAGACTAAAATCTAAATGCATGCATAATTGGAGTATATAACTATCCAATAAAAAAGGTTTAATGTTAAATCATTTTGTCCTAAACCTGAGCAATTTGAGTGCATCTGTTTGTCTTACTAGGATACAAACTGCAGTTTCATAAATTTCAAGCTACCACCTCCCCCTAACAACCCGACAGTACACAAACTGATACACAAGAATTTACTCGATTTGAATTAGTGAATTAGGTTTTATTTTTTTTATCGCAATATATATAAGGAGGGAATCCTGTATTAATGATATATATATATATATATATATATATATATATATATATATATATATATACATTTTTATGAGATAGTTTACCTAACAACATAAATTCTGTTAATTTATGTGATTATTTTTCTTTCGATTTCTCTTTTGAAGTTATTATTTTTACCTACTATGATGTGAATTGCAATCCAACTTCAATTTCCATTTGATTTCATAAAGAATAAAATAGAATGCCAAAAGTTTCCTGTCACTAGATCTAAACTAGTAAATCTTCACCAAGTGTTTATATAATACAAGATGTCACTATCATCATCCAATATAGAATATTGACATATATATATATATATATATATATATATATAGAGAGAGAGAGAGAGAGAGAGAGAGGCTTCCCAACAAAGATAATCCTTTAACTACAACAGAAGAGAAAAAAAGTTTGAGATTTTTCTTGCATGAAGATGGTTAAAAAAATGTGGAAATTTGTTCTGCTAAGTCTCTTATGTCTTTCTGTCTGTAAAATCCTTTTACCCTTGTCTTTATCTTTATCATTTCATCAACAACAAAGCCTGCTTCTTGTTCCCAAGCTTTCCTCCATGGTAAAAGCAAGCAAATTAGTTATGTTTTTCGAGTTTAACTTCATCCTCATGGCCATTCTGTTAAAGTACGCTTATAAGCCGACTAAGGAAGACTTCGATTTTATCTCTTTTCTGGCTCCTGCAGCAGAATATGAAGTAGAAAAGGCAAAAGTTGAAGATTGTGAAGACAAGAACAAGGACTTGGTGCTTCTTTTAGAGTTTGTAGAGTTGAAACAAAAAAGAGTCCAAGACAAAAACTTATATGATATTGGTGTTAGTGAGGTAGATAGTGATGATTTTCATGGTTATGATGAAGATGATGATGATGATGATAATGGTGGTAGCGTCGATGATTCTTATAGTGAAGATGAAAATGATGATGATTTGAATAGAGGAATTGAAGAATTTATCGCGAAGAATAATAGGAAATGGGAGGAAGAACAACTCAATGAGAAACTAATTTGTTTCTGAAAGGAAGCTGATCAGTTGCAGTTATCTTTTTATTGTTAACTGTAGATATGTTTTTGATATTGGAGGGGTTTAAGGAAATCTAAACTAGATTCATGGTTGATTTTGTACAGTCTTCTCATTTAATCTCAAAGATTAGCTTTTCTATTGTCTATAATCATAAATAATTAGTCATCCATATCTAGAAAAAGAAAGAGGAAATATGGTGCCAAAATGACATTTTAAAAAGATTCTTCCCAATATATCCACTTTACTTGCTTTAATTGCTAAGGCTCACTGTTATTCGTTCCTAACCAAAATTTGAGGATGACAAGGAAAATATTAAGAAAAGGAAAACTTTAAGGATCAAGTAGTCTATCTTTAAGGATTAAGAAAACTTGATTCTTGAACTGCACATATCTCTGGGTTCCAAGTTCCAACTCAGACCAAGTGTATTGTTTTTCTTGGTTAAAGGTCAATTCAATTAGGTGTTGACTGACATTGCAATTGATGAAGCATCCATCTCAATTATATATATATATATATATATATGGAAAAGTTATCCAGCGAACCGATTTGCTATCGAATCGGCTCTGACATCATATGGCGACGGTTTTCTTTGCTATGGCGACGATTTGAACCATTGCCATAACCGGTTCGTCGCAGACCGGTTCGCTATATATATATATATATATATATATATATATATATATATATATATAGTCCGGATCCAGTCAGGCATCCAGGACTTTACCAAAATACGGACATTTTTTTTTTTGCTTTTTTTTTAAAACAACTAAAAAAAATTATGAAACTGAAATTTTTACATAATACAGTGTTTTTGGTGTGATTTGGATACATATAACAAAGCATTTTTAGTTGTTTTAAAAAAAAAGCCAAAAAAATAAAATTAAAGGTCCGCATTTTAAGCCTGTCCGGGAGTCCGGACAGGATCCTTTCATTATATATATATATATATATATATATAATGAACAGATAATCTTATCTATGATGTCATGTTAAAAATGCATCTATATCTCAACAGGAATGGATCACCTATTTTTATTTCATTGAGATAATAATGACCATAAACTAGAACCACAGTGAGAAAATTTAATAAGAAGCATATGTTCTTTTATTTTCTCTGCTCTTCAAATGAAACTCGAAAGAATCTTAACAAAGCTTTCAACAAAACTAAGAGTATGCATAAAATGGAAAAAGAAAAAGGCATGTAAAGCTAGAGAATAGGTAGGTTTTTTCTCCCCCTTATCTTTCCCACTTATTTTCCTCAGCAGCCAAATTAGAGAAAAGAAATCCCTTTTCATTTTAGTTTCCTTTTCCCTAAAAAACCCATGAACAAACTCACTAAAAACCAAGTTAATTTGTAAGAGACTTATTAGCCTACAAGATTATTACAATGCATATGTGAACCTCAAGGATAATTTAAAAACCAAGTTATGCAGATTAGTTCTGCATTTGCATTTGCATTTGCATTCATATTGCAATAACAAGGAAAAAAAACACGATTATAAAAAAATTTAGTCAATGAGGTTAGGTTGTTAAATATTCGATAAATCATATGATTAACGGTAAGCATGACATGACATGTTTGCATCACAAATATCAATCAGGATATATGTTGGATTAATTAAGCATATAACTTAACTAAATGTTACTGTCTCAACATGTCAAAGTCAGCTCATAGAAGCTTTTAAAATTTCAATCAAATAATTACTTCTACAAATGTTGAAGCTTCAAAGCGTTTTCTCTAATATTCAACGGCCTAAAGTCCAATAGCTATGATCGACCGATTCAAGCGCAAGAACATAGAAACTGCAGAAGTGTTTTTTCTTGTATAAAAAAGAAGGTATGCAGCATGGATCCAAACATTATCATTTATCAATAAACAAGAATGAAGCTATCTTTATGCATCAGCTGATTTACGGTTCAAATTACATATTTATTTCAGTTTGCACATTTTTCTTTTCCCTAATAATGGTGCTCATTGAATCAATGAAGCTTTATCGAAGAAACAAGCACTAAAAACACAGCAGGGAGTAAGGAACAAAATCGTGGAAAAATTAAAAACACAAATTTTCGACATATTAGTTCCAATTGTCACATCACCTACCTGTACAATTAATCAGATACTTTGTGACTACTAGCCTTCCTGTCCAACCGCAAGGTTATCAGCGATCACATTTAACTTCAGAGGAATGTGTATGGCAAAAAAACACCTGGTTGCTTTCATTATAAATTAACCCTTCGTACAAATCCCCAATAGTTTCTGCAGTCTCAGATTCATCACAAAAACCCGGTAAGAAACAAGAGTCTAGGGATTTTTTAATTTTTATTCTGATTCGTAAATTTTTATATTTTTTATATCTGTAACTTGTAATGAGAATGATATACATGTGCATATATTTCCTTTAAGTAACACATCTACTACTTACAACACAAATGTCCACTACAAGAACTATACGAACGACTCCTCACTATCCAAAATGCTCCAAATCATCCTACAATAGATGCACAATGTTATACTTCTATAGTACAAAATGCCTCAAAAACTAAATAGTAGTGTCGTGTTTGAACACATACCAGAATATGGAAAAGGCAATAAGAAAGACGAGGTAACCAAGCTTATATATTCTTTGATTTTTTTCCCATGGCAGCTGGTTAAAAATCTCAGTGACATCCACCAGATGTTGTCTTCTTGTGAACCTGCTCAGAAAGTTACCATGAATTTACTACTCAAGTCTCGAGAAAAAAGGCATTAGACGTGCGATACTCTGATTACATGTATGAATCCTAGAAGAAATGACACAATAATTACACGAGATGCTCAGAGAAGAATGGCAATGAACTTACAATGTCATATTGTAGTATGCGATTGGGAAACACAGTAGAAACATAGGCCAATGTCCAGCCATGAGATGGATTAAACATAAACTTCCTTGAGAAACAAACTCTGCCAGAACAACCTTGTTGATCCTAGATGCTGAATCGTATGCATTGATATAATCAAGCTCCAAATCTTTCAAGGACATTAGCTGCAATAAACATTTCCATACGTGAAATTCCTTCAATAAAAAAAATTATTCAAAATTAAAGGACGGTTCAAAAGAACAAGGCTGATAAGTAAGTTGCACTCTTAACTTCACAAAGAGCACCCTGTTACTTAAGTAGTGCATTCTAGTGCAGACCATACATATTTTCTTATTTAATAGGTTATATCACTTGGCCATATGTTATTTTCATCAATACAAAAATGGATAAGATGGAGTCGTTAAGGATTCTGATTCCAGGCAGTTCAAATGAACAGTTCATTGGGCAGGCTATAAAAACAAGTTTCATTCTATATAGCAAAGAGTTGGATTTGTATAATAAAGGTCACCTGAAATCCAATACTCACTATATAAAATGCAACTTATTTCTATGGATTACTCACTGCCCATTTGCAACTGCCTGAAACCCAGATCCAAGGTTTTGTCCCAGAATAGCATAATCGAGTTTGTTGTTCTTCAAGAACGAACTCTAGAAAGCAAACATCGACGGATGAAAAAGGGACAAGGCTCGCCCCAAATGTATTTCATATTCTTTACTCGCGTTCATCAAGAACTAATTGGGCATCTAGTTTTTGAACTACGGTGAGAGCCATGGCTGAAACTTTGGTGTGTAAACCATCAAAGAATATTCTTATGTCAAGTACACTTGTACAGCTAAGTTTATCAAGCATAATATCCTTTCCACAAAGGGGATTCCCACAAAATCAAAGGGGAAAAAAAATTACTGTATCACTGGATCAAATTGAAACACAAACCATTATCTGCTCCAAAGATTCTGCATGCAAAACAATAAGGGATGACACTAATCATACTACATCAGAATGTTCCCTCTATTCAGGAAAATAAGAATCACAACTTCTATAATCTCAATTTTCTCAACCATCTCCAACTTAAATTCCTTTAAAAAATTACTTCTTTATCACAATATCTAACACCAAGCTGGCTTCAACATTTAAAACCAAATCTTACACATAATTATACCTCCCCTGTTCTACAAAAAAAAAAAAAAAAAAAAAAAGAAAGTAAAAAGAAAATAAAATTCACAAATTACATCCTTAATTTTTTCAAATTTCACAAATGTGACTCTTTTTTGTTCTATGTAAAAAGAAGGTAGTAATAAATAAACCCATATGGCATGCTCTAAATCTAAATTTTCGATGGAACACATAAATGCCAATTGAAAATTTTAAACATGATAACAAATCATAATTGGAATTAGTATAGTTTTACAAACATATATACATATATGTATGTATATATATAGTATACACACATGTGTGTGTGTGGATTTGTATTTGAATTATAAATTACCTGGAAAAAAACAATACCGAGGCTGGTGATAAGGATGAAGAAGGAGAGCATCCATGAGTACAGATCCGCCATTACTTAAATTCTTGTGTCTACTTTTTTTTTTCCCTGGCTCGGCCACTCTTATTATTCCTAAACCAAATTTGACCCAAACTCCTGCCTGCCTCCCTGCCTATTTAGTGCATGAATTAATGATATAATAAAACGTGTTATAGTAATTTTATGCACCCTGCATAACGTATACGTATAAGATACAATTCTAATAGGCTGAGCAAGTAACTAAATTGGAACTAAAATCAAAGTAAAAACCGCATGAATCGTACCAATTAAAATCGCACTAACTGATTCGACGTATGTGGCGGTTTTAGGTGGGTTGAATACCAAATTCTGATTCGGTTTGGTTCTTAGTCAAAACCGCATTTATAAAACCAAATCGCATCTACGTGTATGTGTATGTATGTATTATTTCTAGTAAATTCTAAAGTTACTTTTCACTCCCCAATCTTGCATTGTTATTTTTTCACTAATTAAAAAAAATGGTTAAGAGGTTGTAGAGTCAAAAATTAAACATTTGGGTTTTGGAAATTCGGATTTATTTGATGCGTTACTGGAGGGGCTTATAGTTAGGGGTCAAATTCGTTAGTTCGGGCACTTGATGCATTGGTTAAGGTCTATACTATAGTAGTAATAGTCTAATAGATTATTTTTCAAATTAGGTATATTTAGGATTATATTAAGTCCTCCATGCAATATATAAGATAGAATTTCATTCTATCTCCAGTATATAATTTTAATTTTTGGAGAATTAGATAAATCTTCTTACTTGATATCAAATATATGGTCTATGTTGTTTTATATAGCGTACGTTTTAGTTTTAAAGCATCATTCTTTTATTATAAAATAAATTATTTTATGTGTCTCACTGTTCTATGATTTGATAGTGAATTTGACATGTTTGGCAGAAGGAGCTTTTTTTCTATGCTTGATATAATTCTCATTGTCGACTTTGTCACTAAATTAATTGCTCGATGTGAGTCTTGTATTAAATTCTATTGAAGGCTTAGACTTTTTTATTGTTTCAATTGGTTTTGTAACCGAAACCGCACCGCACCAATCACAAACGGTTTCGTGTGCGGTTTTGGATTTGTCAAACTGCACCTAAGCGATTTCGGGTGCAGTTTAGATTTCAAACCGCACCAAATTGCACCATACTTACCCCTAATTCTTATACTCCATCCATCCATTTTTTTTATTTGATGTTTTAAAAAAAATACACAGATTAAAAAATATAATTAATATTTTGTTGATTAATTAAAGCGAGTATAAAATTTCAATATTACCTTTTAAAATTTATCGAATCTGAGTAGAGTTTTTTTAAATACAATTCAAATCTAAGTTGAATTCTAGTGTTACTTTAACTTTTCGAATAAAGCCGCTCTCTATTCGACACGTTTACTCTCTTACTAAACTACTACAAATATGAGAGATTCTTGGGTCAAATGGGTGAGGGAGTAAATAAACCAAGTCGAGCCGAGTATTGAATTGCTCAAATTTGGTTCACAAAATTTATCGAATATAAAATAAGGTTTGATTGAGGCTCATTTAGTTACCGAGTCAAGCCCGATCCCAAATCGGACTCGAATCATTTGATCTTTTTGAACGAATATGATCAGAGAAAATTATAATTTGAGGAGGTTCGAGTAATTTATCGAATTTTAAAATTTGCTCGTATTTAGTTCATTTATATTTTGAGTCGAGCTCGAATCAAATTTTTAGTCGAGCGAGTATAAATCAAACTCAAACTGTTTGTTCATTTTATAGCAACGGGTGAACTGAGATTAATTATTTGAAATTATATTGGTTACTCTTTTATGAAATAAAATATTTTGCAAGAAATATGTTGTTGCAAGTAATAGGTTTAACTATACCGCCTTTATTGGATCGGGTCTAGCCCTACAGCGAAAATATTTCCAAGTTTCTTGAAAGGAAAGAAAACCTAGAAAGTGATAAATTAGCCCAAAGATCTTTGATTTCAATCTATTCTTCCCCTAATTTTCTCAGTTCAACTTTTCCGACTTCCGATCCAGTCACTATGACGAAGCAACAAGCAAATTGGTCTCCTTACGACAACAATGGAGGGTATGCTTTCTCTCTCTATATATATGTGTAGCTTATATTTCTCTTCTTTTTTTTTGGGATGTAATCGATGTTAATATTGTGTATACATATGTATCTGCAGAACTGTTGTTGCGATTGCCGGAGCTGATTACTGCGTGATTGCATCTGATACTCGAATGTCAACTGGCTACAGTATTCTCACCCGAGACTACTCCAAAATCTGTAAACTGTACGGTCCAACCCCTTTATTTCAGTTTCTTCTTATTTTCGTTGTATTGTTGTAATTTCTGGTTTTTTTTTTAATTTCGTTGTATTGTTGTAATTAAGGAAAACTGCTTTCACTTGCCTGATGGCTCCGATGGCATGTAAAAGTATGGTCTTCGTAGCTGAATTAACCAAATTATGTTTCTTTTATTTCTTTTACATTTAATTATGCGAAGGGCTGTACAAATCAATAATGGTGGTTAATGTTAGTATTGTTTGTTCTGCTCCCAATCGCTCTCGAACAAATTGATAAGGGATTATTATAGTGCTTTCCTATTGTACTGAGGAGGATACCTATTGGATATTCAACTTGCCCAACTGAATCGAACAAAATTCAGGTGATGAGTGGGTTTTGATCAATCTCTTGATTGTATCTAAATCACTTGTGGCTATTTGATATATAATAGATTTCTACTTGATAAATCATGCTCAGGAAGTTTGTGTCCATATTTTCAGCTTGGATCTTTGGAGCTAATTGTAGGTGGAGTTTTGCAAACCTGACTGATAGGTAGTGCTAGTTTAAACCACAAATTAGACTTAACCTTTTATTAGATAACATGTTATAGTTGGGGGGTGTTTGATAAAATTGAATGAATATTATGTATGGATAGCCCTCTGTAGTCGGGCATTGCAGTAGTAGTTTCTACCAATGGAAAAGTTGGACAAGACTTTGTTGTCTTCGTTCACAAGCCACACGCACATCACAACGGTCCTATGGAAAACGAGAACTTATCATAGGTTTATGCATTGTTTTCAATGTTGTCTGTATTATTGATTCATAGGAATACCTTCTGGATCCTTTTTTTAATGAATGAAGTCTATTCAATTTCAGGGTTTCGGTATTCTTACATCAGCATGCTTTCTCTATTTGTATTTTTTGTATGTAAAAAAAATTATGAGAAAGAAAAGGAAATACAAAAGGAAAGTTTGGAATGGAAACCCTCTAATATCATTTAGCATGCTTTCTCTATTTTTCACATAAGAAAACAAGTGGTTCAAGTATTCAACATATTAACAAATCTTTCTTTACTACAAGCTCGCATGCTTATGCTGTTTATTCTTTTTTGACCTTCTAGAGCGGACAAATCGGTGATGGCCTCTTCAGGATTCCAGGCTGATGTGAGAGCTTTGCAAAAGGTCTTGGCTGCTAGGCATCTGGTAAGGTTTTTACTTCTGAAAAAGTTTTTCTTTTCCTCCTTATTCTATTGACACCTCAATTCGATTCAAATCACATATGCTTTAGAATATTTAATGTCCTAAAAAACATGGTGCTTACCTTTATTTTATTAATTACTGATTACACTTGCTTTAGAATATTTAATGTCCTAAGTTTGTGGAGGAAAAGAAAAGGTGAAAATGTTTTTGTACTTTCCGTATTCCTACTTACTCAGGAGCTTGTTTGTGACATTAGTGATGGTAGTAGGCACAAGTATGAGGGTAAGAGGAGGAACATTTACAAAAGTTGCACTATGTTTTCTGGTGTTCTTTTTCCCAATAATATATTGGCTAGTATTCAGTTGGTATGGGAGTGGTGAATTCTAACAGCGGAAGTGGTTGATTTGGGGCTAAGAGACCATGTTTTACTCCTTTGTTTAATTGTTGCTGCATTATTTATTCTGCCCTTCTTTCCACATCTGATCGTATATAATTATAATGCACTCAAAATCCTATTTTATGAAGCCTAAAAATTCCGTCATAAAATATAATCCTTCCATCCCATATAAGATGTCTCCAGTACACTTTTCACTCAAATTAAGAAAAAATAAAATTAGAGGAAAGAGTATAATTAAGTTCCAATTCTCCCAGTGTGGACCCCACATAAGTACACTAATGATTCTTCATCTTTTCTAAATGAGTGTGCTCCACTTAAGTACTTGTAAGGGTAAAGTAGTCTTTATATAACATTTTGCATTTGAATTATGTACTTTAGACGTCTTTTGTGGGACAAAGGGAGTATTGATGCTCAAATTTAAATTCTGTTTTGAAACTGACATCATATGGTGGTTTTTTTTTTCTTGAGATAGTCTTATCAGCATCAACACAATAAGCAAATGAGCTGCCCTGCAATGGCTCAGCTGCTCTCAAACACACTTTACTACAAAAGATTCTTCCCCTATTATGCTTTCAATGTTCTAGGTGGTCTTGATAATGAAGGTAAGATGCTATAAGATGTGTAGCCTGTAGATGTCAGTTGAGACCTCTATTTTATTGACACCTTTTTCTTTAAATAACTTAAGGTAAGGGGTGTGTTTACACATATGATGCTGTTGGATCCTATGAGAGGGTTGGATACAGTTCCCAAGGATCTGGTGCCACACTAATTACACCTTTTCTGGACAACCAGCTGAAATCACCAAGCCCTCTGCTATTACCGGCTCAGGTTGGTTATGACTTTAAAATCTTTTTTTTTTCTTTCGGTGTCTAATTAGAGGTCCATCGATCTATGCAGGATGCTGTTACTCCTCTTTCAGAAATAGAAGCTATTGATTTGGTGAAAACTTGTTTTGCATCAGCAACAGAGAGGGATATCTACACTGTAAGTCTTTGACCTTCTTCATTGCCCTTCTTTTACTTTTGTTTAAGTCCAGAATATGAAAGGTTTTAGTCTTTTAGACTGGAAAATTCCATGATATGCATGAGCAAAAATAGTGGTGCCCAGGCCCTTCTAAAATCTGGTTTTAGGCCTTATAATGCTCAGGGCCTGATTTTATTGTAAATTTGACTTTCTTGAATGAGTAGAAATTGTTGTTCTTTTAAACCATCATTGGATCTGTTACAACCTCAGGTAAAATAAGATTAAACGGGAATAGATGGATACTCTCATATAATAACTTATAACTTACATAGGTTGGAGTTGGATACGGCTAAGCACAAAATGTAAGGAATCAAAAGTTTTAGTTTTTATGGCGTGGTTGTGTTTCAAGTATTACTTTGGTCAACTGTACTAACCACGACTGTACTACCACTATGCACATATTGACATACATATTGACTGGCAGATCTACTATAGACCATTTGATTACAAAGTCATTGAATAATACTGTACTATGAATATACAACTCAAGTGGGAGACCTGTGAGGACATTATTATGTACTTGCACACGTATTACTAATTGTTTAGTTGTTTGATCGCCTGGGACTGATTTCTTTACTGATGTGAAGATAAGACCGAGTCCTTCATTGATGTGAAGATAAGATGTCTCGGATGGAATAGCAGTTTGGAAGCTTAACTATTTATTTCTTCCGTCACTTTATAAGTTTGTCATGTCTATTATGCAGGGAGACAGGCTGGAAGTGGCCATCTTAAATGCTGATGGCATTCGTCGTGAATACATGGAGCTTCGAAAAGATTGATCTCTCTCATTCTAGGTGTAATTGCTGGTCGTCGTGAATTGAGATTTCAGATGATGGTAGTGGTTGCCTTGCTGTTTTCCTCCTCCTTGTTCTAGTACTTGTCACTACTGTATTTTCTGACTGGGAGTGTTGAAATTTATGATTCTGTTCTAAAATTTTATTTACTTAAATGGATAAAGTTTTTGCTTTTATGTTTGATTCTTAATGCAAGGTTTGCGATAATGCAAGTTTTTTTTACTATGGATATCAAATCAGATCAGGATATTGCAGTTGAGGATAATGAAATTTGATTAAACTTGATAATAAAGGACAAGAAGAATAAATCTATTGTGCTCCTGTATTGGGTTGTCAATCTGTAAGCATGTAAAATGTAGAGCATTATAAGCAAGGGTGCTGACTGCTGAGTAAACCTAGCTAGAAAAGAATATATTAATCCCAAGGATTCAACACATTTAGTCTTAGATTTTGTATATTTATATCTAGATAACGTATAAGTTAGAACTTAAACACCTTCCCTTTAGTACTAACTGATTAGTAAGACTGTAAAATGAACTAAACAGTTCGAATTCAATTTGTACTCACTTGACTAAAAGTTTGGTTCAAATATGAACAAATTTTAAAGTTTGATAAATTATTTGAACTTCCTCAAATTATAAATCTTGCTCGACTTGTAGCTAAACAAGTCTCAATCAACATTTGTGAACCAAATCTGAACAACTCAATATTCAACTGGATTCATTTAAACTCAATATTCAACTTGATTCATTTAAACCTTTACTGATTAGTAATGATATAAGGTAGAGAGTAATGCTCTTAACCTTGTGGTCGTGGGTTCGAGCCTTACGGTGGGTGTAAAACTCTCTTTTTCTCAATTTTTTTTGGAAAAAATATTATTTCCTTTTGAATAATTACTCGGAAAAAATAATTTAATTGGGTACCATTCTCAATTATATATCGACTAACATCATTTTCTTGTTAATCATTCTGTACTTCCTTTGTATATGACTAGAGTAGAATGTCTCCCAAGTTCCAATGTGGGTTATCAAGTCACCCTTGGTACCGACTGGGTCCGTTGAAAGAGAATTAGTTTGAACAAAGAAGGGTCCATAACTTGTATTTAAGCTGGTTAGTTTATGTACCTGCTCCTACGACATTTGCACGATAAGATGCTACTGCTTCATCAGGATTTTTCTGTGAGAATCTTGTGAGAGTTTTGTTGTGGAGTTGACAACACATTAAAAAAAAAAATCTAACAACTCACAAATTTTATCAAAAAATTTTAAAAAATTATATGTAAAAATAAACCAAACACTTCTAATTTTCTATGGCAAAAAGCAATTTTACCCACTGTGGTTGTAGTGTTTTAAACAATTAGTCACTGTGCTTTTAAAATATTCGATTAGTCCACTGTTCTTTTTAAAAATGTTCAATCAACCCATTCCGTTCAATTTCTTGGACGAACGTTAAAAAATTGCGCCAATTTTCCTTTTGAAAAATAAAATAAAATAAGTTATTTCCTACGCCAAATTCTTAATACTATTGAGCCACTACACTTTAAAAAACATGCAATTGGCCCACTGTGATTTTAAAAATATTTTTATGTTTTATTTTCTTTCTTTTTCTTTACCTAAATATTTATAATACGTAAAATATTAATAGAAATTAATATTATAATATTTATAATATTAATTGGCCAAAGAACCACCGCTAATTGCTAAGAAAACTCACCGTAAGAATAATTAAGTCTCTAGATCGATGAACAAAAACTTCAAAGAGAAAATCTTTGTAACTGCAATTAATCGAATTGAAACAACAAATTGTTGTAAGGGAATGTTTGTAGAGTTGATTTTGAGCACAATGAAAGAAATTGGCTAAAAATTACCTCTGCGTTGAGCAGTTCGCTATCACACTTTTGAGGTGAGATTTGATCATCATTTTGAGCTCTTTATTGTTGATTTTGGTCTAATTCTACTCGAAATTTGTTGGGGGAGCACAACCCAGTCATTTTCAGGCTCTATTGAAATGATTTGATGGGGTTTGAATCAATTTTTAGGTTTTTTTGGAGTTTCGTGATTTAGCAGAATTTCTGAATTTTGGGGTTGATTGGAAGATGATTTGATGATGTTTAACCTCCTAATCTTTTCGAAATTGATCAAGGGACGAAGCCCAGTGGATAAGCAACCCAATCAAAAGGATTTGAGATAGAATTTTCAAGTAATGTCACTACTTTTGTGAAACAGAGCATAATTTGCGTGATATTTAGATTTTGAGGGTGCTTTTAGAGTGTTTATAGTTTGTTTCATGTATGGAAATTTCAATTAATATTACGAGTTTCTCTCAAATATTCAAGCGAAGAGGCGGTTGGGGGAGGAGTCCCATTTGAGCCGGCAACTGTTATTCATCTCCCAAGAATTTTTATGTATCAAATTATTGTATTATTTTAATATTATAAATATTATAATATTAATTTTTATTAATATTATACATATTATAAATATTTAGGTAAAGAAAAAAAAAATTTATTTTTAAAATTTTTATAAGTATTTTAAAACATAAAAGTATTTTTATTTTTATTTTTAAAATAAAACATACATATTATAATATTAATTTTTATTAATATTATACATATTATAAATATTTAGGTAAAAAAAAAGATAGAAAATAAAAAATAAATTTTTTTTTTTAAATCACAGTGGGCCAATTGCATTTTTTTAAAGTGCAGTGACTCAATAGTATTAAGAATTTGACTGATTAACTTGCCACGTAAGAAATAATGATTTTTTGATTATTTTTTTTCAATGCCACGTGTGTAATTATTTTGACGTCCGTCCAGAAATTGGACGGAATGGGTTGATTGAACATTTTTTAAAAAATACGATTGAAATTTAATTGAATATTTTAAAAGCGCGTTAAATCGCTTAAAAACACTACAATTCACTGATTGGAGTAAAAGTGCTTTTTGCCAACTTTTCTATCAACTTGTAAAAAAAAATTCTTATCAAAACGTTGTGAGCCATTGGATCTCATTTTTAATGTGTTATCAACCCAACAACAAAACCCTCACAAGATCCTCACAGAAAAATCGGATTCATATATTTTACGGCATTTGTACATTTAAATGCTACTACTCTACTATCAGGGATTCGCCACCAAGGGTATCCAGCAGGAGAAAATGGTATAATTCATTGCTAATGAAAATGGTACTATTTTTCATATAAAAATTTATAAAATGCATCTCAAAGAACATCAGAAACATGATTTGATAATCAGATGGTAATATCCGAATTTTCTGCTTTTGCTCCATGCCATAGGTCCCCATAAACATAGCTACTTTACATACTGTACTAAGATTTACTGCCATGTACTCTAGTTCAAACCCGAGCCACAGTACAACTTAATGAAACTTATGTCACCCAGATGGATTAGAAGTTCCTCCATAAACTAATATTTCGGTCAAGTATCCACATGACAGGAATCCACGAGAAAGAGCATTTTTGTAAAGCCTCTGCTGGGTTAGCACTCACATTCCTATTGCATTCTAACTTGCGGTTATAAGTTATGCGACTCTCACTAAAGAAGTCCTCAAAGGTTGAAACAGGGAATATGACAGCACCAAAAAACCAGGAAGTATACGAACTCCATTATGATTGATGTAGAGGTGGTGCGGCCCACAACTTCACTTTCTTGTCGACGCTTGAAGTGGCTAAAATCATTGATTGTTTGTCTCCTGTTAGAATAACAAAAACACACACTACATCAGTGGACCACACCTACAAGTTACAACATTGAGTCATGAACTGATATGCATGGAAGTATACAAACCATTTGAACAAGAAAAATGAGGTCCAATGCCTCCATAGCAGAAACGAAGAGAAAAACAAAATTTTAATCAAATATTGATTATATTAGATAAAATTGGCTGAGAACCTAACCAAACTCGTGGGGAAAAAGATTTTAGAGAAAGGCATGAACACATTTTGATTAAATTGGCACATACTAACTTGGTTTCCTTATTTTGTTCACAAACTCTTCTGAGAAGAACTGTGAAAAGCAGTAGAAATTTAGCAGAGGATAATGCTCAATTAAAGGATGAATTATCACAAAACTCTCCTTAAAACTGCAAGAAACATAATACTAGTTTTGAATCAGGCGTCAAACCTCCAAACACAATAATGAATTAAAAATGAAAACAGCTAAAACCAGGCACTAGACCAAAAAATATTAACAAATAAAAAGGAGCAATTGGATCTTATAGGGAAGCCAATTTACCCATCGGAATAATCCTCGGCGCCCAGGCAAGGTCTGTTATGTCACCTGCATGATAGACTACGGTTAATACAGATTTGCAAAATATTATTTGACAGAACCAAGAACTGATGTACAATATTCAGAAACGATATGAAATGCTTCATCAGTATTGAAAATAAAACAAATATCAGTAGAAAGTCATTAAATATGGTGCAGAACCATGACATTCTCATTGCATCAGAAAGCAAAACCATCCACAACACAGGTCCAAAACACTAACTCGCTGATTGGAGCAGTATTGTACTCATAGGAATAAAATTTCATAAAAATGCCAATGTGGAGATAGTGAATTGTAACGAAAAAGAAAAGAAGGAAAAGAAAAAGAGAGGAGGGCTTTACATAGCCAATCAAGCTAAAGAAGTGACAAGTAACATAAACATTCAGAAACACAAATAGGGTGTTCCTAGATTCATCAAACCAGATTGCATTCATCGTTCACCCTCACCATTTCTGAAGCATGAAAATTATACCTAGGAAACATTTCGAAAACCAAAACTCTCAGAAACCTAGGGGAAATTCTACGGAAAATGTGAGCTCAAATTTCTTAATACTTTTTAATTAAAAAAAATTAACTTGGAAACATAGTGACAATGCTGGATTTGCGACCTGGATGTAATCAAAACGATGGGAAATCAATATTTAAATTATTTTATTTTTGAAAAAAAAAATGGGGGTCAACTTGGAAATATAAAGTGTGTGGGTAATGATTGCCATTGATAAACAGTTTTACTTCCATACTTTACAAATCGAAATAAAGTAAATGTTTTATGGTATTAATATAAACATAAAATATGTAACTTTACAAATAGAAATAAATTTAATGTTTTATGGTATTAATATAAATATAAAATATGTAACTTTTACTCAGCTTTTGAAAATTAAAGTTTCCAATTTCCTATGTCTTTCCCATTTCCGCTTCTGTGCTACTTAGCCCACCAGAAGGACATCAAAAATTAAGTGATGCCATGTTCATCTTCAATCTGATCAAGAGACCTAAAATTGAGGGTTAAATATGTTAGTCATTGAGGATCACATCAGGCAATCTCACGTGCAGAGCAATGACACTTGACACCCTCATCAAATAATATTTGCTACTGACACAGGACGGAAACCCATGATAAGCCTAGATATCGTTCTAGCTGGACAAGTTTATAATCCTTGAATCCATATGAAGAAAGAAAATATTCTCTGTAAAATTTCAATCATCAAAAATCCTCTCAGAAGCATGGAATAAAGAACGGTACATAGATTCTGCTATAACGGCTACTTTCAGCATATGATTACATCTATGAACTAAAATGGCCTAAATTTACACTTCAAATCATGGTAATGCATCAATTCAAAATTACATAATAATAATATAATAGAGGATTTCACAAGGGAACACCTAATCTATACCATACCAAACAGTTGCTCAAAACTTGATAGAATAAGAATTTTGAAAAACCAAATTTTAGACTTACTCTTTGTGATGAAGTGAAAAGAAATAAGAATTAAGGATCAATTAGCATATTGGTCGGAGCCCATTAAATTGAGATTTTTCAAATCTTTTTGCCTCCATAGAGTAGAATCAGAAAAAAAATAATAAAAATCAAAATAGGGTAGGAAATTTTGAAAATAACACATACCATCATGTGCCTTGTCAGCAGTATCTAAAACCTGCCCAGTTTCAGCACATAACCATTGCAATAATGGCCCATGAGTAGCTGCCAGTATCTTTCCGTCAGGCGAAATACTGAGACGATCATAGTGCAAAGTAGTACCATTCGAATCATGCAATGGAATAGGAAACACCTTCAAAGTTTTTGGGTCCTCATCAAGATGATATCGAACTACAAATAAAAACCAATAAAGTCAACACAAGGTATCGCTATTAAAAGAAGCCTTGTATAAGCAACACAAGGTCTTGCTATTAAATCTTCATGGCATGGAATGTACAAAAACGTATCAGCAGGTTGTGTTTGTTGCAACAAAAAGATATTTAATATCCTCATCGAACCATAGTTCGACAATTTTATAAGTTCAAGTTTTTAACCATATTTTCCAACTCACTTTCTTCAATATCTTTCAATATGATTGCTTGAATCCACAAAACAGAATATTGAATCATAAAATAAATCAAATTACTTTTGGACATTAGCACTAACAGACTTAGAGCATTCACAACAGTTTCCTTATTTTTATCCTTACTCTGCTGTGTTATTGGGTCATTATGTAAAATAGGGATTCAATTTTTTCACTATGTACCCAACAGGTTCTTTATATTGATTCCTTAAATAATGAAATTTAAAATTTAAAAGTTAAAATTTAAAAGTTTCAAACGTCAAAACATTAAATTAATAATAATTTTATAATTTATAATTAAAAGAGAGTATTTATCAATTATATTTCACTGTAAAATAATTTTTATTTTATTTTAAATTTTAAGTAACTTATGGAGTGAGTATTGAATGGATTATAGTTGCAAATGTACATAAGATCAATATTAAAATTTAAAAAAGTTAATTTGTGATATTTTAAATTTAATATGATTCATTTAAATTTTAAAATTAATAAATTTTATAATTAATTGTACTTTATAATATTTATAATTATATTGACATAGATTAAATAAATTTATATCAATTTTAAATTTGAATACGTTTAAAATTATTTTTTTAACAAATTCAATATTAAGTTTATAATTTGAAAATGTAGTAAAAAATGTCAAGATATGTATGATTGATGAGTTGTCCACTTAAATGAAGGTATGAAATGTCATTTTGTATATATAGAGAACAATCTTTTGATTCCCTCACACTGTGGAGTAAAATCCTGTATAGGAATTAAAATAGAGAGTCAAATAAGGATAAGGAAATTGTTGGATAATGATTTGTTGATGTATTCTTCAAAATTAGAGATAAAGAGTTGATTAGGGAAAGTGTTATTAATGCTCTTAGAACTTGGAATTAAGATGCAAGAAAATTTATGGAATTGGAAGCAAGTTCACTTAGTTAGAGGGATACCATTGATATTCCATATCCTCATTGAGCCATCCTTCGATGATGTTATGATTTGTTCCGAATCATGAGTGAAGCACAACCAAGTCACCGCACTCTAGAGATCCCCCCGTATGGAAAGTAAAGGACAAGGCAGAAAAGGTAGAGCATGAGTACCAATGCATGGTGTTAAGATCATAAAGTTACTATAAGTCAAAATAACAAGAACTTAATTTTAACCAACAGAAAAATATTGATTGGAATAGTAAGAGGAAATTTCACTTGGAGCATAAATTCTTAGTTGTAGCCAAATAAGTTTATGGATAGACCATATAAAGCATGCAACTTTTGGAGACGACTTTGCAACATATGCTGCTACCAAATATCAGGTACATATCCAATACATTCCTCCTAGCCCCTCATTTAATGGGACTAAATTGCCAAAGGACCTTTTATGCTCTATCATTGCAGCACTTATATTCCACTGCTATTATTTGGGCCGGTGGAACTTTGTTTATAGTTTCAATTTTCTCATACTGGTCACTAGACTCAACACTGAAGCAATTAAGTCCTTAGATAAAAGCATGGGCAAGAAACATGCTGCACAAGGATATCTATGTATAACAAATATGGAGACTTGGTTTGCCACCTTATAATTTGTGGTCATGTCACATTCTTTCAATACAGATTCATAGTTGTTTCGATATTAACAGTTTGTGTGTTTGTGAATGTGTTTGTGTATGAGAGAGAAAGAGAAGGGAAGAGAAGGGAAGCTTCATAAAGAAATGAATGTGCCAATAATAAGATTTTACAACATAAATAACCTTGTGCCCTTTGAGCTGCATAACTCTTGAGACCTCCTTAACCGAACCATCCTTTGAGTACACAATCTCCCAAACCTGTAAAGCAAACACAATGAAAGTTCATAGCTTGAGTATCTTGAATGACGACATGTGAACGGGTACAAAATCAATAAATATGTCGCCATGAAAAATAATTAGAGTACAATTCAACAAAGACATGACACTTTAATATATGTTTCCTCTACATCTATCTATCTATCTATATAATATATTAAAAAAAGTTTCTTATGCTAACTGAATGAAAATTTGTAGCTTATGAGGCATGATCCTAATAAGCACCCAAGCTACATAGACAAATACAGTGCAAAGCATATTCATACAAGTAATAGTGATGGTATATAATAGCTACAAATCTCTATTGGGATGTGAGTCAACTTTGCTACTGGATACCATGCTTGTATGATGGTCTGACACATTAACTCGTGAAAAGGATAAATAAAATCACCTTCACATCAGCAGTAAAAGCTGCAGCAGCAATAAAACGACCATTTGGAGATACAGTTGCCATGGTGTTTTTGAGCTGATTAGTATCAACATTCCCCAATACCTTTCCAGTTTGTCCATGCCAAAGTATGATATCGGTTCCTAAAAAAAATTCAAAGTTCTAAAAACTCCTGATTCTGATAAGTAAAAAATAAAGGAACTTGACCAGCAGTGTACTAATAGTAAAACATCATAAAGTATATTATCCAGCACTATCCATTCATATTGAATAAAGAAAACATTTTTGTTGACAGAGGCACAACCTCTCTCAGGTTTCCAAATTCCATTAACTTTTTAATCAGCCAATCAACAAATATTGCATCAATAAGTTCACATAAGTTAATAATTATTAATATAGAATAATAGAACCATAACTACCTTCGGAACATGATGCAATGATTGTACTCCCATCTGCGCTGCCATAGGTTGCTGTAGTGCTTGCTAAGGTGATGATAGCTCTTTTATCATGGACTTTCTGATGTTTCCATTTAATTTCGGGTAAAGGAAGCTTTGGCTGCTGCTTAGTTTCACCAGATGATTTGGGCTTCTCTTCTCCATACATGTATAAAGATGAACCAATAAGAGTGTCGCAAGCCACAACAATAGAAGATGCATCATCACCAAACGCAATGGCTGTTGGATGACATCCAGCAGGCAAGTTGATTCTAAGAAATCTGCATAACAACTAAGGATCACACTACAGAAGAAAGCATGTACATTGTACATTGTGCATCATTAACATAAAGGTTGTAAATCATAAGGTGTCAAAGGAACTTGAGATTCATACTTAAAGCTTTTACTTGAAGCATCATCCAACTTAAACACCCTGACCAATCCATCACCACAAGCTGGACCAGGAAGAAGAAAAGAAAGAGTAAGTATAAAAAGCATAGCTCTTAAACTTAATTTGTGAAAAATGTAAGACAGAAAAAAGATATTAACCAGCAAGTGTAATGAATAAAGAATATCTTGAAATAAATATTTTCAGTTAATAAAATCACACTTTTGTGTCCATCCGTTAAACTCTCACAAAGCAAAATAATTGATGGCTTACGGGCATTGGCCAATATAGAAGGTTACCAGTTACCACATAGATCCATGCTCTCTACATGACAAAACTAATGCTGAAGCATCTATCACTTATAGAATCAAATAGGTGGTAAATTGTCATGATATATAGAAGCTAATTTAAGAAGTCAATCGTTTTCTGCCTGCACAAGAACTGTTACGCAGATCAAATCATATTTAATGAAAATAAATTACAATGAAACATTCCAAAAAAAAGAAGAAGAAGAAGAAGAAGAAGAAGAAGAAGAAGAAGTACAATACAAAAGAAAAGAAAAGTTTTGGGAATTGCCTCGACCTCAAGTTGTGTCCAAGCTGGGACCTTGCTAGCTGAGTTCTAGGCTTAATAATTGCCAGGTTTTATGTAACTTCAGTTTATGGTTTCTAGTTTGCTGATGGTTCAGTTAAATTTAGATTTGCTGGAAATAACCTATTTTGGTATTTATAGAATTTGCTGGACATGTATTGTAGTAGAGATCCATAAGTCCTATTTGTCTTCTAAAGGTTTCCTGGTAAAAGTCTAGTTACAAAACGAGTCCTGGTGGAATTTACAGAACTTGAAACCTATATAGACTATAGAGCCATGTAAGGATTTTA
This sequence comes from Panax quinquefolius, assembly GCA_020205615.1. Taxonomy (NCBI): domain Eukaryota; kingdom Viridiplantae; phylum Streptophyta; class Magnoliopsida; order Apiales; family Araliaceae; genus Panax; species Panax quinquefolius. The sequence goes on from CM035158.1 coordinate 7,090,226, forward strand.
ATTAAAAAGGATGGCAGTAATAAGTTTTTTCAGTAATCATTTTTTTTGGAAAACGTGTGATGCAATCTCAAACACAGATAGTTTCGGCTCACAAAATGGGAACGCCGAACGCCGAACACTATGCAATGAAGAATGTGGTGCGGGTATCTTTCTTAGAATATAATAACTTTCATTATATATTTTTATATAAGTTCTAGCCAAAACCTTATTAGCTGTTTATAGATGTAGGCATGGTTTTATTTTATGATGTAAATCACAATAAATGAAATATCCTAATTATTAGAAACCTTATGTTCAAACTTGAAAGGCATAGTGGCATCCTATATTAAGATACACTATTTAATATGAACTATTGAAAGTTCAATTTTTCAATAAGGATACAAAACTTTTATGTTTTAATGACTCACTACATTGCCCAAAACTTCTTATAAAATTCAATGTAAATTACATATGCTTGTCCAAGCAAAGAGCCAAAGGGCACAAACTAAAATTGACTTTTCATAAAGAACACATTCGCAGAAGCCAAACATGCATCAGATGTGACTAAAAAGTATTAGCTTGCAAGAACATTAATGTTGTGTATATACAACTATTTTACTCAGCAATAGAAGCTCAAAAGATAACAAAAAAGTCTTAGTTACCAGTTGCCAAACTACGTCCATCTGACGAGAAACTTAGGCCAGTAACAGAATCGCCATGACCTTTCAAAGTATTCAAGTCCAAAGGGTGATGCCGCTTGTTTAAGTCCTACATTGAAAATCATAAGCTATTAGACAGGCATGGAAGGAGGGGAGGCGGTGTGGGATCATCATCTACCACATTGTTTCAGGTCACACGTTTCAGTTAAGACAATCAGCATGGCATCAGAGAGAGATACAATGCGTCCCTGGTGTCTGTATTGTACTCGTGCACTCAACAATTAAAGAAAAAAGATATATACAGATAGAAAATAGTAAATTTCAGGGTCAATAACAAATTAAAGAAAGAAAAATTGTAGCTTTAGTATGCATAACAGAGTTTGCATTCAAGTAAAGCAATCAAGAGAGAAACAGATTCAGAATAACTTGTTCCAAGAAAATTTGTCAATAAACAATCAAAACATATAGAATATATAGAGAGCTACCAAAATATACAAAGCATACTATTTCAATCAACCATTTCTAAAGAAGATAAACACAACATTTTCATACGACGAGACACAAATAGAAATAGAATCACACTATTTGATAGATCACGATTATTCAATCCAAACATTTTACATATACAACAACAACAATCTAAATCCATTATACTTATCATGTATTTCCAAATTAAAACCCTAAACATTGAAGTGAAATTGAATGAGGCTTCGAATGAGATTTCTTGGAGTTGAGCTGCTGAGGTTTTGACGAAGGCTTTTGTTTCGCGTTTATTATCTCTTTCTTGGCGATGGATTCGACTTCTGCTTTTCTCTTGCTGGAGTAGTTTCCAAAGAATATCAAAGCGATCAGAGTTCCAATAATGACAGATAGAATTACAATCGGAATTGCAGCCTCCATTGAAGTATGAACTTTTCGAACCAGAGGGTTTGGAAAATTATGACTGAGAGCTGATAATGATGATGATATAATCAGAACAGAAATCAGTATGTATTTATACATCCAAATTCCAATACTAGGGGCGAGGTTCCACTGGAATACCAAAGACTGACACCCCATAGTAATAACTTTAGAAATTGATTTTTGTTATAAACTTTTTGTTTCATTTTTATTTTCTCCTATTTACTAAATATTTTTATTAAAAAAAAATTACTTTTTAATAAAATAAATAAATAAATAAAAATACTCTAACAACTTCAAATTTTTATATTAATATTTTAAGATTAGTTATTAAGTTTAACGAACTGAATATGGCAACGGTTCGAACCGTCACGACGTCTGTTCTATGTTAACAAATATCAAAAAGATATACGTTTATATATTAGACTCTTCCTATAAAGTAAAAAAAATATCAAAGAAATCTCTAGATTAATTTCACTTTTGCATATATTTGAGCAACTAATATATTTAAGAATCTTATTTATCTAACAATAATTTATTCTTAGGCTCAAAGGGAACTACCACTCCAAAGCACCAAAAGCTAATAACCAAATGAACAGAAAAAGGTTCATTCAAAAATCATGTGTTAAGAAGCATCATTTGTGGAAGATTTTTGGTCAAAAAACCAAATTGGCCATCTCTTACAACATGGTTAAATCAAATATATTGGCTCATATAATATCATACTTATACAAAAAGAGCTAACAACAGCTCTCTGAACAAGTGAACATAATACACTGATTTACTTTCTCTGTTGTGTCCTAATGCTTCCTCATTTAATTGCAAACAAAAAAAAAAAATTCCACCACATTTTGGAGTGGAAAATGTACAAGTCCAGGCTGTGTAGAAAAATCGCGTTGATCACAGGATCAATCGCAACTTATGACTAAATCCCATTCAGCTACATTGCGGCCAAGACAAAATTTCTGCAGAATCATATGAAAAATCTTCTGGTTATTAGCTTCTGCAACAAATAAATTTTTTCCATGCTCTATCTTTCAGGAATGAGAGAGTACTAGACATCTCCATGGATTCTACTTTTAGACACTTCCTTTGAAATTGCTGCAGACAGATGATCATAACATGTAAACAGCGAATCTCTCTTATAGAATAACTAAAGGAGAAGAACAATTGGTACAGAATTACAAGGCCAACCTGATAGTGTTGAGGAAAATTATATTTTACAAATCACCAAGTTGCACCATATTCTATATTACTATGCCATCAACTGATAGTTCTTTTCCTGAAAGATTCTTCAGTTTCTGCAGCATGGCAAAAAATATAACCACCGTTATCCATTATTTCATTTCATTTTGCAAAAACAAAAACTGAGAGGGTACAATGAGATTGGGTTTACCCAACGGTACTTCTAAACAGCCTGAAACTAAGTGTTAAACTAACTATATTTGTGTAGGCCTCACAATAGAGAGGTGGTTACTTATTTAGTTAATATTCTGAAGCAATAAATGACTAGCACATGGTTTGTTATGTTGGAAAATATACAATTCAAAGCCAGATATTAGCTTGAAACATCAGAGTTTGGCCGAGTTTTGTTGATAAAGTTCTGTAAGAACATCCTGCCATTACGGTGGGAAAAAAAGATTTGGTAAAAATGAGGGTTGCACCTTAGACATACACATGACGTGATATATTTGGATAATTGGCTTAAAATGAAAAACCTGATCTCCACCTTGTAATAAAGAAAATCCATTTCTTTGACAATTTCCAAATCCGTTTCAATCAAAAATGTAAATATCAGTGTCCATCAACAGTGATCTTTAGGATGGAACCTTGTTGAAGAGGTCCATCTGGAAACATACTTTGCACAAAAAATTCAAATTACGAAAATATTTCACAATGAGAATTATATGCACCAACTTCTACAAGATGAAAAAACTATAAAAGAAAAAGGAGAAGCATAAGAAGAAGAAAAGAATTGGCAAACTACTACCGCAAGGTATTGTGGTGGATCATCAAGACTGGTTGAACCAAGGACAACTTCCCTCCTTAATTTTGTAGTAAGCTTGTGACAAACCCGTAGCTGAGAACAACAAAAGAAACAATAGACCAAGGGCCAAGTACAACTTACTGCAAAACATGTAATGGAATATAAAAATCTTGAAAATTTTACCTCTGATCTAGTCGCCCCACCAATAATGAACACAAATATACGTTGCCCCATCTTCTTCAAATCATTTGATTCATTTTTCAGAACGGAATCACTGGAAAGGCAGTAGGACAGAACAATCAGCAACTCTATAATTGATCATTATACAAGTTTCATCTTATCAAGAAAATTAAAACGAATCAATGGGTCATCAATTGATGGTACATAAAGCATCTATAGCCTCTGCATGCAACTAATGCGCAGGGAAAAATATTCCTTCAGTCTGAAAAGTAAATTCGAGGCTACCTTGAATATCCGTCATCAGAGCCACGGGGCTTTGCCCATGTTGCAGTCCGTCTTGACCTCATTGAATGGGGACCAGATTGATTTACTCTCACTGATGCACTCTGCACTCCCCCAGTGTCCTTGTGGGCAACTGGATGAGGTTCATTCATGCATTGGTACTCAGTCTTTTGTAAATCGCCTTTGCTAAGTTGTTCAAGCAACTCCTGAAAGAAACATAAGGTACTATTCCCATTAATTAAATACCAGTCCTCTTCATAGACTAAGCTCTCCAAATTAGTAAATTACAAAACTTTGATTTTAACATCTATAGCAGTGGACGAGTAAACCATGTGCAATTTTGTCAAAACTAAAGAAATAAAATTTTCAGCATAAAATAACCAATTGGTTGCTGGTGATAGAACCGGTTCAAGCACAATACAATAGTATATGAACATTACTACAGTTTCATCAATTCTGTGATGAAATTTATATATATAAATGGAATTTCAATCGTAACTTATCTGCAGCATTGATGACTGATATAATATTCCTACATAGAGTTAAACGGTTGGAGCTAGACAGCATCTTCATTCAATAAAATATAACAGTATACACAGTTTTTCATTCCAAAAGCAACAAGCTATGGAGCAGTGTAACATAAAAGTCGTACGAGCTGAGACTATTTTACATGTTCCTACAAACACAGAAGACTCATGAAGAATCAACCTTTTTACTTAATGCAGCAAATGTAAATATGGTTGTAAAAATCTATAATTTACCTCTAACATCGGATAAAACCGAAAGAGCTGCCATGTTTCTTCCTCTCCCGTTCGATCTTTTCTGGCTGCATGCTTCCTCTAATAACCAAACAAGAAATTTATTAACTGTCAAACCTTGTTTCACAAACTAGGTAGGCAGATATGTCTACTAACTTCAATAATCATACACATGTTACATGTTTACCTTATGGGAATCAAACTTAAGTGAGAAACCCCCATGGGATGTTTTTTTATTATCTGATCCTTTGAGCAATCTCATATTTGTCACTGCCTTTGCTTCCTCATTTGATAATTTTGCCAACTATAAAAAAAGGTAAAAATGTAGCGTAACAACTTCCTTGAGAAATTTTTCTCCAGATGCAAGGTCAACCTATGATCATATATGCATCTAAATTTCAGCAATGAGGTTCAAAAATATTACAAGGATTTTAAAGGCCATGAGCCTAAACCACATGCGATTATAGTACTAGCACCTTGGAAAAGTCTAGATGCTGATAATAAATCAGTCTCTTGAAAAGATTAACACCACAGGTAATTAACTTAAATAAGGCACAAAGATGTAATACACCTATTCAAAGACTAATAAATATAGCCATATATCTACTACATATCAATACATATAATGTATAAAGACACGTACTTTCTTTTAGATAAAAGAAGTTTTATTAGATAGAAGGAAAAGTACAGAAATTGAGGAGAAGGAATCCCCCAATGAAATTAAAGAAGAAGAAGAAGAAGAAGAAGAAGGAAAAACTAATGAAGGATCCCAATTTGAGAACTGTTACGTTCAGGAAAGTTTGTCAAAAGCCGCTCATCACAATAGTATATAGGGCTTTTGCTGAGAAAATATTATAGAACATAACGTACTCTAAAACTGAAAGTGAAGTAGATATGTTAACTGAAAACTTATGATGCACGCATCATCAAACTTCGTTAAAGGGTTCGAGGTGTGTAAGAAAGGGTGACTCCATGTATCTCTTTCTCTTTACTATTTTTGTGGATGTTCTTAGCAGGATGTTATTGTGTAGTGAACAGCTTAGGTTGGTGGCTAGATATGATGTGGCCCATATTGGTAGGCAGGAGACCTTGCCTTGCCACGTGGTTGGTGTTATGTGCTTAGTTGAAACATGAACTTGTCAAACTCAAAAGTGGTAGAAGAGAAAAGTTATAACTTATGTATTTGTAATAGGTCATTAGATATTGGGTTTGCCTTGGATAGTCTTTCCTTCAAAGAAAGTGCAGATTTATAAGGAAAACCCTAGCCAAAGAGCCATCAAAGAGACAAAGATGAAACTCATGTATTATAAGAATCAAAATATATATTGTCTTTGATTCAAGGGCCTCCAATCCCAATGACATCTAAGAAAATAAATGTATGAAGGCCAAATTGAAGAATGTAAAACAAGATGTTCAATCATAAATTATTTGTTCATGAATACATATGGCCATACAATGACATAATACAAATCACACAATCAATGAGAAGAATGAGAGCAAGACACCATTTTTGGTTTGACTTGATAATCAAGTTGTTTTATTCCAATAAAAAGAATATATGAGAAAGCAGTATGTGATATCCAGTTACTACCTGCATAAGCTTTGATGCTTTGTCACCCTCAACCTTCTCTGGATACACAGATGCATAAATCAACATCAAACGAACCTTAGATTCAGTAGTTGCGTTCTGAAAGAGAAAGAATTAGTAAGGGACAAAATGTCCAGCAAATAAACATAGTATCACGAGCTTTTGTTACAGACCAAATAATTAGACCATCACCTGATTCATCCTAAAAAAGTTGATGACTTCCTTTGTTCCTGCATCACCAAAGACAAGATCCTGCTCAAGTTGACCTAGTTCTCGTAGCCCCATATCTCTAATAACTTTGTTAACTCTCCCAGCAATCTGATTGAAACATGCAAATAAAGAATCAGTATCTTTATACTCCTATACATGATCTTGATCCTGATGATTTTGACATGTGCAAGCATTTAATTGAGATAATATAATGGTATCAGAAATAATCTTGTGATTACATATTATTTTTTATAGGTTATTTTGGCCCCAAGTATGGGGAATGAAACTAGCGACCTTGAGGATATTCCTCAAGGCCTCTACCATTTTTCACGCCACTTTGTGTTGTATCACGATCATGTATATTTAAAGTTCTTGCTATTAATTTCTTAGTTGCAGAGTAAAAATTCAACTTCCTTCAAATCCCAAGTTGTAAAGTGATTTCATTTTGTAAATAAAGAGGAGAAAAATTAAGGCATTTGAAACTGTAAAAGAGAGGAACCAACCTCTACATGGAGAGACAATTTTTCCATTTGTTCATTAAATTGCGGCAAAGCTTGAACCATTTTCTGCAAGTCTCGTGTAGATAATTCACTACCATCTCTACAGAAAGTCAAATTTAAATTGAGAAATGTGAAAAAGAAAATACTCGAATGAAACAAATTTCCTTTAAATTTAAACACAAATAGAAAATCAGTTCAATTTCATCCCATTTGACAAAGCGGTGCGTTGAACTAAAAGCAAATCTAAATTAAATTCATAAACATTTTAGTGTTTGGTGACCTCCAAAAGTGCTTTTAGTGAGTAGAGATTTTGGACTACAAACACTTTTAGAAAAAGCAGAAAATATGTGTTAAGTAACCAATTCATCTAAAAACTCAAGCTATTAGAAAGAGGCACCAACAATGTATGTCATATCTAATACTCCCCCTCAAATGCAACTTTATAGAGAAGGGACAAATTAAAGTGCATTTGCACGATTAAATTAATTATAAAGGTAATGTGCGATCGGGATGATTTGAACCCAAGACCTTACACACCCAGAGCTCGGATACCATGTTAGATTAATAAAATAGGCCCAAAGTCTAGTATATAAAGACATTAAACTCTCTAACTCAAAACCAATTAGCTATGAGAGATTTGGCCCAAGTCATTATATACTAGACACATTTTCTCAAGGTATTTAATTTGGGACAAGATATATACTCTAACAGTATGCAAATTTGTCCTTAAACTATTGGAAAAAGAGTAGAATTCCATGCAACACACTTTCATATTCTCTTATAATTTTTTAAAAGCAATTTTACAATTGTGTAACCAAATGCATTTTTCAATTCCTTATGATGTATTTGCACATCAAAGCACCTTGATTTGACTGACTTTTCAGGTGAAACCAGGTCTCAAACAACTAAAGGTGTTCTAGAAACATAATGTACATTATTGAGATTTTATTACGTAAGATAAGTAATGTATTGTGCTTATCTCTAACAAATTAATTTTTTTTGGAGGAATTGACAATATAGCAAGCGTATGCCTTTATGAATATAGTGTTTAATATTAACGTCAAAGTAAAGGATGTTATCAATGTCCCATGATGTTCAATGCTGGAATCTTAAGGAGACAATTTTGTCCAATGCCGTTGGGAAACTTTTTTATATAAAAGAAGATTTTATTGTAGGGAATAGAAGATACATGGATTAATAGGGAAGAGAAGGTACATGGTAGGAGGAGTCTTTCCTACGTAGCACAAATAGAAAACAAAAACAGCACATAACAGCTGCCATTTTTCAATCTACACAAATCCAATAAGGTTATTCCCCGAAAATTCCCATGGCTGATGCCCAACTAAGCAAGGAAGAAAAATTATATCCCTCAATAAATGCAATGGCACCCTCTTGACTCTAGATGACACACATATGCCTTGTTCTTTGAGGTTGATTGTTTAAATTTTTTTGGAACGAGTTTAATCAAGATGGAGAGTTGGAGGCTTTTATTTAGTAAAAGGTTACATTAATGACGTGCCATTAGTGGACCCCATACTAAAATCTCGTTCTTTGGGCCCTCTCAGAGTGCAGTTTTCATACTTGAGAAAAAAATGAAAGGTAAGCACCTTTCCTTTTTATCTAACACAGTTAGGGGTAATAGTGGAGATTATTATAATCTACAAACAGCGATATTCCAAAAGACAATGTTATCAGTTAAAACTTAGATCAATCCAATAGAAAATTTTGCAACAGTTTTCAAAGCATATCATAGCAAGAAGATCAATATTGATTAGGGGGAGAAGGAGAAAAGAGATCAAATTGGTGCTACATCACTACAACTGACCTTTGTTGAAGTTGTGCAGCTTTGTTCTTTGATTTAAAGTGTGTCATCTTATCATGCAACCGTTCACTAGCCTGATATACCAGTTAGTGGGAAAGAGCATTCACACTAATCACAAATAGAAGTGACCAAAATATACATGCGTGAGACATACATCTGCTATATGGGCATGGCGAAGCTCGAGCCAGACAGGATCATGGTCTTCCAAAAGGACCTCCTTTTTTTCAGGCTCACCGCCAGTTTTGCTGGGAACCTACACAAAAGGCTTAAACTTTTACCAGAAATTCCTAAAACTATTTTGTAACAAACAGCAGGAGACATAAAAGCAAAAAATCTGTACCTCATAAACATATTTATTCCCGTCCATATCCAGTAGATCATGACACATGGCATCATAAGTCCATTCATGAATTACAGGAGCAATCTAAAAAATAATGTCATATTTAACAAAATCAAATTTAAGAATCATATAGAAAGTAAGTCGAATAGAAAAACTGGATTTACCTGATCAATGGATCTGTCAAGAATGAGGAATTCACATGTTTCAGTCTGAGGAAAGTTAGGAATAGTAGTTTTATATGTTGAAATAGTGTTCCAAACAGCAGCAGCAAGCTTCGTAGGAACCAATTCGCGGAATGTCGTTTCTGCAGTATCAAGCTCCTTGGGAGCACGATACCGCACAACAGGGAATTCCTGCAGTGAAGAAAACATGTTCAGACTTTCAACAGATTTACCTATTCATCTTTCCTCAACTCAACAAAGAATAGTTCCTCCAAAGTAGTAACATGTTGAATGAGATTATATTCACAAACTAAGATATTCTGTATTTTATCTTTATAATGGTACAACCAGGATAATACTTCGCTAGAAGGAAAACTTTCAAAGGTGAGTGGTATTCATCACTTGGGAGTTGGGATTAATGTCGTATAAATGGGTCATCATGACCTTTTGATGTTAGCAATAGAAGATAGGGCGCATCCCAGAGACAATAGAACAAACTCTACGTATACAACAGGCTAGACTAAAATATTAAAATAACTACCTATCTTACAATTTTGAAAATTGAATGGGAAAAAATATGATAAAAAGCATATATGAAAAATAACAAACCTCAAAAAAATATAAACCACAGCTCAACATAAAAAATTGTATCCATACCTTCAGTGAAGCAAAAACAGTAGCAATTCGAGTAGCCATTGTGTTCAGGCAAACATCAGCTTTATGAGAATTCTCACCATCTTCGCCAAAGAGGTCTTCTAAAGCACTTTCATTGTCTGTGATAAATCCCTAAACAAAATACCCGGAGGACAAAACTTCACATTATGCATGTTTGTAAGTGATACCAGTAGGATATCAACTGCGGCCACATTATCTCAAAGTATTCCCTTTGTCCCAAATTTTATCATGGTCAACATGGCACAGAGTTTAAGACGGATCAACCATAGGTCCCACATGCTTTTATTTTTACTTCTTTATATGGACAACAGTCTACATCTTAAAGATTCGATGGTTGTGTGAAAGTGGTAGATTTTATATGTCATTATATTCTTTTTAAGACTACTTGGAGATTAAAATTTCAGCAGATTATATATTTTAGAAACTGATATTCAGATTTCATGACACTACACTCGGGATATATCTTTGTTAATAAAAACTATTTACATGAACAGAGGAGCGTTTCCCACTGTAAAGGTAAAATTCAGTGCCAAAACTCAAATATTTCATTTTAAAACATGTCTACATCAATTAGAATGATCATTTTAAAATGCCCTATCCTATATCATGTCATATAATATTCATCGTTCGATTCCAAAAGAGCCATTTCCGAAGGTAGCCCAGTCTTGTGTCTTTAACAGTTGTTGGCTACTTCTGATTATTTTTAGTGAAATGGCATTAATAGAATCTAAAGTGTGGATTTTAAAAAATCAAATTGAAAGCTATGAATCACATCATTATGTCCCGTTGGACAAACTGGATGAAAATAAGCAGCAATGACGGCAACTTTGAAGTTCTTTAAGCATCTCAAGAGAATCTTAAATTTGTAATCTTAAGATTGGTGAAAGAAGGGGAAAAAATAATGTCACTCTGAAACTTCAAATCGAAAGACAATTTCTTTTCACATCAAAGGAGTGTGAAAGCTTAACTTTTGAGGAGATTTTAGGGAAGATTGAAATTCTAGTAAGGCATGAATTACTTCAGAGTGCTTTAGAATGTTTTCATTTTTACTATCAGGCATTATATCATTTTCTAGAAGATTAACTATGTCTATATTCATTATATTTCTCTAATTGTACGTAAATTTTAAAGAATGAACAAAAGCAAATAGTAGTGGATTTTGTTTTCACCTAGAAACTTGTGTTCTTTGTCATTAATTCACCTTGCAATCGATTATTTGTCATGTATTTGTTGACATCCTTATTTAGAGGTGTGAACTGATTCTACATCTTCTAGTTGCAGATTATATTTCAATCAAAACTGTTGGTCGATAAGATATAATCAGTCCAAAGTAGTCAACGGCCCTCAAATCTGTTGCACTGCTTACAATCGGGGAAGGATAGATTCCGAACCGTCTGGAAAGAATCACTAACAGGCTGTTCGTGAATTTTATATAAGGGGCAGGGAAGTTAAGGGAAAGTTGGAGCCTTTCTTCCAAAAAGTTAAAAGGAATGTTCCAACTTTCCTTCTCTTCTCAAAATAAAACTCACAAACAGAGGGTAAGTTACATAATTTTTTTATTATTAGAAGAGATATAACTTTTAGTAATTCTGGTATCTTTGATCCTACTGCTATGGCACCAAACACAGGGGACAAGTAAACCATCAGAGCTTCAGTTCACAAACATTATATGATTATAACCTGGTTCCATTTAAGGCAAACTGGTGGTAGATTGGCAGTTAGATTCTCAAAACATTTTTTTTAATATTCTCTGAATAGTGCACCCCAATTTCAAGTTCTTCTCCTAGATAAGAGATCACTTAGTCAACCAACAACAACAATATCCTAAGCTTAAACAATAAAAAATTCATTGAAAATATGAGATATTTGCCTTAATGAACTGTTAATCTATTTCATGTCCTACTAGGTCAATAATATTTTACTAACTATTATGGCTCAGATTTAACCTGACAAAATGGTAAAATCAGGGAGCTCAACAAAAAACCAATCAGAGGAGAGAGAGAGAGAGAGAGAGAGAGAGAGAGAATAAACATATCAAATTAACATCTACCTGACTGTCTATGGAAAAGTACTCCAAATTCATCTGCATTTAACAAGTTACAAGAAGAAAACAAAATTAGAACGCCATTTACGTAAAACTCAAAAGATAGGAATTACCAAATAATAGTTTTAGATATGATAATCCTAACCTCTCTCAAGGCACCAATGCGTGGCAAAACACTCGTATCATTCTTTATGCGGGTAATCAATTCCTTTGGGATTGGCGAACTAAAATATACAAATGCTCTGCAACAAAAGAAAATAACCAAAGCAACAGATTCACTCTAACAAGAAATATGAGGAAACAAAACAATAATATTATATTCGAGGAAACTAGAATGTTTCACATACTTCCTGTATAAAGGCTCTCTTCCTGACATGTCTGACAAAAACATTACCACACTGCATAGTTATTAGAAAATATAACATCAGTTCCAATATCCTTTTGACAGGCGAAGGATAAAGAAACAAGAAAACTGAAAACTGTTACAATCTTCAGACATCAAAGGAATCACAAGAAAAGTCTAATCCTAAATAAGTTGATATCACATGTGTGGAAAGCTTAAAATGTAATGACTTGGACCCGTCACAAGCTCGGATTAAGTCTAAGTATGCTCCCAAGAGCATCAACTTGAGTCATCTTGGATAAAGTCAGGCCAATCCGAAAGGTCATGACTTGTTTGAACCTTGGTAGCAGTGTTGAGACCTTATAAAAATTTCAGTTCTACCCACATGCTCTGATATGGGATGAGGTATTAAACTCTCCGCACTTAAATCCTTGACATCCTTGTCAAGGCCAATTTAAATCATAGTCCACAGTCAAATAAACGCAATCCCCAGGGAATTTGTGGGCTCCAGACCCACCGCGCCACAAGGGGACCACTTGATACCATTTCAATGACCTAGACACCACAATACCGAATCAAGGCTCAATCCTTTAGTTTTTATCCTGGTCTCAAGATTATCAACTTGAGTCATTTTGGCCCACTACAGGAAGACCCAAAAGTCACGACTTGTTGGTACAGGGTTGAGGCCTCGTAAATAGTTCAATTCTACCCACATGTTCAGATGTGGGTAGGTGGATATATACAGAAACACTCTCTTTACATAGGTTGGAAATTATCCTTCATCTTAGTTAGTCATATTAGAGGTGCTGAGAATGAATTCCTAATTCCTAGTCCAACAAAAATTGGCACATGTATCCCAGTAGTCTGCTTAATAGAAAAATAGTGGAAGGTAAGATGTAGGGAATTGATCTACAAATGGAAATTTAAGGAAAAGGACCAAAGGTGTCATATGCAAGACTGGGTTGATTCAAATTTCAAATAACCACGGATAACAAGAACACTCTTAAAGAATACACCACTGGTGTGATGAAACTTAAATGTGCCACCCCATACCATAATAGTTCCCAAGCAGCATTAATATACTAGAGGTCCAGTTACTGAGATGCATATCAAGAAGCAGTAATGCATATCCACATTTCAACTCAACTTGATACATCCTTATCTATAATATCTGAATAAATTTATTGCCTTCTCCTTTTATCTTTTTGTCGTATTCTTATTTTTTTTTCCCTGTACACTCTTCAGGTTCTCCCAATCACTTATTGCAAGGTTAGTCAAATCTGAATATTTATTCCAAGGTAACAAAATGTCCAGTTAACGAGATCAGAACTAAACAATTAAGAGAGGAGAAATCGTAAAATATGTTCAACAAATGTAAAAGCAAGCATCACAAATTGCATTTTTTGTACTTTCCGTCTGAGAACAACTAACGAGAGAGAATTGGGAACAAAGTGAATTAGTCAGAAGGCAATTTATACTTCTCTTTTGAAGGTTGGATGAAATATATCGCATCCATAGAGGGCAAAGGTTGCCTTCTCCTAAAAAGGTCTTCAACCACTGCATGAAGAAGAGAAATTAGCAAGTTATTATTATCAAAGACACATTCAGAGACTAACTAGCAAAAGTTTCATATCAGTAGCTTGACTGGCTATCAAACAAAGAAGTATAAGGCAACCTAGGAACTAAAATATGATAACAAAAGCTTAAAACTGCATCAGGACAAGTGACAAACCACCCTCAAAAACTGGAGCATCAATTGACAAAATCTGGATATTATCTTTTGCATTTAAACTAGATTTTGTGACTTTGAAAATTGGGAGACCAAAAATGCAGAAAAAGTCTTATTCTCTGATTGCAGTCGATATTGAAATATATCACAATAAGGAAAACATAACAAAACAAGTTTAAATGAAAATTCTAAAGCATATGAGAGAAACAACCAAAACAATACGAACACATATTTATATAGATATGTAAACATAAGTCCAAATAATAAGTGAAATCTGTAAATGCTTACATGAAATTCCTTCATCTGTTATATCTGCCATTTTGCAAGAGCAAGACATGACTTTCACAGTAATTCTATCCATGATTAGTACCTGCACAATGATGATCAAGAGTAAATACATGGTTGCTTGATCATTAGCTCATCATGTTTCACTTTATAGATAGTGATGTTAATGATCGATGGCACCAACCAATCAAGAAAGCCATCTGGGTGCATGTTGGAGGCTACAACAAACATGCTCAGAGAACTGAAGTTACTCTTTTGAGGGGGCAGCCTTATATTCGATTATGCAAATGCCTCCCCAACACCCCAACATCAGTTTAGCAATATACCTCCAACTGATATTTAAGCTTTTACAAACAATACCCGTTTGACTCACATTAGTTATCACACTGATATTCACCATTATGGAGTTTCAAAAGAGAACATGCATTATGTAACACATTTATCATCTGTGGAGAGTTTTTTCTTCGGGTATATTTAGGTTGGGCAAGAGTCTACAATCACCTAACCCTAAATCTAGGGAGAACTATAGATCTATTGTTGTTTTTCTTGTCTAACCTCGTTCTTGTGTGTTATGTCATGGGAAGGTATAGAGAGTTACCAAATCATTTGGACAGCACCAAGTGTTCAGAATAATGAAACTTATTCTCATAAGAAAGTATGTATGGAAACTGTCAAATAGATCTCTAAAAGTATCTGATATGATGTTTCCGAGATGAACAGATAAGACTTATATTTCAAGCTGATATGTATTCTCTTCTTTATCCAAGTAGAGTTGGACTGTGAACTGAATGAAATCTCTCGTGAAATATAGATAGCTGCAAAAGGGTGAAATCAACCTTAAAAATTTCATAATCCAGTATTGAAGTAAGCTAATCAAATAGTGAGCCTTAGGAAACACTAGAATATCCCACAACATAATAAATAAAATAGATCATTTGCCCTATTCCCAGAAAAGACTTCAAAGATCCTGGAGTATGCATTTTTTAATACGTAAATGTGAGTGCAGCAGAGTATAATCCCTGCCCTTGTGCAAGAAGTAACTTTTTTTTAAATATAAAGTAAAGAAAAATTTGCTAAAATAAGATAAGCTAAAAAAGAATTTATAGAGTAATTTAATAGCACATACCTTCCAAGATTTTGAATCCCCTGTTTTAGATGATCCTAGCATTTCATACAGCAACCCTAAATATATAAAACAAACAAGTATGAAGTGAATTATGGCTCAAGAAAGTTCCAGGATAATTGGTTCACAGTTCTAAACATTAGCAATAAGTATTGGTACCCCACCCCAAACCAATATAGAACAAAAATTAATAAATTTACTAGTATGCTATATTGCATGTCCATAGTACATACCCGTGATGTAACTAAGCTTCACCTCGCTAATGTATCTGATATACCATATTACCACTTACAGTTCTATATGCTACACTACCCGTTTTGTATTTATCGAAACATCGATCTATCCACGAATAGTACATGCGACATATACAAAAGGCTGAAAAACAAAAAATCTCCAAAGCCAGAAAGTGAACCAAAATGTATAAACAAATCTTTGTATGCCCTCGGGGCACCCAAAACAAGTATTTAACACAAATATTTTTATCTTAATATCTTAAAGATTCTCCCAGTCCAAGGCTCTAGTACTCATCATCTGACCATCTGTCATAAAAGATGTACCCTTTAGGGGGATTCAGTCATCCTTCCAAATTTAATGGAGAAATACTTTCAAACTGTGAAATTTAATTCATTTTATTCAACCCCTTTATTTCCGTTCAATTCAAAGTATCCACTTGTAGTATTTCTCCTAGGTCACTCTGCCTTGGGCCTTAGTGTCAATATAAAAACATCATCATCAACTGGCTTTCCTCATTTTAAGTTTCCCTCTACTATTTCCTGAGGATCTCTTGGTTCACATATTATTCAACTCCTTCCCCCCCACCCAAAAATGAGAGTTCACTTTTGAGAAGTCAAGCAATTCAACAAAAGTTGTAGCTTTCCAACTTATCCTCCTAGCTCAATTTACAATAATTTTTAATTAACATGCATTGATTAAATTTAGTGCATTTATAGATGTTGAGTGAAATAATGGACTCTTGTTTTGGAACATTAGAAATTCTCTCTATACACCTAAAAGATAAACAATAAGAAAATTTCATTAAATGTTCCATTCTTCTCTCCCCGGAAATGATTTATATGTCAACAAATTTATGACGAAATTGACTTGCGACCAATGTGAAAGTCTACAAGATAATTGAACAAGTTAGATTGGGGCCATTCTTAATTCTTATATATTTCATGTATTATATGCACATAGGTTGCAATTGTAATTCGGCTGATACATAATAAAACTCTATTGCAAACAATAGGAGAGCCACACCTTAAAAGCTAGCTATTAAAGTTGAAGAGCCCAAAGTTTATAAATATCCTACATCAAAGTCCCATACCATGGACCTTGCAATTAGAATCATAACATTCCACCACGCTCCGTAGTCCCGGCACCCACGTGGGTTAGCTTTGCGCTAGACGATTCTAGCACCGTACGAACACTGCAATACCGACGTCACCACCCTCGCCGCACGATTGCAACCGGGAGGTAGTGGACGACTTTGATACCAATTGTTACAAATAATAGGAGAGCCACACCTTAAAAGCTAGCTATTAAAATTAGAGAGTCCAAAATTTATAAATATCCCACATCAAAGTCCAATACCATGATGTGGGACACAAGTCCCATACCTTGCAATTAGGATCATAACAAACTCTTTCTCTACATTACTACAAATTTGATTAATTATATAACTAAATTCCTTTCACTCCAAAAATTAAAACAGCACAACAATTAGATTTTTTTAAAAATAATTACAAATTCATCAGCTCAGATCATTAATCTCTATTTCCCCAAAAATGCGTGCTATCATAAATATGAAATTGAACTCAAATATGAAGAGAGAGAGAGAAGCAAAATCAAAAGCATACTTCCACGGCTGATTTGGCGGAAGTTCTTATACTCTCCGCCACCGCTTTTAGAAGAAGATTCGGAATCGGAAAATGACATGATCGGCCGGCTTAATTTCTCACCGAGCTTCTGATCATTTACCGGTAGAGGTAGGGCTCTGAAAAATCAATTTTGGAGAGAGAGAGAGAGAGAGAGAGAGTGATCAAAGAAGGATTAGAGAACGAATGAGAGACCTTGAAGTTCGTTGTTTGTGGGGACGTTATGAGCGCGCTCTTTCTAACGAGAAAGTTTATTACTCGCAAATTTCGGTTTTTAGTGTTTTTACGGTTTTCGCCCTGCTTCCATAACACTTGGTACTTAGACCCTGTCTTCGAGGTTCTTTTGGAAAGAAGATTGGAAAATTAGTACTTAGGCCTGTTATGCAACGACTTATTTGAACTTAAAAGTTTAAATTTAAATTGATTTATAAGTTATTTTAAGTTCTGACTTATAAATAAAAGGGTTCGACTCTAATTTGATTTATAAGTCAAAAATAAAATTAAAATAAATTATTAAAGTGTTCGGCTGATAATAACTTATAAGTTGTAATAAAATATAAAAATTACTAAAAAAAAACATTAATAAAAAGATATATTGATTCAATAGCAAAATAAAATATAGACAAAAAAGACATTACATTTGGTCAAACTAACTTATTAAGAATGATTTACAAGTCATTTTTAAATAAGTACTGTTGGGTTATGATATTTCACTTATTAGGCCAACTAGGTTGGGCCTATATATTCGGGTTAGTCCAGGGCCATCATTATTGGGTCCTAAAGTTATTGGGCCTAGTCTTTCTATAATTCTTGTTAAGTCCTTATTGTATATCGGGCCCGATCAGTGGGTCGACCCATCATATATTTAAATATCTATTATTTTGACTTCTGATGATGAAAAAGAAGAAAACATTAAAGAAAGTCTGCAAATCATTAATGTGGATGGGATTATAGTCGATCGGCGGGATAAAGTAACGAGAAAAAGGGTGATAATGCATGCAATCGGTGAGAGATCATCGAGGTGGGGGCGTGTGTAAGACCCAAAATTTTTAAATAAAAGGAATTTCCTTTATTTATTATTTTGAAATAGTAAGGGTTGATTTGATTAATGTGGATAGTTATGGGTAAAATACATAAATATTTGAATAAGCAAGTGGTTATAAAATATTCATTATCGTCGGGAATATTCGTTTGGTCGTGGAATATTAAATCTTTATCGGGGAATATTAAATGCTGATGGCCTTGATCTTTTTGTGGGTCCCATAACTGGAAAAACGATTGGATGAAGAAAGCGACAAATATAAGTTGTTTATAAATAACTTGGCGTTGTTATTCACAATTATCTTGTTGGAATAATTAGGTGGTTAAAATACACTAATCTGGCGTTGTTGAGCAAGTAGACGCGGTATTGCACCAATTATTGATTCTACTACGAAAGGCACTACTTAATAATGGTTACGATAATTCGCTCAATTATTTTATTGATTTAATAATTCTTTGCGTTGATATTTTATATTCTTGTTGTTTGATAATTGTCATTACACAAAGTATTTTTCATTATCGATGCAATAATTCATATTATCCTAATAATATTATTAGATAACATTATTAGCAATGTCTGAAAGTTACATCAGGAGAGGTTTGGTCACCTAATCACTTGTGGCCAAGTAAGGAGAAATTCTTATGGAAAGTTACATACAGGAGAGGTTTGGTCACCTAATTCCACTTTCTCCCCATATATATCTCCAATGAATATGGGATATATGAATAAATGAGGAGGAAGAGTATTTTTGTTGGATTAAATGTTTAACACATGTTTTGTGTGTTGGTGGACCCATTTCTTGACCGAAAATTGATTATAGACTGTAAAATCGACCGTTTGTGGATTTTGGTCAATTTCTGTTTGGAATTTGGAAAAACTTTCTTCTGCAAAGTTGTAGAGAATTGAATTTCCTATAAAAAGTCGCGAGATTCGAATTTTCTGACAAAAGGGCTATTTATTATGAATTATTGAAGTTTCGGAGTTCCGAAATAATTAATTTTTGGGAGTTTTAATTAATTATTTTGAGAAAAACGTTTTTGGTGAGTTTGTGAACCTCATTTAACATGTGCTATGGCTGAAATCAGATTTCAAAGGTGGGCTAAGTAATTTTGTTTATAAATAATATTATTATATTCAATTTTCTGCTTTGGTGTTCTAAACATTTTCCTATAAATAGGGAGCTTAAGTTAGAATTGAAAATCACACCAAAAACTGAAGTTTTCTCTCTCTATATTATCGAGCGTATTCTTGTGAGTATACTTTGAGTGTTGATATACGGTGCAAGTTCAAGTCATAGCTTTATATCCCAGGTGTTTAACTTAAATCTTGTCTTTCGAGTAAGGGATGTTATTTTCTTCTTAAATGATATTATTTCTTCAATATCATTATCTTTGAAATATTGGTTGGAACTTTTATCAAATTTAGAACTTTTTCATGTCGGGGTTTCTTATTCACGAGTTCTTATTCACGAGTTCTTATTCACGAAGTACTATTACGTAAGCGTGAAGATGTTTTTTTGTGGAATTTCTATCTTTTGGTGTCGGAGTTACTATTCACGTATACAAGACTTATTCACGATATCTGACACTATTCACGAATACGGCCTTATTCATAGAAAAATGAAAATTTTTCTTTTAAATAAAATATCTATTACGGATACTAGCTTTGATTGTATCCATGTTTTGATCATTCATGATTTTTACACCTATGATTATTTTTGAGGTATTTTTGGACGTGGATAAAACAAAGTACGAATCCTTAATCCTTAATCCTTGTCATTTTGTTTCCTTTGGATTCGTTTCTTAAAATATATTTTCATCATCTTGATCTTAAATGATGATATTATGGAATATCTTTTTTTGTAGTGCAAAGATGAATGATTTCTTGATGAATATCTTTAGCCCGTAGTAGTGCAAAATGATGAGCAGTGTTGAGATGAACATACCGATCGATTAATATCTTTGGCCGTGAGTGCAAAAGATGAGCAGTGTTTAGATGAACATGACTAACCTGATGAATATCTTTGGCTGTCTTGCAAAGATGAATATTTGATTCCGGATATATATTGATTGATGTTACTGAGGATAAAATATCGACGATGAACTTTTAAATTCATATATAGAAGATAGTAGTTTGCATTCTCTACTTAACTCTTCTAATGAATTATTATTTCATTGCGAATATTGATTTAAAATTTGTTGTCTATTGTATTCTATTAGATTTTTCCTGTTGAAGACTAACGATAATTTGTTGTATATTATCTTAGTCATAATATTCTTCTTGGGCTAGTTGAGCTCACCCTTTTCCTTGTTGTTCCATTTTTTTCTCGGGAGGCGAGAATGTATGGCGAGTACTAGTCGGGGTATGGAATGAAGGTTCTAGAGAGAGTCGTTTAGTAGTCCTCACCATTTTGTAAAATAATATATCAATAATTATGATGGGGATTTATTTGCGTGTGGATATTATACAGATGGCAATATCTGTATTTAAACTCACAGTTTATATGTTGTAATAGTAAAGTTGTAGTTATTTCTGTACCATGTATTTGGCGACTCAGAATGGGTTGGATGGAATGGACCTATTTTGGGGGCGTCACACTGTGTCTGACGGTAGTGGGTGGCACGGTAAATCGGGCTAGAGAGTATATCATAGCAAGGAAGTCTTCTAAGAGCAGGTAACTGATAATTTTATCTCTCTCAATACACTAGATATTTTATCCTCTATAGATAACCCTTGTGATCGCTTTGTCTTCGACTCTCACGCTGTTATCCCCCGACGGTCGAAGCCGTCAAGCTTTTGGTGTTGATCGTGTTTACTGTGCAGGATCAGGACGTCTTACGTGATTGGGACGTGGCAGAAGATCTTGGCGTTAACATTGGCGTTAGAAGGAGGGTTGTGTTCTAGTGTCTTGTAGTTTTCAATCACAAACTTTCATTTGTTCTACGTCGAAAAAGATGGTGAGGAGTAGAAAAGGAGATCTAACGGAAGGACGGTAGAGTACGTGAGCTCATCATCAATATATTTCTGTTAAAGATCGTCTGGGTCCTTCAAAGAGTGCTTATGAGAGTGAGAGCACTGCTTCCAAGCATGATTCCAAGGGTTCTCGTTCGAGTGCTCATGGTGAAGCCAGACGGAGGTTGATATTTGCCGCTGATAAAGGTCGTGACCAGGATCGAAAGCAGGTGGAGGGTTCGCCACCTAGAACTCATCACCGAAGTGGTCGGGAGGATAAGGCTGCTAAGTTGGCGAAGATGGCGGATGAAGCAGATAAAGCCTTGGAGGTCCTTTTAAAGCAAAGGGAGGATATAGCCGTCCAGATGCTTCGGATGGCTGATCTGAAAGATGAAGCGTCCACTTATGTGCAGTCCGAGAGGCGTAGTAGGCCTAAGGATGTGCAATAGCGAGAAGGGAAAGAGCCTGTCCATTCTGGTCATGTATCTCAGGGGCGACCTCAGGGACGAAGGAGATCAAGGAGCAGAACCCCTGAGGTGTCGAAGAAAACACTTCTGGCTATCGAGTCTCAAGGTCGTGATGGAGGTAGACAAAGAAGCTGGTCGAGAGAGTATGCACCTGAGAATCGAAGGAGAGAGCATCAACGTGAATATTCTCATCACGAGGATAGAGTTGCACGCCGAAGTAGATCCAGAAGTCCATCAAGGGTCGTGGGTTCTAGTGAAATGGGTCAATCTGCCCAGAAGCAGAAGGTTATTCAGGAGAAAGAAGTCTCCTCGCAACTAGAAGGTGTGGATTTCTTGGTGAAGGAGCTCCGGAAACAGTTAGCTGAGGTTCAACAGGTGAAAGATACTCCGGGAAAGAAGGCGTCTCCCTTTTTCTCGGATATTCTGAAGGAGAAGGCAGATACCACTAAGAAGTTGCCTCATATGGAGAGTTATGATGGATCAGGAGATCCTTATGACCACAGCCAAACATTTAATAGGCTGATGGATTATTATGATTTCACCGATACAGCTAAGTGTCACACGTTTGTCACAACCTTGAGGAAGGATGTGACGCCCCCAAAATTAGGTATACGTCACCCATCTTGGGTCGCCACTTACATGGTACATAAATTCAAATACAACTTACTAATATAAGCGTAGGTGTACAATATACGACATAAAGCGTGAGTTTGAATACAAATTTTGTCTACTAGATATTATACAAACTCAAAAGGAGTCCTCATTACAACTATTATCACACTATTTTGCGTAGAATAGTGAGGACTACTAATGCTATCCTCTCGGACCATTACTTCGTTCTCGAGCTTCGTCCCACTATGTTCTCATTTCTCGAAGAAACGGTGAAAGAAAGGGTGAGCTCAACTAGCCCAAGAAGAAATATTATGACTAAGATAATGCGAATAAATTATCATTAGCCTTCAAATGATGTTAAAACCGATAAAATACAATAGACAACCGGTTTAACTGCAATGGAATAAGCAATCCATTAAAAGAGTCAAGTAGAGAATAAAGTCTACTATCTTTTAGGTTTTAAAAAGGTTTTCATCAATTTTAATCATTTGAGACTCAAATTTTAATAATAAACCACCACATCTAATCATCCCTGCACTACCACGGTCGAGGATTTTCATCAAATTATCAATGGTCATGACTATACCGAATCACCCCGGTCATAATCATACCAAAACTATCCATCATCGCATTACAGTGCCACCGAGGACTTTTGTCACATCATTTATATCAAGTCGTGATTATCTGAAGAATGATCCCCGGTCATAATCATACTAAGTTCATCTATGCACGTAAGCCAAAGATAACATAATATAACATGAGGATGATGACAATGACATAGTAATTCAATAAAACAAGTTCAAGAATTATTTAATCCATGAATTATTAACGTCCAAATTGTCAACATGACATTTGTTTACAGAGTAAAATTCAATAATGATCGGAAGAATATTTCCATGAAAAGATCTTTGGATGAAACGCAAATATCAAGGATATTCTACTAATTTCATGGAGTATAGAAGTCAAAGTTTTAACCAACCTGGGTATAATAAAGAATGGAATAACAAAAGAAATCACCATGCATG
Source organism: Panax quinquefolius (assembly GCA_020205615.1). Classification (NCBI taxonomy): domain Eukaryota; kingdom Viridiplantae; phylum Streptophyta; class Magnoliopsida; order Apiales; family Araliaceae; genus Panax; species Panax quinquefolius. Next base: position 7,113,763 of record CM035158.1, read on the forward strand.
CGATTGCCCGCGATGGCAAGTTATTCAACGAGAATAATAATAACGGAACCGGTCGGTGAAATTCACACCGCAAACACGATGTTCCAATGAGAATAATAAAGATGGAACCGATCCAGGTGTAAAAACGAGATAGGATATTCAATGAGAATGATAAAGAGCGGAACCGGTCCGGTGTAAAACACACATGCAGGATGTTCCAATGTAATAAAAAAAGAGAACCGGTCGGGTGTAAAACACATGATGGGATGTTCCAATGAGAATAATAGAAGAATGTCACCAAGTATAGGGTAAATCAGCAGATATCAAAAGTTATTCCAATGAGAATAATAAGCAATGGAATAACATAAGGATTTCACCAAGTATAGGGTATCTGGCGTATCAAAGGTTATGTATAAGGTATGCCACTTTTACAAAAGTTATTCCAATAAGAATAATAGTGAATGGAATAATGAAGTTCTCTTCAAGAAGAAAGAATAACACCCCTTACAGTAAAAGAACTGAATATAGAAGTAGTGAAGTAGTAGCGAATACTCTTCTTCTTTCTATAACTTTCTCTCTATACTTCTCTCTATAATTTCTCTCTGTAGTTTCAATGAATTCGTAAGAAAATAATGAAGGAATGAGCTTATTTATAGGAAAATGGAATGCATAAGAAACTAATCCATGAACGGTCAGATTGATTTACTTTAATCGACGGTCCATATTTAAAGAAAAATCTTTTAAATAAAATATAATATATTCTATTTATATAAAAACATTTTACTATGCAAAACACTATGAAAACACTATGCAAAAAAACATACGCAACACTATGCATAATAAAATATAATATATTCTATTTATAGAATAACTTTAATAAAGTATTCTATTTTATATAAAAGATGTTTACATTTTATTACGTTAATAATACTGAATAAAACAAAAGCGTCATTATCGCATTATAATAATTCATATTATTAATCGACAATAATGGAATCAAACCGGTGACTTCTCACATAAGATCATCGATAATCAATACCGTATTGCTACTATGCAACCACACGACATCTTGTACTTTTACTACCGAGTAGTTCAACAAGAACTACGGTAAAACTTCCGTAGTTATTTCAATAAAATATTTTTGTCGTGCTTTCAATCAAATAATAATTCATTATGGGTCCACCAATGATTGAGTAGTTATACGAATATTCCTCGCTAAACCGAATATTCCCGAACCAATCGAATATAATATAACCACTTGCATACTTTTGCAAAATTTATAAATACTACCCACAACTATAATATTATCTTAAATTCACACCATAATATTAAAAAATTATTTCAACAAAATTTAAATCTTTATTGATAAAATCTGGGGTCTCACAATCTCCCTCCTTATGGAATTTCACCCTCGAAATTAAGTGCGTACACTGGTATGATAAAGAGATGAGGATACCTTGAATACCTTTATCGTTGAAAACATTAAATTCATTTTTGCAATCCTACCAAAGATATTCATTAACAATTCATCTTTGCACTACAAAGCCAAAGATATACAATTGTAAAACCAATAATTTGAAACTTCGACATTTTAATAGTATATCACAACCATGAATTATCCATGCACCTTCTTGGCTAAGGATATTCGTGTTTTCAATTACTGGCCATGATTATACCGAATAATCCGTGGTCATAATCATACCAAGTCTATCAATGCACTACTGACCAAAGATGACTTTTACCACATCAATGAATTAATATTTCATTCTTTGAGACTCATTTCAATAATTAATCCATATCATCGAATCATCCCCGCACTCTGTGCCAAGGATATTCATTAGTATCACGACCACAAATTATCCATACACTACTACCAAAGATAATCGTGTATTCATTAGTATCACGACCACAAATTATCCATGCACTACGGCTAAAGATAATTGTGTTTTCAATTACTGATTATGATTATACCGAATGATCCTCGGTCATAATCATACCAAGTCCATCTATGCACGTAAGCCCACGAGATGACTTTGAACACATCCATGAATTAATATTTCATTCATTGAGACTCAAATTTCAATAATTAATCCACATCGTCGAATCATCCCCGCACTACTGACTAAGGATATTCATTAGTATCACGACCACAAATTATCCATGCACTACTACCAAAGATAATTGTGTTTTCAATTACTGATTATGATTATACCGAATGATCCTCGGTCATAATCATACCCAAGTCCATCTACGCACGTAAGCCATGAGATGACTTTGAACACATCCATGAATTAATATTTCATTTTTGATGTGACGCCCCAAAATAGGTATACACAACACCCATTCTCGAAGTCGCCAAATACATGGTACAAGAAGCAAACTACAACTTCAATAATACAAATGTCGTGTGGTGAAATACGACAATATATCTTGTGAGTTTAAATACAAATATTATCTTCTAGACAATATTTATACTCAAATAAATCCTCATCACATTTATTGATACATTATTTTACAAAATGGTGAGGACTACTAAACAACTCTCTACAGAACCTTCATTCCATACCCGACTAGTACTCGCTACATTCTCGCCTCCGAGAAGAAAAATGGAACATCAAGGAAAAGGGTGAGCTCAACTAGCCCGATAAAGAATATTATGACTAAGATAATATACAACAAATTATCGTTAGTCTCCAACAGGAAAAATCGATAGAATACAATAGACAACAAGTTTCGGATCAATATTCGCAATTGAAATAATAATTCATAGAAGAGTTTACGAGAGAATGAAATCTACTATAATCTATGAATTTAACGGTCCATCATCAATATTTTATCCTCAGTAACATCAATCAATATTCATCTCAAATCAAATATTCATCTTTGCACTACTGAGCCAAAGATATTCATCAATCGGTCATGTTCATCTCAACACTGTTCATTTTGCACTAAAGGCCAAAGATATTCATCATCGGTCATGTTCATTTAAACACCGCTCATCTTTGCACTACTAAAGCCAAAGATATTCTTGAGAAATCATTCATCATCTTTGCTACGGTGCCAAAGATATTCTTCAGAAATCATTCATCTTTGCACTACAAAGCCAAAGATATTCAATAATATCATCATTTAAAGGCGAGGATGATGAAAATATTTTTAAAGAAACGAATCCAGTGAAACAAAATGACAAGGATTAAGGATTCGTACTTGGTTTTATCCACGTCCAAAAATACCTCAAAATTAATCATAGTGGTGTAAAATTCAAGAATGATCAAAACATGGATACAATCAAAGCTAGTATCCAGAATAGATATTTTAGAAGAAAAGAAAAATTTTCATTTTTCGGTGAATAGTGCCGTATTCGTGAATAATGTCAGATATCGTGAATAGTCTTTATATCGTGAATAGTAACTCCGACACCAAAAGATAGAAATTCCACAAAAAAAACATCTTCACGCTTCATGAATAGTACTCGTGAATAGTAACTCGTGAATAGTAACTCATGAATAGTAACTCGTGAATAGTAACTCATGAATAGTAACTCGTGAATAGTAACTCATGAATAGTAACCCCGACATGAAAAAGTTCCAAATTTGATAAAAAGTTCCAACCAATATTTCAGCATAATGATATTAAAGAAATAATATCATTTGAGAATAAAATAACATCCCTTACCTCAAAGAATCAGTACTTCGGAAGGAAAGGTCGGAAGTGATGCTGAATGAAACTTGTACTGAACAGCAACTCTCAAAGTATCTAAATACTCACAAAATACGCTCAATAATATAGAGAGAAAGAAAGAAAACTTTGTTTACGGTGTGATTTTCAATTCTAACTTAGCCTCTATTTATATAGAAAATGTTATTTACCAAGCGGACTTGACTGCTTTACACGATGGCTTTACTCGCCGCTACTATTGCCACCCACCACATTTGAAATAAAATTCAGCACATTTTTTCACCAACCACAAGTGGGGCCCACTCAATTCTAGAATTTTCCACCAAAATCAATTATAAACCCTAATTTAGAATCCGACACCTCTTAAAATTCACAACAAATCATTCGTGCATTTTTAACGGTTCAAAATTTGTGGACATATACTCAACTTATGTATGTATAACATACCCAAAAATTACCACAATCCAACGGTCGGATTAAAAATTATAACCCCATAATATATCTCAAAACCCCGATTTGATTTTTAACACCTCCAATCCGATAAAATCCCAAAATAGGTATACATCACCCATTCATCACCCATTCGAGTTGTCAATACATGGTACGTAAACAACTACAACTTTATTATTACAACAAAGAAAGCGTGAGTTTAAATACAAATATTATCTTCTAGACAATATTTATACTCAAATAAATCCTCATCACATTTATTGATACATTATTTTACAAAATGGTGAGGACTACTAAACAATCCTTTCTAAAACCTTCATTCCATACCCCAGGCTCAGTACTCGCTATATTCTCGCCTCCCGAGAAGAATGGAACAAAAGGAAAAGGGTGAGCTCAACTAGCTCATAAAGAATATTATGACTAAGATAATATACAACAAATTATCGTTAGTCTTCAACAGGAAAAATTTAATAGAATACAATAGACAACAAGTTTCGAGATCAATATTCGCAAATGAAATAATAATTCATTAGAAGAGTTACGTAGAGAATGAAATCTACTATAATCTATGAATTTAAAAGTTCCATCATCAATATTTTATCCTCGTAACATCAATCAATATTCATCTCAAATCAAATATTCATCTTTGCACTCTGGGCCAAAGATATTCATCAATCGGTCATGTTCATCTCAACACTGCTCATCTTTGCACTACATGTGCCAAAGATATTCATCAATCGGTCATGTTCATCTCAACACTGCTCATCTTTGCACTCTGAGGCCAAAGATATTCATCATCGGTCATGTTCATTTAAACACTGCTCATCTTTTTGCACCATGTGCCAAAGATATTCTTCAGAAATCATTCATCTTTGCACTCTGTGCCAAAGATATTCAATAATATCATCATTTAAGACCGAGGATGATGAAAAATATTTTTAAAGAACGAATCCAGTGAAACAAAATGACAAGGATTAAGGATTAAGGATTCGTACTTTGTTTTATCCATGTCCAACAATACCTCAAAAAAATAATCATAGTGGTGTAAAATTCAAGAATGATCAAAACATGGATACAATCAAAGCTAGTATCCAAAATAGATATTTTGGACGAAAAGAAGAAATTTTATTTTTCGATTGAATAGTGTCAGATATCGTGAATAGTGTCAGATAATATACGTGAATAGTGAATAGTATATCGTGAATAGTAACTCGACACCAAAAGATAGAAATTCCACAAAAAACATTTTCACGCTTCATGAATAGTACTTCATGAATAGTAAGAATCGTGAATAGTAACTCATGAATAGTAACTCGTGAATAGTAACTCATGAATAGTAACCCGACATGAAAAAGTTCCAAATTTGATAAAACTTCAGATCAATATTTCAAAGATAATGATATGAAGAAATAATATCATTACGAAAAAAAATAATATCCCTTACCTCAAAGAATCAAGATTTTGGAAGGAAAGGCTCAAGTGATGCCGAATGAAACTTATCTTGAACAAAGAACTCTCAAAGTATCTAAATACTCACAAAATACGCTCAATAATATAGAGAGAAAGAGAGAAAACTTTGTTTCGGTGTGATTTTCAATTCTAACTTAGCCCTCTATTTATAGAAAATGTTAGCCTACCAAGCAGACTTGACTGCTACACGATGGCTTTTTTACCGCTACTATTGCCACCCACCACATTTGAAATAAAATTCAGCACATTTCTTCACCAACCACAAGTGGGGCCCACTCAATTCTAGAATTTTCCACCAAAATCAATTATAACCCTAATTTCGAATCGGACACCTCTTAAAATTCATAACAAATCATTCGTGTGCATTTTAACGGTTCAAAATTTGTGGACATATACTCAACTTATGTATGTATAACATACCCAAAAATTACCACAATCCAACGGTCGGATTAAAAATTATAACCCCATAATATATCTCAAAAACCCCCGATTTAATTTTTAATACCTCCAATCCGATAAAATATCGATAAAACACCTCAACAATAATTTCTTCATTTATAACCACATAAATAAATCCATCATTTATATCCACATAAAATAAATATTTTTCTTTATCATATGAATCAATAATTAATTATTCACAAATAATATTACGTAATCACAATTGACAACAACCCAGTAGCTCCTCAGGAAAGAGGGGCTTTCCGATAAGGATTTCTCCATCTTGGTAGCGCAATTAGGTGACCAAACCTCTCCTTGATGTAACTTTCTAGACATTGCCAATAATGCTATCTAATAATATTATTCAAATAATATGAATTATTGATCCGATAATGGAGATAATAATGCAAAGTGACAATTATTGAACAACAATAATATAAAATATCAACAAAGAATTATTGAATCAATAAAATAAAATATTGAATAAAGAATTCATCGTGAAAATTATTGAGTAGTGCCTTCTTACGTAGGAGGATCAATAATTCAACAATTTGTGCAATACCGTGTGCATCTTTGCTTGCAACCACGCCAGACATCGTATTTTAACCACCGGGTATTCCAACAGTCTTAATTCAGTAATAACTACGCCGTTATTTTTAACCAACTTATATTTGTCGTTTTCTTCATCCAATCGCTCGTTATGGGCCCACACATGGTCGTGCTGCCGTCGCATTTAATATTCCCGACAAAGATTTAAATATTCCACGACCAAACGAATATTCCCCGACAAAAATGAATATTTTATAACCACTTGCTTATTTTGAAATATTTGCGTATTTAACCCTTAACTATCCACATTAATCAAATCAACCCTTACTATTTCAAAATAATAAATAAAGGAAATTCTTTTTATTTAAAAAATTTTAGGGTCTTACAACCTCCCTCCTTATGAAATTTCGTCCTCGAAATTGACGACGACGACTGGTGTTTGAAAAGGTGAGGATACCTCGCTTTCATTTCCGTTTCCAATTCCCGTGTCATTTCTCTATAGCATGATTCCTCCACAAAACTTTAACTGTGGTGGTATGACCTTTCTTGGCGTAGGACATGCTCCTTCCTATCCAAGATCTTGATAGTACCTCCTCATACGTTAAGTCTTTGGCGCTATCTCGTCCGGTTCTAACTCAATAACGTGGTTCGGGTCTTTCACATATTTTCTGAAGTATGATATATGAAACACATTATGAACACGAGACATACTCGGAGGTAACGCAAGTCTATAGGCTACATTTCCTACTCGGTCAAGAATTTGAAATGGACCAATAAATCGTGGATTGAGCTTTCCTCTCTTCCCAAATCTTGTAACTCCCTTCCATGGAGCAACTCGCAACAATACATGATCCCCTACATTAAATTCCACGTCCTTTCGATGAAGATCCGCATAACTCTTTTTTGTCGATCTTGAGCCGCTTTGTATACGTTGTCGAATCATTTGGATCTTTTCGGTAGTCATACGCATTTAACTCGGGTCCCAACAATGTTGCTTCACCCACCTCATCCCAACATATATGGAGAACGACATTTTCGTCCATATAATGCTTGAATGGAGCCACACCTATACTTGCTCGATAATCTGTTGTTGTAGGAGAATTCCACCAATGGTAAATACTTATCCCAACCGCGCCCTTGAAGTCTCAGGACACAGAGTCTTAATAAATCTTCAAGAGTTTGAATAGTCCTCTCGATTGTCCGTCTCCGTTTGGGGATGGTATGTCGAACTAAATCGCAAATCCGCGCCCATAGCTTTTTGCAAGCTAACCCAAAATCTTGAAGTGAATCTTGGGTCACGATCCGAAACTATGGATACAGCATGCCATGCAACCTCACGATCTCATTTACGTACATACTAGCAAGACGTTCAAGGAATAAGTCTCCGTGACGGCAAGAAATGAGCGAGACTTGGTTAATCTATCAACAATAACCCAAATAGCATTGATGCCTTGAGAAACCGTAGGAAGACCGTGAACGAAATCCATGGTAATGTGTTCCCACTTCCATTCCGGAATCTCAAGTGGTTGCAACGGACCCTTAGGTACTAGATGCTCTGCCTTTACACGTTGGCAAGTTAAACACATCGAGATAAACTTTGCAATCTCTCTCTTCATATTATTCCACCAAAATGTATGTCGAAGATCACGATACATTTTAGTACTTCCAGGATGGATTGCAAATGGTGTATTGTGTGCCTCCATCATAATCTTGTACTTCAAATCAGAGTCGTTAGGAACACAAAGTCTAGAGTGGACTCGAAGTATTCCTTCTTCATCAATTCTCGCTTCCTAATAGCTCCTTCTTGTACTTTTTCTTCTTCATACGATCACTCAAGATTGCGGTGGCTTGAGCAACCTTAACTTTTTCTATTAAAGTTGGCTCTACGCGTATACTTGACATCATCGCACTTGCTCCTCCGCATATGATCTTCTACTCAACGCGCCACCTACCACGTTCGCTTTTACCGGGATGGTATTGAATAATAGTGTGGTCGTAGTCTTTCAATAGCTCGAGCCAACGTCGCCCAAGCATGTTGAGTTCTTTTTGAGTGAAGAAATATTTAAGGCTTTTATGGTCCGAATATATCTCCACTTTCTCCCCATATAGATAGTGCCTCCATATCTTTAGCGCTGAACGATCGGGCCGCTAACTCTAGATCATGAGTAGGATAATTCCTCTCATACTCTTTTAAGTTGTCGCGAGGCATAGGCTATGACTTTCCCACGTTGCATGAGAACACATCCTAACCTTTTTGCTCAAGCATCATCAGAGATAACAAATCCATCCGAACCAGATGGTATTGTTAGAACAAAGCCGTAAATAAGTCTCCTCTTAAGCTCTTGGAAACTTTTCTCGATTCTTCGCTCCAAACGAATTTTGTATCCTTCCGAGAGTTATTTGAGTTAATGGAGTAGCGATTCGAGAAAACCCTTCCACGAATCTCCGATAATAACCAATTTAAGCCCAAAAGCTACGACTTGATACCACCGACTTTGGTTGTTCTAACTTTGTATTGCTTCAATCTTCACGGATCAACAGATACTCCATGTTTTGACACCACATGCCCAAGAAATGCTACTTCCTCAAGCCGTAACTCGCATTTCTTCAATTTGGCATATAGTTGGTTTTCACGAAGCCTTTGGAGTACAAACTTCAAATGGTGCTCATGATCTTCACGACTTTTGGAATATATAAGGATGTCATCAATAAAGACAACAACGAATCGATCCAAATATTCCTTGAATACTCGGTTCATCATATCCATGAAAGCCGCAGGAGCATTAGTTAGTCCGAAAGACATGACTAAGAATTCATAATGCCCATACCGAGTTCTCAAGGCGTCTTTGAATATCCTCGATTCTAATCTTCAATTGATGATATCCGAATCTAAGATCGATTTTTGAAAAGAATTGTGCCCCTTGCAATTGGTCAAACAAGTCATCAATACGAGGTAGAGGATACCTATTCTTGATGGTGACATGGTTCAATTCCCGATAGTCAATACAAAGTCGCATACTCCCCGTCTTTCTTTTTACAAATAAAACAGAGCACCCCAAGGAGATGTACTAGAGACGAATGAAACCGATGTCCAACAATTCTCGTAGTTGGACCTTTAACTCCTGAAGTTCAATAGAGCCATTCGATATGGGGTTTTAGAAATGGGCTTTGTACCAGTTCAAGATCAATAAAGAATTCAACTTCACGTTCGGGGTAGACCGGAAGTTCTTCAGAAATACGTCCAGAAAGTCAATAACAACAGAATATTATTCAAATTTGACGTGTCTTTATTCAAATCCATAACATGGGCTAAGAAAGCTTGACATCCGTTTTTCAATAAACGAATAGCTTTATGATTAGATATGATGTGATTGATTTTAATGGTTTAGTTGCTTGAATTCGCACAAACAGGTTGGTTAGGAATATGAAAACTAACAACCTTATTTAAAACAATCAATTTTGGCATGATGAGTAGTTAACCAATCAATCCCTAAAATCACATCAAAAGCAAGTATCTTTAAAGAGATAAGGTCAACGGTAAGGTGATGGTGCCAACTTGAATCAAACAAGATTTATAAACAAAGTGGATGTGATGAAAGTTTCTCCTAACGGAGTTTCCACGAGATAGGTCAAAGTCTAATTTCTCCGAGTCAAGTTTAAACGTTGAGCACATGCAGAGAGATAAATGAATGGGTAGCACAAAGATCAAGTAAGGTATAAACTTCGCAAGAATTTATAAATAGCTTACCCGTGATCACCTCGTTTGGGTTCCTCGCATTATGACCAATCACAACAAACGCTTCTTCCCTAATCGTTGACTTTGACTTTTCGGGATGATCTTTTGAGTCACCGTCCCTCATTGAACTAGGTTTCGCTATCGCATAATCTCGAGCGATATGTCCTTCCTTTCCACAACTATAGCATACCTTGAACTGTTGTGGGCGGTTTGACCGATATGTCCCTCTTTTCCGTGATTTTGTAAGATATGACCGGTGGTCGTTTCTCTCCCTTGTAACCCGATTCACGCCAAGACTGTGCTTCACATAGTCGTTGTTAAATCTCCTCTTTTAAAATCTCCTCCCGACTCGCTTCTTCGCTTTTCATGACCATGATTACCACCGAGTGGTTACCATTTCGTCATCTGCTCGCTTTTCTCCGCAGTTATCATTATTCATTGATCGCTATCTCTCGTACGATCCTCGGTTATGGTCCTCGGTTGACCGTACTCGCGTTATCTCGCTCTAATAATTGAGCCTCATTTACAACATCCGAATAAAGAGAAAGTTTATGAGAAATGAGATATCGACGACGCGTATCGGGTTTCAAACCTCTAAGAAACATCGCGTCATACGTTCCTCATTCTCCACCAAATGAGGTGCAAACACGGATAACTCGCAAACTTTGCCTCGCATCGAGACACCGTCATGTTGTTTTGCTCTAATCGATGAACTCCACTTCCTTCATATGATTTAACACTTTCGTGAAAGTATTTGTCATTAAATAGTCTCTCAAACGTCTCCCAAGACATGCCGAAAAGTTTGGATGGGTACGCTTCACGACTCCCACCAAGAGTCCGCCTCGCCACGGAACATAAAGGTGGCGAATGGAACCTTCTGTTCCTCCGCGCATCCCAAGACATCGAATATCTTGGTAATTTGTTTGACCCATGTTTCCGCCATGATCGGATCCGCTTTTCCTTTAAATCTCGTGGTCCCAACTCTTTGAATCGCTTGGTTGTGACAACCCGTGAATTGCTATCATTTCCTCCTCAGATTTTGAACACGAGTCTCCTCGTCGATTTTGCATGAATCGCAAAAAGCTTCTAAACATCCCTCGTTCATCATCGCGCCATGGTGTTGTTTCACGGGAGGAACATTGCCACTGCTGCTGACGCTTCTCCTCGTTGGTAAAGACAGCATCTCCACGGCCTCATTTACTCCATTGTTAATATTCTCGATCGACATTCTCAAATACCGTCATAAAACAAGGGTTAATTAAGGAAATCAATATATCACATAATATCCCTATATATCTTGACCAACTAACAAATAAGCTTAGGTAGGACACACTAGCGAAGGATTTACTCGCTCTCCCTCCTAGTTCTATTCCCGATCTCCGCCAGAGATCATATCCCTAAGCTCGATACCAACCGCGACGCCCCCAAAATAGGTATACATCACCCATTCCGAGTTGTCAATACATGGTACGTAAACAACTACAACTTTATTATTACAACAAGAAATCGTGAGTTTAAATACAAATATTATCTTCAGACAATATTTATACTCAAATAAATCCTCATCACATTTATTGATACATTATTTTACAAAATGGTGAGGACTACTAAACAATCCTTTCTAAAACCTTCATTCCATACCCCACTCAGTACTCGCTTATATTCTCGCCTCCCGAGAAGAATGGAACAAAAAGGAAAGGGTGAGCTCAACTAGCTCGGTAAAGAATATTATGACTAAGATAATATACAACAAATTATCGTTAGTCTTCAACAGGAAAAATTTAATAGAATACAATAGACAACAAGTTTTCAGATCAATATTCGCAATGAAATAATAATTCATAGAAGAGTTACGTAGAGAATGAAATCTACTATAATCTATGAATTTAATAGTCCATCATCAATATTTTATCCCCGTAACATCAATCAATATTCATCTCAAATCAAATATTCATCTTTGCACTACAGGTGCCAAAGATATTCATCAATCGGTCATGTTCATCTCAACACTGTTCATCTTTGCACTCTGTGCCAAAGATATTCATCAATCGGTCATGTTCATCTCAACACTGCTCATCTTTGCACTACTGTGCCAAAGATATTCATCATCGGTCATGTTCATTTTAAACACTGCTCATCTTTGCACTAAAGCCAAAGATATTCTTCAGAAATCATTCATCTTCTTTGCATCTGGTGCCAAAGATATTCAATAATATCATCATTTAAGACCGAGGATGATGAAAAATATTTTTAAAGAACGAATCCGGTGAAACAAAATGACAAGGATTAAGGATTAATGATTCAGTACTTTGTTTTATCCATGTCCAACAATACCTCAAAAATAATCATAGTGGTGTAAAATTCAAGAATGATCAAAACATGGATACAATCAAAGCTAGTATCCAAAATAGATATTTTGGACGAAAAGAAGAAATTTTTTTTTTCGTGAATAAAGTCCAGATACGTGAATAGTGTCAGATATCGTGAATAAGGCCAGATACGTGAATAGTAAACATGAATAGTACACCAAAAGATAGAAATTCCACAAAAAAACATTTTCACGCTTCATGAATAGTACTCGTGAATAAGAACTCGTGAATAAGTAACTCATGAATAAGTAACTCGTGAATAGTAACTCATGAATAGTAACCCGACATGAAAAAGTTCCAAATTTGATAAAAACTTCAGATCAACATTTCAAAGATAATGATATTGAAGAAATAATATCATTACGAAAAAAAATAATATCCCTTACCTCAAAGAATCAAGACCGGAAGGAAAGGTCGGAAGTGATCTTTGAATGAAACTTGTCTTGAACAAAGAACTCTCAAAGTATCTAAATACTCACAAAATACGCCAATAATATAGAGAGAAAGAGAGAAAACTTTGTTTTCGGTGTGATTTTCAATTCTAACTTAGCCCTCTATTTATAGGAAAATGTTAGCCGCAAGAAAGGAGACTTGACCAACACCGATGGCTTTTACCGCTACTATTGCCACCCACCACATTTGAAATAAAATTCAGCACATTTCTTCACCAACCACAAGTGGGGCCCACTCAATTCTAGAATTTTCCACCAAAATCAATTATAAACCTAATTTCTGAATCAGACACCTCTTAAAATTCATAACAAATCATTCGTGCATTTTTAACGGTTCAAAATTTGTGGACATATACTCAACTTATGTATGTATAACATACCCAAAAATTACCACAATCCAACGGTCGGATTAAAAATTATAACCCCCGCAATATATCTCAAAACCCCTGATTTAATTTTTAATACCTCCAATCTGGTAAAATACTGATAAAACACCTCAACAATAATTTCTTCATTTATAACCACATAAATAAATCCATCATTTATATCCACATAAAATAAATATTTCTTTATCATATGAATCAATAATTAATTATTCACAAATAATATTACAGAATCACAATTATGACAACCAAGCCGTTCCCAGGAAAGAGGGGGCTTTCCGATAAGGATTTCTCCTTACTGGCGCGCAATTAGGTGACCAAACCTCTCCTTGACAGAACTTTCTAGACATTGCCAATAATGCTATCTAATAATATTATTCAAATAATATGAATTATTGATCTGATAATGGAGATAATGTGCAGTGACAATTATTGAACAACAATAATATAAAATATCAACGCAAAGAATTATTGAATCAATAAAATAAAATATTGAGCAAGAATTCATGTGAAAATTATTGAGTAAAGGCCTTCACGTAAGGATCAATAATTCAACAATACTGTGCAATACCTGCGTATGCTTCTTTGTGCAACCACGCCAGACATCGTATTTTAACCACCGGTATTCCAGCGATCTTAATTGGTAATAACTACGCCGTTATTTTTAACCAACTTATATTTGTCTTTTTTCTTCATCCAATCGCTTTTCGTTATGGGGCCCACACATGGTCGCTGCGCGTCGCATTTAATAATATTCGACAAGCATTTAATATTCCACGACCAAACGAATATTCCCCGACAAAAATGAATATTTTATAACCACTTGCTTATTTTGAAATATTTATGTATTTAACCCTTAACTATCCACATTAATCAAATCAACCCTTACTATTTCAAAATAATAAATAAAGGAAATTCCTTTTTATTTAAAAAATTTGGGGTCTTATTAAACATTTATAATATAATTTATCCGAGGATTCAAGAATATCCCCATGTTATCAATCACTTAATAATCTCATAATCTAATATCATTAATATTATACCAATATTTTAATCACTTCTTAAATTTATAAACAATATATCTCAATTGTTTACGCTTTACCATATAATGCATTTAATCATTCAAAATGCCATACTCATAAGATATCATTACCAATTATCAAATCCCTCAAAAAAAATATGCATATACTCTATATAGGATTCTCTAGCCATAAAATCCTATTTTCAACTTTGTTACTTCACATAACATATTTAACTCATATGTTCGTAATTAAACTATTTTCATGAAAATACCAAATCAGTCCCAAAAATATTTCTTTTCTGGGATTTAGCATAATATAGTCCCATGATGAAAATATATTTTTCTCGAATTTTTAAAATTCATTTACTATTTTTCAAAAATCAATTTCTAATTAATTCCTTAAGAAATTAGCTACCTCAAGTTTAACTCCAAAAATTCCCAAATCTTGGCAGGACCTTACACATGTTAACATGAGCTTCTAGTTTAAATTTCATGGTCATCGGAGTTATAGAACTCGGTTATAGCGTTTTTAAATCGGAAAAACCTAAATATTGAAATAGTCATAACTTGCTCATTTTAAGTCAGAATGAGCTCATTTTTGGACAGGAGATACTTTATACCATATACCTTTATGTCCCAAAAGGCCAGAATTTTTCTCATAATTTAAGTGGCCGAAACAGCCCCTTAAAGTTTCTGGGCAGTAGCATTTTCGAAATTTACATCTTTGGCCTCCTTTGCTAAAATCAGTCCACACAAAAATCTACAACACCTTTTCCAGTAATTCCACTTGGATTAGTTAGGTAACTCATAGATCTAACTCTAGGACTTGACCACATTCAAAATTCAAAATATAATAGGAGATATGGTCAATTGAATTTTATGTTACGTTTTTCACCAAAAAATCGATTTTCAACTCTTTGTGATTTCTAAGAAACTTTCATGTTTTCACATACTAACCAACATAACTCATCATAAAACTTACTAATACTTCATATACCCATGATTTTTATTAGTTCTATACTTTTATTATGACTTTCATCATAATCCACGTAAATGCAGATCCTTTTAGTTGAAGAAATATTTGAGGTTTAAGAAATGGGTTTTGTCTTGGGGGGTCAATACAAATTCGATTTCACGTTCTAGGGTAGGCTAGAAGTCTTCAAGAATACGTCAAGAAATTTATTAATGATAGAAATATCATTCAAAATCGCTACTCTTATCCAAGACTTGGATAGTACGTTACATTGATACCAACTGTGACTTCTATCCCTTAACCTAGATAGCACCTCACAATGATACCTATAAACTTGCCATCTTCATTCACGATGTCGCCTACAGAAAGTCTGGCTTCGGTGCATTCCACACAAGGAAGTTAACAATGAAAGGATCGGGGCTCTTTTTACTTATGGCTTGATATAACACTGATTAACTTTAGGGTTTGGTTACTTTGAATTCGTATAACAGGTTGGTTATGAATATAAAAGCTAACAACCTTACGAAAAGCATGATGAGTAGTTAACCAATTGATTCCTAAAATCACATCAAAGGCAAGTATTTTCAAAAAGATAAGATCGACGGAGTAACGTGAAAGTGTTTATTTGAATCAAACAAGATTTAAAAATAAGAAGCGGTAACGAAGGCTCCTACTAACGAAGTTTCAACCAATAAGTCAAAGTCTAACTTCTCAGGAATCAAATTTAAACGTTGAACGCAACTAGGTGAAATAAAAGAGTGGGTAGAACTGGTATCTAACACGGTATAGACTTGCAAGAGCTTATGATTACTTACCCGTGATAATCTTATTCGGGGTTCCTCGTCACGAGAAAAAAAACTCTCTTAAACTACCGGCTTTGGTTTGTGCGGGGATGACCTTTGGTGCCTCCATCCTAGTTGGACTTGACTTCACTATAACGACAAAATCGAGCTAAATGACCTTCTCTTCTTGAAATTTCCACTTCTATTATCTTTGCCATGATTACCAATCAAGTGGTTACCATTCTTAGCATGATAATTTCCCCACGATGGTTATCATTGTTTCGATAGCCGTTGCCACCAAAGATGATTATTATCGTGTTGTTGGTCGTTACCTTTTGTTTGAAATTTGAATCAACACTCTCATGTGCTTCATTGCTTATCTCAAAGATTTTCGGATGCCATTCTCAAACAACTGTCACAAAACAAGGGTTAATTGACATGTAACAAATTATCCCTATATTCGATCGACCAATAAAATAGCACATAAACTTAGGTAGATCATTCTAGCGAAGGTATTCCCTGTCTCTCCCTCCTAGTACTATTCTCACCTCTTAGCCAGGATCATATCCCTAAGCTCGATACTAATCGTGACTGGACACCAACTTGTGTCAAGACCTCACATTGGTACCTATCACCTTGCCACCAAAGGCGGCGTCCCTACGAGAGTCCGGCGGTGCATTCCCCATCAACAGAAGTCACCAATGGAGAGGCTGGGGCTCTTCACACTTATGGCTCGATACCAAGTTGTGGACGCCCCAAAATTAGGTATCGTCACCCATCTTGGGTCGCCACTTACATGGTACATAAATTCAAATACAACTTATTAATATAAGCGCCGTGTGCAATACGACATAAAGCGTGAGTTTGAATACAAATTTTGTCTACTAGATATTATACAAACTCAAAAGGAGTCCTCATTACAACTATTATCACACTATTTCGCGAATAGTGAGGACTACTAATGTTATCCTCCGGACCATTACTTCGTTCCCCGACTACGTCGGCTATGTTCTCATTTCAAGAGAACGGTGAAAGAAAAGGGTGAGCTCAACTAGCCAAGAAGAAATATTATGACTAAGATAATGCGTAATAAATTATCATTAGCCTTCAACAAGTGTTAAAGCGATAAAATACAATAGACAACCGGTTTAATGCTGCGGAATAAGCAATCCATTAAAAGAGTCCAGTAGAGAATAAAGTCTACTATCTTTTAGGTTTTAAAAAGGTTTTCATCAATTTTAATCATTGAGACTCAAATTTTAATAATAAACCACCACATCTAATCATCCCCTGTACCTACGGTCGAGGATTTTCATCAAATTATCAATGGTCATGACTATATACGAATCACCCTCGGTCATAATCATACCAAAACTATCCATCAATTGCATTATGTGCCACCGAGGACTTTTGTCACATCATTTATATCAAGTCATGATTATACCGAATGATCCTCGGTCATAATCATACTAAGTTCATCTATGTACGTAAAGCCAAAGATAACATAATATAACATGAGGATGATGACAATGACATAGTAATTCAATAAAACAAGTTCAAGAATTATTTAATCCATGAATTATTAACGCCCAAATTGTCAACATGATCATTGTTTCGTAGAAAGTAAAATTCAATAATGATCGGAAGAATATTTCCATGAAAAGATCTTTGGATGAAACGCAAATATCAAGGATATTCTACTAATTTCATGGAGTATAGAAGTCAAAGTTTTAACCAATGGGTATAATAAAGAATGGAATAACAAAAGAATCATCACCATGCATGCGGTACTTCAGACAAATTAGTTATTCAATAATAATAATAATAACGGAACCAAAGTCGTGAAATTCACACCGATAGGATGTTCCAATGAATAATAAAGATGGAACCGGATCCGGTGTAAAACACACACGATAGGATATTCCAACAGAATGATAAAGACGGAACCAGTCAAGGGGTAAAACACATGATGAGGATGTTCCAATGAATAATAAAAAGCAAGAACCGGTCCGGGTGTAAAACACACAGACAGGATGTTCCAACAGAATAATAGAAGAATGTCACCAAGTATAGGGTAAACCGCGTATACAGGTTATTCCAACAGAATAATAAGCAATGGAATAACATAAGGATTTCACCAAGTATAGGGGGTACGCGATACAAAGTTATGTATAGGGTATGCCACTTTTTTAAAAGTTATTCCAACAGAATAATAGTGAATGGAATAACTGAAGTTCTCTTCAAGAAGAAAGAATAACACCCCTTACCGTAAAAGAACTGAATATAGAAGTAGTGAAGTAGAAGAATACTCTTCTTCTTTCTATAACTTTCTCTCTATAGCTTCTCTCTATAATTTCTCTCTCTAGAGTTTCAATGAATTCGTAAGAAAATAATGAAGGAATGAGCTTCTATTTATAGGAAAATGGAATGCATAGTAACTAATCCATGAACGGTCCAGATTGATTTACTTTAATCTGACGGTCCATATTTAAAGAAAAATCTTTTAAATAAAATATAATATATTCTATTTATATAAAAACATTTTACTATGCAAACACTATGCAATACTATGCAAAACACTACGCAAAACACTATGCAACACTATGCATAATAAAATATAATATATTCTATTTATAGAATAACTTTAATAAAGTATTCTATTTTATATAAAAAGATGTTTCGCATTTTATTACGTTAATAATACGAATAAAACAAAAGCGTCATTATCATTATAATAATTCATATTATTAATCGTGATAATGGAATCAAAATGAGTGACTTCTCACATAAGCATCAATAATCAATACCGTGCTATTCTTGCAACCACACGTACATCTTACATTTACTTACTACTAAAGTAGTTCAACATTAACTACGGTAAAACTTCCGCCGTTATTTCAATAAAATATTTTTGTCGTTTTCTCAATCAAATGATAATAACATCGTTAGGGTCCACCAATGATTGAGTAGTTATCGAATATTCCTCGCTAAACCGAATATTCCCCACCAATCGAATATAATATAACCACTTGCATACTTTGCAAAATTTATAAATACTACCCACAACTATAATATTATCTTAAATTCACACCATAATATTAAAAAAATTATTTCAACAAAATTTAAATCTTTATTGATAAAATCTGCGGTCTCACAAAGGATGCAAGGCAGTGGATGGGGACTTTACCTGCCGATTCAGTCTCGTCGTGGTCCGAGCTTTGTGACAAGTTCCATGCTCGTTTTGGGAGAAACCGAAGGAGGGGAAAGCCTACTGGTTCATTAGCTCAAGTTCAGCAGTTTTCTAACGAGTCTTTGGGCCTGTATGTGAAACGATTCAGGGAAGCTGTTGGCCAGGTGTCTGACCTTAATGATATTCAAGTTGTGGGGTTGTTTCAGAATGGGTTAGATCTGGTGAAGTCAGAAAAGCTGGTGAAGAAGCTGATGTTTCACCATCCGAAGAGTTTGGCCGAAGCCTTTGATAAAGCCGAAGGCTATATTGTAGTGGAGGAGGATATGAATAGCCTGAAACGTCTTTCTTCAGACCGCATAAAGGAAGAAGATACTCCTAAGGCTGAAGGCGATCAAAAGAAGGTGGAAGGGAATAATGATCGGCCAGAGGGCAGTTCGAAGAAGTATAATAACACATGGCGATGACGGAAGTAATAATTCGCCCGCTTCCTACCCCGGAAGGTGAATAAGGTTTACACTAAACTGAACACGGATAGGTCGGTAATTTTGGATCAGATCAGAAACCAACCTTTCTTTGAACCACCTCGTGATAATTACAAGCCATGACGAGGAAATGCTCGAAAATATTGTGACTATCATCAAGCTGTTGGTCACGACACAAATGAATGTTGTAATCTTAAGGACTTTGTAGAGAGGAAGGTTCAGAGCGATATGTTGGTTCAGTATGTGGCCGGGAGGGATCATCAATAGGAACAATAGAATGCAGATCGGACTGTTCAAGTGGTTCAACCGGTTCCACCCGTACAACCTGCTCCAAATCAGCCGCCAAGGCACGTCGTTGATGTAATAATCGGTGGGACGATAGAAAAATTGGTAGGAAAGAAGAGGAGAGGATATCTGGACTCGGTCATGTCCATGGCGGGTGCTCCCCCGAAGGTCGATAGACCATTTCCAAGGACAGTTATATCTTTCACTGATGCAGATTATCCTTCGGAACCCATCGAACCCCATGAAGGAGCACTGGTGATCACAACACAAGTGGGTTCGGTAGATATGAAGTGAATGATGATCGACAATGGGTCTTCTGTTGATATTCTGTACGCTCATGCTTATCAGAGGATGCATCTTGATGGGCGAAAGATGGAGGTGGGGCAGGAAGCTCCTTTATATGGCTTCAGCAACGATCCGGTTAAAGTCGCAGGAACTATTGAGCTACCAGTCATCTTCAGTACTGCTCCACAATAGGTAGAAATAACATGTAAATTCTATGTTGTGCATGTAGATTCGGCTTACAACGCCATATTGGGACGACCTACTTTGATTGCTCTCTAAGCAATGACCTTCATCCCTCATTTCAAGATCAAGTTCCCAACGACACATGGAGTTGGAGAAGTAGTAGGGGACTTGGATCTGGCTCGACGCTGTTATCGGAATGCTGTTATAGCCTCAGGAGTAGGTGTCAGCAAGCAAAAGCAGACCATGGCGATAGAGATTAAGCCATTCACCGAAAGCAGCTCAAAGCCATTGGTCATGCTTGCAGGAGAGACGGAGGAGATCGAGATGGTTCTTCGGAAGAAGGACAAAATAGTGAAGATAGATTCGGGTCTGTCGGAACCTCTTCGGACAAACCTTATGAAACTTTTTCGCTGTTATGCGAATATTTTTGCATGGGAGCCTCAGGACATGCCGGGAGTCAGCCGAAAGATTGTCGAGCACCGTTTGGACGTGGATCCTTCAAAGAAGCCAGTTCGGCAGAAAAGGCGTATTTTTGCACCTGAGCGTCAGCGGATCATTGATAAAGAAATTGCAAAGCTGATAGCTGTTGACTTCATCTTTGAAATAGATTACCCAGAGTGGATGGCCAATGTGGTGCTTGTGCAGAAGCAGAATGGAAAATGGCGAGTTTGCATCGACTACACGGACCTGAACAAAGCCTGCCCGAAGGACTTCTATCCTCTACCCCCACATTCATCATCTTATCGATGCGACTTCGGGGTATGCATTACTAAGCTTTATGGATGCTTTTTCAGGTTATCATCAAATTTCTATGTGCAAAGAGGATATTCCGAAGACAACTTTTATTACACACCGTTCGGTGTACGTTTACAAGAAGATGACATTTGGCTTAATCAATGCTGGAGCCACTTATCAAAGAATGATGAACTTTATCTTTCAAAAGTAGCTAGAAAGGAATATGGAGGTATATGTGGATAACTTGATAGTGAAGAGCATGATTATTCAGAAGCATCTGGATGATCTAGAGGAATGCTTTCAGACGGCCCGTCATCATAAATTGAGGCTCAATCCTACCAAATGTACCTTCGGGCTCGGTGCAGGGAAGTTCCTGGGCTATCTGGCCAGTTAAAGGGGTATCGAAGCTAATCCAGAGAAGATCCAGGCTATTTTGAACATGAAGACTACTCAGTCATTCAAAGATATTCAGCGTTTGACAGGGAGGATTGCAGCTTTGAGGAGGTTCATGTTCAAGTCGGCAGAGAGGTGTTTGTCGTTCTTTAGCACGTTGAAAGGACCGAAGAATGCTAAGATGTTCCAATGGACTTCGGAATGTGAAGACGCCTTTCAAGGAATAAAGACGTATTTGTCTTCGGCACCTTTGCTGGTGAAGCCAGTTCCTGCTGAGCCACTCTACTTATATCTAGCAGCCAGCTCATTAGCAGTGGGAGCAGTGCTAGTTCGAGAAGTTAGGGGGAAACAACATCCGGTTTATTATGTTAGTCATGTCTTGAGATATGCTGAAACCAGGTACCCGAATATTGAGAAATTTGCCTTTGCTTTGATAATAACCAGTCGAAAGCTTAGGCAATATTTTCAAGGTCAGCTTCTGGTGGTTTATACGGATCAGTCGTTGAAGAAGGTCATGAGCAAACCAGAAGTTTCGGGGAGATTGGCTACATGGACAATGGAATTGTCCCAATTTTTCATCGAATTTCATCCCCGAACAGCTATAAAGGGGCAAGCCTTAGCTGATTTTATGGTGGAGTGTTCATTTTCAGAAGCTGATGCAGAGTTGCCAGAGGCTGAAGTGTCCGATCAAGTAGTTGCAGTTCTTCAGCATAACCAGAGTTCATGGATGCTGTATGCAGATGGATCTTCTACTACGGACGTCAGTGGAGCAGGGATTATTTTGACAAGTCTGGAGGGATTCAAAGTGCAACAGGCCATTATATTTGGGTTCAGAGCGACGAACAATGAGGCAGAGTTAGGACTGAGCATTCGGTTAATAACCGAACCGAACTATCATTTCGGTTATAACCGAAACCCGAAAATACCCTGTTTTAGCTATCCGAACAAGTAACCAAATTTTGTACTAACCGAATAGGTTATTCAGTTATTCGGTTACTAACCGAATTAAAAAGATTTAGAATAACCCATTTCAAATCACAACAAAGACAAGAGTAGAATAACCCATTTCACAAAATCACAACAAACTTCAAACAAGAAAATCAAAGACTTTGGAATATCAAACAAAGACAGGAGTAGGATAACCCATTCCACAAAATCAACAGATAAACAAAACCCAAATCAGAATCAAACTCATCCAATTAGAACAACTTAAGAAAAGTAGCAATACATGTAAAACAAAAAGGTGTAATTTGACCAGAAATCACCTTCTTCCCTCTTTCAAGTCAAATGACCCATTTAACACCCAACCCAAATTTTAAAGAACCGCGTGCTTCTTCATAAACCGAAATAAAATGGGTGAAAACAAGAATCGTATCATGCCCAATCAAATAATTTCCCCAATAAAATTGTCATACGCCCAACACGAACCAATTCATACATAGCATTGACCCTCCCATTCCATCTGCAACAACAATCGGTCCATCATCCGTCGAGTAAGCGTCGAATTGGGTCGGTGTGGAGTCAAACTCGAAGATCGGACGCCAGATCCTCGGTCGAGCTCATCATCGGATTTCGACTTGGAGTCTCCGAACTCGTCCCAATCGGAGTTGAAGGCATCGGAAACTCAAAATCGGGGGAGAGAGAATCGGCCGGCGGTGGGTCCTTAAAGTCGTCCTGCAAGAGGACGACGACGAATGGAACAGAGAGAGAGAAATTTGGTGGTAGGAACACAGAGAGAGAGAGAGTTTTGGTCTGAGTCTGCTTCTGTTTTGTAATTTGTACGTGTACTACTACTACTAGAGTACTAGTATACATATTTTTTATTCTCTCTATGTATATGCACGAAAAGCGTTAAAAAAAGTGATGAGTGTTATTCGGTTAAACCGAATAACCCAAAAGTAATACCCGTACAAACTAACCAAAAACCGTACAAAAATTCGGATATAACCGAAATAGTAAAAATAACTGAATTGTCAGAAATTTTGGTTAAATTATTTTGGTTGCGTTCGATTTTTCGGTTATACCCATTTTTTGCTCAATCCTAGGTAGAGTACGAAGCAGTTTTGGCAGGGGTTCGCCTGGCGAAGAGTCTCGAGGTTCAGAAGCTGATTGTTTACAGTGACTCTCAGTTGGTCGTCAAGCAAGTTTCAGGGGAATACGAAGCTAGAGGTTCAAGAATGATCAAGTACCTAGCAGAGTTGAAGGATCGACTTCAGTATTCCATCTCCTATGAATTTTAGGGCGTAGACCGTAATGATAATTCTATTGTCGATGCCTTGTAGAAATTGGCTACTACAGATGCCAATAATTTTGATGGGTCAGTTTATTTGGAGGTTCTGCAGTAGCCGAGTATCCAACATGAAGTTGTGATGTGCATTGAACGTTCTAACTGTAAGACCCCAGCTTTTTATAAATAAAATTAAATTTTCTCTATTCATTATCTTGAAATAATAAGGAGTTAATTTGATATAATATTTTGGTTATGGGTGAAATGTGCAAATTTTACAAAATAAGCAAGTGGTTGTAAAATATTCATTTCTGTCCGAAAATATTCGTTTGGTCGTGGAATATTCTTTTTGTCGGGAATATCAAATTTACGCACTTGATCATTTGTGGGCCCAGAATCTGGAATAAGCGTCGGATGAAGAAAAGCGAAAAGTTTGAGTTTTTATAAATAACGGCATAGTTATTTATTAATTAACACTATTGGAATACCCGGTGGTTAAAATACGAATACGCGTTGTTCAGACAAGAGCTACGGTACCAGACGCACAAGATTGTTGAATTATTGATTAAATGCGTGAAGACACTACTCAATAATTGTTACAGTAATTACTGTTCAATATTTTATTTTATTATTTCAATAACTACTGCGTTGATAGTTTATATTATTGTTGTTTCAATAATTGTCACTGCACAAAATTTCCCATTATCAGATCAATAATTCATATTATTTAAATAATATTATTAGATAGCATTATTGGCAATGTCTAGAAAGTTTTGTCAAGGAGAGGTTTGGTCACCTAATTCTTGCGCTTGATGAAGGAAAAATCCTTATTGGAAAGCCCTCTTTCACAGGAAGCTACTGGTTGTTATAATTGTGATTACGTAATATTATTTGTGAATAATTAATTATTGATTTATATGATAAGGAAATATTTATTTGATGTGGATATAAATGATGGATTTATTTATGTGGTTATAAATGAAAGAATTAATGTTGAGGTGTTTTATCAGTAGTTTGTCGGATTGGAGGTATTAAAAGATCAAATCGGTGTTCTTAAAGTTCTATTGCGTGAGTTATAATTTTAATCCGACCGTTGGATCGTTGTGATTTTTGGATATGTTATACATATATAAGTTGAGTATATGTCCACAAATTTTGAACCGTTAAAAATTAACGCATGATTTGTTATGAATTTTAAGAGGTGTTGAAAATCATTCGTTTGTGGATTTCGGATATTTTTTGTCTGGAATTTGGAAAAACTCAAAGCTACAAAGTTGTAGAGAATTCGATTTCGTGTGAAATGGATATAAAATTAGTATTTTTCTGATAAACGGGCTATTTTTTATGAATTACTAAAGTTTTGGAAAAAAAAATGATTTTTATTAAAATTATGTGTGGGACCCACTTTTGTTATAAACATGTGGGCTGCTGGAAAATTTCAGAATTGGCATGCTAGCTAATTCAAGATGGATAGCGTTCATACTTGTTTTACCCCGAGTGGTAAACAAGATCTTGATGGTTCAAAGATGATCAGTCGAATTCACCTTATACATGATCTGTCTCACACTTCGAAAACGATAAGTATGCATTACTTTATTTTATTCAAGTGCTGGGTTCGGTCCTTTAAGTTCAGTTTATGTCATTTCTTAACTTAACTGTTATATGCCTTATCTGATTCACAAATTAAGTTAAGTTCACAGGAATCTTATACAGTTTTCAAGTTGATTGACACTGAATTATTGACAAGAAACAAGCAGAAGTCGTGATAAAGAAAGTTGAACTTTCATTCATAATTAACTATTCATAATATTAATCAATTACATAAAGATAGAAATTTTTACAAAAATTCTTAACATTCTTAACAATTCCAAAGAAAACAGAAGTATTCACTTCAGGCATTATCCTCGCCATCTGAAGAATCGAGCAAGGCCAGATCTACTTTGGCTGCAATCAGCTTTTCCTTGCCTCGGCTTCTGCAAACCTCATAGCCTTCAGAGTATACCTTCAAAATTTCTACATACAATTCATCAGAGGCCCGGTACTCAGTCTGAATCTGTTTACGCAATTCTTCAGTCAAAGGAGGACCTAGCTCCTTCAAGGCCTTCAGCTTATCTTGAAGCTTCCGACGTCTGACCAAGTGTCTTTCTTTATCTTCATTAGCCTTTACCTGAAGCTCATCTATTTGAATTGCCAAGCTCTGATTGGCTATAACAAGTTCTTCGTTGTTAACCCTTAGAACTTCGTTCTTGGCAATAAGGTCGGCGTTCATACTAGTCATGTCTTGCTGGCTGGCCTTGGTCGCTTTTAGCTCTACTTTTAGGGCCTTCAATTCCTCTTTGGTTTGATCCAGATCATGCCGAAGGTGTCCATTGTTGAATTATGCGATATCCCGTTCATGCCTCTCCTTCCTTAAGGTAGACTGCAAAATGGCATTTTCTTTCCTCGCAGCTTCTTCTGCAGCTTCGGATTCCAGATGTTTAGGGCGTAAACGCCCGAAAACCGTATTGGCCTGTGTATGTTCAGTATTAATCAATCAAATTCAAGATATCTAATCCAAACATAAAAAGGAGTATGAAGATGGAGAAAGTCCTTTACCTATGCTATGTAACTCATGCCTTTATCTAGTAGATCCCCGATCGAGCTGTTGCTAGGGGTGATCATTCGGTTATAACCGAACCGAAATTGCTATTCGGTTTTAACCGAAAACCGAATTATCGATAATTTCAGTATCCGAACTACTAACCGAAATTTGAAACTAACCGAATTACCGAATACCGAATTACTGAATGTACAATTCGGTAATTCGGGTAATAACCGAACCTACAGAATTCTCAATCTTTCTCTACCTTAAATACAGAATTTCCAATTTTTCTCTACCTTAAATGTTGATAACTAACTGATTCCTTCCCCAAAGAGCACACAAAAGCGGTAACTTTCAAGTACAGAGAGGTTTAGAGAGAAAAATAGATCTGGTAGCTTGCGGGCCACCGGCGAGGCGTGCCAAGATGGTTAGAGAGAGAAAGCAGAGGAGAGTTTTTGAGCGAGAAGCATCAAGCATGAAGCATCAAGGTGGGAAGCATGAAGCGCGCTTTATTTAACCATGGTCTAGTTGAAGAAAGTTTTTGAGCGAGAAGCATCAAGCAAGAAGAATAAGTGAATACTCAGATCGGGAAGTTTTTGATTTGAGATCACGGGAAGGCAAGCTTTTGATTTGAGAAGCATCAAGCCAAAAATGGTGAATAAGAATAATGTTATTATAATAATAGTATAAAGTTATTATTTTTTAAATATTAATATTCGGTTATTCGGGTACCCAAATTATCTATTTTTTAAAACCAAAACCAAAACCGAATAATGAGCAATAAATCGGATATAACTGAAATAAGAAAAAAAATCGAAAAACTAAAATAATTTGGTTAAAAAAGTTCGGTTCGGTTCTGTAGTTCGATTTTATACATTTTTTGCTCACTCCTAGCTGTTGCCGAGTCGGTGATCGTCAGTTTCTCGAACGAATGAGTTAAACAATTGAAAGGGGAAGTTGGCATTAAATCGAGGCCATAGAGTTGTATATGCCATAGCTTCATTTTGGAACTCGTAAGATGAAGGTCCTGGAAGAGTGGGTATGGGTTTATCATGAGGTGGAGAAGGGTCCATGTGAATATTTTCAAGTGATGGGGACCGAGGAGGAATGGTTTCACGTGGTGGTGATGGGGCAGAGGTTGAACTTGGCTGGCTATCAGATGGTCGTTTTTTTTTCGAGATAATGATGGAATGGGCTCAGCTGGTTCTTCATTGTCAGAGACTTGAATCTCAATGGGAATTGTTGGGGGAAGATCGGTTGAAGGAGGAGACGCCCTGAGTTCATCGGTGGTCAGGGGGGTGATCTTGGTTTTCAGTTTTTTTAATCGAAGAAGCCTTTTTCTATCATCTACGGGTAGATCGAGTAAACTCCCTCGGTCAGAAGTTGGATTGGTAGTTGGTGCAGGTTCTGGGATAGTTTCAGTTTCTGGGATGGGTTCAGGTTCTATTGGTGTTGGTTGGGATCTAGGTTTTCGGGTGGCCCTATTTTTTCGGCGAGGTTGAAGGGTTTCTTCGGGTGGAAGGGGATCCTCAACTTCTGCCTCATCTGTTTGAAGTTCAGTGGTGGGTGTTTCAGTAATTGGGGTATCTTCGGGTGGAGTCTCTAGTAGAGGAGTCTCTGCAGCTTCTGTTTACTATCGCACGAATAAGACGTCACCTACAGAGAGTCTGACTTAGGTGAATTCCACAAAGGAAGTCACAAGATAAAGGCTCAGCCACCAAATTCTATAGTTGAATTTTTAACTCCTGAAGTTCAATAGGAGCCATTTGATATGAGATTTTAGAAATGAGTTTTGTACCGGGTTCAAAGTCGATACAAAATTTAATATCAGGCTTTGGAAGTAAGCCAAGAAATTCTTCAGAAAATACGTCAGGAAAAATCAATAACAACAAGAGTATTATTCAAATCTGACGTGTCTTTATTCAAATCCATAACATGGACTAAGAAAACTTAACATCCGTAATAAACGAATGACTTCATGGATTGATATGAAAATGTTTGACTACAATGGTTTGATTGCTTGAATTCGAATAACAGGTTGCTTAGGAATATGAAAACTAACAACCTTACAAAAGCAATCAATTTTGGCATGATAAGTAGTTAACCTTAAAATCACATCAAAAACAAATATCTCTATAGAAATAAGGTTAACAGGTAATGTGATAGTGCCAACTTGAATCAAGCAAGATTTCTAAACAACGGATGTAATGAAAGTTTCTCCTAACGGAGTCTCCATAAATAGGTCAAAGTCTAATTTCTCCGTAGTCAAGTTCAAACGTTGAGCGCAAGCAAGAGAGATAAAAGAATGGGTAGAACCGATATCTAGTAAGGTATAAACTTCGCAAGAATTTATAATTAACTAACGTGCTAACTTCGTTCGAGTTCCTCGATTTTAATTCCAGTCACGACAAACGCTCTTCCAGAATCGTTGACTTTGACTTTTCTTGGACATCCTTTTGAGTCACCATTCCACTGGGACGGGTTTCGATATCGCATAATCTCGAAGCGATATGTCCTTCCTTTCCACAATTATAGCATACCTTAAAGCTGTTGTGGACAGTTTGGACCGATATGTCCCTCTTTCCGCATTTATAATATATGACCGGTGGTCGTTCTCCTCCCTTAGAACTAGTTACATCTTGGTACGCGTCTTCACATGGTCGTTGTTGAATCTCTCTTTTTAAAATCTCCTCCCACTCGCTTCTTTTCTATTTTCATGGCCATGATTACCACCGAGTGGTTACCGCCTTTGTCCGTATTCTTCTTTCTCCATTGGTTATCGTTATTCGATGATCGCTATCTTCTGTGATGATCTGGTTATGGTCCCTCGGTTGAACGTACTCGTTATCTCGCCTCTAACAACCGAGCCCCGCTGACAACATCCGAATAGAGAAAATTTATGAAATGAGATATCGACGACGCCGGGTTTCAAACCTCTCGTAAACATCCGCGTCATACGTTCCTCATTCTCCACCAAATGAGGTGTAAACTGGATAACTCCATGAACTTCGCCTCGTCATCGGGACACCGCCATGTTATTCTCGCTCCAGCCTAATAAACTCCACTTCCTTCATACGACGAACACTTTTAGGAAAGTATTTGTCATTAAATAGTTTCAAACGCGTCTCCCAAGACATCGCCGAGTGGTTTGGATGGGTGCACGCTTCATGACTCCCACCGAAGAGTCGCTTCGCCACGGAACATAAAAGTAGCGAATGGAACCTTCATTCCTCCGTGCATCCCAAGACATCGAATATCTTGGTAATTTGCTTGACCCATGTTTCCGCCATGATCGGATCGCTTTTCCCGAATTCGGTGGTCCCAACTCTTTGAATCGCTTGGCATTTGTGACCACCCATGAATTACTATCATTTCTCTCGTATTTTGAACACGAGTCTCCTCGTCTCGATTTTGCATGAACCGCAAAAAACTTCTAAACATCCCTCGTTCATCATCTACGCTTCAATGGTGTTGTTCACAGGAGGAACATTGCCACGACTGTTACGCGTTCTCCTCGTTGGTGAAAGACAGCATCTCCACGGTCTCATTTACTCCATCGTTAATATTCTCGGTTGACATTCTCAAATACATCATCATAAAATAAGGGTTAATTAAGGAAATCAATATATCACATAATATCCCTATATACTGACCAACTAACAAATAAGCTTAGGTAGGACACACTAGCGAAGGTTTTACTCGTCTCTCCCCTCCTAGTTCTATTCCCCGATCTCCGCCAGAGATCATATCCCTAAGCTCTGATACCAACTGTGACGCCCCCAAAATAGGTCCATTCCATCCAACCCATTCTGAGTTGTCAATACATGGTACAGAAACAACTACAACTTTATTATTACAACAATAAAACTGTGAGTTTGAATACAAATATTATCTTCTAGACAATATCTATACTCAAATAAATCCTCATCACATTTATTGATACATTAAAAAAAATGGTGAGGACTACTAAACAATCCTTTCTAAAACCTTCATTCCATACCCCGACTCGTTCTCGCTATATTCTCGCCTCCTGAGAAAATGGAACAAAAAGGAAAAGGGTGAGCTCAACTAGCCCAGTAAAGAATGTTATGACTAAGATAATATAGAACAAATTATCGTTAGTCTTCAACAGGGAAAAATCTGATAGAATACAATAGACAACAAGTTTTTGAGATCAATATTTCATAGCGTGAAATAATAATTCATAAGAGTTACGTAGAGAATGAAATCTACTATAATCTATGAATTTAATATCCATCATCAATATTTTATCCCCGTAACATCAATCAATATTCATCTCAAATCAAATATTCATCTTTTGCACTACAGCCAAAGATATTCATCATCGGTCATTATGTTCATCTCAACACTGCTCATCTTTGCACTAAAGGCCAAAGATATTCATCGATCGGTCATGTTCATTTAAACACTGTTCATCTTTGCACTAAAGGCCAAAGATATTCATCATCGGTCATGTTCATTTAAACACTGTTTCATCTTTGCAGACTACAAAAGCCAAAGATATTCTTTTGAAATCATTCATCTTGCACTACATGTGCCAAAGATATTCAATAATATCATCATTTAAGGTGAGGATGATGAAAAATATTTTTAAAGAAACGAATCCAATTGAAACAAAATGACAAGGATTAAGGATTCGTACTTGGTTTTATCCACGTCCAAAAATACCTCAAAAAATAATCATAGTGGTGTAAAATTCAAGAATGATCAAAACATGGATACAATCAAAGCTAGTATCCGTAATAGATATTTTAGATTTAAAAGAAAAAATTTTCATTTTTTTGAATTGAATAATAGGCCGTATTCGTGAATAGTGTCAGATACATGAATAAAGTCTTAGTATACGTGAATAAGAACTCTCAGACACCAAAAGATAGAAATTCCACAAAAAAACATCTTCACGCTTCATGAATAGTACTCGTGAATAAGAATCGTGAATAGTAACTCATGAATAGTAACTCGTGAATAAGAACTCATGAATAGTAACTGACATGAAAAAGTTCCAAATTTGATAAAAAGTTCCAACCAATATTTCAAAGATAATGATATGAAGAAATAATATCATTTGAGAAGAAAATAACATCCTTACCTCGAAAAGACAAGATTTCTAGTTGAAACAGGATATAGTCTTTGAAGGAACTTGCAATCGCCTAACAATACTCAAAGTATACTCAAAATACTCACAAGAATACGCCTCGATAATATAGAGAGAGAAAGAGAGAAAACTTGTTTCGGTGTGATTTTCAATTTAACTTAGCCCTCTATTTATAGGAAAATGTTAAGACGCCAAGCGAGACTTAACTCGCAACCCGATGGCTTTTTACTCGCTACTATTCCCACCCACCACATTTGAAATAAAATTCAGCACATTTCTTCACCAACCACAAGTGGGGCCCACTCAATTCTAGAATTTTCCACCAAAATCAATTATAAACCTAATTTCCGAATCAGTCACCTCTTAAAATTCATAACAAATCATTCGTTCATTTTTAACGGTTCAAAATTTGTGGACATATATTCAACTTATGTATGTATAACATATCCAAAAATTACAACGATCCAATGGTCGGATTAAAAATTATAACTCACGCAATATATCGTAAAAATACTAATTTGATTTTTAATACCTCCATCCGATAAAATACTGATAAAACACCTCAACATTAAATCATTCAATTATAACCACATAAAACAAATAAATCCATCATTTATATCCACATAAAATAAATATTTCTTTATCATATAAATCAATAATTAATTATTCACAAATAATATTACGTAATCACAATTATGACAAACCAGCCGCTCCTTCAGAAAGAGGGGGCTTTAGATAAGGATTTCTCCATTTGGCGGCGCAATTAGGTGACCAAACCTCTCCTTAGATGTAACTTTCTAGACATTGCCAATAATGTTATCTAATAATATTATTCAAATAATATGAATTATTGATCCGATAATGGAGATAATAATGCAAAGTGACAATTATTGAACAACAATAATATAAAATATCAACGCAAAGAATTATTGAATCAATAAAATAAAATATTGAACAAGAATTCATCGTGAAAATTATTGAGTAAAGTGCTTCTTCACGTAAGGATCAATAATTCAACAATATGTGCAATACCGTGTGCTCTCGTGCAACCACGCCAGACATCGTATTTTAACCACCGGGTATTCCAACGGTCTTAATTCAGAATAACTACGCCGTTATTTTTAACCAACTTATATTTGTCGTTTTCTTCATCCAATCGCTTTCCATTATGGGACCCACACATGGTCGCATACTGGGTCGCATTTAATATTCCCGACAAAGATTTAATATTCCACCACCACCAAACGAATATTCGACAACAATGAATATTTTATAACCACTGCTTATTTTGAAATATTTAAGATTTTACCCATAACTAACCACATTAATCAAATCCACCCTTACTATTTCAAAATAATAAATAAAGGAAATTCCTTTTATTTAAAAAATTTCTGGTCTTACAACCTCCCTCCTTATGAAATTTCATTCCTCGAAATTAACGTGCACGCACTGTGTGTTTCAAAAGATGAGAATACCTCGCTTTCATTTTCGTTTCCAATTCCTGTGTCATTTCCTCTATAGCATGATTCCTCCACAAAACTTTAACTTGTGGTATGACCTTTCTTGGCGTAGGACATGCTTCCTTCCTATCCAAAATCTTCGACAGTACCTCCTCATACGTTAAGTCTTGGCTATCTCGTCGGGTTCTAACTCAATAACGTAGTTCGGTCGTCGTAACATCGATACGTGAAAAATGTTATGAAAACGCGTGAATACTTGGCAGAAAGCAGAGTAGAAACGAGTCTATAGGCCACAGGTTCCTATTCGATCGAGAATTTCAAATGGATTAATAAATCGAAGGTTTGAGCTTTCCTCACCTCACCGATTCTCGCTTTTGAAATAACAACTTCGCACCTCCTTCTTCAAATTCATCACCCGGTGTGTAGCTCAACGACTTTAACTTTATCGATTAAAGTCGATTATACTCAGATATCATCACGCACTCGTGATATATCATCACGTGGGTACCTAGAGTTTTCATCTCCATCTCTATTATTTGTATATTATACTGAAATGAGTCTTTGATAATATCGTACTCGATTTGTATACGATCTTTTACTCAACACGTCGCCTACCACGCGTTCGCTTTTCCAGGATGGCATGGTCGTAACATATCTTTGAAATGAGTCTCCTCTTGAGTTCTTCAAGCTCTTACCACATTCCTTGCTCCATTTGAATTTTGTATCTCTATGAGTCACCTACGTTAATGGAATAGCGATTCGAGAATATCCTTCAACGAATCTCCGATAATAACCAACTAAGCTTCTGAAAGCTACGATTTCGATTATCGAATTAGGTTGTTCTCAATCGTGACTCATATCCCAACCTTGGATAAGACGTTACAATGACACCTATCGCCTTTACTATCGCATCTAATAAGACGCCCCTAGAGAGTTCGACTTAGGTGAATTCCACAAAGGAAGTCACAAGATAAAGGCTCACCACCAAATTTATAGTTGAATTTTTAACTCCTCAAGTTCAATAGAGCCATTTGATATGAGATTTTAGAAATGAGTTTTGTAAGGGTTCAAAGTCGATACAAAATTTAATATCGAGCTTTGAAGTAAGCCAAGAAATTCTTCAGAAATACGTCGGAAAAATCAATAACAACAAGAGTATTATTCAAATCGACGCGTGTCTTTATTCAAATCCATAACATGGACTAAGAAAACTTAACATCCGTAATAAACGAATGACTTCATGGATTGATATGAAAATGTTTGACTACAATGGTTTGATTGCTTGAATTCAATAACAAAAGTTGCTTAGGAATATGAAAACTAACAACCTTACAAAAGCAATCAATTTTGGCATGATGAGTAGTTAACCTTAAAATCACATCAAAAACAAATATCTCTATAGAAATAAGGTTAATGTGTAATGTGATAGTGCCAACTTGAATCAAGCAAGATTTCTAAACAACGGATGTAATGAAAGTTTTTCCTAACTGAGTCTCCATAAATAGGTCAAAGTCTAATTTCTCCGTAGTCAAGTTCAAACGTTGAGCGCAAAGCAAAGAGAGATAAAAGAATGGGTAGAACCGGTATCTAGTAAGGTATAAACTTCGTAAGAATTTATAATTAACTAACCCGTGCTAACTTCGTTCGAGTTCCTCGTATTTTGACCGGTCACGACAAACGCTCTTCCAGGAATCGTTGACTTTGACTTTTCTTGGACATCCTTTTGAGTCACCATTCCCGCTGGACTGGGTTTCGATATCGTACAATCTCGAGCGATATGTCCTTCCTTTCCACAATTATAGCATACCTTAATCTGTTGTGGGCGGTTTGACCGATATGTCCCCTCTTCCCAGATTTATAAATATACGAACCCGATGGTCGTTTCTCCTCCTTAGAACTAGTTGATTATCTTTGGGCGACGCGTCTTCACATGGTCGTTGTTGAATCTCCTCTTTTAAAATCTCCTCCCGACTCGCTCTTTCTATTTTCATGGCCATGATTACCACCGAGTGGTTACCGCTTTTGTCCGTATTCTTCTTTTCTCTCATTGGTTATCGTTATTCGATGATCGCTATCTTCTAGATGATCTCGGTTATGGTCCTCGGTTGAACGCATACTCGTTATCTCGCTTCTAACAACCGAGCCCCGCTGACAACATCCGAATAGAGAGAAAATTTATGAGAAATGAGATATCGACGTATCTAGGGTT
The DNA here is from genome assembly GCA_020205615.1 of Panax quinquefolius. NCBI lineage: Eukaryota > Viridiplantae > Streptophyta > Magnoliopsida > Apiales > Araliaceae > Panax > Panax quinquefolius. The sequence continues at coordinate 7,149,192 of CM035158.1, forward strand.
TCAAACCTCTCGTAAACATCCGTCATACACGCTCCTCATTCTCCACCAAATGAGGTGTAAACTCGATAACTCCATGAACTTCGCCCAGATCGGGACACCGCCATGTTATTCTCGCTTCCAGCCTAATAAACTCCACTTCCTTCATATGACGAACACTTTTAGGAAAGTATTTGTCATTAAATAGTTTCAAACGTCTCCCAAGACACGCTTGAGTGCGGTTGGATGGGTACGCTTCATGCAGACTCCCACCGAAGAGTCCGCTTTCGCCACGGAACATAAAAGTAGCGAATGGAACCTTCGTTTCTCCGTGCATCCCAAGACATCGAATATCTTGGTAATTTGCTTGACCCATGTTTCCGCATGATCGGATCTCGCTTTTCCTTAACTCGTGGTCCCAACTCTTTGAACCGCTTGGTTGTGACCACCCGTGAATTACTATCATTTCTCCTCAGATTTTGAACACGAGTCTCCCTCATCGATTTTGCATGAAACGCAAAAAACTTCTAAACATCCCCTCGCTCATCATCTCGCTTCAATGGTGTTGTTCACGGGAGGAACATTGCCACTGTTGCACGCTTCTCCTCGTTGGTGAGTACTGAGCATCTCCACGGTCTCATTTACTCCATCGTTAATATTCTCGGTTGACATTCTCAAATATTGTCATAAAATAAGGGTTAATTAAGGAAATCAATATATCACATAATATCCCTATATCTTGACCAACTAACAAATAAGCTTAGGTAGGACACACTAGCGAAGGTTTTACTCTGCCTCTCCCTCCTAGTTCTATTCCCCGATCTCCGCCAGAGATCATATCCCTAAGCTCGATACCAATTGTGACGCCCCAAAATAGGTCCATTCCATCCAACCCATTCTCGAAAGTTATCAATACATGGTACGTAAACAACTACAACTTTTATTATTACAACAATAAACTCGTGAGTTTGAATACAAATATTATCTTCTAGACAATATCTATACTCAAATAAATCCTCATCACATTTATTGATACATTAAAAAAATGGTGAGGACTACTAAACAATCCTTTCTAAAACCTTCATTCCATACCCGACTAATTACTCGCTATATTCTCGCCTCCCCGAGAAAATGGAACAAAAAGGAAAAGGGTGAGCTCAACTAGCCCAAAGAAGAATGTTATGACTAAGATAATATAGAACAAATTATCGTTAGTCTTCAACAGGAAAATCGATAGAATACAATAGACAACAAGTTTCGGATCAATATTCGCAATGAAATAATAATTCATGTAAGAGTTACGTAGAGAATGAAATCTACTATAATCTATGAATTTAACGGTCCATCATCAATATTTTATCCTCGTAACATCAATCAATATTCATCTCAAATCAAATATTCATCTTTGCACCATGTGCCAAAGATATTCATCATCCATCATGTTCATCTCAACACTGCTCATCTTTGCACTAAAGGCCAAAGATATTCATCATCTATCATGTTCATTTAAACACTGCTCATCTTTGCACTAAAGGCCAAAGATATTCATCATCGGCCATGTTCATTTACTCATGTTTCAAACATTCATCTTGCTCATCTAAACACTGCTCATCTGCAAAGATATGTGCCAAAGATATCATTCAGAATCATCATCTCTGCACTACAAAGCCAAAGATATTCAATAATATCATCATTTAAGACCGAGGATGATGAAAATATTTTTAAAGAAACGAATCCAAGTGAAACAAAATGACAAGGATTAAGGATTCGTGACTTGGTTTTATCCACGCCCAAAAATACCTCAAAAAATAATCATAGTGGTGTAAAATTCAAGAATGATCAAAACATGGATACAATCAAAGCTAGTATCCGTAATAGATATTTTAGATTTAAAAGAAAAATTTTCATTTTCTATGAATAGTGCCAGATTCGTGAATAGTGTCAGATATCGTGAATAGGCCAAGTATACGTGAATAAGAATCTCGACACCAAAAAGATAGAAATTCCACAAAAAACATCTTCACGCTTCATTAATAGTACTCGTGAATAAGAACTCGTGAATAGTAACTCATGAATAGTAACTCGTGAATAGTAACTCATGAATAGTAACTCCGACATGAAAAAGTTCCAAATTTGATAAAAGTTCCAACTAATATTTCAAAGATAATGATATTGAAGAAATAATATCATTTGAGAAGAAAATAACATCCCTTACCTCGAAAGACAAGATGCTTCTAGTTGAAACACCGGATATAGTCTTTGAAGGGAACTTGCAACCGCCTAACAATACTCAAAGTATACTCAAAATACTCACAAGAATACGCCGATAATATAGAGAGAGAAAGAGAAAACTTGTTTCGGTGTGATTTTCAATTCTAACTTAGCCCTCTATTTATAGGAAAATGTTAAGACACGCCAAGGCATTTAACTCTAAACTCGATGGCTTTTTTACTCGCTACTATTCCCACCCACCACATTTGAAATAAAATTCAGCACATTTCTTCACCAACCACAAGTGGGGCCCACTCAATTCTAGAATTTTCTACCAAAATCAATTATAAACCTAATTTCCGAATCACCACCTCTTAAAATTCATAACAAATCATTCGTTCATTTTTAACGGTTCAAAATTTGTGGACATATATTCAACTTATGTATGTATAACATATCCAAAAATTACAACGATCCAATGGTCGGATTAAAAATTATAACTCACTTAATATATCGTAAAAATACTAATTTGATTTTTAATACCTCCTCCATCCGATAAAATACCGATAAAACACCTCAACATTAAATCATTCAATTATAACCACATAAAACAAATAAATCCATCATTTATATCCACATAAAATAAATATTTTCTTTATCATATAAATCAATAATTAATTATTCACAAATAATATTATGTAATCACAATTATGACAACCCAGCCGCTCCAGAAAGAGGGGCTTTCAGATAAGGATTTCTCCTCTCGGGCGCCGCAATTAGGTGACCAAACCTCTCCTGATGTAACTTTCTAGACATTGCCAATAATGTTATCTAATAATATTATTCAAATAATATGAATTATTGATCCGATAATGGAGATAATGTGCGTTGACAATTATTGAACAACAATAATATAAAATATCAACGCAAAGAATTATTGAATCAATAAAATAAAATATGAGCAAGAATTCATCGTGAAAATTATTGAGTAGTGCCTTCACGTAAGGATCAATAATTCAACAATATCGTGTAATACCGTGTGCATCTTGCAACCACGCCAGACATCGTATTTTAACCACCGGGTATTCCAACAGCCTTAATTCAGAATAACCACGCCTGTTATTTTTAACCAACTTATATTTGTCGTTTTCTTCATCCAATCGCTTTCCATTATGGGACCCACACATGGTCGTATTGGTCGTGCATTTAATATTCCCACAAAGCATTTAATATTCCACCACCAAACGAATATTCCCCGACAACAATGAATATTTTATAACCACTTGCTTATTTTGAAATATTTGCGATTTTACCCATAACTAACCACATTAATCAAATCCACCTTACTATTTCAAAATAATAAATAAAGGAAATTCCTTTTATTTAAAAAAATTTGGGGTCTTACAACCTCCTCCTTATGAAATTTCGTCCTCGAAATTAACGACGACGCACTGTGTGTTTCAAAAGATGAGAATACCTCGCTTTCATTTTCGCTTTCCAATTCCCGTGTCATTTCCTCTATAAGATGATTCCTCCACAAAACTTTAACTTGTGGTATGACCTCTGCAGCGTAGGACATGCTCCTTCCTATCCAAAATCTTGACAGTGTACCTCCTCATACGTTAAGTCTTCGCTATCTCGTCCGGTTCTAACTCAATAACGTAGGGTCGTCCACATCGTAACATCGACACGTGAAAAATGTTATGAACACGCGCCATACTTGGCGGTAAAAGCGAGTCTATAGCCACAGCTCCTATTCGATCGAGAATTTCAACTAGATTAATAAATCGAAGGTTTGAGCTTTCTCACCTCACCGATTCTCGCTTTTGAAATAACAACTTCGCACCTCCTTCTTCAAATTCATCACTCGGTGTAGTGGCGAGCGACTTTAACTTTATCGATTAAAGTCGATTATACTCAGTATATCATCACGCATCAGATATCATCATCACGTGGGTACCTAGAGTTTTCATCTCCATCTCTATTATTTGTATATTATACTGAAATGAGTCTTTGACAATATCGCATCGATCACTGATACGATCTTTTACTCAACACGTCGCCTACCACGCTCGCTTTTCCGGGATGGCATGGTCGTAACATATCTTTGAAATGAGTCTCCTCTTGAGTTCTTCAAGCTCTTACCACATTCCTTGCTCCATTTGAATTTTGTATCTCTATGAGTCACCTACGTTAATGGAATAGCGATTCGAGAATATCCTTCAACGAATCTCGATAATAACCAACTAAGCCTGAAAGCTACGTATTTCGATTACCGAATTAGGTTGTTCTCAACTGTGACTCATATCCCAACCTTGGATAGCACGTTACAATGACACCTATCAGTTTACTATCGCACGAATAAGACGTCCCCTACAGAGAGTCTGACTTAGGTGAATTCCACAAAGGAAGTCACAAGATAAAGGCTCAGCCACCAAATTCTATAGTTGAATTTTTAACTCCTGAAGTTCAATAGGAGCCATTTGATATGAGATTTTAGAAATGAGTTTTGTACCGGGTTCAAAGTCGATACAAAATTTAATATCAGGCTTTGGAAGTAAACCAAGAAATTCTTCAGAAAATACGTCAGGAAAAATCAATAACAACAAGAGTATTATTCAAATCTGACGTGTCTTTATTCAAATCCATAACATGGACTAAGAAAACTTAACATCCGTAATAAACGAATGACTTCATGGATTGATATGAAAATGTTTGACTACAATGGTTTGATTGCTTGAATTGAATAACACAGTTGCTTAGGAATATGAAAACTAACAACCTTACAAAAGCAATCAATTTTGGTATGATGAGTAGTTAACCTTAAAATCACATCAAAAACAAATATCTCTATAGAAATAAGGTTAATGTGTAATGTGATAGTGCCAACTTGAATCAAGCAAGATTTCTAAACAACGGATGTAATGAAAGTTTTCCCAATCTGAGTCTCCATAAATAGGTCAAAGTCTAATTTCTCCGTAGTCAAGTTCAAACGTTGAGCCTTAAAGCAAGAGAGATAAAAGAATGGGTAGAACCAGATCTAGTAAGGTATAAACTTCGCAAGAATTTATAATTAACTAACCCGTGCTAACTTCGTTCGAGTTCCTCGATTTTGACCGGCCACGACAAACGCTTCTTCCGAGAATCGTTGACTTTGACTTTTCTTGGACATCCTTTTGAGTCACCATTCATTGGACTGGGTTTCGATATCGCATAATCTCGAGCGATATGTCCTTCCTTTCCACAATTATAGCATACCTTAAACTGTTGTGGACGGTTTGACCGATATGTCCTCTTTCCCCGCATTTATAATATATGACCGGTGGTCGTTCTCCTCCTTAGAACTAGTTCACATCGGCGCCGACGCCTTCACACGGTCGTTGTTGAATCTCCTCTTTTAAAATCTCCTCCCGACTCGCTCTTTCTATTTTCATGGCCATGATTACCACCGAGTGGTTACCGCTTTGTCGTGTATTCTTCTTTCTCCGCCGGTTATCGTTATTTCGATGATCGCTATCTTGAGATGATCCTCGGTTATGGTCCCTCCACGAACGCGTACTTTCGTTATCTCGCCTACAACAACCGAGCCTCGCTGACAACATCCGAATAGAGAAAATTTATGAGAAATGAGATATCTTGGCGTACGGGTTTCAAACCTCTCGTAAACATCCGCCATCATCGTTCCTCATTCTCCACCAAATGAGGTGTAAACTCGATAACTCCGCTGAACTTCGCCTCGTCTTTGGGACACCGCCATGTTATTTCTCGCTCCGGCCTAATAAACTCCACTTTCTTTCATACGACGAACACTTTTAGGAAAGTATTTGTCATTAAATAGTTTCAAACGTCTCCCAAGACATCTTTGAAAAGGTGGATGGATGGGTACGCTTCACGCACTCCCACCGAGAATCCGCCGCCGCCACGGAACATAAAAGTAGCGAAATGGAACTTCTTCGTTTCTCCGTGCATCCCAAGACATCGAATATCTTGGTAATTTGCTTGACCCATGTTTCCGCCATGATCGGATCTCGGCTTTTCCCAGTACTCGTGGTCCCAACTCTTTGAACGCTTGTTGTGACCACCCATGAATTACTATCATTTCTCCTCGTATTTTGAACACGAGTCTCCTCGTCGATTTTGCATGAATCGCAAAAAAACTTCTAAACATCCCTCGCTCATCATCTCGCTTCAATGGTGTTGTTTTCATGGAGGAACATTGTCACCACTGTTACACGTTCTCCTCGTTGGTGAGTACAGCATCTCCACGGTCTCATTTACTCCATCATTAATATTCTCGGTTGACATTCTCAAATCATCATAAAATAAGGGTTAATTAAGGAAATCAATATATCACATAATATCCCTATATACTGACCAACTAACAAATAAGCTTAGGTAGGACACACTAGCGAAGGATTTACTCGTCTCTCCCCTCCTAGTTCTATTCCCCGATCTCCGCCAGAGATCATATCCCTAAGCTCTGATACCAACTGTGACGCCCCCAAAATAGGTCCATTCCATCCAACCCATTCGAGTTGTCAATATACATGTATGCGTAAACAACTACAACTTTATTATTACAACAGTAAAACTGTGAGTTTGAATACAAATATTATCTTCTAGACAATATCTATACTCAAATAAATCCTCATCACATTTATTGATACATTAAAAAAATGGTGAGGACTACTAAACAATCCTTTCTAAAACCTTCATTCCATACCCCGACTCGTACTCGCTATATTCTCGCCTCCTGAGAAAATGGAACAAAAAGGAAAAGGGTGAGCTCAACTAGCCCAGTAAAGAATGTTATGACTAAGATAATATAGAACAAATTATCGTTAGTCTTCAACAGGAAAAATCGATAGAATACAATAGACAACAAGTTTTGGATCAATATTCATGAATGGAAATAATAATTCATAGAAGAGTTACGTAGAGAATGAAATCTACTATAATCTATGAATTTAATTTAAGGTCCATCATCAATATTTTATCCTCGTAACATCAATCAATATTCATCTCAAATCAAATATTCATCTTTGACCTACAAAGCCAAAGATATTCATCGATCATCATGTTCATCTCAACACTGCTCATCTTTGCACTAAAGGCCAAAGATATTCATCGATCAGTCATGTTCATTTAAACACTGCTCATCTTTGCACTACTGTGCCAAAGATATTCATCGATCGATCATGTTCATTTAAACACTGCTCATCTTTGCACTACAGCCAAAGATATTCTTCAGAAATCATTCATCTTTGCACTATGTGCCAAAGATATTCAATAATATCATCATTTAAGACCGAGGATGATGAAAATATTTTTAAAGAAACGAATCCGGTGAAACAAAATGACAAGGATTAAGGATTCAGTACTTGGTTTTATCCACGCCCAAAAATACCAAAAAAAAAATAATCATAGTGGTGTAAAATTCAAGAATGATCAAAACATGGATACAATCAAAGCTAGTATCCAGAATAGATATTTTAGACGAAAAGAAAAATTTTCATTTTTCGGTGAATAGTGCCGTATTCGTGAATAGTGCCGTATACGTGAATAGTAACTCCGACACCAAAAGATAGAAATTCCACAAAAAACATCTTCACGCTTCATGAATAGTACTCGTGAATAGTAACTCGTGAATAGTAACTCATGAATAGTAACTCGTGAATAGTAACTCATGAATAGTAACTCCGACATGAAAAAGTTCCAAATTTGATAAAAAGTTCCAACCAATATTTCAGCATAATGATATTGAAGAAATAATATCATTTGAGAAGAAAATAACATCCCTTACCTCGAAAATAACAAGATTTCTAGTTGAAACACCGGATATAGTGCTGAAGGGAACTTGCACCGTCTAACAATACTCAAAGTATACTCAAAATACTCACAAGAATACGCTCGATAATATAGAGAGAGAAAGAGAGAAAACTTGTTTCTGGTGTGATTTTCAATTCTAACTTAGCCCTCTATTTATAGGAAAATGTTAGCACGCCGAAGCAGACTTAACCTGCAACCTGATGGCTTTACCTGCTACTATTCCCACCCACCACATTTGAAATAAAATTCAGCACATTTCTTCACCAACCACAAGTGGGGCCCACTCAATTCTAGAATTTTCCATCAAAATCAATTATAAACCTAATTTCCGAATCAGTCACCTCTTAAAATTCATAACAAATCATTCGTTCATTTTTAACGGTTCAAAATTTGTGGACATATATTCAACTTATGTATGTATAACATATCCAAAAATTACAACGATCCAACGGTCGGATTAAAAATTATAACTCACGCAATATATCGTAAAAATACTAATTTGATTTTTAATACCTCCATCCGATAAAATACTGATAAAACACCTCAACATTAAATCATTCAATTATAACCACATAAAACAAATAAATCCATCATTTATATCCACATAAAATAAATATTTCTTTATCATATAAATCAATAATTAATTATTCACAAATAATATTACAGAATCATAATTATGACAACCGAATGCTCCTGTGAAAGAGGGGCTTTAGATAAGGATTTCTCTCATCATGCGCGCGCAATTAGGTGACCAAACCTCTCCTTTAGATGTAACTTTCTAGACATTGCCAATAATGTTATCTAATAATATTATTCAAATAATATGAATTATTGATCCGATAATGGAGATAATGTGCAAAGTGACAATTATTGAACAACAATAATATAAAATATCAACGCAAAGAATTATTGAATCAATAAAATAAAATATTGAACAAGAATTCACCGTGGAAAATTATTGAGTAAAGTGCCTTCTTACGTAAGGATCAATAATTCAACAATGTCGCGTAATACCGTGTGCATCGCAACCACGCCAGACATCGTATTTTAACCACCGGGTATTCCAAATGATTTTAACGGTAATAACTACGCCGTTATTTTTAACCAACTTATATTTGTCGTTTTCTTCATCCAATCGCTCGTTATGGGACCCACACATGGTCGCTACTGGTCGCATTTAATATTCCCCGACAAAGCATTTAATATTCCACGACCAAACGAATATTCCCCGACAACAATGAATATTTTATAACCACTTGCTTATTTTGAAATATTTGCGCATTTTACCCATAACTAACCACATTAATCAAATCCACCCTTACTATTTCAAAATAATAAATAAAGAAAATTCCTTTTTATTTAAAAAAATTTCGGGGTCTTACATTCATCCTTCTGGCCGTTGATACATTCGTTCCTCGGACCGGGGAGCTCTCATCAGATGAGTGTCCGGAATGTGACAACGAGTTCGAATTCTCTTCAAATCAATTTCAGTAACCATCGATGGAGTATTGGCATGTGCATATCGTTCTTTACTTCTGAAGAATGCAGAAGGGTTGGGAAGAGGTTTCGTGTGTGGGTTTTTGCTTGGGGTTTCTACTTTTGAACTCGAAGCTTCTTTGTCGGGGCTTGGGTTAGGCGGAACGGTAGTGAGTGGGGTCACACGAAGAGGAGAGCTCTGATTTGTATTTAGGACCACCATTGTTGAGATTTTGCAGAGAAGGGAAGAAAAGTTTGAAAGAGAAAGATCGAGAGTTTGAGAGTCGTCTGAATTTCAAATTGGCAGGTAAAATTGTCAAATTTGGGAGAAATTACCTTTTATATTGGCAGTTGCACGAATTACGAAGGCGACACATTTAATTTCTGGTAATGATGAGGAATTTGAACGGGTAGCGTCCGGATTAAGTCTCAGATATTTATCAGATTGGGCTTTTCAGTTGGACTTCCGGTTTTAGTTCCTCTTTTTATTTTAACTCCTTATCATTTGGGCCTTAATGCTTCAGTTTGGGCCTCTTTTGATCCTATCAGATTCTTCATATCATGGACCATTTATAGTTTTCTATTAAATATCATATTTAATAAAAAATTAGGGGGCAATGTTGGGTCATGATATTTCACTTATTGGGCCAACTAGGTTGGGCCTATATATTCGGGTTAGTCCACAGGGCCATCATTATTGGGTCCTAAAGTTATTGGGCCTAGTCTTTCTATAATCCTTGTTAAGTCCTTATTGTATTGGGCCGGATCAGTGGGTCGGACCCATCATACATTTAAATATCTATTACTTTGACCTGCAATGATGAAAAAGAAGAGCTATTGATCGAAAGTCTGCAGATCATTAATGTGGATGGGATTATAGTCGGTACGGATAAATAAAGGCAGAAAAGGTGACACTGCATGCGATGCGGCAGAGATCACCGAGGAGTGGGGGATGTGTGCGAGCGGTCAGATGGGTGGCACGATAAACCGGGCTAGAGAGTATATCATAGCAAGGAAGTCTTCTAAGAGCAGGTAACTGATAATTTTATCTCTCTCAATACACTAGATATTTTATCCTCCATAGTTAACCCTTGTGATCGCCTGTACTGACTCTCACGCCTGAGTTATCCCCCGACGGTCGAAGCCGTTAAGTTTTTGGTGTTGATCGTGTTTACTGTGCAGGATCATGGCGTCTTACGTGATTGAAACGTGGTAGAAGATCTTGGCGTTAACAAGTACCAAATTGTTGTTTATTTATTTTGATTTATAAGTTAAAAAATAAGTTATTACCAAATACCTCAACAGTGACAAATGACTTATCAGTGTACAAATTTATTTTGAATAGTGATATTTTTGACCTTAATAATACTCTCGCTGGCCAATGATTGAAATACATTTTTGGGATAACCTCTTTGCTAGTCCTCAAATTATAGTTTTTTTCAAGCTTAATCCCCAAACTATTTTTCCATTTATTTCGTCCTTATATTTTATTATTTCTATAATATTTGTCCAATCTTCCAAAAATAGAGCAACTGAAGGGTACTCCATATGAAAAAACAGCTATAGTTTGAGGACCAAACATGAACAATAACCACAATTTGGTGACTAAATGTGAAAATGTACTATATTTTGGGGACTAAAATGAAAGAAACATACAGCTTGAGGACGAAATATGCGGAAAAAAATAGTTATCGGACTAAACACGAAAAACAACTATAATTTGGGGACTAACGAAAAAGTTATCCTACATTTTTTATATAAATTTAAAAATAAAATCAATGTCTCATTTGAATTTTTATTTAGTCAATATTTGCCCACCAAAGGTAGCATAGGATATTCGACCAATAATACAAGGAAACAGGTTTGATAATTTCACAATCTCCTCGAAGAAAATGGGTCCCATCTTCATGTGAAAGAAATTATGTGAAAATATCAAAAACTGACGTGAAAATAGTGCTCCCCATAATATATCTGTCTGAATGCAAAATAATCTTTAAGACACGCGATTATGGGATTTAATAGTATGAATATGTTCAAAGGACTTGAGCCTAACATGAATTAGAGAAGACCCTTTTGTTTGCAGAATTGAATCGCGTCGTCGTACATTTCCTCAAGGCCGTATTTATATCTGAATCCGGTGTCTAAGAGCTTTTCTGACGACAAGCCAAAATATTTAGAATCTTTAACCTGTTTCAGGGAACTGCAGAAATAGAAATGGTAGTCACTTAGTTAAATCTTCTTGAAATATATATTAGATACAAAAGGGGAAACAAGAAGTTACCCTTTGACTGGTATTTGATATTCAGGATATCTTGCAGAAAGAAACTTAAATAGCTCGTCCATTGTTTTCTCAACTGCAGAACAAATGTACCTCCCTTTTGCATTCGGATATTCAAGAAGGAAGATGTGTGCACCGGCAACATCATCCACGTGCACGAAGCCGTTATTAACAGAAAACTCAAATGGATTATCCTCACCTGATCCGATTAAAAACATTCAAATCATCGAGTTATGACTTGGAATCATGACTATCATGCTACGTTCCATTCCAAATAGAATGGAACGAATCATTCCACTCTCCGTTCCATTCCTTCAATCCAAACGTAGCATCAAAGTGTATGAAGGTCTTAATGACTCGGTAAATACAGCAAACATGATGAATAGGTTATGCAAGTTGATACTGTACAATTCAGTGAGAAATGAATCCTCATTCCTATTTATAGTGGTTTCTACTGTTAGTTACTACAGAATATTAAAATTACATCTGGAAACTTTTTTGGCTGCCAAGGAAAGATCGAAAAATTCCCAGAATTATACCAAAAAACATACCTAAAAACATGCTCATTGAGATGTGAACTGAGCTAGCACAATGAGGAGAAATGAAAGGACCATGAATAATAGCAGGAATTAAGGTGACAAGATCCAATCCATGCCTTTCTGCAAACTCTAGCGCGGCTTTTTCAGTCAATGTCTTAGTAATGTAGTATGAACCTCCAAATGTTTTAAGAGATCTAACAAAATCTACATCAGTCCATGCTGTCTCATCCACTAGTCTCAAATCTTTGCCACTAAACATGACAGTAGATACACTTGAAGTGTACACCACTTTTTTTACAGTCTTTGAATTAAGGCAAGCCTGTAAAATGCCTATGGTCCCATTAATTGCTCTTCTTGTCTTGGTTTCTTCATCTTCTTTTTCCTCAAAATCAATAGGATGAGCAACATGAAACACCCCCATGCACCCTTCAATTGGTGCGTCAAAACTCTCTGGTTTGTCAAGATCAGCATTGAATATCCGGAGCCTCTCTGATGCTCCTGCTAGATTTGTGAGGTAGCTGATGTCTTTCTTGCGGTCTGAAAACAGAGAAAATTAAAACTTTTAGGCTACATTTGAAATTCAGAAAACAAAAACAAAAACAAAGTTAGTACTAGAGCATCTAGAATCCTTTAGGCAACATTTATAAGTTGGTCAAACTAACTTATAAGTCATTTGAGTGTTTAGGAGTTACTTATTTTTTAACTTATAAGTTGCTTTTTAAGTCAAAAGAAATAAGTACCTATTTGTGACTTATTTTAAAATGACTTATAAGTCATTTTAAAATAAGTTAGCTTGACCAAATGTAATGTCTATTTTGCCCCTCTTTTTAATAATGTCATTTTTAATAATCTTTACATTATTTTAACTTTTAAGTCATTTTAAGCCGAACACCTTCACAACTTGTTTTAACTTAATTTATGTCAAATTGATGCCGAACACGTTTACTTGTAAGTCAGAACTTAAACCAACTTATAACTAAACTTATATTTTAACTTATAAGTCATTTAAAATAAGGAGTAAATTCAAAGTTTTTTTCTTATAAAAAGACAAAAAACAAAAACAAAAGTCGCCGAACAACTTATGGAAACTTGAGATCTAAAAGTTGACTTACCGGGGTCGAATCGAATAGTAGTGTTAACAGAATAGCCATGCTGAAGGAGCCTCATGATCAGCCATGAAGCTACATACCCTGTTCCTCCTGTTACACAAACTATACCCTTCTCTCCCTCTTTTTCCATTTCCATTTCCATTTCCATTTCCATTTCCATTTGTTTGAATATCTCTTTCTCTTGGGTTGTATGTATGGTAGCAGCAGGAAAATATTTGATGCCAGTATACTACTAGTTCTTTTGTTCACATGCACTACCTCTTTGTCCCTTGGTTGTGTCACTATCTATATTCTCCATTTCTCAGGGAACCTACCTATAATATAATATTAGGGGATGGACAGGTTATTTTCTGCTAAAATAATAATAATAAAAGTGTTTTATTTAATTCTTAAATAATATTATCATTTTTCTAATCCATTGGATGAAATACTTGTTAAAATCTGGTTCATCCTGGTCAATTCATTACCTAATAACACTAATCTATACTCCACGTTATATGGAGATGGAGTGTTACAAGGGTTGATTGTTCGACAGCCAAACGTCCAAACATGTCAAGACTCGTGTCACCAATTCACTAAGTGCGTGTTTATTTACTCAGCGTTTGCAACATTTGATGCGTTTGAACGTCTTTAAAGTGTTTAGACATTCAAACACTTGAAAATTTTATTAGTCTAATAACAACTTATTTTAAACACAACTTATTTAATTCTCAAACGTAACGCATCGAAATTGGTGTGATATGTTTGGAGGTTTAAATACTACAAAAGCTACCACCGCAAACGTAGCTTAGCCGAAGAAACCGAGCTTAACAGGTAGAGACTATGTACATTTATCTTGGAACTAGTGGCTTGTAGACAAATGCCTGTCAACTTTTTGTTGGTGGATGATGTTTCTGTCCTGCCACATTAATTCTTCTTTTTTTCTATTTTAAAGTAATTATTTCAACCAAAGTCTTAGTCATAGCTAGACATGCACAACAAGTCAGTCTCATCTGATTTGGGTCTATCTGGCTTTGAGCTTTGACCAAGTCAGGCCAAACTGTTGACTTAAATTTGTCAGGCCTAGGCCAGGCTAGTCCGGTCCTTAAATTTTTTTAATGTCAAATATTAAATATTAAAAATATAAATTAATAAAATTTTGTAAAAAATGATGCAAGTTTTTTTAGATTTATTTTGTTTTAAAATTTTACTGCACAATATAAGTTGGATGATTAGAACAAAAATAAATATATTTCTCTTAAATTAAAGAAAAATATAATTTAAATATAATTGGAATATAAAACAAATTGATTTCCTAAATGTATGTCTATTATGCACAATATGTCTTCATAGAAAATATAATTTGCATGCAATCTAATGCGATACATATGACTATAGATGCAAAATAAAATTAACTTATTACAGATTATACTTTTATATTTTGAATATAAAGTTAGTTTCTATTTTAATTTTTTTCATACTAGGATCAATTAGACATATATTTTGTAAAGTTTAAATACACGTATATATTTTCCTTTATGATCATTAAAACTTACATAGTTATATCTCAATTATTATTTCCAATTTATTTTCTAATTGCTTAATGAAATTATTCTTTAAATTACTACAAATGAATACCGGAAAAATAATCAAAATCATAAATCCCTAAGAATTTAGCATATCCAAATTAATAAAAAAACTTGAGTATTTACAAGAAACTAACTTATTATTAATATTTAATATTAAAAGTTAGTTTATTGATGTATTAATTAATGTTAATATTTAACATTAAAAGTGGCAAGGAATATTAATAAAATTTTAATGTTAAATATTAGTAATTTAACATTTACAATAAACTAACTTATTATTAATATTAAATATACTAACTAGCTCTATTCATTGAACATATATATTAATTAAATATATTTACAAGAAATCAAGAATAAATTATTAAACTTTATAATGTATTAATTAAAACTAATGTATTATAATTTATAAATTATAACAATGAATAAGTAAACATTTACACTTCATTGATGAATAATTATAACTTTAAAGTTCAAAAATTACAAATATCTGCATAAAGAATCATGTCAGACCTCAGGCCAGATCAGACTTTTTTGTAGGCCAGATTTCTATTTTAAAAGAGCAGTATTTTTAAGCCTTCTAGGCTGGGATCATGCAATTATGGGGTTTTAGAACATAACAGAGAAACAATGTGGAAAAAACAATACTTGGTTTAAACTTTAAAGCATCATGCAGATGTTCTAAGAACTTGAGGCAAACATGAATTAGAGAAGACTCTTTTGTTTGCAGCATTGAACAGCTTCACCATACATTTCCTCGAGCCCATATTTATATCTGAATCCAATGTCTAAGAGCTTCTGTGATGACAAGCTAGCATATTTTAACTATTTGACCTGCTTCAGGAAACTGCTGAAATAAACATGGTAGTAACCTAGTTAAAACTTGGAAAACAGTTGGATATACAGTATACATTAAAAGAAGAAGAAGAAGAAGAAGAAGAAGAAGAACTTACGCAGCTGATGGTATTTGATATTCAGGATATCTAGCTGAAACAAATTGGTATACCTAATCATTATTTTTATCAACCGCATAATAAGTGTACCTCCATTTTACCTTAGGATTTTCAACAAGGAAAATATGTGCGCTGACCACATCTTCCACGTGCACAAAGTTGGTATTAGCATAAAACTTTATTTGCTTCTCGGAACCTGTCCCAATTAAGAACATTACAACGATAAAGATACAATTGGAATCATGACTATCAACCTGACGTATGAAGTTCATAATTTCTCAGAAAATGCACATATATGATAATCCCCAAGAGTGAGCTCAACTAGTATATGCTTACAAGTATAGTCGTGGAAAGGCAGCCTTTAACTGGACTGTAGTGTGTGAGGACAAAGCCATGTATGAACCAAAAATAATGCAGATACGAAGAATAGATTTTATGCAAAGTCATCCTATATGATACAATGAGAAATCACTCGCATTTCCTCTCTATAGTTGCTTTCTTCAACTACTACTACTACTACTACTACTACTGAATATTGAGTTCTCTTATTGACATCCCATTTTGTTTGAAAGCACTGAAACATATGAAAATGGGAACCACAGAATAAAATGAACTCGAGAATGACCAGAATTGGGTGATCATCTAATAATGATGTTGGTATGCGATAATAGAAGGAGAAGTATATAATATTCAAACTCTAGAAGTTCTGTAAGCTGCCAAGGATAAAAAAATCCCATAATTAGATCATAATAAACAATTACTTGAATATAACATTTTCATTCAAGATAAAAATAATAGATAAAAGCACAATAAACAGGTCTTCACTACAAATGTAGCCAATCGTCACCATACGCATCCATCACATATATAAAGCAAGGGTCATTTCTTAAGGTTTTGGATGATAATTTTTCTCACATCATTGAAGAAACAGGATTTACTTAGGAATGAAAGTTCCATCTGTTTTGTGCATACCAAAAGTTAGATTATACATTTAATTCCAAGGTCCATTCCCACGATCCAAAAAGGGCCTAAGATCTACTAAATCCAGAGCAATGAATAAACATAAAATCATAAATTTGTTATGAGAACAAAGTACATACCAAAAACCATAGCCATCGAGGTGCGAACCGAGCCAGGGCAATTAGGAGTAATGAAAGGACCATGAACAAAACTAGGAATTATTGTGACAAAATCCAATCCATGTGAAACCGAGGTCCCATTGATTGATCTTTTTGTCAGCTTTTCTTCATCTTCTTTCTCCTCTAAATCAATAGGATGTGGCCAGTGTGAAACACCCCTATGCATCCTTCAATTGGTGCATTAAAACTCTCTGGTTTCTCAAGATCTGCATAGCATATTCGTAGCCTCTCTGATGATCCTGGTAATTTTGTAAGGTAGCTGATGTCTTTCTTACAGTCTGAAAAAGGCACCAAAAACTTGTAGATTACATTTGGAACTCGGAAAACAGGAATTGGAAGGAAAATGAAAAAGAAATAAATTTAAAAAGTTGGTATTAAATTTTCAAGAGTCCTTTAGGCTATATTTGAAGATTGTATTTGACATTCTAATTTTTAGAAGTATATGTAATTAGAATTATGTTTGTTACGAGGGATTTTTCTTTCTTGTTTTACCTTTTATTTTGTTTTCATTTCCTTTGCGTTTTCCAAGTTACAAAAATAGCACTAAATAGAAATGAGAACATTGTGCCTAATGGATATCATTTGGGGGATTCATCAAATGACCTCAAACACACAAATAAAACAAGAAAACCCGAAAGTCCAACCTAAGAAAAAATTCACCAAATCCGATAACCATCACCTTTCTGATCAGATTATAAATCCATACACACACATTACTACATCTGTATCGTATAATGCAGATCCTGTTTCACCATGTAACTAGTTTTTCATGATAGAGTATTCAAAAGATAACATAGGTAGATATTTGTATTGATCACTTTCTAATGCCTAAATTTTTTATTTTTTTTGTGAATAGTATGAGAACATTTCCTACATTAATTAATTATTTAACTTGGTAACTGTTTGATTAAATCAACAAATTTACAGCCCTAACTAATTTTCACTACTGGGAAATTTGCATTCAAAAGTTACGAAAAAGATCACCAGAAAATTATTGAAATTCCAGATGTAATTAGTGACTTACCAGAATCAGATCGAATAGTAGTGTTAACAAAATAACCATGCTGAAGGAGCCTCATGATCAACCAAGAAGCCAAATACCCTGTTCCATCTGTTACACAAACAATGCCTTTCTCTCCCTCCTTTTCCATTTCCATTTCTTTCAGCATTCTCTCCCTCTCTCTTGGGTTGTGTATATATAATACACACACTAACAGTAGGGTGATATTTGATCCCAATATTTTTGTTATGTTCCAGTACCTTTTTGCCTCTGCATATTCAACTTTTCTAGGTCAACTATGGTGGGTTCTGTTCCCACCACATTTATTGTTTAATTATATTTTCCTCCCACAAATTTCTGGGTTTTAGCTGAGAAGTCAACTAGTCTTAATTTATGATTCCTTTGTTAATGCATATTTATTATAGTTCACATTTATTTATTTTTGGTTCTAAAGTAAAATTGCCTTTGTATCATGAATGGTGAAGCAATCCAAGTACAGTTAAGGCCAAATTTTCATATAGTATGTTCCAGATATTATAATATTTTATGCAGATTACATTAGTAATCAAGTTAACTAGTAGTCAACAAAATGGCCATGGCTAGTGAACATAATGATAGTACCTTGATGAGTATAAGTCATGGGTTCATCAGTATCTGTTTGATTAAATTATATAACAATTTAAAAAAAATGGCAAGTGATGTTATTATTAATAAACACAACACAAGCTCACTGCATATATTGTGCTTAGAACACCATTTTGAAATATCACTACCCAAAAAAGAACAGAAGATGGTTTCAGCTACCATGTTCAGGTAACTAATACACAAGTGCGCATTTGGTATACCAATTTATAAGTTTCACATCATATTAAATCATTTGAATATTTTCTTTTGCAATAATTCTAGATATTTTTGAGAAAATATGAATTTATGACAAGTATGGAGACACTAATCAAAAAGCTCATCATCACATGACCTTGTAAATATATGCAAGATGCATCTAGTACTGAAAATTTTCCAAAAATATTTACTATAGGTGTGTGCAAGTGAAACTCTTTTAAATTTTGGGAAGTCGAAATGAAATAATTATAAACTTTTAGGGCCAACTTTCAAAAAAATTCAATGACAGACGAATTCTTGCAAGTTTAATACTTATTCTAAGTATTTTAATATGACTTAATTTCTTTATCAGAAATTACTGCCTTTAGTGATTTATAATTTAGTTTTCATATATTTTCTTCGTTTATTTCTTATTTTCTACCTTTCCAGTTTATTATTCTTGTACTTTAAAAACACTATATTTATGTTCATATTCTAACTGTTATTTTAGTTAGAAAATACAAATCGATCAGAAAACTTAAATTTTTTTTTTATCTATATACATATATTTGATATAATATATTTTTTGGTTAAAGCAATTAATTATTGAACAATTTTCTACTCTTAAATTATATACAGCATTTTAAAAAATTACTATTTTGTCTTAACTTGGCTGCATTAGACTATATCTGGGAAGTACATTTCACATTCCTCCCCATCAATCTTCAACTTAACAAGTTCATATAATTTGAAATCAGTTAACAGAGAAACAAAGGATATCCAGGAACTCATACAACAGTCCAAATGTGCAACACAGTGTAATTCTTAAGATCATACAATTAGGGGGTTTTAAAATAAGAATATTACATAGAAACAATGTGGAAAAAACAAAGTATAGTTTAAAGCATGAAGGAGTGCATATGTTCTAAGAACTTTTGCCAAACACTTAGTTACATGGACTCGGATGGAGTGTTTGGTCGGACATGGTATTCCTCAACTTTGCCAATTTATTACACTAAAATGAAGTGTCCAATAACCATACCTCCGTGTGTCGAGTGTCCGACACAGGTACTTCAGGGCAAAGTGAAGAATCCATATAACATAGGCCAAAGATGAATTAGAGAAGACCCTTTTGTTTGCAGTATTTAAGTGCTTCATCATACATTTCCTCAAGGCCATATTTATATATGAATCCAGTGACTATGAACTTTTCTGATGACAAGCTGACATATTCAAGCTCTTTGACCTTCTTCAGGAAACTGCACAAAATAAAAATGGTAGTCACTTGGTTAAATCTTCTTGAAATTAATATATGTATATATATATAATTAAATATAAAACAGAACTTACACAGCTGATGGTATATGATACTCAGGATATCTAGCTGAAACAAATTTATATAGCTCATCATTATTTTTATCAACCGCAGTACAATTGTATCTCCCTTTTACATTAGGATTTTCAAGAAGGAAAATATGTGCGCTGGCCACATCATCCACGTGCACAAAGTTGGTATTAGCAAAAAACGTTAATGGGTTCTCTTCGCCTGCTCCAATGAAAAACATTGTCAAGATCACATATAAAGTCCTTAATTTCTCGGAAAATGCAGCATATATGATAATCCTGAGAGTCAGCTCAACTAGAGGTCGCTCGCTCATGAAGTATCCTTGGGGTCAGGAAAAGGCAGCCTTTGACTGGACTGCAGCGTGTGAGGCAAAGCCAAGTATGAACTATGCAAGTTGATCCTACAGATACAATGAGAAACCACTCTCATTCCTCTATATAGTTGCTTCTGCTACGGCTAACAGAATGAAGAACTTCAAGGATGAAAGAGGATTAGGGGAATGGTCATACTTGATTCATGTTTAGCTTTATTTGAAATACTGGCCAGAATTGGGTGATCATTTGATAATTAATTTGACACGCGATAATAGGAGAATTATAATCGAAAGTAAGGAAAGTTTTTGGTTGCCAAAGATATTGACAAATTCTCCAGAATTATACCATAAAAAACAGTTTACTTCAACAAACAAAAGAGTGTAACATTTTCATTCAAGATAATGATAATAATAGATAAAACCACAATTAACACACATCTTTACTATTCAAAGTAACCAACCATCACAAAATGCATCAAATATAAAGCAAGGGCCATTTCTTATGGTGTTGGAAAAACGATTTTTCTGACAGCATCGAAGAAACCGGATGAACTTAGAAATGACAGTTCCATCCATTTTGGGCATACTAGAAGTGAGATTCAGCATTTTAGTTCAAGGTCCATTCCAATGTTCCAAAGGGGACCTAAGATTTTGTACTAAATTCAGAGCAATGAATTAACATAATTTTGTTATGAGAACAAAATACATACCAAAAAGCATAGCCATTAATGCGAACCGAGCTAGGGCAATTAGGAGTAATGAAAGGACCATGAATAAAACTAGGAATTATGGTGACAAGGTCCAATCCATGTATTTCTGCAAATTCTAGAACTGCTCTTTCAGTCAATGTCTTTGAAATGCAGTATAAAGCGGCAAAAGATTTTGAAGATCTAACAATATCAACATCAGTCCATGATGTCTCATCCACTACTTTCAAATCTTTGCCACTGAACATGACAGTAGATGCACTTGAAGTGTACACAACTTTTTTCACTGTCTTTGAATTAAGGCAAGCCTGTAAAATGCCTATGGCCCCATTGATTGATCTTTTTGTTTGTGTTTCTTCATCTTCACTCTCCTCTAAATCAGTAGGATGAGCAGTGTGAAACACCCCTATGCATCCTTCAATTGGTGCATTAAAACTCTCTGGTTTGTCAAGATCAGCGTTGAATATTCGGAGCCTATCTGATGATCCTGGTAGAATTGTGAGGTAGCTGATGTCTTTCTTGTGGTCTGATAAAGGCATCAAAAACTTGTAGATTACACATGGAACTCGGAAAACAGGGATTGAGAGGAAAAGGAAATGAATTTAAAAAGTATTATAGTATCAAGAGTCCTTTAGGCTACATTTGAAGATTGTACATGACATTCAAATTTTTAGAAGTACATGTTATTAGAATTATGTTTGCTATGAATGATTTTTCTTTCTTTTTTACCTTTATTTTGTTTTCATTCCCCTCGAGTTTTCGAAGTTACAAAAATAGCACTAAATAGAAATTGATTTCACATTTTGATAAACAATCATAGAAATTTTAAACTTTTTATTAGTGAACACGAAAGCTGATGAACAAACATCGTGCCTAATGGATTTGATTTGGGAAAATTAATCAAATGATCTCAAACCCACAAATAAAACAAGAAAAACCCAAATTCCAACATAAGAAAATTTTCACCTAATCCAATAATCTATCACCTTTCTGAGTATACTATAAATCTATACTCAAACATAACTAAATCTGTATCGTATAATGCCGGAACCTGTCTCACCATATAACTAAATTATCATGATAGAGTTTCACAATTCAGAAGATGATATATGTGGATATTTGTATCAACCACTTTTGTAATTCCTAAAGTTCTTTTAATGTGTTCGGTAATGACTTATAAGTTGGTCAAACCAACTTATAAGTCATTTGTTACTATTCACCTGTTTGGGAATGACTTACTTTTCTACTTATAAGTGTAAGTATTTGTAACTTATTTTAAAATGACTTATAAGCCATTTTAAAATAAGTTAGTTAGACCAAATGTAATGTCTATTTTGCCTCTCTTTTTATTAATGTCCTTTTTAGTAATCTTTACATTTATTTTAACTTATAATTCATTATGAGCCGAACACCTTCGTAACTTGTTTTAACTTAATTTTTGACTTTTAAGTCAAATTGATGCCGAACGCTTTTACTAAGAAGTCGCAGCTTATAAGTCATTCCCGAACAGGCCTATATGAGAACATTTCCTGATTTAGTTAATTATTTAATATGGTGCATGTTTGATTAAATCAACAAAATTAACAGCCCTGACTAATTCACTACTGGGAAATTGGCATTCAAAAGTTGCTAAAAAGATCATCAGAAAATTATGGAAATTTCAGATGTAATTAGTGACTTACCGGGATCAGACCGAATAGCAGTGTTAACAGAATAACGATGCTGAAGGAGCCTCATGATCAGCCAAGAAGCCAAATACCCTGTTCCACCTGTTACACAAACAGTTCCTTTCTCTCCCTCCTTTTCCATTTCCATTTCCATTTCTATTTCTTTCAGTATCTCTCCCTCTCTTTTGGGTTATATATATATATATATATATATATATGTAGATACATATATATGATATATACACACTAACAGCATGGTGATATTTGATCCCAATATTTTGTTTTGATCACAGTACCTCTCTGACTGTGTTGTCAGCTTTTTCTTCAACTATGGTATGGTGGGTCCTAATTCCCCCCCTCACCACCCCCCCCCCCACCCCCACCCCCACCTTCACCATCACCATTACCTTTGCTTTTTAATCAATTATTCCACTTTTCTTTGGTTGTAGGTAGACCTATGAACTAAGTAGATGGCCAATAACGGCTAAAAATGGCAAGGTCAAAAATTTGGTTAATTTAAAATAATTTTGTTTTTAATTTGAAAAAACGGAAGTACCATGACCTTGTTATTGCTTACCAGGGCTTTTTTTTTTTTTTTTTTTTTTTAATCTGACACACAAAAATAGTAATAATAATAAATATTAATAATAATTTTAATTACTTAAATTAACTACATATCTCAATCAATTAAAATTTTAATAATATTATAATTTTAGATATTATTCTAAAGGCATGATTTGGGATAATGATTGATTTACTTTCCAAATAAGTAGGGAATGCATAATTAAGAGATAATGATTGATTTACTTTCTAAATGTACTACAATAAGTAGGGATTGCATAATTAAGGGATAAAATTATCTATATTATTGTGTATAGATTTTGGACTTGCAATCTAAAAAATTAGTTGTTGATTCGGATTATATATTGCTAGTAATTCAAAGTATATAATCAAATTTGATTCTTTAAAATTAATATAATTTATTTAACTTTTAAAAATAATAAATAATTGTAATTAATACTAATATATAGATAA
Source organism: Panax quinquefolius (assembly GCA_020205615.1). Lineage (NCBI taxonomy): Eukaryota > Viridiplantae > Streptophyta > Magnoliopsida > Apiales > Araliaceae > Panax > Panax quinquefolius. Next base: position 7,173,153 of record CM035158.1, read on the forward strand.
TTTTAAATTTTATAATTATATTATCTAACTTAAACTAATAATTGTTAGTTTAATAGTTTTATACTTTGAAATTATTAACTACATATCTCAATCAATTAAAATTTTAATAGTATTATAAATTAGTATTATTAATTAATTACCTACATTAACTACATATCTTAATTATAATTTTCAAATATAGTTAAAATTTATTGAAGATTGCATTGAAAACAAATAGTTGTTGTAATTTTAGTTAGTTTGAACTCTTATTTATTTTACAAGTTTTGTTCAAAGTTCTCTACAGTAGAAATTTAAACGCCCAAATTTCCATAAATTTAAAAAGTTGTTTCCCAAAGCCCAATTTTTTTGGTAAGTGGTCGAGCCAATTTTGCCAGGTCTAGTTGTAGGTGAGAAGTCTACTAGTCTTAAATCTTAATCTATGATTTCTTTGTTAATTTGTAAGCTATGTGTTTTCAAATTATAAGATGAATATTAATTTTTTAAAATTTAGTTTATGGTATTTTAAATTTTGAAATTGAAATAATTTATTTAAATTTTAAAATAATAAATTTAATAGATTTTTAGTCATATTAATATAAACTAAATAAAATTATTTTTAAAAATTAGTATTGATCATATATATTTTGGAGGATAGTATATTATATAGTTCACATCCTTTTTGTTCTAAAGAAAATTGCCTCATAACTCTAGTGCACACCAAATAAAATGGACAGCACTGTTTAAAGTCTAATTATCTTCAAGGTCTAAATACAATTTCCTTATATTAGAGAGAATCCAAATCACAAATTGATTCATTTAGTCAATGTAAGAATCTTCTGCATAAACTATTTAGTATTTGATTAAATAAAAAGGAGTTGATATTTTTACAAGTTGTCACATAAATAGTAAATACCAATCTATAAGTTTCACATCATATGAAATCATTTGAATATTTTATTCAAAGGTTACATAAAAAATTGGAAGTACAAAGTATTAGTTGCCAACCAAGCTATCAAAAGGAATTCAACAACTAAGTTATGACTTGGAAACTATCAAAAGTGACATATAAACTATAAAGGCCTTAACTTATTTACGCGAGTACATAATTATAACAACTCAGGTCAAATCTCGAGTTTGAAATAAATTTCCGATACTTAATCACTTGCTAAATAGCATATTCGTGAATCATCTTAACTCATCATAGAATCATCCAGAAAATTATAGCTGAAAATTAATTCTTCAAGTACAAGACAAATCATGGATATTTTGTTAAAGCTTCATTACACTATACTATAGCTATATGTAGAACAAGAATGATGTCCTCTTTGCGTGTATTGAAATTGAATAAAAGATTAAGAAAAGACAACATCTTCTTTGTGAACAAAATTCTTGGAGATGGATCCATTGCGTACTCCTCTGTATATATAATGATAACCAAACAATAAAGCACAAACACAAAACATAATTATATAAGGAGGTAAATAAGATTAACAGTTTTAAAATTATCCAAAACTCAAATACACCCTTATGTAATCACTAGTTCATAATATTTCAAAGTTTATAATATTGTTTTGTCTTCTTCTCCATTCCTTCAAATTCCAACTCAAGAGAGCTTTGTTTCCTGCAATTAATCATAGTTGAAATTAATAATAGTAATAAACTTCAATTATCATATCAATGGTTCAACGAGACAAATTTTCTAATAAATAACTTATCTCAATCCGTCGCTAAAGATCGATCCGATTAATGCAGACCAGATACTGTTAGAGAATCGTTATATATATATATATATATATATATATATATATATATATATATATATATTAAGTTTTCAATATGACCTTTAGAAATCTGCAAACATTAATTCAGGGAAACACAACTAAATTTTGTTAATAGAATATTTGTGTACTCCTAAGAATAGCAAGGCTGCTATCTAAATATAATCTATGATATGTAATGTTTCTTTCACTTGTTTTGTTGTGATGTTTTCCCAATTTCACCTTAAAGTTGGAAAATTGGCACTCAAAAATGTATAATTATAAACCCTAGAAAATTGTAAAAATTGTATAATTTTTAGAGATTATTGGGGTCAAAATATTCACTTGTCTTCATATTTTTGATTTTTCTAGAGATTCTCAAATTAATTTAACAGCCATTCAATCAATTTAATGACCGAATTTTATTATTTTAATTAGTTTATTGAGGTAATTAAAAAAATTAAAAATTGCCAAATACAGTAGTGAAAAACTTAGTTTTGCCGATAAAAAACAGTTGAGTAAGCAAGTACAATCTCATAATTTCTGCACCTTGATCCACAAATGACCAAACAGGTGGTTACACTCCCGGATTATGAAAAATACAAAAAAAGAAAAAACATCCGTACGTACATAGGAAGTCACTATTTTGATGAGCTCAATAAGAAGACACAAGGAAGAACCTTGCTAGTAATCACGAGCACCTAATTTACATGCCACATCAATCATCAACCTCGGCTCGAATTTCTCTCAGCAAGTCCTCCTTGTATTCATCAAAGGTACCTGGGAAATTCTCAACAGTACCATTCTCTACCACCCAAATCTCACTCCTCTCTTCGTCGTCACAAACACGTGATATTAGCCTAGAATCGTGGCTTACAAGAACAACTCCACCAGTAAATTCATCCAGCGCATCAGCCAATGCATCAATGCTCTGCATATCCAAATGATTGGTGGGCTCATCCAATAATAATATGTGTGGCTTTGACATGGATATTGAAGTGAAGACGACTCGAGATTTCTGTCCTCCGGATAATTTTGCAATTGGGGTGAGGTGGTTATGGCTTGGAAGTCCAAATTTCCCAAGCTTTGCACGAACAGCCTCTTGTTTACTTAGTCCTTCTTGATCTGGATGAAGACGAAGTAGATATTGAACAGGTGTTTCCTCCATCGTCAGAAGATCAACAAAGTGCTGTGAATATCTCCCAACCCTCAGCTTTTGACTCCTTCGTACTTCACCCTCGCTTGGAACCAAATCACCAGCAAGAAGATTAAGCAAAGTAGATTTCCCGGCTCCATTTGGCCCGACAATAGCAACACGAGTACCCATATCAATACCAACATCAACATTAGAGAGTCTGAAATCCTCTCGATTTGGATAACTGAAGCTGACTTCAATTAGCTGCATAAGTGGTGGTGTCAACTCAGTGGGCTCAGGAAAGTGGAACTCCACAGTGTAATCTTTCCACTTCTTAGGGGCCTCTGGCTGCGGCTCATCCTCATCAACCTTGCCCTTTGCCTTGTTCTTTGAAGCTTCCTTGGCAGCAACAAACTTAGCTCGATCCTTGACCTTCTCCTGCTGAGTCCGGCTCCCAGTCCTCTTGGCAGCTTTCACCTGCTTGTCATAAACCTCAAACTTCTTGTTCATTTCTTTGCGACGCTGCTCATATCCGCTCTCAAATTCGTCAAAGTTACCCCGGTATAAGTGGAGTTTAAGATCATGGAGATGAATGATTTCATTACAAACTGAATTTAGGAAATCTCGATCATGTGAGACCACAACAAGAGTTTTCTTCCATCGACACAAATACTCCTCCAACCAGAGAACAGCCCTAAGGTCAAGATGGTTGGTAGGTTCATCCAACAACAACAGAGTTGGCTGCACAAAAAGTGCCCTAGCCAATGAGATTCTCATCCTCCAGCCACCACTAAATGATCGAGTAGGACGACCCTGCATATCTTTGGTGAAACCCAACCCAGCAAGAATCTTTGATGCCTGAGCTTCAGCAGCATCTGAACCCATCAGTTGCAACTTTTCATACAACTCAGCAAGCTTCACCCCAGCATTATAGCCGTTGGTGTCATCATCTTCATCAGCCTCAACAGCAGAAGATGAATTTTGAAGAGCAGCAACCTCTTCACGGAGCTTGATGAGCTCTTCATTAGCTGAAACGACAGCTTCAAGAGCACTTCTATCATCACCAACTACCTCTTGTTCAACCAAAAGTACATCTATATTTCTTGGTACAGGAATCTTCCTCCATGCAAGTAGTTTTAATAGGGTAGACTTGCCCATACCATTAGGTCCAACCAATCCGTACCTTTTCCCATGTGATATCTTTACTGATGTATTCTTTAGGAGTTCTTTCCCTCGAGCTGAAACAGAAAAATTATCTATTGTTATATCTTTGACATTAGCATCCGCTTCATCTTGACCCTCAAGAACAGCTGCTCGACTACCAATAACAACAGTGAAAGCATCACGATCATCCTTAAGAGCAACCTGTTTGGCCTGCTCAGCAGCTTGAGCAGCATGCATGTCCTTCTTTTCTCGTTTCTTCAACTCTTTGTCAGTTATGGAGATGTCAAGAGGCTTTGCATCAGTCCTCAAGTGTCGAGTTGGCTGTTTATGAACATCATTTTCTTGCAGCCCTTCTTCAGAGGCATAATCATTATCCTCATCATCAGAGGGAGGGAGATCTATGTCATCAGTATAAGATGACAGTTTTGGAGCTGCTCTTGACTTTGACTTGGGTTTACTTGAAGTAGAGCTTGACGAAGAAGATCCTTTCTTGGCTTTATCAGGTTTCTGGTCCATGTTGGCAAGCATTGCAGAGACTGAGAGCTTCTTCACATCTTTTGGGGCATCTTTAGCCTTTGCATTTGCTCCACTTTCATCTGTTTTTTTCTTTCCCATTGCAGTGGCTGGTGTAAAGAACTACGAAAATTAGTCCAACTCGTATATAATTATAAATATAAACAACTATTCTATCCAAACAACATATAAACAACCCTTCATGTAGTCAGATATTTGAGCACAAGATGGCCTTGTTAATTGAACTGGGGTGTGACAAGCCAAGTGCAAATCCAAATATTGTTTTTTTTTAATTTAAAGAAAAGTGGGTTTTTTTTATTCAACTATACACATGAAAGGAAATCCTAACACTGAAAAAAAGGGATTAAGAAATATAAATCAGATCAATGAGTTTACGGTTCAGAACGTTGAAGAATAACAAAAATAGGAGGAGAAAGCCAGTTATATGGATTGTGCAAGTATGTGTTAGACTAAAAATAAGTAGGTGTAAATATGAGATAGGCACGCCATAATCAATAATGAAAAAGAAATGTAAGAAACAAAATGAACACATGCTACTTATCAGGGTGTGTAGAAAATTCGAATTTCCTACAGATGTAGTCTTTATTTATTTGCATTGACCCATGCCTTGGAATTGGAATTGGGGGAGTGCTAGTTGATATTTTAAGTTAATTATTCTCCAACACCAATTCCAGTGTTCAGAATCCATGTACCCAAATAGAGTGTTATTTTGATTGGCCACATATTATGGCAGACCATGTTAAATTAATCCCAAAGTGAGAAATTCTTAAGCTTTGTTGGTGACAATTACATTATTAGAAGAAAAATATACAGCAAGAAGCCATTAAAAGTTACAATTTTTTTACCAATAAATGAACTCAAACCCCCTGTAGTTCTTGCTAATTAGCCCTCGTGATTCACAATTAATTTAACAAATTCTAATTCCTTCAACAAGCTAAGATGGAAGAATGCATAACTTAAGTGGGTAGATTGACAATCAAAGCAGTATGGGATGCTAAGGAATAATGTTATGAACTGGTTTGGTAGTAACCACATTTTTTTGGCTGGGTGAAAAATGCAATATACAAAGATCTGAGGCTTTTTTTTTGCATAACTGTCACCAAAGCTGCAATCACAAAATGATTGAAAAATAGTAAACAGCACCAGTAGATTCATCACTTTAAAAGCTTCAATCGGAAAAAAAGAACATATATACCATCTACTCCAAAATAATCAGTAACAAATATTTAAAAGTAAAAGATTATATCTTTCAAAGTGCCCTAGAATCTTGGAAAACAATTTTTTTTTTAATTTTGACAAGTAAAATAAGGGGAATTTTTTTCCATTATTTTATTGCATTTATGTCATGGGGTTTTCAGTATCAGAAGCAAACTGCAAAGTTATGGACAGGCCTAACACAACCCCCAAAAAAAGAGAATATCTTTATCTCCCTAAAACAATTAAAAAATGTTCAAAACTGAGAAAAGATTATCCAAATCACAGAACTGGTAGAGAAACAGAACAAGATAATTAAATTGAGAAGTCACATCAGACATCTACAGAAGCAACATGAATTGGAAACCTTGTTTATGCTAATACAATAGATCCGACCAATTAATTTAATTTCAGGCGAATAAAGATGATAAAGAGACAGATATTTACATAGTATGTATGAACGTGTTTGTTGAATACCTAGATGGAGATGAATTAACCGCCGGATGTAAGGAACCCAAAGACGGCGTAAAACCGGAGAGAGAGAGAGAGAGAGAGAGAGGAGGAGGAGGAGGAGGAGGAGGAGGAGGAGGAGGTTTTAATTTGCAGATTGTGGGCTGCGGGCTGCCTGTGAGATTGGGGAAAAAAGTTGTACGAAAAGTATAAATCAACCGAGGGGGGGTTAGTAACCGAGTTCAGAACGGAGTTGGAACGGTTTTTTAAACCAATTTAATTTAAATATTAATAAAAATTATAATTTGGGATTATTGGTAATTTATTATAAATTATTTATTTTTCGTGTTAAAAAAATTGAACTATTTACTTATTTTACTGTCTTAACCAAGAGGACTATTTGGAGTTTTCATTGATTTCAAATTATAAGATTTGAAAGTTAATTTTAAACATTTTAAAATTTAAAATTGAGATTAATTTATTTCAATATAATTATGAATATCATAAATAACATAAAAATATTATTAGTTATAAAATTGTTGTTTTCAAAATTTAAATAAATCATGCCAATTTTAAATTTAAAATATTTTAAATTAACTTTTAGAGTGTCAATAATAATCTTATAATACATAATGAAAAGAGTATATGACAAAAATTTGTTGCTTTTACAAGTAAAAATTATAAGATCAATATTAACTTTTGAAAATTAATTTCAAATATTTTAAAATTCAAAATTAAGATTAATTCATTTAGTTTATGTCAATACAATTGTGAATATTAAGTCTTTTATAATTTAAATATTTATCAAGTAAAACTTGACAAAATTCTCAGATTTAGTTTTGCAGCCATTTTTGCAAGTTTACGAGGTTCTTTAGTTTGCCTTTTGAGAATTTTTTATAAAAACAAAATGTCTATATATACATATATACACTTATATATAATGTATTTCTTGATAAAAAAAACAAGTATTTAATGAGCAAATTTCTGCACTAAAGTTTTCTATAGCAATTAAAATTTACTATTTTAATGTATTTTGGCACCCATTTCTTGGAAGTATATCTATCATTCCTCCACATTGACAATCTTTTCAACTAAAATAAGTCATATAATTTGAAATCAATTTATAGAGAAACAAAAATACACATGACCAGTGAATCATTGGAATTAGTTGCCAACTAAACTAGCAAAGGATATTCAAGAACTCGTACAACTGTCTGGATGCATAACACACCTCCGGAACTCCCTCTCTCTCCATTGTGGATAATACACCAGCCTTTGTATCCCAACCTCCGACAACCTGATCGGATGATCCCGACCCGAACACTAATACTCTGTTTCTGAGTTTAGAACAGAAAAGAAAAGAATAAAAAACTTAAATTAGAACAGAAAAGAAAAGAATAGAAAACTTAAAGTTTTCCTTTGTGTTGTTTCTGAGTTTTTAATGGAAAAGAATAGAAAATTTAAAATTGAGGACATGAGTTGTAATTTAAAATTTATTATATTAAAAGTTAGGGATAACATGGGAATTATAAAAATATTACTTATTCTAATTTGTTTTCCGTCCAAATCAAGCCAATTTTGGACGGAAAACTTTGGTAAGAAAAGTGGCCAAGTTTTCTATCCATTTCTTTTCTTTTCCGTTTATTAAAAAACTCAGAAACATAAGAATTGGAAAGAAAACTTAACTTTTCTGTTCATTTCTTTTCTTTTTTGTCCATTTTAAAACTCAGAAACAGAGCGTAACGGTGGTAACTTAATTCTGACAGGTGTTACAAGCAGAAAAAACAATACTTGGTTTAAAGCATTATGCAGATGTTCTAAGAACTTGAGGCAAACATGAATTAGAGAAGACCCTTTTGTTTGCATCATTGAACTGCTTCATCATACATTTCCTCTAGCCCATATTTATATTTGAATCTAGTGTCTAAGAGCTTTTCTGATGAGAAGCCGAAATACTTAGAATCTTTGACCACCTGCTTCAGGAAACTGCAGAAATAAAAATGGAAGGCACCTAATTTAATCTTCTTGAAAGATAGACAAAAGAAAAAGTAAGAACAAAGAAACCAGAACTTACCAGGTTTTTGTACCCCATAGAGAGATAATTCCTCTCTTCAATGGTCAATTCCACATCTAGCTTCGCTAATTTCTTCACTGCATACACCATTTCTGCTTCATAGCATATATGTTGACTAATATTTTTATTGCAAGAGCACACTATAAAATGTTGTTTCAATAAGAGCTGTACTCTCCAACTATGTTTCAGTTGTGCTTGTAACAGTGATTTGTTGTGAAATATTAAAGAACGGGTACTGGCAAATGTTATGTATGTATGCATGTCGTATATGCATACCACGCTCCAACTCTAATATATGCATGCGTATAATGTGCCTTTTGTACTGCTACGAAAAGTTAAATTTGAAAATAAACTTGATGACTTTGTTTTTTTATACTCCAAGAATGAAATTACCTAATCCATTAGAAAATAAAGGTGCAGGAAAGTTGAATACAGATTGAGTATATGAAAATGGGTTACCTGACTAGTAATTTTTAACCGATGCTTAGTTCATAAATGGAATGACCATCTATTTTCACTTGGGGGATGCTGGCAATCATGGGCCAGTATTCTCCTTTATCCTTAGGTAAGCACCGCTGCTTCAGAAGTGGACAATTGGCGATTTCCAGAGATGAAAGATTGGAAAGCATGTTTTCATCAGCCAAGGACCAAAGCTTAGGGCAGTCCTCTATAATTAGCATTACAAGAGAGGTGAGGCTCTGGAGGTCCTTGGAGATGGATTCCAGATTCCGAAATCCACGAATGTGGAAGAGCTTTAGAGTCTGAGGAAGCAGAGGCTGATTATCATTATCATTCTTATCAGATAAGGAAATCAGTTCTGAATATCCAACATCTATGAATAAAAATTCGAGAGAAGTGAGTCTATGGAGGCCCCATACTGAAAGTGGCTTGAGAAGTTCTCCGCAACCCTTGATACCAAGTTTATTAAGGTTATGAGGCAAATTCCCTTCTGGAAAGGATATCAAATTCGGACAGTTGATTATACCCAGATAATCAAGAGACACAAGACTCTGAAGTTTATCTAAACAGAAATGCATGAGGTTCTTACAATCCTGGATATGAAGAGTTTTCAAGTTGGATGTAGAGGCCCAGCCTATTTTTGGGAAAGACTTCAAACCATCACAGTTACTTATTTGCAGTTCAATAAGACTTGTGAATGACCCAACAACGGACGAAATACTGGGCACAAAATTCCCACAACAATTAATTTTAAGCTTCTTAAGGGCTGGGGATGACTTTCCCACTGGCCACCATCTAAGAGATGAGCAATTTACTACCTCCAATTCTTGTAGAAGAGAGATGTCAGACTCGTAGTTAGGCAAGTATTCCATAGCCTTGCAGTCTTTTATTGTCAGACCTCTAAGCATGGGAAAGATATTTGTCTCAACAGGAAAATATACCAGTTTTTCACAACTTACAATTGACAAATACTTCAGAGACACCAGGCCACCTGTATGTAGAAGGGACTCGAGTTTTGGACATCTTCGGATGGTTAATGATCGAAGGGACGTGAGGCTCGACATTCCACTTGGAAGCTTCAGCAGATTGTCACAGTCTTCTAGTAACAAAAATTCGAGATTACCAAGGAACCCTTGCTCTTCTTCTCCCAAGGATACGAGTTGGGGACATTTCCAAATCCTCACCTCCTTTAAGCTGACAAGGCTTTGTAGTGCAACCCCATTTTCCCACAAACTCACAAATTGGGGGCATCCACCTAACCACAGAGTTACAAGTGCCACACAAAGCTGCAAAAATTCTTCAGGTAGATATGTTAGCTTTGTCACCCCAAAAATTCTTAAGTCGGTCATTGAGGTCAGACCAATCAAACTTTTTAGCACCACTGCATGACATTCTTCTAACCATAAACGGCAAAGAGACGGAAGATTTAATAGAGGAATTCTGATTAATTTGGGACATTTCATTATAGTAAGCTCACGAAGGCAAGGGAATTGTGCCCCAACTTCCTCACTACCGCTAACATGAGACCATGTCTTCCATTCAGGCATGTCCACAAAAGTTAGGGTCTCAAGTGATTTAAAAGGAGGTTCAGAAGAATGGTCATCGTTGTAGAACTCTATACCCACACTTCTTACTTGATACATGCCTCGAATCTTCAAGTGCTTGAGCTTGGGAAGTTGCCCAAGTGGCGGCAACGATGTGCAACTTGTACAATTAATAAGGCTTATGCTAGCAACTTCAGAGAATGACGGATCGCCTATCCAGTTTGCAAACTTTAACCCTCCATACCTGAAAATTTTGAGGCTCCTCAGGTTTCTATGGGGTTGTAGTCTGCGGAGCACATCTGCTTCATGAGCTTCATTGTTGTTTGAGGTTCCTCCCCAGGGATAACACCATTGCAACTCTAAATTGTAAACACTCTGCTTAAGTCTTAAATTTGCCTCTTCTGCATCTCGACTATCCATCACATCTTGTAGACCTAAAAGGGCAAGTTGCCCAGTGAGATGCACTAGGTCCTTTAATTCCCTTAACTTTGCCCCACTGTTTCTATTCACCACAAAATTTGGCATTGACTGCAGATTTGTAAGTTTATTGATCCCCCGTGGCATTGCTTGTAATTGTTTGGTATCCGAATTGTCAAGATTGCGAAGGTTAATTATGTCACCAAAATCAGTGGGCAACATATAAAGATTCATACAACCACTCACTGATAAATTTTGCAAATTGTAGAGAGTACAAACTTGTTCAGGTAATCGTTTGATTAAAGTTTGAGACAAATCAAGGTAGCATAAAAGTTTCAACTCACCAATCGAGTTTGGCAGCTCAATGATATCATAACCTCTTAAAGACAGCACTCTTAAGCATTTCAGCCTCGGTAAAAGTCAGCCAAAACCTTATTGGATAAGTAGCAAGAGCCCAGCCTTGATCTTTCAAGGGAAAAAAGGTTCGGAAATTTTCAACTTTCTTGAGATCCATAAACCTTTGGTATTTCTCAAACCTGTTAATACTGTATGATAAGTGGCGAATGCCTTCAGAAACTTGCAACTTTTGATCCAACCTGAAACATAATTTTCCTGCAACAAGTTGAGCAAGATCATTAATGAGATCATGCATCCCAAACCAGCCAATCCCCGTACCACTTGGTCTATGAAAAAATGACCTTGACAACAGATCATCAACATACTCGCAACCAAATTCTTCAGCTTGTATCCTACTGTTTGATGGTGGTAAAAGACCCACTGCCATCCAAAGATAAATAAGTTCATTGCCACTAAATTCATAACCTTTTGAAAATACTGCACAGTATGCAAAACAGCGTTTCAGATGAGGAGGTAGGTGGTGATAGCTCAACTGAAGAGCTGGAAGAACACTACCTGATAAATCCCACATCTCGCTATTTAATACATCTTCCCATTGATCTCGGTGTGCTTTAGTGCGCAAGAGGCCTCCAAGTGCTTTTACTGCCAAAGGCAACCCTTGACATTTCTTCACTATTTTTTCTCCAGTCTCCTTCAGATCAAGATGCTCATCAAAATTCTCTTTTTCAAGTGCGTGCCGAGCAAGTAAAGTGAGGCAATGATCTTCTCCCAACTGCTTTAGATGGTGAGCTTGAACACGAGTCATAGTTTTCGCCACATTTGCACTACGGGTTGTAACAATAATTCTACTTCCTGGAGCTCCAGCTAAGAAAGGACGGCGTAGAACGTCCCACTCTTCATAGTCATGATCCCATACATCATCCAAAACAAGGAGGAACCTTTTTCCAGACAGCAACTCCTTAAGCTGCACTTGATGAGTGTTTAAATCCTCCTCTTCGCAAGAAATGGAAGTGAGGGACATAAGGATTGTCTTTGTTACCCCCAAAACATCAAAAACATCCGAAACACAAGCCCACAGTTTCAGATCGAAAAAATTCAATACCTTTTCATCATTGAAGACCAGCTGAGCTAGAGTTGTTTTGCCAACTCCGCCCATACCCAGTATAGGAATCACACCTATTTGACCAGCATTTACCTCATCCTCCAACAACAGTTTAATTATTTCATCTAGATCTTCTTTTCTGCCATAAACACTAGATGATTCTACCAAGGAAGTTGAGAATCTTTTCCTAGTCAGAGTAATATTATGCTTGATTCCTCCTATTTTATTCTCCTCTTCCAAATCAAGCGCAAATTTATCAATAGAAATCTTTTCTAGTCTAGCAGAGATCTGGTCAATCTTAGAGCCAATCCTAAAATTGAACATAATAGCACGCGTACTGAAATTACTAACACGAAAATTAGAGAAGAATTTGATCGACTTACTAGTGCTAGCTTGAAATTTGGATGTCAAATTGCGCCTAAGAATTTCGAATTCCAATTCATCCACAATGTCATCCAAATCATAAGCCAAATCTTGGAGATCATCCAGCCAGATCTTCACATATTGGTTAGTGAATTGTTTCTCTTCGGCATCACTAAGCACTGCCCTAATTCTGGACAAATTTTTGCTCCAGATCTTGATTTTGTCACCAATTCCCGCCTTGCGAGCAATGTTCAGAAGTTGGACTGATGACAATCTATCGAACAGTGCACCAACTACAGCTGAGAGAATGATTTCTGCCATTTATGCATTGATTGAGAAAACAAAATTAGTTGCTTTTGTAGAACATTAATAAGATTTATTGTATTTTTAAGATGCTGAAAATTTTTGAGCAGAAATGTTTGAAAATGGAGACAGTAAGAATCCAGCATTGACTTTGAATTGTCAATGGGTTTGCAATTTTTATTATTATTATTTTTTATTTTTTTTTAAAAAAGTCAAGAATGAACCGGAGATATATTAAGTTTTACCAATGAGTTCAAACCCCATCCCCAAATTCTAAAAAAAAAAATAATAATAATAATAATTACAAATTAAAAAATTACTAAAGGGATAATACAAATAGAAATTTCTTCGGTTAAGTACATTAGAATTTAGGAATTGAAAACTCAAGAAGATTGAGGGATTCGGTTATCATGAAATTAATTTTATAATAAGTTAGTCAATTGACCAACACAGTGCTGACAGACTTTGAGATTATCTCCCAGTCTGGGTCAATTGACCAAAGTTAACTTGATGTTAACCACTCCAAACAATGTTTGAGCTAATCTAGTTACTTCATGAGCCACAATATTATCGGTACGTCAAAAATGAGAGAAGCATGTAAACTATAAAATAACTTGTAAGAAGCAAGCAATCAAGAAACAAAATACTAAAAATTCAAGCATGAATTGATAATTAGATGGATAACTATCTCACAATATCCTTCTATAATGACTTCTTTAAAAGCCACATACTTCACAAAAACCATGCCACGAAGAAGGGCCATGGCCCCGACACATTCATCCATTATTCCATCATGCTTCCTAATTCCATGGCAGAACCACAGCTGAGCTATTTTCAATCTCACATTCCTTTACATGGACAATCTTCAACTAAGATAAGTTTATGGATTTTGAAATCAATGAACAGATCAACAAAACAATAACTTTCAATACACAGCATAACAGGGAAACAAAGAGGAGGAAAAAACAGCACTTGGTTGCAGATATTCTAAGAAGTTGTGCCAAACATGAATTAGAGAAGACCCTTTTGTTTGCAGCATTGAATTGCTTCATCATACATTTCCTCTAGCCCGTATTTATATTTGAATTTGGTGTTTAAGAGCTTTTCTGATGAGAAGCTAAAATATTTAGAATCTTTGACTTGCTTCAAGAAACTGCAAAGATAAAACTGGTAGTAAATCTTCTCGAAAGAAGATAGATAGGAAAGACAAAAAATATGAATCATGAGACCATAACTTACCATTCTGATGGTATTTTATATTCAGGATATCTTGCTGAAAGAAATTTATGCAACTCATCCGTTGTTTTATCAACAACAGAACAAATGTACCTCCCTTTTGCAGTAGGACAATCAAGAAGGAAGATATGTGCACTGGCCACATCATCCACATGCACAAAGGCGGTATTAGTAGAGAACTCGAATTGGTTCTCATCGCCTGCTCCGATAAAAAACATTGTATAAAGATCATGGTTTGACCTGGAATCATGACTGCCAAAGTAACCAATAACCACAAAATAAAGGCCATTTCTTATGCTATTGGAAAAATGATTCATTTCCAGACAATCAATCTTGAAGAAACCGGATGAACTTGGGATTAATTTTATCCGTTTTTGGCATAACAAAAATAAGATAATTGTGCATTTCATTTCAAGGTTCATTGCCATGTTTCAAAACAAACCTAACAAAGAATAGAACATATGGATTATTAGTTATGAGAACAAAATATATACCAAGAAACATGGCCATTGAGACGCGGACCGAGCCAGGGCAATGAGAAGTAATGAAAGGACCATGAATAAAAGTAGAAATTACGGTGACAAGATCCAATCCATGCGCCTCTGAAAACTCTAGAGCTGCTCTTTCTGTCAATGTCTTAGAAATGTAATATGAAGCTCCTAAAGTAAATTTTTTAAATAAAAATTGAATTTCCTTTATTTATTATTTTGAAATAGTAAGGTTGATTTGATTAATGTGGATAGTTAAGGGTTAAATATGAAATCTAGAAAATATTTTTAAAATAATTTGGTTGGTTATTATGAAAAATATTCATTTGTGATGTTAAGGGGAATATTCGTTAAGCAAGTGGTGGAATATTAAATATTCGTTTGGGGAATATTAAATGCGAAGGAATATTCGTGCGATGATGTGATAATGTGGGCCCATATGTGAAGCGATTGGATGAAAAAGCGACAAATATAAGTTGTTTTTAAATAGCGGCGTAGTTATTCACAGATTATCTTGTTGGAATACCGGTGGTTAAAAACACACTGTCTGGCGTTGTTGAGCAGTAGCTTTGCGGTATTGCACCAATTATTGATTCTTACGTGAAGGCACTACTCGATAATGGTTACGATAATTCTTTTTTCGATGATTTTATTTTATTGAGTTAATAATTCTTTGCGTTGATATTTTATATTCTTTGTTGTTTGATAATTGTCATTTACGGTATCTTTCATTATCGAAGCAATAATTCATATTATCTGAATAATATTATTAGATAACATTATTGGCAATGTCTAGAAAGTTACATACAGGAGAGGTTTGGTCACCTAATTGCGGCGCTTGATAAGAAGAAATTCTTATTGGAAGCCCCTCTTTCACAGGAGCGCACGGTTGTCGATATTGTGATTACGTAATATTATTTGTGAATAATTAATTATTGATTTATATGATGAGGAAAATATTGATTTTATGTGGATATAGATGGAGAAATTTTTTAAAATGACAATTGTTGAAAATTAATATTTTATCTTTTTACGATAAAATAATTCATTTAAATATATTATTTTAATAATATATTAGCGGTGATATTTTACAACGAATGTGGGATATATGAGTATCTGAGGAGGAAGAGTATTTTTGTTGCAATAAATGTTTAAAACATGTTAAACATGTCGGTGGACCCCATTTATTATTTGAAATTTGATTATAGCTTGTAAAATTGTCCGTTTGTGGATTTGGTCAATTTCTGATTGGAATTTGGAAAAACTTTCTTACGCAAAGTTGTAGAGAATTGAATTTCCTATAAAACTCATGAGATTCAAATTTTCTGATGAAAGGGCTATTTATTATGAATTATTGAAGTTAGAAGCTCAAAATAATTGATTTTTGGAAGTTTAAAATATTTAAAATTAGAAAAACGTTTTTCTTATTTTTTTTTCTAGAAGGTGGCATGTGTTTGATGGCTGAAATCAGATTCTAGACATGTGTGAAAATAATATAATTATATTATTAATTTATTAAATTTTACTGCTTTTTGGTGTTCTAGCGATTTCTATAAATAGGGTCTTGGGTTAGAATTGAAAATCACACGAAGCTGAAGTTTTCTCTCTCTATATTATCGGCGTATTCTTGTGAGTATTTTGAGTATACTTTGAGTATTGCTATACGGTGCAAGTCAAGTCATGCTTTATATCAGGTGTTTAATTTAGAAATCTTGATCTTTCGAGGTAAGGGATATTATTTTTTCGTAATGATATTATTTCTTGATATCATTATCTTTGAAATATTGATCTGAAGTTTTATCAAATTTGGAACTTTTTCATATGTCGGGTTACTATTCATGGGTTCTTATTCATGAGTTCTTATTCACGAGTTCTTATTAATGAGTTCTTATTCACGATTCTTATTCACAAAGTACTATTCATGAAGCGTGAAGATGTTTTTGTGGAATTTCTATCTTTTGGTGTCGGATTTACTATTCACGTATCTCGGCCTTTATTCACGATATCTGACCTTTATTCACGTATCTGGTCTTATTCATAGAAAAATAAAATTTCTTCTTTTTCGTCAAAAACATCTAATACGGATACTAACTTCGATTGTATCCATGTTTTGATCATTCTTGAATTTTACACCACTATGATTATTTTGAGGTATTTTTGGGCGTGGATAAAACCAAGTACGAATCCTTAATCCTTAATCCTTGTCATTTTGTTTCCTTTGGATTCGTTTCTTTAAAAATATTTTTCATCATCCTCGGTCTTAAATGATGATATTATTGAATATCTTTGGCACATGGTGCAAAGATGAATGATTTCTGAAGAATATCTTTGCTTTTGTAGTGCAAAGATGAGCAGTGTTGAGATGAACATGGTAGATTGATTAATATCTTGCTTTGTAGTGCAAAGATGAGCAGTGTTTAAATGAACATGACCCGGTGATGAATATCTTTGCTTTTGTAGTGCAAAGATGAATATTTGATTCAGATGCATATTGATTGATATTACGGGGATAAAATATTGATGATGAATTTATTAAATTCATAGATTATAGTAGATTTCATTTCTACGTAACTCTTACATGAATTATTATTTCCATTGCGAATATTGATGCGAAACTTGTTGTCTATTGTATTACTATCAGATTTTTCCTGTTGAAGACTAACGATAATTTGTTGTATATTATCTTAGTCGTAATATTCTTCTTGGGCTAGTTGAGCTCACCCTTTTCCTTGTTGTTCCATTTTTTCTTCTCGGGAGGCGAGAATGTAGCGAGTCTTAGTGGGGTATGGAATGAAGGTTTAGAGAGAGTTGTTTAGTAGTCCTCACCATTTTTGTAAAATAATGAATCAATAATTATGATGGGGATTTATTTGCGTGTGGATATTGTCTAGAAGACAATATTATATTTAAACTCACGATATATATTATTGTCGTATTTCACACGACATTTGTATTATTGAAGTTGTAGTTTGCTTTTTGTACCATGTATTTGGCGACTTTCGGAATGGGTGTTGTGTATACCTATTTTGGGGGCGTCGCGGTTAATATCGAGCTTAGGGATATGATCTCTGGCGGAGATCGGGGAATAAAACTAGGAGGGAGGCGAGTAAATCCTTATTTAGTGTGTCTACTAAGCTTATTTGTTAGTTAGTCGATATATAGGGATATTATGTGATATATTGATTTCCTTAATTAACCCTTATTTTATGGCGGTATTTGAGAATGTCATTGAGAATATTATGATGGAGTAAATGAGGCCAAGTGGAGATGCTGTACTCACCAGCGAGGAGAAGCGTCTGACAGTGGTAATAATTCCTCTGTGAACAACACCTTTGGCGAGATGATGAGCGAGGGATGTTTAGAAGCTTTGCGGTTCATGCAAAATCGGGACGAGGAGACGTGTGTTCAAAATCTGAGGAGAAATGATAGCAATTCACGGGTGGTCACGGCCAAGCGATTCGAAGTTGGGACCACGAGTGCAGGGGAAGCGGATCCGATTAAAAGCGGAGGCGTGGGTCAAACAAATTACCAAGATATTCGATGTCTTGGGATGCGGAGAACAGAAAGTTCCATTCGCCGCCTTTATGTTAAAGTGGCGGCGATTCTTGGTGGGAATACGTGAAGCGTACCCATCCATTTGCTTTTCGGCATATCGTGGGAGCGTTTGAAGCAGTTCAATGACAAGTACTTCCACGAAAGTATTCGTCGTATGAAGGAAGTGGAGTTTATTAGACTAAGCGAGAATAACATGGCGGTGTGTCGATGCGGCGAAGTTAGCGGAGTTATCGAGGTTGCACCTCATTTGGTGGAGAATGAGGAGCATTATGGCGGATGTTTACGAGAGGTTTGAAACCGACATCGTCGATATCTCATTTCTCGTAAATTTTCTCTCTATTGGATGTTGTCAGCGAGGGCTCGGTTGTTAGGCGAGATAGACGAATACGTTCAATGGGGACCATAACGAGGATCATCTAGAAGATGCGATCATCGAATAGCGATAACCGGCGGAGAAAGAAGAATCTGAGACACAAAGCGGTAACCACTACGGTGGTAATCGTGGCCATGAAAATAGAAGAAGCGAGTCGGGAGGAGATTTTAAAAAGGAGATTCAACAGCGACCATGTGAAGGCGTCGGCGCCCGATGTGCAACTAGTTTTAAGGGAGGAGAGCGACCACCGGTCGTATGTTACAAATCACGGGAAAGAGGACATATCATTTCAAGCGCCTAGCACAGTTTAAGGTATGCTATAATTGTGGAAAAGAAGGACATATCGCTCGAGATTATGCGATATCGAAACCTAGATCCAGGTGAGGAATGGTGACTCGAAAAGGATGTCGAGAAAAGTCAAAGTCAGCGATTCTTGGAAGGCGTTTGTTGTGGTGGTCAAAATCTGAGGAAACGACGAAGTTAGCGCAGGTTAGTTAATTATAAATTCTCTTGAAGTATATACCTTACTAGATATCGGTTCTACCCATTCTTTTATCTCTCTCTTTACTTGCGCTCAGCGTTTAAACTTGACTACGGAGAAATTAGACTTTGACTATCTATGGAAACTCCGTTAGGAGAAACTTTCATCACATCAGTTGTTTATAAATCTTGCTTGATTGAGTTGGCTTTATCACATTACACTGTTAACCTTATTTCTATAGAGATATTTGCTTTTGATGTGATTTTAAGGTTAACTACTCATCATGCCAAATTGATTATTTTTGTAAGGTTGTTAGTTTTCATATTCTAAGCAACTTTGTTATTGAATTCAAGCAATCAAACCATTGTAGTCAAACATTTTCATATCAAGCCATGAAGTCGTTCGTTTATTACGGATGTCAAATTTTCTTAGTCCGTGTTATGGATTTGAATAAAGACACGTCGATTTGAATAATATTCTGTTGTTATTGATTTTTTGGCGTATTTCTGAAGAATTTCTTGGCTTACTCCCAAAGCACGATATTAAATTTTGTATCGACTTTGAACCGGTACAAAACTCATTTCTAAAATCTCATATCGAATGGCTCTATTGAACGGGAGTTAAAAATTCAACTATAAATTTGGTACTGAGCCTTTATCTTGTGACTTCCTTTGTGGAATTCACTAAGCGAACTCTCTGTAGGGGCGTCGTATTAGATGCGATAGTAAAGCGATAGGTGTCATTGTGACGTCTTATCAAGATTGGGATATGAGTCGCGGTTGAGAGCAACCTAAGTCGATGTCGAAATCGTAGCTTTCTGAGGCTTAGTTGGTTATTATCGGAGATTCGTTGAAGGATATTCTCGAATCGCTATTCCATTAACGCTTGGTGACTCGTAGAGATACAAAATTCGAATGGAAGCGAGGAATGTGGGAAGAGCTTGAAGAACTCGAGAGGAGACTCATTTGACACGTGTTACGATCGTACCATCTGGAAAAGCGAGCGTGGTAGGTGGCGCGATGAGTAGAAGATTATATCACGAGAGCGAGTGCGATGATGTCAAGTATCGCGTAGAGCCGACTTTAATAGAAAAAGTTAAGGTTGCTCGAGACCAGCTTCGGGAGTTGATCGTATGAA
Organism: Panax quinquefolius; assembly: GCA_020205615.1. NCBI lineage: Eukaryota > Viridiplantae > Streptophyta > Magnoliopsida > Apiales > Araliaceae > Panax > Panax quinquefolius. The sequence continues at coordinate 7,193,255 of CM035158.1, forward strand.
GAAGAAAGTCAAGAAGGAGCTATTAGGAGCGAGAATTGATGAAGAAGGAATACTTGAGTCCACTCTAGACTTTGTGTTCTAACGACTACGATTTGAAGTACAAGATTATGATGGAGGCACACTGTCGCCATTTGCAATCCATCTGGAAGTACTAAAATGTATCGTGATCTTGACATACATTTTGGTGGAACAATATGAGAGAGAGATTGCAAAGTTTATCTCGATGTGTTTAACTTACCCAGCGTGTAAAGGCGGAGCATCTTGTACCTAAGGGTCCGTTGCAACCACTTGAGATTTAGGAATGGAAGTGGGAACACATTACTATGGATTTCGTTCTGGGGTCTTCTACGGTTTCTCAAGGCATCAATCTTTATTTGGGTTATTGTTGATAGATTAACCAAGTCGCTCATTTCTTGCGATACGAGAGACTTATTCCTTGAGCGTCTTTCTAGTATATACGTAAATGAGATTGTGAGATTGCATGGCATGCGGTATCCATAGTTTTAGATCGTGACCCAAGATTCACTTCATGATTTTGGGTTAGCTTTAGAAAGCTATGAGCGCAATTTCTGATTGATTTTGGCATACCATCCTCGAAGCGGATGGGCAATCGAAAGGACTACTCGAACTCTTGAAGATATATTAAAACTCTGTGTCCTAGATTTCAAAGGAAGTTGGGATAAGTACTTGCCATTGGTGGAATTCTCATACAACAATAGTTATTAAACAAATATAGGCATGGTTCCATTGAAGCATTATATGGACGAAAATGTCGTTCTCCCGATATGTTGGGATGAGGTGGGTGAAGCAACATTGTTGGGACCGAGTTAATGCGATATGACTCTGAAAAGATAATGATTCGACAGCGTATACAAAGCGGCACAAGATCGACAAAAGAGTTATGCGGATCTTCATCGAAAGGGCGTGGAATTTAATGTAGGGGATCATGTATTGTTGCGAGTTGCTCCGTGGAAGGAGTTACAAGATTTGGGAGAGGAAAGCTCGATCCACGATTTATTGGTCCATTTCAAATTCTTGATTAGAGTAGGAAATGTAGCCTATAGACTTGCGTTACCTCAAAGTATGTCTCGTGTTCATAATGTGTTTCACATATCTCGTACTTCGTAAATATGTGAAAGACCGAACCACGTTATAGAGTTAGAAGCCAGGACGAGATAATAGAAGACTTAGCGTATGAGGAGGTACTGTCAAGATTTTGGATAGGAAGGAGCATGTCCCCTGTATGAAAGGTTATACCACAAGTTAAAGTTTTGTGGAGGAATCATCTTATAGAGGAAATGACACGGGGTTGGAAGCGGAAATGAAAGCGAGGTATCCTCACCTTTGAAACACCGAGTGCGTCGTCGTCGATTTAGGGGGCGAAATTTCATAAGGAGGGAGGTTGTAAGACCAGAAATTTTTAAATAAAAGGAATTTCCTTTATTTATTATTTTGAAATAGTAAGGGTTGATTTGATTAATGTGGATAGTTAAGGGTTAAATATGCAAATATTTCAAAATAATGAGTGGTTATAAAATATTCATTGTTGTCGGGGAATATTCGTTTGGTCGTGGAATATTAAATGCATGTCGGGGAATATTAAATGCAATGACAGCCTTGACCATGTGTGAAGCCCATGTGAAGCGATTGGATGAAGAAAGCGACAAATATAAGTTGTTTTTAAATACTTGGCGTAGTTATTCACAGATTATCTTGTTGGAATACCCGGTGGTTAAAAAACACACTGTCTGGCGTTGTTGAGCAGTAGCTGCGGTATTGCACCAATTATTGATTCTTACGTGAAGGCACTTTCGATAATAATAGTTACGGTAATTCTTATTCGATATTTTATTGAGTTAATAAATTCTTTGCGTTGATATTTTATATTCTTTGTTGTTTGATAATTGTCATTCTACGAGTATCTTTCATTATCGAAGCAATAATTCATATTATCTGAATAATATTATTAGATAACATTATTGGCAATGTCTAGAAAGTTACATCTAAGGAGAGGTTTGGTCACCTAATTTTGCTTGATGAAGAAGAAATTCTTATTAGAAGCCCCTGCTCTCACAGGAGCTGCACGGTTGTCGATATTGTGATTACGTAATATTATTTGTGAATAATTAATTATTGATTTATATGATGAGGAAAATATTGATTTTATGTGGATATAGATGGAGAAAATTTTAAAATGACAATTGTTGAAAATTAATATTTTATCTTTTTACGATAAAATAATTCGTTTAAATATATTATTTTAATAATATATTAGCGGTGATATTTTACAACGAATGTGGGATATATGAGTATCTGAGGAGGAAGAGTATTTTTGTTGCAATAAATGTTTAAAACATGTTAAACATGTAAATTGGACCCCATTTATTATTTGAAATTTGATTATAGCTTTGTAAAATTGCCCGTTTGTGGATTTGGTCAATTTCTGATTGGAATTTGGAAAAACTTTCTTCTGCAAAGTTGTAGAGAATTGAATTTCCTATAAAAACTCATGAGATTTGAATTTTCTGATGAAAGGGCTATTTATTATGAATTATTGAAGTTAGAAAGCTCAAAATAATTGATTTTGGAAGTTTAAAATATTTAAAATTAGAAAAACGTTTTTCTTATTTTTTTTCTAGAAGGTGGCATGTGTTTGATGGCTGAAATCAGATTCTAGACATGTGTAGAAAATAATATAATTATATTATTAATTTATTAAATTTTACTGCTTTTGGTGTTCTAGCGATTTCTATAAATAGGGTCTTGGGTTAGAATTGAAAATCACACGAAGCTGAAGTTTTCTCTCTCTATATTATCGGCGTATTCTTGTGAGTATTTTGAGTATACTTTGAGTATTGCTATACGGTGCAAGTCAAGTCATAGCTTTATATCAGGTGTTTAAATTTAGAAATCTTGATCTTTCGAGGTAAGGGATATTATTTTTTTTTCGTAATGATATTATTTCTTGATATCATTATCTTTGAAATATTGATCTGAAGTTTTATCAAATTTGGAACTTTTTCATGTCGGAGTTCTTATTCATGGGTTCTTATTCATGAGTTCTTATTCACGATTCTTATTAGAGATTCTTATTCACGATTCTTATTCAAGTACTATTAAGCATGAAGCGTGAAGATGTTTTTGTGGAATTTCTATCTTTTGGTGTCGGAGTTACTATTCACGTATATCGGCACTATTCACGTATCTGACCTTTATTCACGTATCTGGTCTTATTCATAGAAAAATAAAATTTCTTCTTTTTCGTCAAAACATCTAATACGGATACTAACTCGATTGTATCCATGTTTTGATCATTCTTGAATTTTACACCACTATGATTATTTTTTTGAGGTATTTTTTGGGCGTGGATAAAACCAAATCGAATCCTTAATCCTTAATCCTTGTCATTTTGTTTTCTTTGGATTCGTTTTCTTAAAAAATATTTTTCATCATCCTCGATCTTAAATGATGATATTATTGAATATCTTTGGCTTTGTGTGTGCAGATGAATGATTCTGAAGAATATCTTTGGCTGTAGTGCAAAGATGAGCAGGTGTTGAGATGAACATGGATGGATTGATTAATATCTTTGGCGTAGTGCAAAGATGAGCAGTGTTTAAATGAACATGACCGGTGATGAATATCTTTGGCACATGTAGTGCAAAGATGAATATTTGATTCGGATGTATATTGATTGATGTTACGGGGATAAAATATTGATGATGAATTTATTAAATTCATAGATTATAGTAGATTTCATTCTCTACGTAACTCTTATGAATTATTATTTCATTGCGAATATTGATCTGAAACTTTGTTGTCTATTGTATTCTATCGAGTTTTTCCTGTTGAAGACTAACGATAATTTGTTGTATATTATCTTAGTCATAATATTCTTTCTTGGGCTAGTTGAGCTCACCCTTTTCCTTGTTGTTCCATTTTTTCTTCTCGGGGAGGCGAGAATGTAGCGAGTCTTAGTCGGGGTATGGAATGAAGGTTAGAGAGAGTTGTTTAGTAGTCCTCACCATTTTTGTAAAATAATGAATCAATAATTATGATGGGGATTTATTTGCGTGTGGATATTGTCTAGAAGACAATATTATATTTAAACTCACGAGTATATATTGTCGTATTTCACACGACATTTGTATTATTGAAGTTGTAGTTTGCTTTTTTTTGTACCATGTATTTGGCGACTCGAATGGAATGGGTGTTTGTATACTATTTTGGGGCGTCTCTCCTTTCTAATCAATTGCCATACTACTCTTGACGCTCTCGTCCCATTTACAAAATTTACGAATATTAAAGATATACTTTTGTTCTACGTATACTCTAAAGATAATAAGTTGTCAGCTCCCGATTATGGTGTCATTTTATATTACTATCACTAAAAACTGGACACATTTTTTTAGAAAATGGGACTATTTTGGGGGACATATTTGTCACATCATTGTCATGTTTGTGACACCCCCAAAATAGGTCCATTCCATCCAACCCATTCTGAGTCGCCAAATACATGGTACAGAAATAACTACAACTTTATTATTATAACATATAAACTGTGAGTTTAAATACAGATATTGTCATCTAGACAATATCCACATGCAAATAAATCCCCATCATAATTATTGATACATTATTTTACAAAATGGTGAGGACTACTAAACAACTCTCTCTAGAACCTTCATTCCATACCCAGACTAGTACTACATTACATTCTCGCCTCACGAGAAGAAAAATGGAACAAAAGGAAAATGATGAGCTCAACTAGCCCGATAAAGAATATTATGACTAAGATAATATACAACAAATTATCGTTAGTCTTCAACGAGGAAAAATCTAATAGAATCTGATAAATGACGGTTTTAAATCAATATTGCGCGTGAAATAATAATTCATTAGAAGAGTTAAGTAGAGAATGCAAACTACTATCTTCTATATATGAATTTAAAAGTTCATCGTCGATATTTTATCCCTGTAACATCAATCAATATATATATGGAATCAAATATTCATCTTTGCACTCTGGGCCAAAGATATTCATCGATTAAGTCGTGTTCATCTAAACACATGTTCATCTTTTTGCACTACGGGCCAAAGATATTAATCGATCCGAATATTTATCTCAATCGTGTTCATCTTTGCACTACTGGGCCAAAGATATTCAATAATATCATCATTTAGGACCGAGGATGATGAAAAATATTTTAAAGGAAAGCGAATCGAGTGAGTGAAACAAAAAGAACAAATATTAAGGATTAAGTATTTTAAACAATTTAAGTTCAAAAATAGTTCATAAGTAATAATAGTGGAGTAAAATTCAAGAATGATCAAAACATGGATACAATCAAAGCTAGTATCCATAATAGATATTTTGGAAAAAAAAGAAATTTTTTATTTTAGGTGAATAGTTAAGTATTCGTGAATAGTGCAGTATCGTGAAATAGTATCGTGAATAGTAACTCAAAAAGATAGAAATTTCACAAAAACATCTTCACGCTTCATGAATAGTACTCGTGAATAGTAACTCGTGAATAGTAACTTCGTGAATAGTAACTTATGAATAGTAACTCGTGAATAGTAACTCATGAATAGTACCCCAGAGCATGAAAAAGTTCCAAATTTGATAAAAATTTTCAACCAATATTTGGCATAATGATATTGAAGAAATAATATCATTTTGAATAAAATAACATCCTTACCTCGAAAGACGAGTACTAGTTGAAACAGGATATAGGCTATGACTTGACTTTACAATATAGCAATACTATAGCAATACTCAAAATACTCATAAGAATAAACTCGATAATATAGAGAGAAAACTTGGGTTTACGGTGTGATTTTCAATTCTAACCTAAGCACCCTATTTATAGGAAAATGCTTAGAACACAAAAGTTGAAAATTTAATATAATAATATTATATATATTACAAAATTTCTACGCACATTTTGACATCTGATTTCAAATTTATCTTGCACATGCTAGGGCTGCCCACAAAAAAAAAAAAAACGTTTTTCCTATTTTAAATATTTTAAACTTCCAAAAATCAATTATTTGAACTTGAACTTCAATAATTCATAATAAATAGCCCTTTTATCGGAAAATTGAATCTCGCGAATTTTTATAAGAAATTCAATTCTCTACAACTTTGCGAAAAGAAAGTTTTTCCAAATTCCAAAGCGAAATTGGCCAAGAAATCCCAAAGCAGGCGATTTTACAAAATTTATAATCAAATTTCAATCGAGAAATGGGGTCCCGCCGACACATAAAACATGCTTTAAATATTTTTGATAACAAAAATACTCCTCCTCCACATATACTCATATATCCCACATTCATTTGTAAAAATATCATCATTATTATATTATTAAAATATAATAATATATTTAAATAAATTATTTTATCAGAAAAAGATAAAATTTCAATTTTCAACAATTGTCACATTAAAAATTTTCTCCATCTATATCCACATAAAATCAATATTTTCCTCATCATATGAATTAATAATTAATTATTCACAAATAATATTACAAAATCACAATATTGACAACCAGACAGTTCCCAGGAAAGAGGGGGCTTTTCGATAAGAATTTCTCCTTACTTGGCCGCATGATTAGGTGACCAAACCTCTCCTTAAGCGAACTTTCTAGACATTGCCAATAATGTTATCTAATAATATTATTAGGATAATATGAATTATTACTTCGATAATGAAAAATATTGTGTAATGTGATTATTGAAACAACAACAATATAAAATATCAACGCAAACAATTATTAAATCAATAAAATAAAATTTGAGCGATAATTCTTGTAACCATTATTGAGTAGTGCCTTCTTACGTAAGAATCAATAATTGGTGCAATACTGGTGTCTTCTTGTTCAACAACGGCGTATTAGTGTGTTTTAACCATAGGGTATTCCAACGGTAGATAATAGCAGTAATAACTACGTAATTATTTATAAATAACTTATATTTGTCGTTTTCTTCATCCAATCGCTTTAGTTATGGGGCCCACAAAAGGCTGCTGGCCGTCAATGCGAATATTCCCAAAGCGATACGAATATTCCACGACCAAACGAATATTCCCAACGATAATGAATATTTTATAACCACTTGCTTATTTTGAAATATTTGCGTATTTTACCCATAACTATCTACATTAATCAAATCAACCCTTACTATTTCAAAATAATAAATAAAGGAAAATAAATTTCATTTATTAATAATTTGGGGTCTTCTGACCTCCCTCCTTATGAAATTTCGTCCTCGAAATTGGCGTACGTACACAGTGTTTTCAAAAGATAAGAATATCTCGCTTTCATTTCGTTTCCACCTCGGTGTCATTTCCTCAATAGCATGGTTTCTCCACAAAACTTTAACTTGTGGTATAACCTCGGTACATAGGACATGTTCTTTCCTATCCAAGATCTTGTGGTACCTCCTCATCACGTTAAGTCTTGACTATCTCGTCGGTTCTAACTCAATAGCGTGGTTCGGGTTCGTCCACATATTTACGTAACATCGATACATGAAAAGCGTTATGAACACGCGTCATACTTGGCGGTAAAAGCGAGTCTATAGGCCACGATTCCTATTCGATCGAGAATTTTAAATGGATTAATAAATCGAAGGTTTGAGATTTCCTCACCTCACCGATTCTCGCTTTTGAAATAACAACTTCTTGCACCTCCTTCAAATCAAATTCATCGACTCCGGTGTGTGGCTTGAACAACTTTAACTTTATCTATTAAAGTCGATTATACTCGTATATCATCACGTGGGTACCTAGAGTTTTCATCTCCATCTCTATTAATTGTAAATTATACAAAATTAGTCTTTGACAATATCGTACTTTCGTCTTGTATCACGATCTTACCTTCACTCAAAACGTCACTACCACGTTCGCTTTTCCAGGATGGCATGGTCGAACATGTCTTTGAAATGAGTCTCCTCTTGAGTTCTTGAAGCTCTTCGCACATTCCTTGCTCCATTCGAATTTTGTATCTCTACGAGTCAGCTGCGTTAATGGAGTAGCGATTCGAGAATATCCTTCAACGAATCTCCGATAATAACCAACTAAGCCTAGAAAGCTACGTATTTCGATTCTCGAGCTTAGGTTGTTCTCAATCGTGACTCATATCCCAACCTTGGATAAGACGCGTTACAATGACACCTATCGATTTCTTATCTTACGAATATGGTGTCCCTACGGAGAGATAGGCGGCTTGCATTCCACAAGAAGTCACCGGATAAAGGCTCGGTACCAAATTCTATAATTGAATTTTTAACTCCTGAAGTTCAATAGGAGCAATTCGATATGAGATTTTAGAAATGAGTTTTGTACCGGGTTCAAAGTGTTAGGTTTGTAATATTCAAGAACGCAATCAAATTGCAAAAATTAAGCGGAAACGTGTAAAAATTAGAGTTTAAAATTTTATACAAACCATATACCCGGATCACCCTTTATGCATCATTATTAATTAAACGAAAAAGAAAGAACAAGAATCATACCCTTGAAGATTCGAGCTTCCTCAGGTACAAGTTCACCTCCAATCCTTTTCGCGTTCAACTTGAATCCACCGGGTATGGTTCCTTCTTTGATCGGCGTTAGCCACCCAAGTGTTTGGCCTCAGAGGTGATCCACCGAGGAAGAATAAGAATTCAAGAAGATGGGTATTTGGCTCAAACCCTAGTTTTCTATCTCTATAGAAAAGAACGTACTCTCCAACAAATTGGAATTATGTCGTGGTTGTAAAAGTCAACAACCCCATCACCCATAATAAGACTCCTCTTATTTATAGATGTGGGCAACCCACCTTAACAATTAAGGAATTGGGTTTTATTTAATTAATTAAATTCTTTTAATTAATTAAGCTCCCTAATCTTATTAGGGATAATTAATTAAACGCCTTTAACTAATTTTCCTTCCTAATCCAATTAGGAATAAATGAGAGTACTTATATTAAATTAATTCCTAAACTCTTTTAGAAATTAAAATAATAATAATTGTAATAATATTAATAAGACTCTTCTTATTAATTTATATTTAATATTTCTAAAATATTAAATAATAAATATTAAGTTATTTAATTTATTCTATCACCATAGAATTAAATTAAATATACTTAACTATATTATTACGATTATGCCATTAACTTCTTAAATAATTATTCTTCCTTTTTATGGTGTGACCCTTTAGGTTCTCCATATTAAGCCGGTTGTGAATAAATCAATTAGAACAATTCTAATCTTATTTAAATAAATAAATTAAATAATTAATTTATTTAAATAAATAATATTTATTCTCTGATAGGATAAGCCTCCCTAGCGATCAAGCGACTTTCCGGATAATATAGATTTCAACATTAATCATTAAAGAACCTTTGAGTAAATAATTCAAATCAATTCAATCCTTCCACCATCTGATGTCCCAATTAAATATAAGACATGGAATTCTTTGTCAAGTCTTATTTTATTTAATTATATGTATTTCGATCCTTAAATGCACAACTCAAATAATGCAAATTAGAAACTCCTTTCTAATTTCATTACGCTTAACCAAGGACTCTTTGGGTTGTCATTTATCGAATCACAAAGGACATTTCTCTTCTTTTAATAAGTGGTAGATTCTTTATTGATCATACATTATCTCCGTATACAACTTATTATACCCAAGCATACCCTTTGATATACCCTAAGGGTCTTAAGGAATAAGTCAAAGTATAACTCATCATACACAAGATACTATGATGATCTCAAGTCAAGGATCACTTGATTTACTATCACTCTAGGAATTTCTATTGACGAAAAATAAAACTCCATTAGGTATTCCTTAGCGAGCCACGTTCGGTGAACTTATTCTCTAATAAGCACTTACATACTTGCTTTAGTGTCTCCACACAAATGATCATGAGATCAATCATCCTCATCCATGATGAAATGAGCAACGTATGTACCCAATCTATCAGGATTCACTAATCCCCAATTTAGTAATCCAATGATTGGGAACTATTTTAGTTTTAAGCTTTCTAAGGATTTAGATCTCATTAGAATGATCATCATCATTATTCTAAAAGCATTGCTTAAAACTATGGGTTTATCACATATTATAAAAGCGACATCATGTAGATAATTAAAAGCCTTTAATAAATTAATACCTTTTATTAATAAATGAATAAGATTATTTACAAAGTATATGCTTTATCATCAAACATGATTGGCTTGTGTGCATACTACTTTCAATCCCACTTGCACTAAAGCCGATCGTCGTGGTATTTCATACTCTTCTTCTCTAAGTGGCGATTATCCTATTGTTGGATAAGCTTTAGTTAATGGATATGTAATGTTGTTCATGAGAATCCATTATCTCTATAGTGATTTCCCATCTTCAATGATTCTAATAATCAAATGAAAGTGCCACAACACATGTTTAGATCCAAGATGAGACTTAGGAACTATTCCTAGTTACGTAATGAACTTTAATCCAAACAATCAACTTGCGACTTCATTTATAGCTATATACTTTGTCTTTATCACTAAACCAAGAACTCTTTTGTTGTTTGAAACCTTTCAATTCAACTGCACCACTATTGAGGTAACCCTTTACCTTAAAGTGGATTTTTCGTCGTCTTGGTGCGTACGAAAAACTTGAGTGCATTAAGCCCTCTAGTTTTAATTAAGACCCACCATGAATATGATCACATCCTTAGTCTTGGGTTAAGCACTTTAAGATGTTTTTCAGCGACTTCATAGTGAACTTCTCCGAATATGGTGATCAACATCGGGTCTCGTACATTTCATTGCATACATGATTGTCACTCATACGACCTCTCTTTTTCGAGAGTCTGTGGGGACTATTAAGAGATACACTCCATAGCTCATCGACATGAGACATTTCTTGGAGTTTGCCATGCTAAGCGACTTTAGCATCAAATGAATATCGTTCCTTGGGTTAAGTCGAGCATCCTCTTAAATCTATCTATATAGATTTATATCCCCAATTAAGATACTCTTCCCAAATCATTCGTGGAGGAATTTTTAGACACCTTTATCTTTCTTGATTTTAGCATTGGTATGTAATTTCTCATCCAGTAGTATATCAACATATAATACTAGAAATTTCACGGCGCTCTAATCGACCCTTTTGTACACACTAGGTTCATTCTTATTTTGATAAAATCAAACTCTTTTGATTGCCTCATCAAAGCGAATGTTCCATATTTGAGAAACTGCTTCAATCCATTTCTCACGAGAAGTGTCTACAACACTTACCTCATCGTATGTAACTTTGGATCATCATCTTCTATGATGCGTGCCTCATCATCATCATCATCTATGATGAATCCATACCTCCAGGTATCTTCAGGTACTATTCAGATTTCTGATTAGGTTGTGGTATAATAGAATTCATCTCTGAGTTCCTCTTATTTGACTTATAGTATTTTGTGGTTCTTGAACTCTTCAAGATCTATTATCCTCCCACTAGCCCTTTTAATGATAAACACCTTTATCTTAGAAGCGCGTGTTTCGTAACAAACACCTTTTGCTAAGTAGAATTATAGAACATATACCCTAAACTTACTTTAGGATGTCCCACAAATCATACATGTCAAATCTTGTCCCAAGCTTATCCTTTGAAACCTTTTCACATAAGTTGGACAACCCTTATCTTAACATTCTTAAGATTAGGAATCCTCCCCATCCATAACTTTTATGGAGTCTTGGGGTAGGATTTGAGGTTACCTTTTCGTAGATATGAAGCCATTTCTAAGACATTATCCCAGAAGGATACTGGAATGTCGGTAAAATCATTATGGACCGTACCATGTTCAAATAGGTACGATTTTTCCTTTTAGATACATCAATCAATTATTATGTATCGAGGAGGCGTCCATTATGAGAAAACCATTTGAGATGATCTAGAAACTTATTTCACAAGTATTTATTCCTTGATCTAATCAAAGAATCTTAATACATTGTCAATTTGTTTCACTTACAATTCTTTGAACCTTTCAAATAATTCATACTTGTATTCAACAAATACACACATTCAACTCTTTGAATGATCATTCCTTTTCTTATACTAGTTTGTTCAATTTACAAAATAATTTTTCACGTAAGTCAGTATACTGAAATCCATTAAGTAATCTTTCGATTTCTATACAAAACATTATTATTATAAATAGAACAACAATTGTTCTTAATTATAATACCAAAATTTTATTGTCCAACAATAAAATGGAAATAATATTTTTAACAAGAATTGGAATACAATAACAACTTATTGACTTAATAGATTTGCCTAGTAGCGGTGTTAAACTATAAGTTTCTATAGCTAATGCAAGCAACCTTTGCTTCATTTTCCACACATAGGATTACTTATCTTTGTTTAACTTTTCTACTTACATTTGGTCCTTCATAAATCTATATTTATGATAACCAAAGTCGGTATCCAATACCCAAGTAGAACCTTGACTTAAAAAAATTTATTTCAATCATAAACAAAAAAATGTATTATGCAGAAACTTCACTAAGTTTCTTTGGTTAGCCTCTCTGCAAGATGCTTCTCATGATTTCTTTTTCAATGTCGGGCTTATTGCGGTGGAAGCAAACTCATTTTCTTTATCCGTATCGATTTTGTTCTTATTATCCTTTGTTTATGCCTTTTTATTTACCTTCTTTGAATCGTTCTTCTTTTGGAAGATCCTTTGGCCCCTACCAGTAAGACATGGTCTTTCTTGGTTGGAAAGTGACTCTCAACATTTTTCAACATGTTAAGCAAATCGGCGAGGCGATATCTAGCTTGTTCATATGAAAAATTCACAACAATTGTGAAAGGAGTCAGGGAGTGAGTGCAAGATCAAATCTTGGCTCAACTCTCCATCCGTGACAAAACCGGTTGTCTAATTGATCAATCAAATTGATTAAGTTAAAAACTTTTTATGCATACTTATATAGTGTCATTGGCCATTCTAGATCGGAAGAGCTCCTTAGATATCGATATCTATCGGTCCTACTTTCCTCACCATCAACTACTTGATGTATGGGGAATATAGTAGGAGCATCCATAGTTTCATCTTGTATTTGAAGCTCGTTACTCGTGGATGCGAGCATGATGCATTGAGCCAACTATGCATCATCTTGCCACTTTCTAAAAAGTAGCAATCTCTTCCTCGAGGCATTATGCGCAACCATTGCGAGGATAGGCGTATTAAGGACATAAGATAGCTTTTTCGACTATGAGAACTATTCTCAAATTCCTTAACCAATCCATTTAATTGATTACGGTTAATTTAGCATCTAATATGCTACGTGATGATAGTAATTTTAGACATTGTAAAATTACGTAAATGAATTTGTAATTAACAACATTTTAACATACATTCTTTTATTAATTACCAAAATAATTTAGGTCTTGTTTTAAATTGGTATCTCCCACTATTTTCTTCAAACTATATTACCCTCACTTATATAGTTAAGCAAAATCTAATTAAAGATTTCTTAGTGAGAATAAGGATCCCATTTCAAATGTATATAGCCTTATGGTGACACAACAAACTATATATAAATAAATAGGTAGACAACTTTTGTCAATTACATCAACTATGCAACTCCTTTTCTTTTTGCCTCTTAGATTATTTTGATCAGTGGTGGCATATCAGAATCAAAATTATCCAAGTTAAGTCAGAACCTAGCACTCCATATATTCAAAAAAGAAAAATATCATCCTTGTGGTGACACAACAAAACAATATTGTTCAATATTCTTTATAAGCATCAAATGTGATAAATTAACATCTTAAATACTTAATACTTGCCTTGTGGTGACACAACAAACTTATATTAAATATTTAATACTCTATTAATTTTATCATGCTAGAAAGCGACGTTCGATATTCCAAATATCTTTGAGCGCTTAGGACTTAATATAAAAAATTGAGGGGTTTGTTATTAATTTATCTCATCTTGTTTAGCAGCGCATGTATATATATATATAAAATCGCGTTATATTAATTAACATGCGAAGCATGTTTGCATAATATATAATATATATAGTATAAGCATGCACATATAGAATACTATATTCTACCCGGATTGATTATGGACTTTTATTCTAGTTTGGTTCACTAGAGCCACCAAGTGAACCAAAAGGTCAAACTCCCCAGGGGTGCAAGAAATAATATTTAAATATAACTATTATTTTAAACGGGCTCCATTTTACAAGCGGTCTTTGGCGCTCCTTGCTCCTTGATCTCAATTTTTCAAAATTAATTCTAATTATTCCTATTACAAAACTATTTAAAATAAATAGAAACCTTGATCGGTGATCGAGGGAAGTACATAGGAGAGAGATAGAATTTACATTAAGAAAAAATTAGAGAAGGCAGTCTGTGAGACCCCATTTAATAAAACCCATACATTCATGCATTCAACTAAAATAAAATCAATCACATTTGGTCGATAGTCCATAATCAATCCCATTTATTATCATACACATCATCATATGCATCGATAAATAACATTCATCTTATGAATAATAAACATTTAATATATATATTGATATCATTTAATGGGCAAAATTAGTTAGTATAAAATTTAATTTTGAATCAAAATAAACTCCTTTATTTTAATCTAAATTTAAATTAAAATAAAACTATTTTATTTTAATTTATCCAATTTTGAATAAAATAAACTATTTTATTTTAATCAAAATCTTTAATCAAAATAAACTCCTTTATTTTAATTAATTATGGAATCAATTCCATGTAAAAAATATTTTATTAAAGAAACACGGATATTTTTTTTTTCACTATTTCACAAATAAACTCCTTTATTTTGAATAATATGAAATCTTATTTCATATCTAAATAAACTCCTTTATTTAAGGAAATTGGATTCTCTTTCTATTGCATAAAATAAACTCCTTTATTTTGAATAATATGAAATCTTATTTCATATCTAAATAAACTCCTTTATTTAAGGAAAAAATATAATCCAATTTCAACTCCAATTAGTTATCATGGAATCCAATTCCAACTCTAATTAGTTATCATGAAATTCTAATTTTAAAATTAAAATAAACCTTTTTATTTTAATATTAAAATAAACTTTTATTTTAAAATTAAAATAAATATTTTATTTTAATTATAAAATAATTAAGAATAATATATATATATATATATAATATAATAACCAATATATATATATATATAAAAACCTAGTACCGTGTAAGTTTTTTTTTTTGATTTTGATTTCGTGCTTTCCTCGATACATTTGAAAAACAAGTTGCACGTCCTTTATTAGAATATATATATTGTAATACATATATATAATATATGTATTCAATTTCCTTTTATTTAAAATGCGGTCCAATAAAACCGTTATTACTTTAATGATTACGGTAATCATTTGAAAAGCATGCCTCACACGGAATATAAATATAATATAATATATAATTACGTAATATATGAGACCCCAGATTTTATCAATAAAGATTTAAATTTTGTCGAAATAATTTTTAATATTATGGTGTGAATTTGAGATAATATTATAGTTGTGGGTAGTATTTATAAATTTTGCAAAGTATGCAAGTGGTTATATTATATTCGATTGGTCGGGGAATATTCGGTTTAGCGAGGAATATTAAATGCAATAACTTCAATCATTGGTGGACATAGACAATGTAATTATTATTCGGATTGAGAAAGCGACAAAAATATTTTATTGAAATAACGGACGGAAGTTTTCTGGTTGATCTTTGTTGAACTACTCGGTAGTAAAAGTACGAGAATACGTCGTGTGGTTGCATAGTAGCTTGCGGTATTGATTATTGATCTTTATGTGAGAAGTCACCGGTTTGATTCCATTATTGTCGATTAATAATATGAATTATTATAGCGATAATGACGCGTTTTGTTTTATTCAGTATTATTAGCGTAATAAAAGCGAAACATCTTTTATATAAAGCGAGAATACTTTATTAAAGTTATTCATAAATAGAATATATTATATTTTATTATGCATAGTGTTGCGTAGTGTTTGCATAGTAAAATGTTTTTATATAAATAGAATATATTATATTTTATTTAAAAGATTTTGCTTTAAATATGGATGAGTCGATTAAAGTAAATCAATGGGATAGTTCATGGATTAATTACTTATGCATTCTATTTTCCTATAAATAGAAGCTCATTCCTTCATTATTTTTTACTACGAATTCTTTGAAACTCTGTAGAGAGAAATTATAGAGAGAAGCTATAGAGAGAAAATCTATAGAGAGAAAGAATAAGAGTATTACGGTACTTCACTACTTTGATATCCGAGTGTCTTTTTACGGTAAAGGGTATTATTTGTTGCTTCCGTAAGGGATATTATTATTTTGTATTCATGAAGAGAACCTCTGTTATTCCATTCATTATTATTCTATTGGAATAACCTGTAAAAGTGGTATACCCTATACATAACCTGTATATGCGTCATACCCTATACTTGGTGAAATCCTTATGTTATTCCATTGCTTATTATTACATTGGAATAACTTCGTATACGCTGTGATTTACCTATACTTGGTGACATTCTTTATTATTACATGTTGGAACATCACATACGTGTGTTTTACAGGACTGGTTAAAATCTTTATTATTACGTTGGAACATCACATGCATGTGTTTTACCAGGACTGGTTAAAATCTTTATCATTCTGTTGGAATATCCTATCGTGTGTTTTTTACAGGATCCGGTTCCATCTTTATTATTACATTGGAACATCCATCGGTGTGTGAATTTCACGATTTTGGTTCCGTTATTATTATTACATTGGAATAACTTTATACATCTGCAATCTGCGCATGCGTGGTGATTTCCTTTGTTATTCCATTCTTTATTATACCGGTTGGTTAAAACTTGGACTTTATACTCCATGAAATTAGTAGAATATCCTTGATATTTGCGTTTCATCCGATATCTTTTCATGGAAATATTCTTACGATCATTCTTGAATTTTACTCTACAAAACAAAGTATCTTGTTGACAATTTATGCGTATTAATTCTCGGATAAAATAATTCTTGAACTTGTTTTATTGAATTATTATGTCATTGTCATCATCCTCATGATATATTATGTTATCTTTGGCTTACGTGCATAGATGAACTTAGTATGATTATGACGGAGGATCATTCGGTATAATCGTGGCTTGTTATAAATGATGTGATAAAAGTCCTCGATTGGCACGTAATGCGTTGATGGATAGTTTTGGTATGATTATGACCGGGGGTGATTCGGTATAGTCATGACCATTGATAATTTGATGAAAATCCTTGGCCAGGAAGTGCGGGGATGATTAGATATTGTGGTTTATTCATTAAACCGAGTTTTAGTGATAAAAATTGATGAAAACCTTTTAAAATCTAAAAGATAGTAGACTTTATTTCTACTTGACTCTTTTAATGGATTGCGTATTATTCCGCTGCTTGATTAAAGCTGGTTGTCTATTGTATTTTATCGGTTTAACACTTATTGAAGGCTAATGATAATTTATTACGCATTATCTTAGTCATAATATTTCTTCTTGGGCTAGTTGAGCTCACCTTTTCTTTTTCACCGTTTTCTCTTGAAATGAGAACATAATTTGGAGACAGTCGGGGAGCGGAGTAATGGTCGAGAGGATAGCATTAGTAGTCCTCACTATTACGTGAAATAGTGTGATAATAGTTGTAATGAGGACTCCTTTTGAGTTTGTATAATATCTAGTAGACAATATTTGTATTCAAACTCACGGTTTATGTCGTATTGTATACCTGACAGTTAGGTTAAGTAAGTTGTATTTGAATTTATGTACCATGTAAGTGGCGACCCAAGATGGGTGGCGTATACCTAATTTTGGGGGCGTCACGGTTGGTATCGAGCTTAGGATATGATCCACTGGCTAAGATGCTTGAGATAAGAACTAGGAGGAGAGGCGAGGGAATTCCTTGTTAGTATGACCTACCTAAGTTTATTTGGTATTTGATTGGTCGATTCAGAGTATAGTGATAATATGTTGCGTGTCAATTAACCCTTATTTTGTGGCGGTGTTTGAAAATGGCATCCGAGAATGTTGAGAATAGCAATGGAGCACGGAGGCTGTTGATTCTCCACATATCAATAATCGAGACAATGTGCAACGGGATGGCGATAATCCTCCCGTAAACAACAACAACGATCAATTGATGAATGACGATGCGTTTAAAAGGTTTTAGAATTCATGCAACATCGGTAAAGCGACTCTCATCTAAAAGCGTAGGTGGAAACACGGAAAACTCTCGGCGGTCACCATTAAACAATTCAAGGTGGGACCACCGGAGTTTAAGGAGAGCCGAAACCACTTACGGCGGAAGCATGGATAAAGCAGATTACCAAGATATTTGATGTCTTGGGATGCTCAGAAGAGCAAAGGTTCCTTTTACCGCTTTTTATGTTTTGCGGAGGCGATTCTTGGTGGGAATCGGTAAAACGCATTACTCGACGATGTCTTGAAGATATCTTGGGAGAAGTTCGAGGAGAGTCGTTCAACGACAAATACTTTCACGAAAGTATTCGCCACATGAAGGAGGTGGAGTTTATCAAGTTGGAACAAAACAATATGGCCCGTGTCGCAATACGAGGCAAAATTTGCGGAGTTATCACGGTTTTCGTCCCACTTGGTGGATAATGAAGAAGAGAATGGCGCGAATGTTTTTAAGAGGTTTGAAGCGGAGATACGTCAACATCTTATTTCTCATAAAGCGTGTTTTTATTCGGATGTTGTAAATAGGGCTCGATTAGTGGAGTAGCGATAACGAGTCAACGAACTAAAAAGAAGCGGTAAGCAAAATTATAATACCGGTGAGTAGTAGTCATCGAGCGGTGACAACAAGCGTGGAGGAATCAGCGGGCGGAGATATGGTAACCACTTCGGTGGTAATCGGGGCCAAAATAATAAGAATGGACATTTCAAGAAAAGGAGATTCAACAATGATGGAAAAGCGTCAAGACCAAAGATTTTGTTGTTAAGGAAGGAGAAGGACCACCTATTATATGCTTCAAATGCGGAGGAGAGGGACACATCATTCGAAGCTGCGCCATCAGATCAAAGCATGTTATAATTGTGGAAGAGAAGGTCACTTAGCTCGATTTTGTCGTTTCACAGAAGACAAATTCAACTAGGATGGAGGCACCAAAGGTTGTCCCCAGACAAACCAAAGCCGGTAGTTTAAGAGAGGCGTTTTTTTCTCATGACGAGGAACACGAATAAAATTATCACGGGTAAGTTAATCATAAGCTCTTGCGAAGTCTATACCGTGTTAGATACCGATTCTACCCACTCTTTTATTTCACCTAGTTGTGTTCGGCGTTTGAATTTGACTCAAGAAGAAGTTAAACTTTGACTTATTGGTTGAAACTTCGTTAGTAGGAGCCTTCATTACCGCGCTCTTATTTTTTAAATCTTGTTTAATTCAAATAAACATTTTCACGTTACCTGTCGATCTTATCTTTTTGAAAATATTTGCCTTTGATGTGATTTTTGGAATCAATTGGTTAGCTACTCATCATGCTTTTCGTAAGGTTGTTAGCTTTTATATTTATAACAACCATGTTACACGAATTCAAAGTAACCAAACCCTAAAGTTAATCATTGTCATATCAAGTCATAAGTAAAGAGCCCCGAACCTTTCGTTGTTGACTTCCTTGTGTGGAATGCCATAAGTAAAGGGATAATTAATTAAACTCCTTTAACTAATTTTCCTTCCTAATCCAATTAGGAATAAATGAGAGTACTTATATTAAATTAATTCCTAAACTCTTTTAGAAATTAAAATAATAATAATTGTAATAATATTAATAAGACTCCTCTTATTAATTTATATTTAATATTTCTAAAATATTAAATAATAAATATTAAGTTATTTAATTTATTCTATCACCATAGATTAAATTAAATATACTTTACATATTATTACGATTATGCCATTAACTTCTTAAATAATTATTCTTCCTTTTATGGTGTGACCCTTTAGGTTCTCCATATTAAACCGGTTGTGAATAAATCAATTAGAACAATTCTAATCTTATTTAAATAAATAAATTAAATAATTAATTTATTTAAATAAATAATATTTATTCTACAATAGGATAAGCCTCCCTAGCGATCAACGACTTTCCGGATAATATAGATTTCAACATTAATCATTAAAGAACCTTTGAGTAAATAGTTCTGAAGTATAATTCAATCCTTCCACCATCTGATGTCCCAATTAAATATAAGACATGGAATTCTTTGTCAAGTCTTATTTTATTTAATTATATGTATTTCGATCCTTAAATGCACAACTCAAATAATGCAAATTAGAAACTCCTTTCTAATTTCATTACGCTTCGCCGAGGACTCTTTGGGTTGTCATTTATCGAATCACATAGGACATTCTCTTCTTTTAATAGAAGTGGTAGATTCTTTATTGATCCTACATTATCTCCATGTATAAGTTATTATACCAAGCATACCCTTTGATATACCCTAAGGGTCTTAAAGAATAACTCAAAGTATAACTCATCATACACAAGATACTATGATGATCTCAAGTCCAAGGATCACTTGTCTTACTATCACTCTGAGAATTCCTATTGATGAGCAAGTAAAACTCCATTAGGTATTCCTTAGCGAGCAACGTTCAAATGAACTTATTCTCTAATAAGCACCTACATACTTGCTTTAGTGTCTCCACACAAATGATCATGAGATCAATCATCCTCATCCAATGAGCAAACAACGTATGTACCAATCTATCCGGATTCACTAATCCCCAATTTAGTAATCAATGATTGGGAACTATTTTAGTTTTAAAGTATCTAAGAATTTAGATCTCATTAGAATGATCATCATCATTATTCTAAAAGCATTGCTTAAAACTATGGGTTTATCACATATTATAAACTTGACATCATGTAGATAATTAAAAGCCTTTAATAAATTAATACCTTTTATTAATAAATGAATAAGATTGTTACAAAGTATATGCTTTATCATCAAACATGATTGGCTTGTGTGCATACTACTTTCACAAAGTCGATACAAAATTTAATATCAGGCTTTGGGAGTAAGCCAAGAAATTCTTCAGGAAATACGTCAGGAAAAATCAATAACAACAGGAATATTATTCAAATCTGACGTGTCTTTATTCAAATCCATAACATGGACTAAGAAAACTTGAGATCCGCAATAAACGAATGACTTCATGGCTTGATATGAAAATGTTTGACTACAATGGTTTGATTGCTTGAATTCGAATAACAAGTTGCTTAGGAATATGAAAACTAACAACCTTACAAAAGTAATCAATTTCGGCATGATGAGTAGTTAACCTTAAAATCAAAAGCAAATATCTCAATAGAAATGAGGTTAACAGGTAATGTGATAGTGCCAACCTGAATCAAACAAGATTTCTAAACAACGGATGTAATGAAAGTTTCTCTAGCTGAGTCTCCATAAATAGGTCAAAGTCTAATTTCTCCGTAGTCGAGTTCAAACGCGTTGGCTTAATCAAGAGAGATAAAGAATGGGTAGAGCCCAGATTATCTAGTAAGTTATAAACTTCGCAAGAATTTATAATTAACTAACCCGTTCTAACCGTTCGAGGTTCTCGCATTTTGACCAATCACGATAAACGCTCTTCCAGAACCGTTGACTTTGACTTTTACGGGACATCCTTTTGAGTCACCATTCCATTGGGTTGGGTTTCATACGTCATAATCTCGAGTGATATGTCCTTCCTTTCCATAATTATAGCATACCTTGATCTGTTGTTGTGGGCGGTTTGGTGATATGTCCCTCTTTCCGCATTTGTAGCATATATGGCCGGTGGTCTTTCTCCTCCCTTGGAACCCGGTTGATCTTTGGTCTTTGGCGTCTTCACATGGTCGTTGTTGAGTCTCCTCTTTTTAAAATCTCTTCCGACTCGCTTCTTCTATTTTCATGGCTACGATTACCACCGAGTGGTTCCGCCTTTGTCAGTATTCTTCTTTCTCATTTGGTTATCATTATTATGATGATCGCTATCTTGAGATGATCTCGGTTATGGTCCCTCGGTTGAATGTACTCGTTATCTCGCTCTAACATTTGAGCCTGTTGACAACATCTGAATAGAGAAAATTTATGAAATGAGATCTTGACGTTATCGGGTTTCAAACCTCTCGAAACATCGCGTCATCGTTCCTCATTCTCCGCCAAATGAGGGTGAACACGGATAACTCTGCGAACCGCCTCGTCTTTGGGACACCGTCGTATTATTCGCTCCGGTCCTAATAAACTCCAATTCCTTCATACGACGAATACTTTGTGGAAATCCTTGTCATTGAGCTGTTTTCAAACGTCTCCCACGATACGCCTCTTGAGTGCGGTTTGGATGGAGTGCGTTTCATGATTCCCACCATGAATGCCTCGTTCGGAACATAAAAAGTAGCGAATGGAACTTTTCGTTTCGCCGTGCATCCCAAGACATCGAATATCTTGGTAATTTGTTTGACCCACGTCTCGCTTTAATCGGATCCGGCTTTCCCGAGTGCGGTGGTCCCAACTCTTTGAATCGCTGGCCGTGACAAATAAATGCGTTGTTATCATTTCCACCGGTATTTTGTGCACGAGTCTCCCTCGTCGATTTTGCATGAAGCGCAAAAAGCTTCTAAACATCCCATCGTTCATCATCTCGCTTTCGATTGGTATTATTCACGGGATGAACATTGCCCGACTGTTACGTTCTCCTCGTTGGTAAATCTGAGCATCTCGTGGTCTCATTTACTCCATGTTAACATTCTCGGTTGCCATTCTTAAATAATGCCATAAAACAAGGGTTAATTAAGGAAATCAATATATCACATAATATCCTATATCTTGACCAACTAACAAATAAGCTTAGGTAGACACACTAGCGTGAAGGATTTACTCGTCTCTCCCTCCTAGATTCTATTCCCAGATCTCATGGGAGATCATATCCCTAAGCTCGATACCAACCTGTGACACCCCCAAAATAGGTCCATTCCATCCAACCCATTCTCGAGTCGCCAAATACAAGGTGCGAAATAACTATAACTTTATTATTATAACATATAAAGCTGTGAGTTTAAATACGAGATATTGCCATCTAGACAATATCCACATGAAATAAATCCCCATCATAATTATTGATACATTATTTTACAAAATGGTGAGGACTACTAAACAACTTCTCTCTAGAACCTTCATTCCATACCCCACTAAGTACTTCGCTACAATCTACGCCTCCACGAGAAGAAAAATGGAACAACAAGGAAAAGGGTGAGCTCAACTAGCCCGATAAAGAATAATATGACTAAGATAATATACAACAAATTATCGTTAGTCTTCAATGGGAAAAATCTAATAGAATACAATAGACAACCACGGTTTTTAAATCAACAATCTGCGGTGAAACAACAATTCATTAGAAGAGTTAAGTAGAGAATGCAAACTACTATCTTCTATATATGAATTTAAAAGTTCATCGTCGATATTTTATCCCCGTAACATCAATCAATATATATACGGAATCAAATATTCATCTTTGCACTCTGAGGCCAAAGATATTCATCGATTAGTCGTGTTTCATCTAAACACATGTTCATCTTTGCACTCTGGGCAAAAGATATTAATCAATCGGTCATATATTCATCTCAACACTGTTCATCTTTGCTTTCTGGCCAAAGATATTCGATAATATCATCATTTAGGGACCGAGGATGATGAAAAATATTTTAAAGGAAATGAATCTAGTGAAACAAAAGAACAAATATTAAGGATTCAGTATTTTAAACAATCCAAGTTCAAAAATAGTTCATAAGTAATCGAGTGGAGTAAAATTCAAGAATGATCAAAACATGGATACAATCAAAGCTAGTATCCATAGTAGATATTTTAGACAAAAAGAAGAAATTTCATTTTTGATTGAATAGTCAAGTATTCGTGAATAGTGCAGATCACGTGAATAAGTAACTCGACACCAAAAGATATAAATTTCACAAAAGAACATCTTCACGCGCCGTGAATAGTAATTAAATGAATAGTAACTCGTGAATAGTAACTTCATGAATAAGAACTCATGAATAGTAACTCGTGAATAGTAACTCATAAATAGTAACCCGGACATGATAAAATTCCAAATTTAATAAGAATTTTCAACCAATATTCTAAGATAATGATATTGAAGAAATAATATCATTTTCGAATAAAATAACATCCCTTACCTCGAAAAGACAATACTTAGTTGAAACATCGGATATAAGGCTATGACTTGAACTTGCAATCAGTATAGCAATACTCAAAGTATACTCAAAATACTCACAAGAATACGCTCGATAATATAGAGAGAAAACTTGATTTCGGTGTAATTTTCAATTTAACCCAAGACCCTATTTATAGGAAAATCTTTAGAACACCAAAGTTGAAAATTTAATATAATAATATTATATATATTACAAATTCTCTACGCACATTTTGACAACTGATTTCACTTATCTTGCACATGCTAGGGCTGCCCACAAAACAAAAAAAACGTTTTTCCTATTTTAAATATTTTAAACTTCCAAAAATCAATTATTTCGGAGCTTCGGAACTTCAATAATTCATAATAAATAGCCCTTTTATCAAAAAATTTGAATCTCGTGACTTTTTATAGGAAATTCAATTCTCTACAACTTTGCAAAAGAAAGTTTTTCCAAATTTCAAGCGAAATTGACCAAATCCACAAGCAGGCGATTTTGTGCTATAATCAAATTTTAGTCAAGAAATGGGGTCCAAACACATATAAACATGCTTTAAATATTTTTGGTAACAAAAATACTCCTCCTCCACATATACTCATATATCCCACATTCATCGTAAAAATATCATCATTATTATATTATTAAAATATAATAATATATTTAAATGAATTATTTTATCAGAAAAAGATAAAATTTCAATTTTCAACAATTGTCACATTAAAAATTTTCTCCATCTATATCCACATAAAATCAATATTTTCCTCATCATATGAATCAATAATTAATTATGCACAAATAATATTACGAGAATCACAATATCGACATTAGGGCATAGCCTCCTGTGAAGAAGGGGCTTTCAATAAGAATTTCTCCTTACTGGCGCACAATTAGGTGACCAAACCTCTCCTTAGACAGAACTTTCTAGACATTGCCAATAATGTTATCTAATAATATTATTCAGATAATATGAATTATTGCTTCGATAATGAAAAATATTGTGTAATGACAATTATTGAAACAACATCAATATAAAATATCAACGCAACAATTATTAAATCAATAAAATACTGAACAGTAATTACTGTAACCATTATTGAGTAGTGCCTTCTTACGTAAGAATCAATAATTGGTGCAATTCCGTGTGCTACTGTTCAACAACGCGTATTAGTGTGTTTAAATCACTGGGTATTCTAACAGTATTAACGGTAACAACTACGCCATTATTTATAAACAACTTATACTTGTCGTTTTCTTCATCCAATCGCTTTCCGTTATGGGGCCCACAAAAAGACTGCGGTGAAGTCGCATTTAACATTCCCCGACAAGATCTGAATATTCCACGACCAAATGAATATTCCCCGACAATAATGAATATTTTATAACCACTTTCTTATTCGAAATATTTGTGTATTTTACCCATAACTATCCACATTAATCAAATCAACCCTTACTATTTCAAAATAATAAATAGAAGAAAATAAATTTCATTTATTAATAATTTGGGGTCTTACAATGTTCATCTTGTTTCACCGTGTAACATGTTAGGTAATTGTACTCGATCACTTTCTAATGCCTAAATTTGGTAACTTTTTGACAAAAATCTACAAAATAAACAGCCCAAACTAAAATACTTACTGGAAACCTGGCATCCAAAAAATCACCAGATAACTAAGGAAATTCCAGATGGAATTTGTGATTACTTACCAGGATCAGACCGAATAGTAGTATTAACAGAATAACCATGCTGAAGGAGCTTCATGATCAGCCATGAAGCTACATAACCTGTTCCCCCAGCCACACAAACAATACCTTTCTCTCCCTCCGTTTCCATTTCTTTTAGCATCTTTATCTCTTTGATTATATATACAACATATACATATATATATATATATTATCCCAATATTGTTTCTTTGTTCAGAGTACTATCTGTCCTCTAATTGTGTCACTCTATCTATCCAGACTTGTATTTATAGTCTCCATTTGTTTGTCATTGGAAAAGACTAGTGTCCATGTCAATTTTTTCTTGGTGGATGGTGGTGGCTTATATGTTTAAAGATTCCCCACTTTTTTCCACCCATATCTTCTTCTTTTCCTTTTTTGGGAAACTATTTCCACCCACATTTTCTTGGGTTTAAGATGAGATGTCAATTAGTCTTTATTTGTGATTGCTATTTTGAGTGATGAAAAAGTGACGATATGATGCGAGCTCCATATTTGACTATAAAGAATAGTTTCATATCTGTTGTATGACTTAATATCTTTGGCTAGCCAACTTTTCAAGGAAGGTAAAAAGGGTAAAGTTTGTATATTGGTTTTATTATTGAGAGTCCATTATAACAAGTCGGGACTCGTAAAAGGGATGATCTGCGAAAAGAATTATCCAGGGATATTATTAAAATACCGTTAGGTGCAAAGGGTATCGGGTCAATGTTGTATGAAGCCGCCATAGCTGGGTAGATAGTAGATAAGCTGACGAGGACGTCAACCTTGTAAGGTTAGTGTAGACCGTAAAGAATAGTCTCACATCAATTATAAATGTAACATGGTATGAGTTGATATATATTTTGTAGTTAACTTTTCAAGATGAGTCAAAAAGATTAAAGACAATTTGTGTGGGTCAATGATTTTTTTTTAAAGGAAATTGATATTTTTGACAATCATTTTTTACATAATTTCTTTTTATTCATCTTTATTAATTTAACTTTGCGCACATTGTAAACTTTAATATTCTAACAATAAAAATTTATATTGTAACAAAAAGAAAAAAAGGAGAAGAATTAGCACACTTTTTTTTCTTCTTCTCTAAAGAGGTACTAATAGGTTAAAAACACAACAATTATATTTTCTAAAGTGGGAATTCACGTAAGAGTTCTGTTATATATTGTGATAAATTTTTGCCGAAATATAATTATGGAGAGTAAAAATTTTAGAAGGACCCTACCTATTATACATCTACTTAAAAAAATTATCACTAATACTTATCTGCATCAATCAAATAATCGACATACGAGTGATACGCCATTCGAAATATATACTTCCGCTGTTATAAAATTAGAGATACAACTAGATACAAACCCGCGCGTTGCGGAACGCGGCGGGATTATTCATTTTGTTAATAATAAATTTATACATGCAATTAATAAATTAAAATATAATAAGAAAATGGTAAATTGTTGTGCGATTATCAAATTTTGGTAGCATATGTTATATAGTGTTGGATAAAAATTTTGTGCACAAATACATATCCAAGTATATAATTAATCTGATCACTAAATGTGACGCCCCCAAAATAGGTATACATCACCCATTCTGAGTCGTCAATAACATGGTACAGAAACAACTACAATTTTATTAATACAACACATAAATTGTGAATTTAAATACAAATATTGTCATCTAGACAATATTCACACCCAAATAAGTTCTCATTACAATTATTGGTATATTATTTTATAAAAATAGTGAGGACAACTAAAATGACTTTCTAGAACCTTAATTCCATACCCCGACTAGTACTCGCTACATTCTCGCCTCCTGAGAAAAAAATGGAACAAAAAAGAAAAGGGTGAGCTCAACTAGCCCAGTAAAGAATATTATGACTAAGATAACATAGAACAAATTATCGTTAGTCTTCAACAGGAAAAATCGATAAAATACAATAGATAAACAAGTTTTGAGATCAATATTTGCGGTAGAAATAATAATTCATAGATGAGTTACGTAGAGAATGAAATCTACTATTATCTATGAATTTAAAAGTCCATCATCAATATTTTATCTCTGTAACATCAATCAATATTCATCTTGAATCAAATATTCATCTTTGCACTACAGGCCAAAGATATTCATCAGTTGGTCATGTTTATCTCAACACTTGTTCATCTTTGCACTACGGGCCAAAGATATTCATAAGAAAATAAACCATCTTTGCACTACAGGCCAAAGATATTCAGTAACACCATCATTTAGGACTGAGGATAATGAAAAATATTTAAAAGAAAACGAATCCAGTGAAACAAAAGAACAAATATTAAGGATTCGTACTTTAAACAATCCGAGTTCAAAAATACTTCATAAATAATCATAGTGAAGTAAAATTCAAGAATGATCAAAACATGGATACAATCAAAGCTAGTATCCATAATAGATATTTTGGACAAAAATAAAAATTTAATTTTTACGTGAATATTGTCAGTATTCGTGAATAGTCTGAGTATCGTGAATAGTAACCTTATTACACTAAAAGACAAGAATTTCACAAGAAAAATCTTACCAATATTAAGATAATGATATTAGAAGAAATAATATCATTTTTAAAAAAAAATATCCCTTACCTCGAAAAACAAGATTACTTCATCTTTGGAATCTTTTGGATATAGTCTTTGAAAGGAACTTGCACCAGATATAAAGAACACTCAAAGTATCAAAATACTCACAAGAATACGCTCGATAATAATAGAGAGAGAAAATTTCAGTTTCTGGTGTGATTTTTAATTCTAACCTAAGCATCCTATTTATAGGAAAATACTTAGAACACCAAAGCA
Organism: Panax quinquefolius; assembly: GCA_020205615.1. Taxonomy (NCBI): domain Eukaryota; kingdom Viridiplantae; phylum Streptophyta; class Magnoliopsida; order Apiales; family Araliaceae; genus Panax; species Panax quinquefolius. Next base: position 7,222,088 of record CM035158.1, read on the forward strand.
GAAAATTTAATAAAATATTATTATTAATAACAAAATTCATACGCATCCTTTGAAATCAGATTTCCCACATGCCCACCTTCTAGAAAAAGTAAGAAAAACGTTTTTCATAAAATAAATAATTAAAACTTTCAAAAATCAATTATTCTGGAACTTCGGAACTTCAATAATTCATAATAAATAGCCTTTTTATCAGAAAAATTTGAATCTCATATCTTTTCTATAGGAAATTCCATTTTCTACAACTTTGTAAGTTTAAGTTTTTTCAAATTCCAAACAGAAATTGACCGAAATCCACAAACGGACGATTTTACGGGCTATAATCCAATTTCAGTCACAAAGTGGGGCCCAAAACATGTTTAACATATTTTAAACATTTTTTGTAACAAAAATACTCTTCCTCCTCATTTATTCATATATCTCACATTCATTGTAAAAATATCACCATTATTATATTATTAAAATATAATAATATATTTAAATGAATTATTTTATCAGAAAAGATAAAATATTAATTTTCAACAATTATCACATTAAAATTTTTTTCCATCTATATCCACATAAAATGAATATTTTCCTTATCATATAAATCAATAATTAATTATTCACAAATAATATTAACTAGGCTGTTCCTAGGAAAGAGGGGGCTTTTTAATAAGGATTTTTTTTTGGTGGCCTTGATTAGGTGACCAAACCTCTCCTTAGACAGAACTTTTTAGACATTGCCAATAATGCTATCTAATAATATTATTCAAATAATATAAATTATTGATTCGATAAAGGAAAATACTGTGCAGTGATAATTATTGAAACAACAATAATATAAAATATCAACGTAGCAATTATTGAATAAATAAAATAAAATATTAAGCAAGTAATTTATGTAACAATTATTGAAGCGGTGTCTTCTACGTAAGAATCAATAATTGATGCAATACCATTTCTTCTTGTGTTTTAACCCATCGATTATTTCAACAAGATTAACAGAATAACTACTGTAGATTATTTATAAACAACTTATATTTGTCGTTTTCTTCATCCAATCACTTTTCGTTATGGGCCCACACAAATCAAGTTTGCACCATCGCATGCGAATATTCCAAACAATAAGAATATTCCACGACCAAACTAATATTCTCAGACAATAATGATTATTTTATAACCACTTGCTTATTTGAAATATTTGCGCATTTTACCCATAACTAACCACATTAATCAAATCAACCCTTACTATTTCAAAATAATAAATAGAGGAAATTTAATTTTATTTATAATAAGTTGGGGTCTTATACTAAACCCCAGGATATTATATAACAGTTGTGTGTGTGTGTGTGTATATATATATATATATATATATATATATATATATATATATAGATATAGATATAGATAAGTATTTTTTGATAAAAATGTTTATAATGTAACCAATAGGGTTAAAAATGGGCACTTCTTTCATTCTAAAGCACTAACAAATGTCATCGAGTTGTTATATTGATATGATTGCTAGTGATATATTTGAAATCTGTTACACATTACAGAAACCTCACCAAGCCTCAAATATCTGACATATGTACTTGAAGAGTCCATATCTCGTATACGCTTACTTAAACCAGAATTCTAACATCCAAACGAAAGGGAAAACATCGAAAGAATGTCCCAATTTTAGTCCTCAGACATGAAGGGAAAGCACATGTTACATGCGAAAATTAAAAAGCACGAGAATTAATAATTATGTTAGATCTTTATGTCAAACAAATACCATGTCCAAAAACATAGCAGTATAGCATCATGTCATACATAACACAATGTTATAGTTAAAGAACGAATACATTACCTCATTAGTTTTTTTTATCAATTTTTGACAATTGTATAAGCACTCACAGTATTACCATAATGCCAAAAAATATTAATGATGATGAAAATGATTTACCGGATGCTAGTACTTAACAAATCATGCAAAACCACAATCTAGATAATAGAATGCAATAAATGAAGAAGCCATAAATATAAACACCGTGAGATATTGTAAGACCCCAACTTATTATAAATAAAATTGAATTTTCTCTATTCATTATTCTAAATTAATAAGGTGTTAATTTGATATAATGCTTTGGTTATGGGTAAAATGTGCAAATTTTACAAAATAAGCAAATGGTTATAAAATATTTATTTTTGTCGGGGAATATTCTTTTGGTCGTGAAATATTCTTTTTGTCGGGAATATTAAATGACGGCAGCCTGACCATTCGTGGGGCTCATAACAGAATAACTGTCGGATGAAGAAACCGACAAAGTATGAGTTTTAATAAATAATGTCATAATTATTCACTATTAACCGCTGTTGGATTACGGTGGTTAAAATACAATAATACTGGCGTGGTGGCACACGAGAAGCACGGTAGATGCACAATATTGTTGAATTATTGATTAAATGCGTGAAGACACTTTACTACTCGATAATTATTACAGTGAATTCTTATTCAATATTTTATTTTAGCGGTGACCGTCAAGAGAGTTGCCAGTGTTTCCACTGCATTTTATGCTGTGAGTCACTCTTGCACGATGTTGCATGAATTGCATAAAGCCTCTTAACATTCCATCGTTCATCATCCGGTCGGTGTTATTGTTTACACGAGGATTGTCGCCTTCACGATGCACATTATCCACGATTATTGATCCGTGGAGACTCAGCGGTCTCCTGTGCTCCATTGATGTTCTCAACATTCTCGGATGTCATTTTCAAATCTCGCCACAAAACAAGGGTTAATTAACATATCACATATTATCCCTACACTCGACCGACCAATTAAATACCAAATAAACTTAGGTATGTCATACTAGTGAAGGAATTCTAAAATCTCTCTCCCTCCTAGTTCTTGTCTCACATCTTAGCTTGGGATCATATCCCTAAGCTTTGATACCAGTTGTGGCGCCCCAAAATAGTAGGTATACATCACCTATCTTGAGTCGCCAAATACATGGTACAAAATTCAAATACAACTTAATTATACAACAGTCATGTAAAATACGACAAAACATATGATGTGAGTTTTAATACAAATATTATCATCTAGACAATATCCACACTCAATTGAGTCCTCATTACATTTATTATCACACTATTTAATGAGAATAGTGAGGACTATTAATGCTATTATCAGGATAATCACTCCGTTTCCGACTAGTCCACGCTTTCGCTCTCATTTTACGAAGAGAACAATGAAAGTACAAGGTGAGCTCAACTAGTAAGAAATATTATGACTAAGATAATCTGAGAATAAATTATCGTTAGCCTTCAACAGTTTAAGCGATACAATATAACAAACATCAAGTTTAAGCTGCGGTAGAACAAGCAATCCATTAAAAGAGCCAGTAGAGAATAAAATCTACTATCTTTTACGATTTAAAAGGTTTTTCATCACTTTTATCATTTGGGACTCGAATTAATAAATAATCCACATCATCCCCGCACTTCTGCCGAGGATATTCATTAGTATCACAACCACAAATTATCCATGCACTACGGGCGAGGATATTAGTGTATTCATCGATAATGGTCATGATCATGCCAACAAGCGTCCATCGATGCACTACGGGCAATGAGATTTTTACCACATCATTTGTAACATTACGATTCATGATTATCTGGATTAATCCAGTCGTCATAGTCATACCAAGTCCATCTATGCACAACAGCCATGAGATGACTTTCAACATAAAATAAACATGAGGATGATGACAATGATATAAGAATTGATAAAACAAGTTCAAGAATTAATTTATCCAGGGAACTAATAACGTCCAAATTGTCAACATGATACTTCTTTGTAGAGTAAAATTTAAGAATGCTCGGAAGAATATTTCCATGAAAGATCTTTGGATGAAGCCTTGAAAATATCGAGGATATTCCACTAATTTCATGGAGTATATAAGTCAAAACTTTAACCAATTGAGTATAATAAAGAATGAAATAACAAAAGAAATCACAGGCATGCGATAGGCCAGACAAACGAGGTTATTCAGCGAGAATAATAAATAAGCGGAATCGAAGTCAAAGAAATTTTGCAAGCAGGATATTCCAACAGAATAATAAAGAATGGAATAACAACGAAATCACCGTGCATGTGATAGGCCTTGCAGAACGGAGTTATTCAATGAATAATAATTAATGGAACCGGTCGTGCGAAAGCCTTGCGAGATGAGATATTCAACGAGAATAATAAAGAATGGAATAATGAAGAATTTCACCATGTATGCAGTGCTTGTGATAGGCGAGTTATTCAACATAATGATAAAGAATGGAATAATGAAGAATTTCACCAAGTATAGGGTAGCAGCGTATCTGAGTTATTCCAACAGAATAATAAAGAATGGAATAATGAAGTTCTCTTCATGAATCTGAAAGAAATAATACCCCTTACGAGTACAACAAATAATATCCTTTACCTTAGAACAAATGGATATAGGAGTAGTGAAGTAGCAGAATACTTTTCTTCTTCTATTTATAGTTTTCTCTCTGAGAGTTTCGGTGAATTCATAAGAAATAATGAAGGAATGAGCTTCATTTATAGGAGAATGGGTGAATAGTAACTAATTCTTGAGCGGTCCAGATTGATTTACTTTTAAACGGACGGTCCAAATTGGTTTACTATAAAATATTCTAATAAAATAAATTTTTTTAAATAAAATATAATATATTCTATTTATAATCTAATAAAACGAATAACTTTATAAAAGTATTTTGTTTTATATAAAAAGATTTTACTATATCTGAAAATATTATGCATGACCTTATGCAAACACACTTATCGTAATAAAATATAATATATTCTATTTATAGTACTAATAAAAGCGAATAACTTTATAAAAGTATTTTGTTTTATATAAAAAGATTTTACTTATCTGAAAACACTCTGCGTAATAGAATATAATATATTCTATTTATAGTCTAATAAAGCGAATAACTTTATAAAAGTATTTTGTTTTATATAAAAAGCTTTTCTGTTTTATTACATTAATAAAACTAATAAAGCAAAACTTCATCATCATTATTATAATTCACACTATTAATCGACCGAATTCGTTCTCACAGGAAAGAGGGCTTTCCAATAAGGATTTCTCCTATTGTAGCGCATGATTAGGTGACAAACCTCTCCTGGCAAAAAACATCGTTAATATTGCAAATAATAATATTAATAACTTTGTCATCTCGATATATAAAATATCGACAATAATTGAATACAATTGGTGACTTCTCACTTAAGTATCGATAATCAATATCGTGTTCTTATCTGACTACGGGTATTCTTCATTTTTTTAACAAGGTGTTTCAACGAGTTAACGGTAAAACTTCCTTTAGTTATTTTCATAAAATATTTTTTGTCATTTTCTCAATCAATCAAAATAATTGGTTGTGGGGTCCACCAATAATTGTCTTAGTTATGCGAATATTCTGTTAAAGCAATATTCACGACCGATCGAATATTATATAACAACTTGCGTACTTTGCAAAATTTATAAATATTACCCACAACTATAACATTATATCAAATTCATTCCATAATATTCAAAAATGATATTTATAGAAAAATCATCTTTATTAAAAAGTTGGGGTCTTACACATACTTTCTTGGATTGCTTAGCAAATGCAACAACTAAACTTATTTAAAAAAAACAAAAAATTTAATAATCCAAAGTGTTACATGAATAAAATAAAATATTTGGTAGGTTTTTTTTAAGAAAATGATATATATCACGAATGTTTATGTCTATTTTTTGATTATCAGTTACGTGAATAACTAATGTGATATGTAATATTTTTTTTTAGAGATATACGTAATAAGTGAGACTCTCCTATAATTCATATCAGTCTCATATATTGATAAGTTTCGGTCTAAATTTATCGCAATAGAACTCTTTTTCTTAATTTTTCTCCAAATTTATCCTTTTATCTCCTAGAAAAAATTCTTAAATACATGCAAAAAAATAAAACTAATTATTTTGTTTTGAAAAACTTTCATCAAAACAAATTGATAGCCAATAAGCATTATACAAAAAATAAAAATAAAAATTATCACTATACATCATAATTACTCTTTTTCGTTTTACTATTAAAGATATCATTTGACTTTTTAAGATCAAATAACGTATTTATATTAAATTTTAAAATTAATATGATTTCATAAAAAATTAGAATGAAATAAATTTTATAGTTAACAATTTTTGTTATATTATATAATTATAATTATTGTATCAATTTAAATTAAATAAATTAATATTAATTTAAATTTAATATATTATTATTTAATTTAAAAAATTAAATTATTTTTTAATTTTGAAAAGAAGCAATACCCGAATAGTAAAAGATCCAATCTTCTAGATTTTTTAATTAGTCTTGACCTAAAAGAGCAAGAAACTTCCTACAATAATATTGCTACTAGTTACAAACTTTGAACATAATGCCAACACCATTAAAGTGTTTTCTAATTAATACTAAACAATATCAATATTTCTCCTTTCTCTCTCTAAAAAGTCCTTGTCTTTCAATCTCTGTCCCTCTAAACATGGATTCCTAAATTCTTAGCAGGAATCCATAAACCCACAGAAAACCCCAATTAGATTCATCAATCAGAAAAATTTATAGCCCACAAAAAAAAAAAAAAAAAAAAAAAATTCATATAGATCAATTTTTATTCGTGGGTTATTACTTATTTAATTTGGGGTAGATTATGTATAGATCTGGAGCTGTAATGGCTTGGAATGTGTTCAAATTCTGTACAGCTTTGAGGGGTCTGGGCTCGATCATGATCTTGTTGGTTCTTGGAGTTGTGGGTGTCTCCTATTATGCTGTCGTTTTGTCTAATTATTTCCCTGCTTTAAGCGATGGTGGACTCGATTCGCTTATTGCAGCTGCTGTTCTGATATTGTTCCATGCTCTGGTAAGCATTTCAAAGTTCTATTTTTTTTTCTTTTTGTGATTATGGGTTTCTCATTTTTGGGTTTGATTTTTCACAATTTTCTGCGTGTTTAATATATTTTAGTTAGATTCTGATTGATTATTACCCACTGTTAGGTAAATTATGATTTTTTTTTGACACTTTCTTTTTAAGAATTGAAGGCCTAGACTTGGCGTTTAGCTCAACTACTTTAGGAATAAGTGAAATAAGGATGCTTTGTTTCATTTTTGGTTTTGCTAAATAGTTGGCTAGCTGGATTTTAGTTAATTTTTTGGGTTTTGAATCTTGTTTAATATTTCAGGCATCCCTCTAATTATACTAAATTTGACCTAATTTTGTTCTTTAAATTTTTTAATTTTGGAATGCTCATAAAGGACCAGTTTTTATTTTGTATTTATAGTTTCACCTTTAAACAATTAAAATCCGGTCTAGGTAAGAAACAATAATTTTGCATTTAAGTTTAAGTTTTAAGCTAAAGATATGAGCAAGTTAAAATTTTATAAACAACTTGAAGCTAGATTTAATAAACGCAACGGTTTTGCAGTTGTTGATGCTATTATGGAGTTACTTTTCTGTTGTTTTTACGGATCCGGGCAGTGTGCCACCAAATTGGAGGCCTGCTGTGGATGAGGAGAGCGGGGATAGCGATCCTTTGGCTGCGTCTGAATTTGGTCAGTTGACAGCTGACACAACAAACGCAGGGATTCGGTATTGTCGGAAGTGCAACCAGCTTAAACCTCCTCGCTGCCATCATTGCTCTGTTTGTGAGTTCGGGTTGTGTGGTTCCTTTGACGGTTTATCCTTAATTAGTCTGACAAAATTGATTTGCATTTACTTAATTTTTTTACAGGTGGGAGGTGTGTTCTGAAAATGGATCATCACTGTGTTTGGGTCGTCAATTGTGTTGGGGCATTGAACTACAAGTATTTCCTTCTTTTCCTGGTACACTACCTTCCTACCCTTACTTTAAAAATTAAAATAGTGTTCTCATATGAGTTGTTTATTTGAGGACTGGAATTCTTTTGCACTAGCCATTCTTGAAACTTGCATATTCATATGTCGTTAAATTCCTTGTCCAGTTCCTATTTATTTTGTTACTTTATATTTTCTGAACTTCTGCTCCCAAACTCTTATATTTTTAAGCAAGTTTTCTAGTTTTGATACATACTTATACTTCTGCAACGCATACTACAAGTAAATACCTGTAGCAATATCATTCTGTAGGTGTGTGTAATACTGCTAATCTCTCTCTCTCTCTCTCTCTCTCTCTCTTATTTCTTCACCCCTTTAGGCTTTAACTGCTCCTTACTCTGGGGCATAAATTTGGATTTCAATGGGAGTGAGGATTAGAATAGGGAAGAGTAAAAAAATCAATGATTTGATTGATACTGTTGTGGTTGACTATTTCAGATTATAACTTTGTTTGCTAGAAATCAAAGAAATAATCACCTGTACCTCGTTGACTGTATGAGGCTGGGATATTTTTTAATTTCGCGTGAGTTGTACTTGTACAAAAGATAGTAAATTAAGATATGCCGGTCTCTGCTCAGTATAATGCTAACATGGTATGCTTGACGTGATGGGGATCTGACTCTGACGTCTTTCCTCTGTCGACAGTAAGCCAGTAGGCTTTTTATGCATGCTGTGAGATTGCTTCATTACCTAATATGAGATTTCTCAATCTGTGGTAGTAATTCTTAATCTCAGATTAGGGGGATTTGCTTCCTACAGCAAACATAGGTTATTTTGATCCATTATTCAATGTTTTCTTTTATGATTGAGTAGGGCGGTTTGTTCATCATATTCTGCCAACCAAATCAAATCCAGTAAATTTGGCTAGAACATTGCAAAGCTCCTCCCTAAACGGCTGCAGAAACCAAAAAACTATTGGACTTTCAAAATAATAATAGTGAATTTCTCATTTTTATATGGATCCATTTCAAAATTGAGGAAAGAAACTTGTGGAGAATATATGTAAAAGGGAAAGAGAGAGAACTTATGTGGCTGTTCTTTATAAGTATTAATATTATGTATCCAACAGAGATAGATAAGAGAGCTAATGTGGATATTATAGTAATTATGTCTTCAACATCTGTGAACCCGCCAGCAAAGCAAATAAGGGAATTTATTTTTAATATTATTGTATATTAGATGTATGCTCCGAAGTGTCTTGAATACATTGGACTTGATTTCTAAAGTGCTGTGAAGGGGCTCTTTTATAAGCTGCAGTTCCTCTGAGAAGTCTCCTTGGGAATCTTTCCAGAGTGTGAGACAGATTGATTTGAGTACCGGAGAGGCGGAGTGTTTTCTGTACGATGCCATTGTAAGGAGTTGATTTTGTATTCCTTAGCCTGTGATTTGCAAAAATTTTCCCAAAATGAAATTCTGCTTGTTCATTACGTGTTGTTACCCTTTTTATTCATTTATTTGTCATCAATTGCCCATGGATCTATCTGATGTACAACTATTTGTCTGCTGCATGATTATGAGCTTATATTAATAACATCGCAGTTCTGTTTTTCATTTTAACCTTCAACTTTCTCAAACATTCTATTGGGAAAAAAATATCAAATATAAAGCTAATCACATTCTTTTGTTATTTAATGCAGTTCTACACATTTCTTGAGACCACTCTTGTGACCTTGTCATTGGTACCACATTTTATAATTTTCTTTAGTGACGGAGAGATACCTGGATCGCCAGGCAATCTTGCAACCACTTTTCTTGCATTCGGTAAGATCAACGGTTTGCATTGAATGACATATCATTTCTACTGCATTATCTAGCTAGCTTTTGTCAGCCCGCTTCTTTTTATCTCCCTTTTTAACTTGCTTTTGTTCATGCTGTTTCCAGTCTTAAACCTAGCTTTCGCATTGAGTGTTTTCGGGTTCCTAATTATGCACATATCTTTAGTGGCTGGTAATACCACAACTATTGAGGTATTTTCCTTCTTTTACTTTCTATAAATTGTTAAATTTAGTAATATAATGGTTCGTACAGTTTCACATATATTATCTCGTCTGCTTTTACTCTTGCGAGAGAGGGTTCTGTTCCTCTACAAATGTATAAATGAGATTAAATACCATCATGTGTAAAGGGCCTTGCCTGATTCTGTTTCCATCGTGGGATTAGGTACCTTCCTTATGGTCATGGGAGCTGCATAAATTGTTGTGCACTCACTTGAAATTTAAAGTATAGGTTGTGTTATTTTGAAGAGTGGATAACCACTCCAGTTCATAAATTGCATCTCTTGTAGTTAAGCTGGTTTTATTTCTGTTGGCTGCCTCTTGATAAACCCGCAGTCTATAGACTAAATTTCCCTCGTATTCTTTTCTCGATGAAGTAGATGATGATTTAGTTGTTGACCGACTTGATCTTGTGTACAGGCTTATGAAAAGAAGACCACTCCAAAATGGCGTTATGACCTTGGTCGAAAGAGGAACTTTGAACAGGTGGATTCATCATATAGCTATTGTTGTTATACTTTTTCCTATCAAACTTTTGATTAGATGCTATTAACATGCAAACTTTTATTTGGCCGACTATCTGAAATTTATCAAACTATATATATAGCTTACGGTAATGAAAATTTACTACACCTAATGCATGTGAATATATTGTCATATGTTGCAATTTATTAAATAGATGTTGGTTCTTTGAGTTGAGATGTAGTATCAGAATATTCTTTCTGCTATTCCTAGTTTTATAGCAGTATGTATCCAGTTAGTTGGGACTTGGGGCATGTTCGTTCATCGTGCTTAAATTTGTGGACTCATGTTGACCACTTATAAGGAGTTTTTGTGATTGTGCATCAGGTGTTTGGAATGGACAAGCGATACTGGTTCATCCCAGCTTACTCTGAAGAAGATATAAGAAGGATGCCTGCTCTTCAGGGTCTTGAATACCCATCAAAGCCTGATTTGGATGGCCAAGAGTTCTAGAGATCATTCACATCATATCCTATAACTCGACTGTCTTTACCTGTAACAGTAGCTTTTTGAAGACCCACAAAATTTTCATTGATCTTCAGCTAATTGAACAGAATATAATTTAAATATGGGCTCTAATCTATCCAATCCAAGACATCAGCTTACAGAGTCCTATAATGATGAGAGGTAATTATGAAGCAACTTGAAAAGAACAAGTGGGATCTCAGCAAGGTTGCCATAGCTTAATGGGGGCTGGTGATGATTTTCTAGTGTTTTATTGTTTTTAGCTTGGGGCTGGGTATGAACATCCATGCTGAAAAGCTTGTCGATTCATCTGTTGTTTAGAAGAAATGTAGATTAATGTTGGCAGTGTGCCCATATTAGGTAAATATACAGTTGTGAATATTTTTCTTTGACGATATCTCACTACATTTTGGAAAAAGATTTATATTGCGATAAAACATGTCGAAATGTTTGGATGGGTGTTGATTCAAATAATCAAACACATGACATGCAACATATATCTTGAGTGTCCAAGCCAACGCATCATGTATGTTGTGGATAAATGGGTTTTAATATATTGTTCAATATGTAGTGAATAGATTGAAGCACTACTCTTCAAACATAATTGTGCACAAATGGTATGGTCCATGAATAAAATGTGTAAATGAATTCAAGTATGCAGGTTCTAGTTTCTATTTTCTACCTTTCTTTTATACTGTTTGTGCACATAAGACTTTTAAAAGTTGATGATATTATAACTTGCAGTCCGTTTTTCCAGCGAATTAAATAAGAACGAACCGGCTATAGCGACGGTTTTTTTCGTCGCTATAGCATAGAAAGACGGTTTTTATCTGAAAAAAAAATCATTATAATACGATTCATTCCTCCAGGTTATTGGAGAGAGCAGAACTTATAACTTGTATACATTTAACAAAATATACAAATGAGATACATAACCAAAAACACAATGTTATCTTATCTTACATCATGTTGTTGAAGAATCTGTAAGAGATTTAGGGGAAGAAACCAAGAAAGGCTTGGATGGTATTTGCAAGGCCTCAAGACTCCCTTTTAACATTTCCAGAACTTTCCCCATTGAAGGCCTATTTGAAGGATCAGTTTGTATGCACCACATTCCAACCATAACCATTTTTCTTGTACATTCATTTTCTACTTCACTAACAATGCCATTTTGTCCAATTTCGACATCTAATTGAAGGCGATTGTAAATCCACTGCGGAAAATATTTTCCACTAGTACGATCAGCTCCTTGATCAGAATTCCTTCGCCCTCCAACCATTTCCAATATCATCATTCCATAACTATAAACATCTGACTTGTGGGAGACACCGCCAAAGTTTCTGGAAAATACTTCTGGTGCAATATACCCCGGTGTGCCTCTCATTCCTAGCATCGATATGACACTGTCCTTTCCTAAACAGAGTTTTGCTAGCCCAAAATCCGCAATCTTTGGGCAGAACTCTTCATCAAGGAGAATATTATGAGGCTTTATGTCAAAATGCAAAATCCGTGTGTTGCACCCTCGATGCAAGTACTCTTCTAGTCCTCTCGCAATCCCAAGGGCTATTTGGTACAGCTTTTGCCACCCTAGTTGACGAATATTTGAGGATTTTTCATTGTATATGAACTTGTCTAATGAGCCATTAGGCATGAACTCGTAGATCAGAGCTCTTTTGGAACGTTCATAACAAAAACCAAGAAGAGTGACAATATTAATGTGGGATGTCTTGCTACTGCTTATAACTTCATTGACAAATTCTTCTCCACTGCCTTTAAGTTTATTCAAAATCTTCACTGCCACTAAGCGGCCGTCGTTTAATATCCCTTTGTACACAGCCCCATTGCCTCCTTGACCAAGTTTGTATTTAAAGGAAATGGTCATTTTCTTGATATCTTGATATCTGTATCTTGTTGCAGCAAGAGGCCCATATTGCTTTAGCATGGCCTCAACCATTTTATGGTCTTGCAGCAAGAGGCCCTCTTTTTGCCAGATCAAAGATTTAAATCTTGAGCATTTACTCCAACAGCAGCATAAGATCACGACTGCTGTGATACTCAGGCCACCAGCTAATGTGTGTGCAACCACTGAGATAACATGTAAATTTTAAATCAAAGCCATTAATGAGACTGTGAAATGACAAAACTGACCATTAACGAAATTAAAAAATTGTCTCGAGCAGTTGTCACAGTCAACTAGCTATGCCATCGACAACCATGTGGTAAAATAAAAAATTAGTTCAGAAAACTTGCATTACCTTTTGTCACTCCTATGAAAAATTTCTTTGGGGACCCTGCAACATAACCAAAATGTTAAGGATAGTGTGGGAAATAAGAATCGTAATTAGTGTTATTATACTTGTCGGTGTTTTTAATTCTGTAAGTTTACAATGTAGACGGGAGTGGTTAATATGAAGTTAACTTTGGCCAATTAACTAATACAGTGTTCAACATGCAGGCAGGAGGTGATTTCTCCCTCAGCGTGTCAGTATTATACTGGTCACATGACCAACTTACCATGAAGTTAACTTCATAGTAACAGAATCTAAATATCTTCATGATTGTACCCTACAATCCTGTAAAGATTAGTTTAGGTAAAGCAGACAAGTTCTGCACCTTCTCCGGCAAAACCACAATGAAATTTTTGCTTGCGATTTTCACAATAACCACCTTTACTGGTGACACATGCTACAATCATCGACACGTCGAATTGCAGAGGAATTCAAGACTTAACAACTTAAACAAATGGAACCATTTTTTCTTTCCGGGATGAAGATCGAGCAATGGCATTGGCGGTGAATTCTTTGAACAACCAACTATAGGATTAACAAGGTTTCATCTCTTGGGTCGTGATATTTCTCTTATTGGGCGAATGGATTGGTACCACATATTCGATTAGTCCATGGGTCTTCACTATTGGGTGTTGACATTATTGGATCTAGTCACTTTATTATCTTTGTTAAGTCCTTCTAATATCGGACCAAATCGGTGGGTCGACCCATCATATACTTAAATATCTACATCTTTGGCCGGTGATGATGATGATAAAGATATGGCCGATCATTATCTTATGACATTACATTAAGTAAGGACGGTTGATTGGCACGGTGGACGAGGGATGGGATTAACAGTGTGTCGGGGAGGGTTAGTGGCACGGTAACCAGTCCATAGTGTATCATAGCAAGGAGGTCTACACAAGCAGGTACGTCTTCATTCATAATGACATATACACTCGAGAATTATGATCATCTCTCTCTCAATACACTAGGCATTACATCCTCCATTTTGTTAACCTTGTGAATACGTTTACTGACTCTCACGCCTGAGCTATCCCCCGACGGACCCGCCGTCAAGCTTTTGGTGTCTTATCGTGTTTACTGTGCAGGATCAGGGCGTCTTACGTGATTGGGACGTGGCAGAAGATCCTGGCGTTAACATTGGCGCTAGAAGGAGGGGGCATTTTCTAGTGTTCTTGAGCTATCAATCACAATATTTCCAGTTGTTCTACATCGGAAGTTATGGCACCAATCAGGGGGTTCTCGTTCGAGATCCCGCGGTGAAGCCCGAAGATGGTTGGTCTTTGTTGCTGACAAAGAGTATGATCATGGCCGAAGGCAAGTAAAAGGCATCCCGCTTAGAACTCGGCACCGAAGTGGTCAGGCTGATAAAGATGGTGGACAAAGCAGATGGAGCTTTGGAGGTTCTCTTGGAGCGGAGCAAGGATGTGGCTGTGTGGAGCGAGGATGTAACTGGGCAGAGCAAGGATATAGTTGTGCAGATTCTTCGGATTGCCAAGTTGAGGGACAAAGCGTTCAATTATGTCCAGTCTGAAAGATGTGGTAAGCCTAAAGATGGACAACCGTGAGTTGGAAAGTAGTCTATACGCTTTGAGGACATGTCTCAAGGTGATCCTCATGACCAAAGAAGACCAAAGAACCATATTCCTGAGCATCCGAAGAGGGTACTCCATCCTATTGGTCTTCGAGATTATGGTTGAGCGAGAGTAGATGAAGACCCAATGACCATTTTCCTAATTGGCCGAACAGGTACTCCACCTATTGGTCTTCGAGATTATGGTCAAGCGAGTAGATGAAGATTCAACAACCATTTTCCTAATTGATCGAAGAAGGGTATTCCGCCTATCGGTTTCGGGATTATGGTCGCAAAGCAGACGAAGAGACCGATCCAGGAGCATGCACCTCGAATCTGAATAAGACATTACGCCTCGAGTATCCTCACCATCGTGTGAGAGAGAGTTTCAAAGTAGATCGAAATTACACTCCAGAGAGTTCACCGAGGGCACATCACCGTAGATACTTTTCTTGGAGATGCCCGATAAAGGTCATCGGAGTTCGATTCAAGACACAAATGCACCCATATTCTAAAGCATCCAGAAGAGGGTACCTCATCCTAGGGGTTCTCGAATTATGGCACAAAGCAGACGAGGAGCAATTCAAGAATATATTCACCCGAGAATGCTGAAAAAAGGCACTCTGCCTTGAGTGTTTCGCGCATGACGAAGGACTCGTCACCAAAGCAAATCTATAAGCCGACTCTTGGAAATCCGAACACTTGGTAAATATTTCCAAGGTCGGTTGATTGTATTATGGTCGGACAATTCTTTTTCGAAAGTCGA
The DNA here is from genome assembly GCA_020205615.1 of Panax quinquefolius. Classification (NCBI taxonomy): domain Eukaryota; kingdom Viridiplantae; phylum Streptophyta; class Magnoliopsida; order Apiales; family Araliaceae; genus Panax; species Panax quinquefolius. The sequence goes on from CM035158.1 coordinate 7,237,626, forward strand.
TAATAGTTAAAGAGAAGCGAGGAGTCCGACAAAGCCGTTAGCGATTCTTCAATGAGCGAGCTCGTGGACATTGCATGCAGATGGATATTCATTTTGGACATCAAGACAAAGAAAGCTATCAAAGGGTCGATCACAATAACAATTCCGATTGGCGATGCATTATCGAAGTTGGCTACTACGGATGCTTATAACTTTGATGGCATATGGTGTCCTTCCTTCAAATCGGATCTTGGCTAAAGAAGATCAAGAAATACAAGAGTGTCAATTTTGCTCTCATTGATGAGAATCTTTATCGAAGGACCTTTTTCGTCATCATTGCTCAAACATTTGGTTCTATCCAAAGTAGAGTATGTTCTTGAGAAATTCACAAAGATATCTGTGGCGCATCATTTGATTCAAGTCATTGGCTATAAAGCGCTTCTACAGAGGATATTCATGAAAGAACCGTGGAGTCAAAGATGATTTCGGTGGCTCATCCATATTCACTTTTTCACAATTGATCCACGGTCCTATTTGTCCTAAAGGTCACAATGGTGTAAGGAGGTATGGTAGGACTCATTGGCCATTCGATGGTGACCCATAAAGGTCCTTATGATCCTATATTGATTTTACTAGGGTGGTAAATCAATGGTCACTATTGATCGTGGTCCTATTTGTCCTAAGGTCACAATGGTGTAAGGAGGTATGGTAGGACTCATTTGGCCATTCGATGGCGACCCATAAAGGTCCTTATGATCCTATATTGATTTTACTGGGATGGTAAATCAATGGTCACTATTGATCCTTATATCTTGGTCCTTATATATTTGTTATAATTCTCGAGAGGTAAGCAAGATTTCGATGGTGCAAGGAGGATCATTAAGTTCACCTCACATGACCCGATCTCACACCCGGTGCCAATGAGCATATATTACTTTATTTTTTAAAATGTTGAGTTCAGTTCATTTAATTCAGTTAAGTTGAATCCTGTCCGAAAAATTCAATTTACTTCATTTCATAAATTAACTGTTATACGCCTTATCTAGTTCATGTCCTAAGTTAAGTTCATACAGATTAATTGATACTTTGAATTATTAACAAGAAATGTTCACTCAGAAGTAATAAGGCATGAAGTTGATATTTTAATATTAATTATTCACAACAAGTTAGAATTTTTACAGAAAGTTCTACAGCTAAAGATAAGAGAGAGGTCATCTTGTGCTTCTTCCTTGTCATCGTCACCATCTAAAGAGTCTGAAGAGATGGATCTACCTTGGCCCGAGCTTTTCTTGCCTTTACTTGACCAAATTTCATATCATTTGGCATACGTATGGAGACGATCTTTGGACGCCCCAAAATAGGTATACATCACATATTACGAGTTGTCAATACGTAGTGCAGTAAACAACTACAACTTTATTATTACAACAAGAAAGCGTGAGTTTGAATACAAATATTATCTTACAGGCAATATCTATACTCAAATAAATCCTCATCACATTTATTGATACATTATTTTACAAAATGGTGAGGACTACTAAACAATCCTTTTCTAAAACCTTCATTCCATACCCCGAGCTTCGCACTCGCTTATATTCTCGCCTCACGAGAAAAATGGAACAAAAAGGAAAAGGGTGAGCTCAACTAGCTCAATAAAAAGAATATTATGACTAAGATAATATACAACAAATTATCGTTAGTCTTCAACAGGAAAAATCTAATAGAATACTGATAGACAACAAATTTTAAATCAATATTCATAATGAAATAATAATTCATTAGAAGAGTTAAGTAGAGAATGCAAACTACTATCTTCTATGTATGAATTTAAAAGTTCATCGCTCATCTTTTTATCCTGTAACATCAATCAATATACATCGGAATCAAATATTCATCTTTGCACTACTGAAGCCAAAGATATTCATCGATTAGTCAGTATTCATTTAAACACTGTTCATCTTTTTGACTACGGGCCAAAGATATTCTTGAGAAATCATTCATCTTTGCACTCTCTGGCCAAAGATATTCTTAAGAAATCATTCATCTTTTTACTACAAAAGCCAAAGATATTCCATAATATCATCATTTAAGGCGAGGATGATGAAAATATTTTTTTTTTAGAAACGAATCCGGTGAAACAAAATGACAAGGATTAAGGATTAAGGATTCGTACTTGGTTTTATCCACGTCCAAAAATACCTCAAAAAAATAATCATAGTGGTGTAAAATTCAAGAATGATCAAAACATGGATACAATCGAGTTAGTATCCGAATAGATGTTTTGGACAAAAAGAAGAAATTTTATTTTTCGATTGAATAGATCAGAGTATCGTGAATAGTCACAGATATCGTGAATAGTAACTCCGACACCAAAAGATAGAAATTCCACAAAAACATCTTCACGCTTCCTTGAATAGTACTCGTGAATAGTAATCGTGAATAGTAACTCGTGAATAGTAACTCATGAATAGTAACTCATGAATAGTAACCCCGACATGAAAAAGTTCCAAATTTGATAAAAACTTCAGATCAACATTTCAGCATAATGATATTGAAGAAATAATATCATTTGAGAAGAAAATAACATCCCTTACCTCGAAAGATCAAGTCTTACAGCTAGAATAAAGGTATAGTCTTTGAAGGAACTTCAGACAAATCTAGCAATACTCAAAGTATACTCAAAATACTCACAAGAATACATTTCGATAATATAGAGAGAGAAAACTTGATTTTTGGTGTGATTTTCAATTCTAACCTAAGACCCTACTATTTATAGGAAAACGCTTTAACACCAAAGCAATGAAAATTTAATAAAATAATAATATTTCTTAAAAATATTCAAGCCCACCTTAGAAATCTGATTTCAGATCATTTATAACACATGTGAGCCACTCAATTACAACAAAAACGTTTTTCTTACAAAAATATTTTAAACTCCCAAAAATCAATTATTTTGAGCTTGAACTTCAATAATTCATAATAAATAGCCCTTTCATCAGAAAATTGAATCTTGCGAGTTTTTATAGGAATTTCAATTCTCTACAACTTTGCGAAGGAAGTTTTTCCAAATTCCAAATAGAAATTGGCCGAAATCCACAAACAGGCGATTTTACAATTTATAATCAAATTTCTCGATAAATGGGGTCCACCGACATGTTTAACATGTTTTAAACATTTATTGCAACAAAAATACTCTTCCTCCTCGTATACTCATATATCCCACATTCGTTGTAAAAATATCACCATTAATATATTATTAAAATAATATATTTAAATGAATTATTTTATCGAAAAAGATAAAATATTAATTTTCAACAATTGTCATTTTAAAATTTTCTCCATCTATATCCACATAAAATCAATATTTTCCTCATCATATAAATCAATAATTAATTATTCACAAATAATATTATGAGAATCACAATATTGACAACCGAGGCAGGTTCAGGGAAGAGGGGTTTCAATAAGAATTTCTTCTTATTGGTGGCATGATTAGTGTGACTAAACCTCTCCTTAAGCGAACTTTCTAGACATTGCCAATAATGTTATCTAATAATATTATTTAGATAATATGAATTATTAGCCGATAATGAAAAATCTTTGTGTAATGACAATTATTGAAACAATGTGAATATAAAAAATATCGCGAGCAATTATTAACTCAATAAAATCTTGAATAGTAATTCATGTAACCATTATTGAGTAGTGCTTTCTTACGTAAGAATCAATAATTGGTGCAATACTGGTGTCTTCTTGTTCAACAACGCAGATTAGTGTGTTTTTAACCACGGGTATTCCAACAAAGATAATTGAATAACTACTCTGTGATTATTTAAAAACAACTTATATTTGTCGTTTCTTCCTCCAATCGCTTTCCAGTTATGGGGCCCACACACATGGTCTGCGTAGTCGATACGAATATTCCCCGAAAAGATCGAATATTCCACGACCAAACGAATATTCCCGACGATAATGAATATTTTATAACCACTTGCTTATTTTGAAATATTTGCGTATTTAACCCTTAACTATCCACATTAATCAAATCAACCCTTACTATTTCAAAATAATAAATAAAGGAAATTCCTTTTTATTTAAAAATTTGAGGGTCTTACAACCTCCCTCCTTATGAAATTTCATCCTCGAAATTGACATACGATACTGGTGTTTGAAAAGGTGAGGATACCTCGCTTTCATTTCCGTTTCAATTCCCGGTCATTTCCTCTATAGCATGATTCCTCCACAAAACTTTAACTTGTGGTATGACCTTTCTTAGCGTGGGGACATGCTCCTTCCTATCCAAGATCTTGTGGTGTACCTCCTCATAGGTTAAGTCTTCATTTATCTCGTCCGGGTTCTAACTTCAATAAGCGTGGTTCGGGTCTTTTCATATTTATTAAGAAACTGAGATATGAAACACATTATGAACACGAGACATACTCGGAGGTAACTTGTAAGTCTATAGGCTACATTTCCTACTCGGTCAAGAATTTGAAATGGACCGATAAATCGTGGATTGAGCTTTCCTCTCTTCCCAAATCTTGTAACTCCCTTCCGTGGAAGCAACTTCGCAACAATACATGATCCCTACATTAAATTCCCGTCCTTTCGATGAAGATCCGCATAACTCTTTTGTCGATCTTGTGCCGTTTGTATATCGTTGTCGAATCATTTGGATCTTTTCAGTAGTCATATACATACTAACTCGGGTCCCAACAATATGCTTCACCCACCTCATCCCAACATATTGGAAACGACATTTTCGTCCATATAATGCTTCAAATGGAGCCACACCTATACTTGCACGATAATCATTGTTGTAGGAGAATTCCACCTGATGGTAAATACTTATCCCAACTACCCTTGAAGTTCAGGACCACGAGTCTTAATAAATCTTCAAGAGTTTGAATAGTCCTCTCTGATTGTCCATCCGTTTGGGGATGGTATGCCGAACTAAATCGCAAATCCGTGCCCATAGCTTTTTGCAAGCTAACCCAAAATCTTGAAGTGAATCTTGGGTCACGATCCAAAACTATGGATACGGGCATGCCATCGACCTCACAATCTCATTCACGTCACATACTAAAGAAGACGTTCGAGGAATAAGTCTCCGTGTCGGCAAGAAATGAAGCGGACTTGGTTAATCTATCAACAATAACCCAAATAACATTGATGCCTTGAGAAACCGTAGGAAGACCCGTAACGAAATCCATGGTAATGTGTTCCCACTTCCATTCCAGAATCTCAAGAGGTTGCAACGGACCCTTAGGTACAAGATGCTCGCCTTTACACGTTAGCAAGTTAAACACATCGAGATAAACTTTGCAATCTATCTCTTCATATTGTTCCACCAAAATGTATGTCGAAGATCACGATACATTTTAGTACTTCGAGGATGGATTGCAAATGGCGTATTGTGTGCCTCCATCATAATCTTGTACTTCAAATCGAGTCGTTAGGAACCTGAAAGTCTAGAGTGGACTCGAAGTATTCCTTCTTCATCAATTCTCGCTTACGGAATAGCTCCTTCTTGTACTTTCTTCTTCATACGCGCATCGGCTCCGAATTCGGTGGCTTGAAGCAACCTTAACTTTTTCTATTAAAGTTGGCTCTGTCGTATACTTGACATCATCGCCTCGTTCCGCATATGATCTTCTACTTTCAATGCGTCGGCTACCACGTTAAACTTTACCGGGATGGTATTGAATAGTGTGGTCGTAGTCTTTCGATAGCTCGAGCCAACGTCATTTGCCGCATGTTGAGTTCTTTTGAGTGACGAAATATTTAAGGCTTTTATGGTGCGAATATATCTCCACTTTCTCCCGTATAGATAGTGCCTCCATATTTTTAGCTGAACGAAGCTTTGCTAACTCTAGATCATGAGTAGGATAATTCCTCTCATACTCTTTTTAAGTTATCGCTAGGCATAGGCTATGACTTTCCCACGTTGCATGAGAACACATCCTAACCCTTTTGCTCGAAGCATCATTTGAGATAACAAATCCATCCGAACCGGATGGTATTGTTAGAACAGTCTTAGAAATTAGTCTCCTCTTAAGCTCTTGGAAACTTTTCTCGCGATTCTTCGCTTCAAACAATTTTGTATCCTTAGGAGTTAGCTAAGTTAATGGAGTAGCGATTCGAGAAAACCCTTCCACGAATCTCGATAATAACCATTTAAGCCCAAAAAGCTACGTACTTGATCACCGACTTGGTTGCTCCTAACTTTGTATTGCTTGATCTTGGCGGATCAAGCAGATACTCCATGTTTCGACACCACGTGCCCAAGGAATGCTACTTCCCAAGCCGAACTCGCATTTCTTCAATTTGGCATATAGTTGGTTTTCACGAAGCCTTTGGAGTACCAAACTTCAAATGGTGCTCATGATCTTCACGGCTTTTGGAATATATGAGGATGTCGTGATAAAGACAACAACGAATTGATCCAAATATTCCTTGAATACTCGGTTCATCATATCCATGAAAGCCGCGAGGGCATTAATTAGTCCGAAAGACATGACTAAGAATTCATAATGCCCATACTAGGAGTTACGAAGGCGTCTTTGGAATATCCTCGATTCTAATCTTGGTGATGATATCCGAAGCGAAGATCGATTTTTGAAAAGAATTGTGCCCGCTGAATTGGTCAAACAAGTCATCAATACGAGGTGAGGATACCTATTCTTGATGGTGACATGGTTCGATTCCCGATAGTCAATACAAAGTCGCATACTCCGTCTTTCTTCTTTACAAATAAAGCAGGAGCACCCGAGGAGATGTACTAGGACGAATGAAACCGATGTCCAACAATTCTGTAGTTGGACCTTTAACTCTGAAGTTCAATAGGAGCCATTCGATATGGGGTTTTAGAAATGGGCTTTGTACCGCAGTTCAAGATCAATAAAGAATTCAACTTCACGTTACGGGGTGGCCAGGAAAGTTCTTGAAATACGTCAGAAAGTCAATAACAACAGGAATATTATTCAAATTTGGCGTGTCTTTATTCAAATCCATAACATGGGCTAGGAAAGCTTGACATCCGTTTTTAATAAAGCGAATAGCTTTATGATTAGATACGCGGTGATGATCGATTTTAATGGTTTAGTTGCTTGAATTCGCATACAACGGGTTGGTTAGGAATATGAAAACTAACAACCTTACGAAAACAATCAATTTTGGCATGATGAGTAGTTAACCAATCAATCCCTAAAATCACATCAAAAGCAAGTATCTTTAAAGAGATAAGGTCAATGGTGTAAGGTAATGGTGCCAACTTGAATCAAACAAGATTTATAAGCGAGTGGATGTGATGAAAGTTTTCTCTAACGGAGTTTCCACGAGATAGGTCAAAGTCTAATTTTTCCGGAGTCAAGTTTAAGCGTTGAGCACATGCAGGAGAGATAAATGAATGGGTAGCTTAGGTATCAAGTAAGGTATAAACTTCGTAAGAATTTATAAATAGCTTACCCGTGATCACCTCGTTTGGGTTCTCGCATTATGACCCGATCACAACAAAACTTCTTCCGGAATCGTTGACTTTGACTTTTACGGGATAGTCTTTTGAGTCAAATCCCATTGAACTAGGTTTATTCTCTTCGTACAATCTCGAAGCGATATGTCCTTCCTTTCCACAATTATAGCATACCTTGAATCACAGGCGGTTTGATGATATGTCCCTCTTTTCCGCATTTGTAGAATATATGACCGGTGGTCGTTCTCCTCCCTTAGAACCGGTTATTCTTAAGACTTCATCATCTTCACATGGTCATTTGTTAAATCTCCTCTTTTAAAATCTCCTCCGACTCGCTTCTTCTATTTTCATGGCCATGATTACCACGAGTGGTTACCATTTCTGTCGTCGCTTTTCTTTCTCATGAGTTATCATTATTCATTATTCGCTATCTACGTCACGATCTGGTTGTGGTCCTCAGTTGGCCAGTACTCGTTATCTCGCTTCTAATAATTGAGCCACATTTACAACATCTCGAATAAAGAAAATTTATGAGAAATGAGATCTTGACGCGTATCGGGTTTCAAACCTCTAAGAAACATCCGCGTCATACGTTCCTCATTCTCCACCAAATGAGGTGCAAACACGGATAACTCGCAAACTTTGCCTCGTCTTTGAGACACCGTCGTGTTGTTTTGTTCCAATCGATGAACTCCACTTCCTTCTTCCGTATACGAACACTTTCGGGAAAGTATTTGTCATTAAATAGCTTCTAAAGCGTCTCCCAAGACATCTTTGAGTGCGGTGGATGGAGTGCTGACTACGAGACTCCACACCGATGATGCGCTTTCGCCATTGGAACATAAAGGTGGCGAATGGAACCTTCATTCCTCCGTACACCTGAGACATCGAATATCTTGGTAATTTGCTTGACCCATGTTTCCGCCGTGATCGGATCGCGGCTTTCCTTAAATCTGGTGGTCCCAACTCTTTGAAGCGCTTTCTTTGTGACAAACGAAGTGAATTGCTATCATTTTCCTCTGTATTTTGAACACGAGTCTCCTAAATTCGATTTTGCATGAGCGCAAAAACTTCTAAACATCCCTCGTTCATCATACGCTTTCAATGGTGTTGTTCACGGGAGGAACATTGCCACGACTGTTACGCGTTCTCCTCGTTGGTGAGTCTGAGGCATCTCCACGGTCTCATTTCCATTGTTAATATTCTCGATTCGACATTCTCAAATCTTCGCCATAAAAACAAGGGTTAATTAAGGAAATCAATATATCACATAATATCCCTATATCTTGACCAACTAACAAATAAGCTTAGGTAGGACACACCTTTAGCGAAGGATTTACTCGTCTCTCCTCCTAGTTCTATTCCCGATCTCGCATGGGAGATCATATCCTAAGCTCGATACCAATCGTGGCGCCCCAAAATAGGTATACATCACCTATTACAGGTTGTCAATACATAGTATGTAAACAACTACAACTTTATTATTACTGATGATAAAGCGTGAGTTTGAATACAAATATTATCTTACAGACAATATCTATACTCAAATAAATTCTCATCACATTTATTGATACATTATTTTACAAAAATGGTGAGGACTACTAAACAATCCTTTCTAAAACCTTCATTTCCATACCCCGACTCGTATTCGCTATATTCTCGCCTCCGAGAAAAATGGAACAAAAAGGAAAAGGGTGAGCTCAACTAGCTCGATAAAAGAATATTATGACTAAGATAATATACAACAAATTATCGTTAGTCTTCAACGAGGAAAAATCTAATAGAATCTGATAGACAACAAATTTTAAATCAATATTCGCAATGAAATAATAATTCATTAGAAGAGTTAAGTAGAGAATGCAAACTACTATCTTATGTATGAATTTAAAAGTTCATCGTCTATCTTTTATCCTGTAACATCAATCGATATACATACGGAATCAAATATTCATCTTTTGACTCACAGCCAAAGATATTCATCGATTAGTCGTATTCATTTAAACACTGTTCATCTTTGCATTTCTACGGCCAAAGATATTCTTGAAATCATTCATCTGCACTTTCTGAGCCAAAGATATTCTTAAGAAATCATTCATCTTTGCTTACTGATGCCAAAGAGATTCCATAATATCATCATTTAAAGGCGAGGATGATGAAAAATTTTTTTTTAGAAGCGAATCCAATTGAAACAAAATGACAAGGATTAAGGATTAAGGATTCGTACTTGGTTTTATCCGTCCAAAAATACCTCAAAAATAATCATAGTGGTGTAAATTCAAGAATGATCAAAACATGGATACAATCGGAGTTAGTATCCGAATAGATGTTTTGAACAAAAAAGAGAAGAAATTTTATTTTCGATTGAATAGTATCAGATATCGTGAATAGTCAGTATCGTGAAATAGTAACTCAGACACCAAAGATAGAAATTCCACAAAAACATCTTCACGCTTCATGAATAGTACTTTCGTGAATAGTAACTTCGTGAATAATAACTCGTGAATAAGTAACTCATGAATAGTATCCCCAGACATGAAAAAGTTCCAAATTTGATAAAAACTTCGGATCAACATTTTAGCATAATGATATTGAAGAAATAATATCATTTGAGAAGAAAATAACATCCCTTACCTCGAAAGATCAAGTCTTAGCTAGAATCAAGACTAGGGTATAGTCTTTGAAGGAACTTGCACTGCGAATCTAGCAATACTCAAAGTATACTCAAAATACTCACAAGAATACGCTCGATAATATAGAGAGAAAACTTGATTTTTGGTGTGATTTTCAATTCTAACCTAAGCACCCTATTTATAGGAAAATCTTTAGAACACAAGCGAGAAAATTTAATAAAATAATAATATTTCTTAAAAATATTCAAGCCCACCTTAGAAATCTGATTTCAGATCATTTATAACACATGTGAGCCACTCAATTACAATAAAAAACGTTTTCTTACAAAAATATTTTAAACTCCCAAAAATCAATTATTTTGAGCTTGAACTTCAATAATTCATAATAAATAGCCCTTTCATCAGAAAATTCGAATCTTACGAGTTTTATAGGAATTTCAATTCTCTACAACTTTGGAAGGAAGTTTTTCCAAATTCCAAATAGAAATTGGAAGAAATCCACAAAAGCAGGCGATTTTACTGTTATAATCAAATTTCGATTCAATAAATGGGGTCCACCACATGTTTAACATGTTTTAAACATTTATTGCAACAAAAATACTCTTCCTCCTCGTATACTCATATATCCCACATTCGTTGTAAAAAATATCACAATTAATATATTATTAAAATAATATATTTAAATGAATTATTTTATCGAGAAAAAGATAAAATATTAATTTTCAACAATTGTCATTTTAAAATTTTTTCCATCTATATCCACATAAAATCAATATTTTCCTCATCATATAAATCAATAATTAATTATTCACAAATAATATTACGAGAATCACAATATTGACAACCAGTGCGGTTCCAGGAAGAGGGCTTTCAATAAGAATTTCTTCTTCTTCTGGCAAGCTTGATTAGGTGACCAAACCTCTCCTTGAGCGAAATTTCTAGACATTGCAAATAATGTTATCTAATAATATTATTTAGATAATATGAATTATTGCTTCGATAATGAAAAATCTTGTGTAATGACAATTATTGAAACAATGTTAATAAAAATATCAACGTAACAATTATTAACTCGATAAAATCTTTGAGCAAGTAATTACGTAACCATTATTGAGTAGTGCCTTCTACGTAAGAATCAATAATTGGTGCAATACTGGTGTCTTCTTGTTCAACAACGCGTATTAGTGTGTTTTAACCACCGGGTATTCAACGAAGATACTTGGTAACAACTTCGCCAGTTATTTAAAAACAACTTATATTTGTCGTTTTCTTCCTCCAATCGCTTTCCATTATGGGGCCCACATGGGTCATTTGCGTCGCATACGAATATTCCGACAAAGATACGATTATTCCACGACCAAACGAATATTCCCCGACGATAATGAATATTTTATAACTACTTGCTTATTTTGAAATATTTGCGTATTTAACCCTTAACTATCCACATTAATCAAATCAACCCTTACTATTTCAAAATAATAAATAAAGGAAATTCCTTTTTATTTAAAAATTTCGGGGTCTTACAATCTTATTGTTCAACTCGGCGGATTTTTTGTATTCTACCTGGATCTCCTTACGAAAGTCTTCGGTCAGTAGCGGACCCAAATCTCTAAGGGCCCGAATCTCTTTGAGCTCTTCTTCGAGCTTCTGACGATGTACCAGATGCTTTGATCCTTTAGCAGCGACAGATCGACATTTATATCGGTGATGACCCGATGAGTGGCCTTGGTCGTTTTCAGTTCTTCTTTGACCTTGTCGATATCCTTCCGACGGCATTCATTGTTGAGAAGAACAATGTCAAGGTTGCTTCTTTCCTTTTGCCAAACACAGACTTCAGAATGGCTTTCTGCCTTCGGCATTATCTTCGGTATTCTCTTCGGTATTCCCTTCGGCATTATCTTCGGCATTCTCTTCGGCATTATCTTGGTATCCTTTTCGGCTTCTTTGTATTTGGGGCGGAACACACGAAGACGAGTGTTTACTGCAGATGACCAATATTAATCGATCGATTCAGATTGATGGTCAAATCTCAACTTCCTTTAGTCTGGTATTTCACTCCTTCACCCATCAGTTCCATGATGGAATTATTGCCGAACCGATGATCATCGATGTCGCCACGACTTGGGCCTAGATTGTAAGAGAATGGTTTTTGTGGCGAAGGTTTGGGTTGTTCGAGAGGCGGTGAAATATTTGTTGTTGTATGTTCGGCTGGAGCGGGCTCTTTAAATGGACTTCCAATCTTAATTTATGTTGCCATTTGATGTTCACCGGATGGACTTCGGTAAGCCGTATTTTGGGCCTTCATTGGTCTTATATTAGTTCCTTTTGTCCTGAACCGATGCCATTTATAGTTTCCTATTAAACCTCCGGTTTAATAAAAAACTAGAGGGCAATGTTGGGTCGTGATATTTCTCTATTGGTAGAATGGATTGGGCCTACATATTGATTAGTCCATTGGGTCTTCACTATTGGGTGTTGACATTATTGGATCTAGTCACTTTATTATCTTTGTTAAGTCCTTCAATATTGGACCAAATCGAATTGGGTCGACCCATCGTATACTTAAATATCTACATCTTTGGCCGGTGATGATGACAAAGATATGGCCATTGTTATCTTACATGGCATTAATAAGGTTAGACGGTTGGCGGGCGGTGGACGAGAGGGATGGGATTAATGAAGTGTCGGGAGGGTTAGTGGCACAGTAAACCCAGGTCTGTAAGTGTATCATATGAAGAGAGGTACACACCTGGTGAATCGTCTTCATTCATAATGACATATACACTCGGGAATTATGATCATCTCTCTCAATACACTAGGCATTACATCCTCCATTTTGTTAACCTTGTGAACACGTTTACTGACTCTCACGTCTGAGCTATCCCCCGACGGACCCGCCGTCAAGTTTTTGGTGTCTTATTGTGTTTACTGTGCAGGATCAGGGCGTCTTACGTGATTGGGACGTGGCAGAAGATCCTGGCGTTAACAGCATCTAAATCAATAGGATATCTGTAGTAGAAATTATATTCATTGCACTCCTTGTAACTATAATAACCACTAAGATTATTTTCTGTTATACTACTAAACTCAGAAACTTTTGAGCATTTAATCAGAGTGATGTTGTTGGATATTGTAAAGGATAGTGACGAATAGTTGGGAAAAGAAATACTACTAAAAACATCACAACTTTTGGAGTTGAGGAGATGTTGAAATGTTTGGTCATAGACAACAAGTTCATCAGTGTTAACGCCAAGATCTTTCTCCACGTCCCAATCACCAAGACGCGTCCAATATCCTGCACAGTTCAACAAGTCAACACCAAAAGCTTCGACTACCGACCGCCGAGGGATAGCTCCGGCGTGAGAGTCAAGATAGCGATCACAAGGTCAACAATGGAGAGAAAAATATTGTCTAATGTCCAGAGAGATAGAATAATAATTCTAATGAAAAAAAAATCTATGTGTTACTTACCTCTTACGTGATCTTAGCCCCACGATGCTCCACTATCCGGTTTATCGTACACCCACCACCTTCTCGACACCTTTTTTCCCTTACTTGGGTCACTTCAAATTTAAAAGTAAATGATCTACTTTCATCTCCTCTCGTTATCGTTTGTTACCACGGTCATTTCGAGTCTCATCCTCATTAATGCCATGCAAAGAAAGTGGCGTATATAATTGTCAAATGTCATTTGGCATAATGATTCTTGGTCAAAAATTGGGATTAAGTGATAATTTGTATAATGGGCCAATATAATGACTAAGCCCAAATAATAAGAATGACCCAAGTGACGAGATCCAACCATGACTTAACATAACATGATCCAAGGGAGGAGCCCAATAATTTCTACCAATAAAGAAAAAAGATTATGTCCCAATGATTACCCCTCTAGTCTTACATTAAACAGGTGTTTAATGAAAGACTATAAACAAAAGATAGGCCGGTGACGTAATTATCTATAAAAAATCATAAGAGATCCAGAGAGTGATACTTGCCAAAGCCCAAATTGTTATCGTGCATGTGTGAGAAACCCAACAGATGCAAGCCCACGAAAGTGAAGATATTTAGGTCTAAAATGGATTTAAACTCTTCCAATTCATCATCATTGCAATGAATTAAATGTGCCGCCCTTAATTACTGCGGTAAATGTCAAGATAAAAGGTAAACTTTACCAATTTCGAGCGGCTTTTACTCGCTAATTCAAAATTTGAACCTTAGAGCTTTTGTTTTCTCCGCAAATTTCTTCCTCTACTTCACAAAATCGAAACAATGGTGACTGAAACCTCTAACCAGAACTCTCCTTTGCGTGCAACTCCCATCAGCATCGTTTCTCCCAATCCAAATCCTAATCAAGAGGGTTCAAGCTCTAACCCTCAATCATCTACTATGGGAGGAAACCCTTCTTCGACTTCCTCTACTCGATTTCTTCAAAGACGGGAACAATTTCCTAATGCCAACATTCGTTCCTCTCACATCGAATCGGAAAATATGCATGCTCAGAGTCGTTATCGATTCCCGACATGTATGCAATAAGGGCTCTCGCTCTCAAGAGCGTATGTACCGGCAAAATGAATGAGACGGTTGGGGTCGCCATGCTAGGTTCACTCTTCCGAAAAGGGGTTCACTCCTCTTCATGTCTTCATCATTACCCTTTTAGGGTTTATAGGAGTGGGCTTCACCAACCAAGTGCCCAACTCCTACATCCACATCTTGGCATTCATTGCTTTCGCCCACGAACTTGGGATTACTCCTCTGTTGACATCTTCTTCACCCTCTTCTCTCTTTGGTAGGTCCGAGAAAGGGGCTTCAAAGTATTGAGTAAGCAATCTCCTCGACCTAACACTAGGTTCGAAAGGAGACCTTTGATGAACACTCCTTCCAAAGAATAAAGGTTGGTACGAGAAGTGGTTTTTCATCACGGGCCTCGAGATTTCTTCCTTCCAGATGGACCACCTCGACCAAGTCTCTGCCGACTTCGGTGATATATCAAGAAGAACGGGTGAGGAGATGGCGGACTTTCGAGGAAAATTCCTCCAAAGGAATGGAGTTTTACACTTCGACCAAACAAGCTTGGTTATATAATCACAAATGTAAGTTTTGATTAATTCGCAATATAATTTTCGATTCAGATAGGTGATATATGTTCTGATGTGTGGTTTTTTACAGTATCTCTGATCAAACCGACTTCTCTGGAGGTGAAAGACCTGGAAGATTTTTTGGCAGGGAAAATGTCGATGCAAGTGAAGAGCACCTACCAAGGATCTTCCCTGAGTTAACCCTCCCATCACTGTCGATCCTCCAACTTCTTCCCTTCAAACCGACGAACCTCGTAAACGACGAACCTAATATTCCGAAGAAAACCTTCGACCTCGCCAAGAAAAAAGATCCGCCAAACGAACCAAAACCACCCAACCGTAAGCAAACCCCGATAAAGTGATCCCCAAACAATCCTCAAGCAACCCCCAAACAACTTCAACTAATCCCAATCCCCAACCTCCGAACCTATCCCTGTTAGGAGAAGCCTTCTCGATATTCCTTTGCACGACGATCGGGCTAAGGTCCTTCGTAAAAAAATAATAACTAAAATAACTCCTTCGATCGCCAAAGAGCTTCGAGTCCCTACTTCTTGGTTGTTACTCCTCCAATCATATCCACGTAAACCCCCGTTCTCGATAATGAACCAACCGAACCAACCCACACGCCTTCCGAAAAAAGAAAGCAACCATCGACATTCATCCCGGTGCATCTCCTTCCTCGCCAACTCCGAACGCGCACACCGCCTCGATCTCCTTCTCCCGAAACCATACACGTAGACCCTCACCTCTTCGCGAAGGACCTCCACCTTCCCACCAAGAGAACAAACCACCGAGATTGATCGGAAGCCATGGCCTCTCCAACAATGTGGCCCCGACTCAATGCTCACTTTCCATTCCAACCATTCAACACCTTTGTTCGTGAAACCGACGATCATCGGTTCGGGAATAGTTCGAATGGAGATCTACTTAGTGAAGGCATGAAGCTACTTGGCGAAGGTAAACGAGTATCTTCTTTTATTTCCGAATTTATCCGCATACTCGTATATTTGAAAACCGATCAAATAGTATTGAAAAAATACACAGCCAATGCAAAGTGTTCGGACGTCTTCGCCCAAGGTCTCTCAAGTCAAGCAGAAGAAGAGATCTTGAGGAAGGAGAATGCCGTCTGTCAAGTTCGCTTTGGCGAAGGAGAAAACTCAACGTGAATGCCTTCTCCATACAAACGAAGGTCTTCAAAGAGAGTTAGCCCAAGCCAAAGGAGATGTGAAGGCCTCAAGGAAGAATTGAAGTCAACCAAAGCTCAAAGCACGAGGAGATCGTGAAAATGAACGTTGACTTGGTTCAGAGGAGCGAGATAAGGATGGAAAAGATCGAGGAGCTAAAGGCTGATGCAAAGATCTTGACCAAGACCATCCATAAGTTGGAGGCAGCAGAAAATCGTCACATGAGTAAAGCGGCTCAAACTGAGGAGAGAAACCGAGAACTCAAGGCTCTTGGGACCTTGGGCCTCCATTAACCGACGACCTTCGTAAACAAATATGCGAAGAGTACCGGAACTCGGACGAGATTAATGGAGAAATAATGAAGATATACTCCGAGAGTTATGAGCTTTGCCGAAGTCGTGGCAAGGAGAAGCTGTCTGCAGCCAATCTGGATCCATCCTTACTCGATTCTTGAGACGAAGATGGAGTCCAAGTCGATGTTCATTGTTTATGTTTTTTTCATCTTTAATTTACAATATCTCGTAAAATTGTCAATAGTGTAATTAAATTAAATATTTAATGAAAATAGTTTCATTCCTTATGACTTGGTTTATTATCCGCCAATACTCCAACATTTCATTAAGTGAAAAATGCACCACCTTCATGTTTGAACTCCGAATCGTTAGATAACAACTAAACATGCCATATAACAGATGAAGTATAAGAATGAAGCTTTTCGAACTCAACACTTAGAAAAAATTTTAGGTAATAAAATAAAGGAATATTTATTAGTTATCAAGTGTGAGACATATCTGCTTCATTAGGAATTTGTTTACCCCTAAAGGCCTAATAAAAACAAAAGATGACATTTGCTTACCCCCAAGGGCCTCGACAAAGTCTAAGGTGTGACAATTGCCTACCACGTAGGGCTCGACGACAACGTCTTAAAGATGACACTTGCCTACCACGAAGGGCTCGACAAGGTCTAAGTGTCGACACAATTGCCTACCACGTAGCACGACATAACGTCTTAAAGATGACACTTGCCTACCACGAAGGGCCCGAGTCCAAGGTCTAAAAGTTTGCTACGAAATTACCTACACGTAGGGCGACAACGTCTTAAAGATGACACTTGCCTACCACTTAAGGGCCCGACAAGGTCTAAGTGACCACCGTAGAAGAGGTCGCCATCGAATGGCCGGTGAGTCCACGAACCTCCTAACACCAATGACGTTTGCCTACCACGAAGGGCTCGACAAACTCATAAGGACCACCAAGAAAAGGTCGCCATCGAATGGCCAATGAGTCCACCCGAACCTCCTAACACCAATGACGTTTGCCTACCACTTAAGGGCCCGACAAACTCATAAGGACCACACCAAGAAAAGGTCGCCATCGAATGGCCACGAGTCCACCGAACCTCCTAACACCAATGACGCGTTTTACCACGTAAGGGCACGACAAACTCATAAGGACCACTGCCGAAAAGGTCGCCATCGAATGGCCAATGAGTCCACCCGAACCTCCTAACTTCGATGGTCTCGATCAAGAATGAAGACAAAATTTGTTCGAGAAAAAGGGAACTTTTATTGATGATGACATAAATATTTACCTTCCCATATATACATACATCATTTTTTTGAAAGTACTTTCTAAGCCTCGCCAATAAGTGTGCAAGTATTCTTAATTGTCGACCCATCTAATGCTTTCAATCGATAAGTTCCCGGCTTGAGACTTCGAGCTTATTTCATACGGTCCTTCCGGTTTGGCATCGACTTTCCTATATATCTCGAGGTGTAGATGCTTCGGCTTCTCTGAGGACAAAATCTCCCACTTCGAACCTTCGACATTTTACTCCCTTATTATAATGTTTAGCCACTCTTCGCTGATAAGCTGCCAACCTGATTAAGGCTATTTCTCTTACTTCTTCAAGTAAATCAAGGTTGGCCTTAAGCCCTTCCTCATTATAAATTCTCTCAATTGGTGAATTCAAGATGGAGATCCAATTTCAACTGGAACTAAGGCATCAGTACCATAAGCCAGTCTAAAGGGTGAATCCCCTGTTGTAGTCCTTGGAGTAGTTCGATAAGCCCACAACACGCTAAGTAGCTCCTCCGCCATCCGCCGCTTGGCTTCATTTAATCTACGCTGAGTCCCATTCAAAGAACTGATTCATTGGTCACTTCAACTTGTCCATTTGACTGTGGATGAGCCACTGAAGTCTTTCTGTGTTGAATCCCTAGTTCTTTCAAGAATGCTTCAAATTTCGATCCCACAAACTGGCGTCCGTTGTCCGATACCAACACCTTAGGAATCCCGAAGCGAAACACCACAGATTCCTTTATAAACTTTAGGCACTCCTGTTCCGTTATTGACCGAAGTGGTTTTGCCTCCACCCACTTAGTCATATAATCAATAAGAACTATGACGGTCGACCGACCTTTAGCTTTCGGTAATGGACCCAGTATATCAACCCCCCAGACAGCGAAGGGTATAGGAGATAAGATCGAGTATAGCTCTTCTGGTGGCTGATGTGGGATCGGACTGTTTAGTTGACATTTCTCGCACTTCTTGACGTACTCGGTTGCTTCTTTTTAAAGATGGTAGGCCAATAGTACCCCGGCGAAGTACTTTATAGGCTAATGACTTAGCCGCCATATGGTCGCCACAAATACCTTCATGTACCTCCCGAAGAGCATAGTCAGCTTCAGATGGAGTCAAGCATTTCAATAGTGGAGATGAGAAAGCTCTTCGGAATAAATCTCCATCAATTAGAACAAAATTAGCACTTTTATACTTAACTTTTTTAGCGAGCATCCGATCCGAAGGTAAAACGCCATCTGCCAGATATTCTATATATGGAGTCAACCAGCAGTTGGTTCGGTCAATACACATCACCGATTCATAATAGACACTAGGATGTTGCAAAGTTTGTAAATAAACCGATCCATCAAAAACGTTAACATCCGTAGTGGCTAATTTGGAGAATGCATCGGCTATTGAATTGTTATTACGCTCGATCCCTTGAAATTCATAGGATTGGAAATACTGAAGTTGCTCCTTCAATTTCATTAGATATTTGATCATTTTGGGCCTCGAGCTTCATATTCCCTTAAATTTGCTTAACGACACCGAGAATCACTAAAGATAATTATTATTCAGACTTCAAGACTCTTTGCCAACAGTAATCCTCGCAAGTACCGCTTCATACCAAACCGTTGTTTGTTGCTTTGAATCGAAATCGATGGCTCGTTGTACCTTGAATCCTCCGGACTCGTCGAATAACACCTACTCCATCGACGTCTGTGGTAGAAGACCCATCTGCATACAAATATCCACGAACTCGCTTCATTGAAGAATCAAGAATCGCCTCGTCTGATCCTTCGCCTTCGCTACAACTTCATCACTTCGAAAACGAGCATTCAACAACAAAATCAGCCAAGGCTTGCCCTTTGATGGCGGTTCGGGATGATATTCAATGAAAAATTGTGACAACTCCATCGTCATGCATTTAATCTCCCGATACCTCGGGTTTGCCCATAATCTTCTTTAAAGGTCGATCAGATATACTATTACCAATCTACCCGGAAGTATTGCCTAAGCTTTCGACTAGCGTTATAAAAAGAAAGCAAACTTTTCAATATTCGGTACCTTGTTTCAAAGATCCGAAGGACATGGCTTACATAATAAACCCGGTGTCTTGCATTCCCCAACTTCACGCACCAAAACCGCTTCCTACTGCCAATGAACTAGCTGCTAAGTACAAATATAAAGGTTCAGCAGGAACGGGCTTCACCAACAAAGGTGCCGAAGATAAATAGGACTTGATGCTCTGAAAAGCGTCCTCACACTCCGAAGTCCATTGAAACGTCTTTGCATTCTTCGGCCCTTTCAATGTATCAAAGAAATCCAGAGACATCTTTCCGCCGACTTGGACATGAACCTCCTTAAAGTCGCAATCCTTCCAAATGACGTTGAACATCTTTAAATGACTGAGGAGTCTTCATGTTCAGGATCGCTTGAATCTTCTCAGGATTGGCTTCGATTCCTCTCTGACTGACAAGATATCCCAGAAATTTGCCAGCTCCTAGACCGAAGGTGCACTTAGTGGGATTCAATCTCAAATTGTGCTGACGAATTGTCTGAAAACATTCTTCCAAATCATCCAGATGTTTATGTACCAACATACTTTTGACAATCATATCGCCGTCTACGTACACCTCCATATTCACGCTTGGTGATATCGAAAACATGGTTCATCATCTCTCGATATGTGGCTCCAGATTGATGAGGCCAAGGTCATTTTATAGCATATATACCGAACGATGCGTAATGAACGCCGTCTTGGTAGATATCTTCTTTACACATAGAAATTTGATGATATCCAGAGAACGCGTCCATGAAACTTAATAAAGCATACCCAAGTGGCATCGATTAGTTGGTCAATATGGGGTAGAGGTAGAAATCCTTCTGACAAGCCTTATTTAAATCAAGATAGTCGATCGCAGACTCGCCATTTACCATTTTGCTTCGTATCAAAGACCACATTTGCCATCCATCATGCGGGTAATCAATCTCAAGATGAAATCTGCTGCGCTAACAGATTTTGCAATCTCTTCATCAATTATTCACGACGTTCAAAGTGCGAAAATCCTCCTCTTCTCGTCGTTTGATTTGGCTTCTTCGACGGGTTCACCTCCACCGATGCTCAAGAATATCCCTACTTTACCCGGCGATATCCCGAGGCTCCCAAAGCGAAAATATCAACATAGCTTTTGCAAGAGCTCCATGAGGTTCGTCCGGAAAGGTTCCGCAGACCAACCTATTTTCACTGCTTTTTTGTTTACTTTGCCGGATGAGCTCTATCTCCTCCGCTTTCTTCAATTTGGCATGACCAATGGTTCGTAACTACTTTTCGTGAAAGGTTCGATCTCTATTGCCATAGCATGCTTCTGCTTTGATATTCCCACTCCCGAAGTGATCACAGCATTTCTATAACATCTTCTGGCCAGATCCAAATCCCCCTTCACCTCGCCGACCCCATGAGCCGTAGGAAATTTAATTTTGAAATGAGGAATAGAGGTCACAGCTTGCAAAGTAATTAAAGCAGGCCTTCCCAAAATAGCATTATAAGCAGAATCTACATTTACAACATAAAATTTGCAAATAATTTCTACCTGTTGGGGGGCCGTTCCGAAGATGACTGGCAGTTCAATAGTTCCAACCACCTTAACCGGGTCATTACTAAAACCATATAAAGGAGCTTCCTCGTCTCCAACTCCATCTTTCGCCCATCTAGTGCATTCTTCGAAAAGCGTGGGCATACGTAATATCTCTGAAGATCCATTATCCACCATCATCCGCTTTTATATATCTCATCGAACCCACATGCGCAATCAATACCAATGATCCCTCGTGTGGTTCGATAATTTTCAAGGGTAATCTTCATCAAGAAAAGAGATTACCGAGTTTCGGGTAAGGTCTGTCTACCTTCTTGAGGAGGGGTACCACATCGCCACGACCGAATCCAAGTAGCTTCGGCGCTTTTTTCCAACGAGTTTGCCAGAAGTACCCCCAATGATGACATCTATCACATGCCTTGCAGGCTGTTCGGGAGCGGGTAACACTTGTTGAACTGGTTGAGCTACGGGAACAGGCCCTCTGTCCTGCTGTTGATTGGTTCGGCGTACCACATATCAATCAAAGCTCCGCCTTGTATTTCTTCCTTTCAATAAAGTCTTTCAAACTAGCACAATCGTTTGATATATGACCAAGCTTGATGATAATCACAATACTTACGAGAATTCCCTTTTCCAGCTTAATGTTATCTCGAGGTGGTTCGAAAATGGGTTGGTTCTTAATTTGATCCAAAATAATGTACTCCATCTCGTATTAAGTGTTGTGTACGTTCTATTCACTCGTTGTCTTTGGAGGAGCGATTTAACGTCCTCCACCCTATCTCCAATTATTAAACTTTTTCGATCCGCCTCATGCGGTCTTTATTACCATCATTCTTTCTCTCCGATCTTTATCGATTCGTCCGATCTGTCTCCTTAGGCTTGATTCAAGCGGGGACGTTTAAGGTCGTCCATAGCTTCCTCTACCACGATATAACCTTCACTTTGTCAAAGGCCTCAAAGAAGACTCTTCTTGGTGATGAAACATCAACTTCTTCACTAACTTTTCTCGATTTGACCAGATCTAACCCATTCAAAACAAATTCAACCTTGTAGATCATTCAAGTCTCACACCGCCCATCGCTTGCTTCACGTAAATCTCTTCACATATTGTCCCAAAGACTCATTCAAAAACTGTCGAACCTGAGCCAATGAACCAGTTGGTTTTCCCCTTCTTTTGTTGCTCCCAAAGCGAGCATGAAATTTACTGCACATGTCTGCCCAAGACGAAATTGAATTTGAGGGCAAAGTCCCCATCCACTGTCGGGCATCCTTTCTAAGTGTTGTGACGAAGGTATGACACTTAGCAGCATCGCTAAAGTCATAATAATCCATCATCGATCGAACGCTCGATCAGGGTCATAGGATCCCCGATCCATCATAACTCTCATATGGGGGCAACTTCTTGGTGGGGTCACTTTTTTTCTAAGAATTTCCGCGGAAAAAGGGATTCCTTCTTTCCCAAGTGTCCTTCGTTTTCGATTACTAAGCAAGTCGCTCAAGTTCTTTTAACTCTTTAACCAAATAATCTACTCCTTCCGGTTGAGACGATGCTTCCTTTTCCGATGATTCCTTTCTCCCATGGGTAGATAGGTTTCTTACAATGTAACCTTCAACTCTGAAGGACTTCTTCGATGACGAGTGTTCACAGGCGGTGTACCCTCAAGAGAGACTCTCGGGAGTACAATCTCTAGATATGCTTCGTCTTTGTGCTCGGGTAGAGTGTGCAACAACAAGGGCTCTCTTTGTGGTTTCAGGAGTACGATCCCTGGACCGACCCCTTCGTTCCCTCCGACCCTGCTCCTTAGAATCGATAGGGTGATGTACCCTCCTCGATCTTTGAGGAGTAGGGCTTCGGGATCTTCTTCGTTCTCGATTTCGGCCTCGAGACTCTCGTCCTGAATGAACAGTTCTTTTTCCGCCGGTGTCCTCGCTTCTTGGACCGATTATAACCGAAGTTCTTCATCTCTCAACTCATTATTCGGGCCATCCGCTCAATTTATATCCCGTCGTTGTTTCACAAGTACTTCCATAGCTCTATCCGCTTCATCGCCCATCTTGGCTAGTCGTGAAGCCTTTTCATCTTGGTCTTTCTGATTATCGAGTTCTAGGCGAAGTGCCTTCTACTCGCTTTAAATCGCGTGGCCGATGTTTTATCAAGTAGGGTAGACTAACCCACGCTTAACCTTACCCATCTTCTTCAATTGAAAATCTTTGGGGATCGTTTTGACGCTGTGTCTTTGCATTGAACACTTATCACGGTCCTAAACGATCCTTAATGATACACTCTGGGTGTCGATTCGACAAAATTTCTACGCCTCTTCTTCGTGTAGGTGTTCTACTCTTCACCATGAATATCGACGTAGAACAAACACAAGCCATTTGTGATTGAAAATATTCAAGACACTAGAACTCACCCTCCTTCTAAGACTAATGTTAACGCCAAGATCTTTCTCCACGTCCCAATCACCAAGACGCCGTCCAATATCCCCGACATTCAACAAGTCAACACTAAAAGCTCGACTACCGACCGTCGAGGGATAGCTTCCGGCGTGAGAGTCAAGACAAAGCGATCACAAGGTCAACAATGGAGAGAAAAATATTGTCTAATGTCGAGAGAGAGATAGAATAATAATTCTAATGAAAAAAAAATGTATGTGTTATTTACCCTCTTACGTGATCTTAGCCCCATGGATGCTCCACTATCCGGTTCATCGTGCCACCCACCACCTTCTTCGACACCTTTTTCCTTACTTCCCGGCCACTTCAAATTAAAAGTAAATGATCTACTTTCATCCCTCTCACATCTTTTTTTGTTATCACGGTTATTTGAGTCTCATCCTCATTAATGCCATGCAGAAGAAAGTGGCGTATATAATTGTCAAATGTCATTTAAGCATAATGATTCTTGGTCAAAATTGGGATTAAGTGATAATTTGTATAATGGACCAATATAATGACTAAGCCCAAATAAGAATGACCCAAGTGACCAGATCCAACCATGACTTAACATAACATGATCCAAGGGAGGAGCTTAATAATTTCGGCCCAATAAAAAAAAAAATTATGTCCCAACAATCAGGTTGTAGCCACCGTTTAACGGCGTAGGACTGGCCCTTTTCGCCGAGTTGTACTGTTGGATTGCTGTTTTCGCAATTTAATTTGCATAATCCGCATCTCTTATCGGTTGAATCGTAGAAAGGGAAAGTGAAGGGACTGAGATTTTGGCAGGGGAAAGATGATGGACAAACAGGTTCTCCTGCTTTAGCAGAGTTGAGTAGAAGAGATAGATAAGAGAGGAAAAATAAAGTTGATAAATAAGGAAGAGCCATTGAAATTTCACTGATGGAAGAGAATGAGAGAGATTGTATATAAGAAACAAGATTCATAAGGAAAAGGAAAACATGTTTGGAAAATGTAATTTTATGACTACAAATATTCATCTCACCTGTGATTCTTTCTCTCTGCATGACTATATATATTTGTAAAATTTCTCCGAGACAGAACCAGGCTATATATAGTATATATAGTGACGGTTTTCTAAGATATAACGACGAAAAAAATTGTCTCTATAATCGGTTCGTTTTTGGTTCGCTTTTTTTGGTTCGCTAGTGAAACCCTCGAACATATATATATATATATATATATATATAGGGTCCAGATACTAAAATGCGCACTTTTTTTTTTTTTTAAAAACAACTAAATTTTTTTTTAATATTTTATGGAACTGAAATTTTTATATAATACATTATTTTGGATGTGATTTGGATACGTATAACAAAATATGTATGTACAGTCTATGCACACTGTACATATATTTTTTGGTATAGGTATCCAAATTACGCGCAAAACATTGTATTATGAAAAAATTTCAGTTCCATAAAATATTAAACTTTTTTTTTAGTTGTTTTAAAAAAATAAAATAAATAATTCGCATTTTAATAAAGTAATCTTGAGCCCTTACCTTAAACTTTAGATATATATATATATATATATATATATATATATATATATATATATAGAAATTAAAAATGGTCAAACACAATCATTAGCGTCCAATATAAGAACCAACGACCGAAATTTAAATATAATAAAATACATTATTATAAGTAATAACGTATCCCTCCAATCCATTCTTTATTAGTAGCGTACATATTTTCAGTTCTAATCTCGGCTATTGATTTTTATATTAAATAATAGAGATAATATATACTTATTTTTAATTTATAACAAATACATATTATAAATTCTTACCCATATATATACACTAAAAGTTAGATATGAGTTATAAGAGTAAGGATCAAGAGCATTTTCTTTAAATAACATTCTTCCTTAAATAACACTCTTTTATTAAAACTACGTCGTTTTGTAGTCTTTTAAAAGAGATTGCATCACCACTGCTTTTTTTTATTTATAAAATGCCACCACTACCTACTTTGCTTTTTTTTAAAAAAGACTCCAAAATGACGTAATTTTAATAAAAGAATGTTATTTAAGGAGAAATGTTATTTAAAGAGAATACTTTTGATCATTGCTCTAAGTTATAAATAGTCAACAACCAACCAAATTCAAATTCTATGGGTGTGATATTATTTTAATTTTTAAGAAGAAAAAAATCTTAAATGTACCATAATAGCGCATCATAATTCCCATAGTTTAAATTCCGGATCGGATTGTCGATTCAAGAGGTTAAAATCGAAATTAGTCGGATTCAATTTAAATCAATAAACCATTTTTGGTCAAAAATTGATTGATTAACTCACCGGTTCGGTAAAATCGGTTAATTGATTTAGTGAACCGATTTTTAAATTTATTTTTTTGTATTAATTTTTTTTAATATTAAAATTAATCACTTTTAATAATATTGTAACTCAACTTTATTATATTTTAATTAATAAAAATAAAATTTTTAAAAAAATTATTAATTACTAATAATATATATTTTTATATATTAATAACGTCATTTGATCAATAATATTTCGATTACGGGTTGGACCATAGACTCATCACTCAAACCAACTTTGACCGTGTAGAGTTAGTTATATTTTGCTTGTTTGATAACGATATTTCAAGGTCAATTGGCGCGTAATATACTACTCCTCCTCCACGGTCCTTGCTTGACATTACATCATTTGAGAACTTTGTTTGGAATTCTTGGCCAAACTTTTCAATTTAAGAATTTTCTACACAACTTCCTCACTCGTCAATATTTAATATATAATACTAGCAATTAGACTTGCTCCTTGACTTGTTCAAAGTCTTCCCTTTGCTTGTCTTAGCTTATTTCAAATCCTTTATTCTTTTTTTATACGCGGTTGATAATTACGGAAAATAATTTTGCTGTCAGAACAAATAAGCATTTACAACATTTTTATACTTATTTTAACAGTAATTTGAACTTTCGACAACACTTAATGCTCTGACAGTAAAATTATTACTCTGACATTGTCAACTGCCATATTTAAAGTACACCACAAGATAATCTAAGATATTGGAATTTGGACCATTATATTCCTATAGAAGAATAGTCATACAAGCTAATTATTCCCTCCGTTCCTTTTTATTTATTATTTTAGAAAAAAAAACACATAGATTAAAAAATATAATTAATATTTTGTCTGATTGACCAAAATAGTTATAAAATATCAATATTACTTTTCTAAAATTCATTGAAAAAGATGAAAGAAAAATAAGTTGGTATTTAATATTAAGATAATATGACAAATTAAGTTATTAATACATTGAAATCTATAAATGATAAATAACAAGGAACACATTTTACTACACTTTTTAACACGACAAATAAAAAAATGAAGGGAGTAATTAAGTTGTTGAAATGAAATATTGCAGGTATATAGGAATTTTAGTGGCATCAAATATTTGACAGCTATCCACCTTGACTTTTCGAGTAATGAAGAGGAAAATTTGGTACTTAAATTTGAACTTTTCATGAGCAATGGGATGAATGACCAAACCCCTCTATCCGCTTTTAATACTCTTTTTTTAGTTCATCCCTATACGTTTAATTTATTTGAATCACATCATGTTGGTCTTTTTTTTTTGTAGACAATTTATACTATATAAAAAGTCCCTACTCGAATAATTAAGTGTCGCTACATATATATATATTTATATGATATACACAAATACAGTATACTACTTGATTGGATTTGACGATAGATTTTTTGTGTTATGACAACGGTTCAATTGTCACGGCAGTCTTACACAAATTGCCAGACATACATTTTTTTCTATATATATATATACATTTTTTCCTATATATATATATATATATATATATATTTAGTTTTTATAAAGTATTTTTCAAAAATATTATGTTGAATTCTTCCTAAATTGAAGGCCTTTAAATCAAAGATTAGAAAAACCAGTAAAAAAATTGAGATCAGTCGGAATCAATAACCAATATATGGTGAATGTTTACGTATTCCATCGCGATTGTAATTCAAAGATTAGAAATTAAGTTACTTTCACTATTAAGGTGTTTGGCAATCACTTATTTTTTGACTTATAAGTTGGATTTTAAGTAAAAAAAAATAAAGTAACTATTTATGACTACATTAAAAATGACTTATAAATCATTTTAAAATAAGTTAGTTTGACCAAATGTAATGTCTATTTTGTCTCTCTTTTTATTAATGTCATTTTTAGTAATTTTTATATTTATTTTAACTTAAAAGTTATTATGAGTCGAACACCTTCATAACTTATTTTAACTTAATTTCAGACTTATAAGTGAGATTAATGTAATTCTTTTACTTATTAGTCACAACTTAAAATAACTTATAAATTAACTTATATTTTAACTTATAAGTCATTTTAAAATAATTCATCCCAGAACAGGTCATAGAGCCCAAGATTGATTGTTTTGGAATGCAGAAGCATTGATATGGGCAAAAGAAAAGGTCTTTATATCATTGTGGTCTAGATAAAAAGTCCAAGGCCCAACAGGCAATGACTTGATTTTGGAACAAGTTAAGGATTTGGAGAGAAGTAGAATTAGAACTTGCAGGTATAGCGGCCGACGGGGAAAAAGGTAGATCAGAGTAAATCATACTCTAATTCAGTATGATCTACCAGTGGCGAAGTCAAAAAAGTTATAAAGAATAAATTAAAATTATTATTAAGTTATATAAAAATTTATGCGGGGTTAAAATACCAAACAATTTTTTTTTAATACTTTATACTTTTCGAATTGCATAAACGATCCAAATATCCAATTTAATAATACTAACAAAATGGGAAATCACAATTGATTTCTAAAAACAAAACCGAGGCGTTAGAGAATTGAAGAGAGTAATTTTTGTTTACGCAAGAAGCATGACAAGGCCGCAAGAGAAGTCACGGTAGAATAGAATCGCACTTCGGCCTCCACACTCATGGCTACCAAATACCAATACCCATTCAACCACTCACGAAAAGACTTTAATGGTTCATGTGAGTTTGCCTTTTGAATGGGGTCAAAAATTGAGTGGGGGTCAAAAATTGAAAGGAGTAAAAAAAAAATTTAACTGATTTCAAAAATTGAGTGGGGTCAATTGACCCCACATTTCTAGCCTAGCTTCGCCACTGTGATCTACCAAGTGTGTTATGTAATGGATCATTAATTTGTCCCATGATTCATTTAATTTAACAATACGAATCATGATCCAAATCGATCTATTTTAAAAAAAATATTTGTACAATTATATTAATTTATAAAATGTTATTATTTATAAATTATAGTAACTTATGAAATAATATTATTTAATCTCTCTATACTTTTTACTTTTTCCCACTTTAATTTTTTTTTGAACTTTCTCTCACTAAATTATTTTTTTCACTCTCTCTATCCAAAAAGTTCAATTTTTTTCATGTTCAAAAATTTCTCTCTAAAAATTTCATTTAATTTAAATACAACATATCCATATAAATTTACTTTAATTAAGTAAACAAAGATTTCATTTAATATAAATGCAACATTTCTATAGGAAAAAATATATCTACACAGTTGGCGACGGTACTTATTGCTATAGCCCAAAAAAATTGTGGTCATAGGCGATAATGTACTATAGAAATGTGTATATACATATAACCCATATATATATATATATATATATATATATATATATATATAGGAAAAGGATCCATAACTCGCGTTAGTTATGAGAGACTATTTCAAATTAACTATTATCCAATCATTCAATTCCAACCATTCAAAATTAGATCGAATGACTGAGATGAGTGCCCGCTACTCTCTAGCGGTCAGAATTTTTTTTTTTGGGTTGACCGCTACTCTCTCTGACGGCCAAAACTTTTTTTTTTTGTTGACCG
Organism: Panax quinquefolius; assembly: GCA_020205615.1. Taxonomy (NCBI): domain Eukaryota; kingdom Viridiplantae; phylum Streptophyta; class Magnoliopsida; order Apiales; family Araliaceae; genus Panax; species Panax quinquefolius. The sequence goes on from CM035158.1 coordinate 7,267,452, forward strand.
TTACTCCCGCTGCCATTACCACAGACGTCACAATTGAGAAAACTAGAAAAAGAACTAGTCAATATATAAATAAAATGAATATCTTTTTAAAATGAAACCTACCTAATATAGGAAAAAGAAATTTTAAACAAAGTGAATTGATCGTAATGTTTGAGCGTTAAATGCACTTGTTTCGTCTGCCATTACCACAGACGTCAGCTTCCCACACCCTACATAAGCAGCAACGTAGACAAGGACAGAGGCTAATAAAGCATAGAGCAGTACAAACACTATACTTGAACAATGTTTCCCATCTCCATTTAAGATGACATGTTCTTGACCCTAAGCCCAATAACGTCCTGGTTGCATTTGCATTTGTTGAAACAACCATATCAACATCCTTGCAAAAAACCTTTAGCCGGCCCATCCTAGGGTTCATGCAGAAGCATTGATGTGAGCAAATGAAGTGGCCCAAGTCCCAATTGGCAGTGACTTGATTTCGGGACAAGTTAAGGATTCGGAGGGAGGTAGAATCTAGGAGTCGTATGTCTGGCGGGTCAGGAGTTAAAAAGAATAGCAGAATGATAAGATAGCCTCCCAGGCCAGCAACAAAGTGACTAGTAGAACAAAGTGACAAGCTTCACAACATAGAGCTGGACCTGAAATTAGTCTAATAATTTTGCAGCTTCAACAGTTAGGCAGAAACTCAAAAGAAAAATCACCCAAGATTAATGCTTGTCTGTGCAAATTCATATCATCCATGGAACTCTATACTCCCCACAATTGCTCTTTTTCCAAATTGCAAGACTCAAGCACACATAAACCAAATTCACGCCCGAATAATAACTACTGGATTCATAAAAAACTCATCTTTCACCACAAAGCTCATCCTCAGCTTCAGTTCTTCACCATACACTCCTCTCATTCAATTCGCTCGCTACGTTTTCTTTCTGTGAAACTCAAAAAAGCAAGGTGACCCATTTCTTTGGAATTCAATTATCAAGACTTTTTCTCATGGAAATGACCCAAAACAAGCTGTTGTTATGTTGTGTTTGATGCTTGAAAATGGGGTTCTTGTGGATAAGTTTACGTTTTCTTTGGTTCTGAAAGCTTGTTGTAGAATGGGTTTGATTAATGAAGGGATGCAGATTCATGGGTTGATGCGGAAGTTTGGGATTGGGTTTGATTTGTTTTTGCAAAATTGTTTGATTTGTTTGTATGGTAGATGTGGTTGTGTTGATTTTGCTCGTCAAATGTTTGATAAAATGCTTGAACGGGACTCTGTTTCGTTTAATTCAATGATTGATGGGTATGTTAAGGGTGGAAGGATAAGTTTGGCACGTGAGTTGTTTGATTCTATGCCACTTGAAATGAAGAATTTGATATCTTGGAATTCTATTATTAGTGGGTATGTGCAATCGGGTGATAAGTTTGAGGGTGCTTGGGAGTTGTTTGAGAAAATGCCTGAGAGAGACTTGATTTCTTGGAATTTGATGCTTGATTGTTGTGCAAAATGTGGGGAAATGGAACTTGCCCGTGTTTTATTTAACAAAATGCCGAGAAAGGACGTAGTCAGTTGGGCTAATATGATAGATGGGTATGCAAAATTAGGTAGTGTTGATATTGCTAGGGGTTTGTTTGATGACATGGGTGAGAGGGATGTAGTTTCATTCAATGTAATGATGGCTGGATATGTTCAGAATGGGCATTATAAGGAAGCAATGGAAGTCTTCCATGATATGGTAAGTGAGAGAAATTTGTATCCTGATAACACCACCTTGTTGATTGCTCTTTCAGCAATTTTACGATTAGGACACATAAATGAAGGCATTGTGGTGCATTCTTACTTGGAGGAGAATGGTTTTATTGTGGATGTGAAACTTGGTGTTGCCTTGATAGATATGTATGCAAAATCTGGCAGCATAGATAATGCTATGCAGGTATTTGAGAGCATAGAAGATAGAAGAGTGGATCACTGGAATGCTGTGATTGGTGGGTTGGCCATCCATGGCTTGGGCGAAGTAGCGTTTGATTTGTTCATGGAGATGGAGAGGCTTTCTGTAAAACCAGATGATATTACATTCATTGGAGTGTTAAATGCTTGTGGCCATGCTGGCATGGTCAAGGAATGCCTGATGTGTTTTGAGATAATGAGAAGAGTTCACAATGTAGAACCTAAACTTCAACATTACGGATGCATGGTTGACATACTTGGTCCGGCAGGGCACATAGAAGAAGCCGCAAGATTCATAGGGGACATGCCAATTGAACCAAATGATGTTGTTTGGAGAACTTTGCTTAGTGCATGTAAAAATCATGAAAATCTCAATTTGGGAGAGCAGGTAGCTAAGCATCTAATATGGATGGATCCTCATAATTCAGGTTCCTACGTGCTTCTATCTAATATTTATGCTAGTTTCAGTATGTGGGATTATGTCAGGAGCGTTAGGACAATAATGAAAGAAAGGGAACTCGAGAAAATTCCAGGTTGTAGTTGGATTGAACTTGAGGGATCTGTTCATGAGTTCTTCGTCGGGGATAAATTACATCCTCAAGTTAAAGAGATTTATTCCTCATTGGACAAATGGCACGCAGTCAACTCAGAGATATGTAGATTCTGATGTTAAATCAAGATTTGGCTGTTACCACTGCCAAATGTGATCCTCAATTCGTTCGCAACAAAATCTTTGTGGCAATTAGATTTACCTTGGCTATATTCTCTTTACCAATATGAAGTGGGCTAAGTTGATTTATGGGTAAGAGATTTACTTGTATACCATGTGAATTTTACTCATCAACTTGTACATTTAGCATGCTAGTGAATATTTTTTTACCAAATCTTTACGCCTCATTGATAACCTTTATTTGACCACAAACATTTTTACATAAATAAGAATATTTGATCACTTCCAGTATTGGTTGGTGCAGTTTTATAGTCAAGTAGTCAACAGATTTTTACATAAATACATGTGTTTTATAAAAAATACTATTACTGCTGACCCTTGGACTCTTAATGGTTCTGTTGTTCTTGTTTCTGAAGTTCATAAAAATGCATACCTAAAAGGATGTTTTTATCTAGGCCTCCTTTGGAACCTTTGCTTCATTTCGGTTTTCATGTAGAGCAAAGAACAGATTTTGCCTGCTGCATTGTTTCATGAAAATTCACTACATCATCACCATCTTGTGCTTGCAGCTACTTATAAGTAGGTTTTGAACATATCAATGTAATTTGAAGACTCGAAATCTCTCTAGTTATTTTGAGTACTTTTATCCTTGGTGAATTATTAGGGCGATAACAAAAAGGAAAATGATGTATATTGCGACTTTACATGTCGACTTTTTTTATTGCGAGTTACATGGATTACTATAGTTAATAATATTTTTACAATATATTTAATATAGTGGACCAATTTTATAATCATGCCTCATCACATTATTGATATGTCACAATCGTAATTTTTTGGAATAAATTTTTCGCAGTATATAACAAGGACTCTTAAAAAAATAGTACTTGCACACAAACATTCTACATTTTATAACACAGAGCTATGTGCAACTATGCCTACACTATAGTGAGGTAAGGTACAATCTTTCTTCTTTGATGAATACTTGGAAGAGAGAAAAAGAAAAATATATAGAAAGAGAATTGATATTTTCGCAAGATGTTTATCATATAAATAGTATATGAATCTCAAACTCGTGTGAAAAGTGAGATGTTTCTCACATAAATAATATACGAGTCCCAAAACTCATGAGAAAAGAAAATAATGTTTCTTGTATGTGGGTCCCAAACTCGCGTGAGAGTGAAAATAAATTTTATTCTAAAATAACACTTCTTTGTAGAAATGTAGAAACTATAAGAAGATGCCTACACTTCTATAGACAAAGGGGAAGGGGATCCAAGGGGAGAAAAAGAGAAGGAATAGCAAAAATTAGGTGGCATGATAAATATGGAAAAGGACAACAAGCGTTCACAAGCAACAATAGCAACTGCTTTCTTGGAAAACAGAAGAATTATAATACCAAATGGATTCATGCAGCTGTAAAAATCAAATTTCCAAGACTTTTTGGATTTCAGTTTTGTCACGGAACAAACACATGGTACATAACTTGGTTTCACTAAATAAATAAAGATGCATAATATAAAGTACTATATTCTCAAGTCAAACACAAGGAGCCAAGAATGTGGAGAGAGCTCTATGAGATATTTTTGTTTGGAACTTCTATATATAATATAGTATGAGGTGCTTTATTTTTAATGCCCATTTCTGGTTATTGAATTATGAATATGTTATTATTTAGGAGTTTAGCATGACTTGTGTTTGATTGCATCTTAACAGTCCACCTCTTAATGTATCTAAACAACCCACGTCTTTGTATTAAGAGGTCCTCTGAAATCATTGTATTAAGAGGTCCTCTGAATAGTTAAGATACAAATATAAGTCTAAACTATTCAGAGGACCTCTTAATACAAAGATTTAGGTTATTAAGATGTATTAAGAAGTAGACTGTTAAGATGTAATCAAACACCATGAACAATTTTACCTTAGTACTTGGTATTATGATAATGTAGAAGCCTAGAGTCTAGAGTGCTAGAGCTGTGATTATTGACAAGTACCATTGCTGGATTTGAGAAATATTGTGCAAGAGTGAAGATTAAGCTCTCAGGTAAGGCCTGCAAGCATTCATGAATTACAAATAGCAACTCTAAATCGAGTTTTCGGACATGGCTAAATCTCAATTAATACAAGAAATGAAGGGCAATTAGTTCACCAATCCCCAAACTTTACTATCTTTATTTTGGGGTTGTGGGGCTGAACATAATTCACCACATTACTTCCAGGACCTCTAAAACTACAAAAGTGAAGGGCATAGTAGCATCTATAGCTTATTTCCTTGTAGGACAGTTGCTTATGAGAAGAAAATTAGCCACTAGATGCATTAGCCAGACAGGTTTGTAGCAAAACCATTTTTGCCGAGGCAAGAATTCCTGAAGAAATCAAAGATCGGAAGCAACATCAGTCAGTTCTTGCATCACAGTTTCGATGTCTGGCCTGTGGTTGGGAGATTCGTGAGTGCACAGCAAAGCGATTTTCCCCAGCTTAACTGCCTCAGATTCTGCATAGTTCCTCTCAAGATTAACATCTATAAAATCTTCAAATTTGCCTAACTCGGCTCCCTGACAAATTAACTGGGTGATTTTACGTTTCCCAGAAAGGATCTGAAGTATGATCATGCCATATGCATATACATCGCTTTTTTCAGTGAACCGGCCAATGGTTGTGTATTCGGGAGCCAGATATCCCATTGCAGCACTAGCTTTAAGTGTAGAAAAGACGATATCATCCACAAGAAGTTTGTGAAGACCAGAATCTGAGAGCAATGGGTTGTACCGTCTGTCAATGAGCACTTTTTCTGCTGATATATTTTGGTGAACTAATGCAGGTTTGCTTCCTTTACTTTTATGCAGATATCCAATACCTGATAAATAAAAATTTCAAAATTTTAGCATCGGATAGACAAAATTTTAGCACAAAAATAATGTCATTGAGCAAAGCACTAACCTTTGGCGATGCCTTTAATGATAGAAATTCTAGTAGACCATTCAAGAACCTTTCCTTTCCCATCCTTAACATCAAGGTACTGCAATAAATTCCCATTTGAAACAAAATCATAGATGAGAAAGCACTCTCCTCTTCCTTTTGAGCAGCATATGCCTCTCAAGCCAAGAAGATTCTCGTGTTTCAGCAAGGTAAGAATCTTTAATCCCTTCAGAAACTCAGCTTCATTGGACTTACAGCTTGTCTTGGCAATGCACTTAATAGCAACAACAGACCCATCCCTCATAATTCCTTTATAGATAGTAGAGAAACTGCTCTTTCCCAACAAATTGGTCTCAGAAAAGTATTGGGTTGCAGACTCAATGTCGTCGACATTGAACATAAAGCTCTCAAAAATTTCCTGAGAGAAACCATTTCTGCTTGGACTTTTCGCCAAAGGATCCCAACCCTTGGAATACTCCAGGCTAATGAGGGGAGAGGCACTCTTCCTGTAAACCTCGTTGATCTGGTCAGTACTAAGCCTACTGTCAGAGGTTTCAAAAGCGCTCCCAATCTTCTGTTTTCTTCGACGATACCATATGAATGTAAAAAGTCCAGCAACTACCAATGACACAACTAGAATCGCTCCACACATAACAGCAACAAGGAGGGTTTTTGACTGATTTGAGCAATGATTATGGGAGGAGCAATCTGGTTTGAAATTAGCAGACTCGGGGATATCCCTGGAAGAAGGACCTTTTGTGCCAGGTCCAAATGGTTCTGGCTTCTTCGGGTTCATGGAATCAGAAGTTTTGCAAACTTTCAGCGAAGAAAACTCAACTCCACACAAACCTTTGTTATTTGCGTACTGGAATCCTTCATCGAGCCTCTTTAAAGCTTCAATTTCATTACCAATAAAAATAATAATAATTAAAAAAAAAAGAGAAGACAGATCCAGATGCTCTTTTTACTTGATTAGTTTAACATCAAATTTTGGAAAAAACAAGCAAGAAATATCCTGTTACCTAGAGGGACCCTGCCTGAGAGAGTATTGTTTCGAATGTCTAGAACTTCTAGTATTGGCATGTCAGCTAATTTTACTGGAATTGAACCAAAAAGGGTATTAAAGCTCAAATCCAGCCTTCTTAACATCACCAACTCCCCCAAACTTGCAGGAATGGCACCAGTCAATTGATTGTATTGCAAAGCCAGAACAATAAGCTTCGTCAGAGAACGAAGCTGAGAAGGTATACCTCCAGTTAACTTGTTGTATCCGAGTTGCAGAACTGCAAGTAATCAACAGCCATATTAATAATCCTCAATTATTTTGATCTGCAATTCAATTTGACTAAATAATATTAATCTTGACATACATACTGAATCACCTAAGCATAATATTTTGCAAACAAGACTAAATTTTTTTTCAGCATTCACCAGTCCACATCTAATCCAAGTATTATTAGTGTTTGCTAAAATAAAATTACCAACATAATAACAGTAACCCACAACCAATATAATAAAGATTGATGCTTTTTGCTGTTCAATTCTGCTGAACATATAAACTCACAGGTTACTAATGTTGTAAAAACGAAAATTCTTTGTTCATAACAAAAATTGTCTATAACCAGTAAAGTCATTAAATCCTTAAGCACCATCCATTTAGCTCTTTCAGGTATATTCATTCACAACTAATAAAGAAAATATGCAGCCAAGCCCCTTTAAGTAACTTCAAAAAAACAGCTTATACAGAAACTACCAAATTAACATTTTTTAAATAATAATAATCACATAAACACCACTAATTTCAAAATAAAAATACCAACCAATTTCTTATATTAAAAAGCACAAATGAAAAACATCTTCCTTAGTAACCAAAAAAAAATATGGGACTTCTACCCATTAAGCTAAACAAGTAACATTTGACTTTTGAGGACACCCGTTTGACCAAATAATGCATTTATAACTACAGATTCATAACCAAGATTCCATTTTTTTCTCACAAAAGAACAAGAACCCAATACTAACCTTGAAGATTAAACAAATTCCCAACCTCAGGAGGAATCTCCCCGGAAAGATTATTCACATTGAGATACAAATCAGAGAGCTCAGTCAAGTTGCCTATTTCCTTAGGTACAACCCCAACAAGCTCATTGAAATGCAAGTACAACCCAGATAATCTCCTGAGCAACCCAATCTCCGGCGGTATTTGGCCGGAAAGTCCTTTCCCCTGCAGGGAAATGTTGACCACTTGGCCTATTTGATTGCAGGCAATGCCTACAAAGGTACCATCACATGGGTCAGTGGCATTTGTTGACCAAGAGGAGAGAATCTGGTTATTTGGGTCTAAAGAGGATTTGATGGTCTTGAGGAGAGAGATTTCAGTTGGCTGAGAGAGAGATGGTGGAGTGTTTATGAACAAAAGGATGGAGATGGGGAGGAGGAGAGGGAAGGAAGCCATGGACGTTATTGCTGGAAAATGGAATGGAATGGAAAATTTTCTTGGTTTTAGCTTTTGTAGATTGGAAAGTTCATATGTTTTTTGGTTCAAAATGAAGAGAGAGAGAGCTTTGGTTCAAGATGGAGAGAGACACACAGAGAGTGTGTGTATTTGTGTGTGTGTGTGTTGAATACTTTGAAGTGTGTGTACTGTTTTTTTGTCACGCTATATGTTTCATGCGTTTGGTTTGAACGGAAAAGAAGGGAAAAAGCGTACCAAAATAAAATTCAAATTAGAAAACGAAATAATTGAAAAAAAAAATAATTTATGTGACAATTAATTAATTTTTTGTCAAATTTAAATTAAGCAAAACTGTATAATTCTTTTTGAATGTATGTGAAACTCTACGTAATAAATATAATCATAACATGTTGGTCTCTCCTTTTACATCTTTCTATTTTATATGTTACTACCATTTATCGATATTTAATATCGAAATAAATTATTATAATTATATTATTGGGAAAAAAAATTAAAAAATGGTTCATATAAAATAGTAAACTCAATGAAAGGGGAGGGGAGAATCCGGAGAATACAATATAGCATGTTCGGTGGTGAATTATAAGTTAGTCAAATCAATTTATAAGTTATTTGTTATTATTTTTTTGTTCGTTAATGACTTATTTTTATACTTATAAGTTGATTTTTAAGTCAAAATAAAATAAATAAGTATTTATAACTTATTTTAAAATAACTTATAAATTATTTTAAAATAAATTAATTTAACTAAATATAATAATTATTTTATCTCTCTTTTATTAATAATGTATTTTATATAATTTTTATATTTAATTTTAATTATAAATTATTATGAACCGAACAAGTCCGCAATTTATTTTAACTTAATTTGAAATTTAGAAGTCGTTGTTTGTTGCCGAAAGCGGACAAAATCTGTTGCAGCTTATTAAATGCTTTTTCAAATTTCAGATATTTAATGCTTCTACATATTATTTTTGGACGGTAGGAAACATTACCAGCATATTCATAAATGCTTCTCATTCTTGCGTGCTATTCCTTGGAAAAGGTTAAATCAATTTGTACATTCAAGCATGTCAACTTTATACTTATACTCCTTACGTTTTTTAATATAATTCATTTTAAATTTGTACATAAAAATTAAAAAAATAATTGAAAAGTATTAATTATAGTATCAATTATCTATAATAACCTTCATCTTATTTATCTCATATTCTCTCTCACCTTAATTATAAGGGGCAATTTGGAAACAACAATGATCTATTTTCCTATATAACCACAAAAGTGAAATAATTAGAAATAAGAAAAAAAGTCTAAAACGACTTATATTTAGGAATGGAGGGAGGAGTAGTAGTACCAAATTCTCTCTTCTTTTTGAAAGTTCAATTTCCAAAAAATGGTTTTAACTTTGGAAGCTAATATTTTTACGTTAATTTTTTTATATTTTTACATAAAAATCGTCGTTATAGGAAAAATAATCGCTATACATCTATAACGATATTTTTCTTGTAGAAATATCAAAAAGTCACGTGAAATTTCCTTAACTTTTCATTTGATTTTACAAGTAAATTTAATTAGAGAATAAATTATATACGGATAACCGATAAAATTAGAGTTTTACACCTTTCAACAATAACATGTCATTTAGAGAATGGTCAAAGGTGCAAAAATGCCCATGATGTTTACCCCGATATCCCACTTACACCTTAAATTATTATTTTTTTCTAAAAATACCCTTAACGTTACAAAATTCAGCCCAATTATGCCCCTCCCGTTAACAGACTTGTCACCGAGACAAACGGAACAGACACGTGGACAAAATTTCTTGATTTGAGCAAAAAAAAAATTCTCTCTCTCTCTCTCCTCTTCCTTTTCTCCTTTTTTTTTCCTCTCTCTCCTTTCTTCTTCCTCTGTGTATAACCTCTGCATTTGAGACGCGAGGAGTTTGGATTTAACCTCGGTGTATAAGCTTCTCGCTCTTATTAAGTTATTTCGCTTGGGGTAGGCTCGACGCATGCGGTGGATGTCTACCAAGAAATGGTAAAAGTAGGGGTTTAAACCAAATGAAGTTATTTTTGGGTCTATAATTGATGGATTTGCAGAGTCCGGGAAACTTGAAGAAGCTTCTTCACTATTTCCATGAAATGGGAGAATCTGGGTTTTAGCAAATCAAGTAGTGTTAACTTCACAACCGCCTTTCACATATCTCGTGTTTTATATATCCTAAAGTTTGTTTTAGGGTTTTTTCGACAATGGAGTTGTCACTTGCCACGATATCGAGATGTGGATCGGACGGTGATTGCTAGAGGCGATGAATCGTTGGCAAGGCTCATGGGCGGACGTATGGCGAGGAATTGGACGGTGATTGCTAGGGCGATTCGTGGGAGATCGAGAAAGTCGTCGTGTAAGTTACGATGGTGTGACCGACTCTCATAGAAGGTGGAGCAATCGCCAAGATTCTGCTGCCATGACAAGTGGGCGACCATCGCGATGATTCTCAACGGTCGTACGGATAACGTGATTAAGAACCACTGGAACTCGATGTTAAAGTAGAAGTTTTCGGCGATTAGCGGCGGCGGAGGTGGAATGGATGAGCGACGATTAGAACAGAGGAAGAAGAAAGGACACAGAGAGAGAAAAAAAGGGAGAAGAAAGGAAAAGGAAAGAGAGAAAGAAAAAAAAAATTTTGCTCTGTCAGCAAATTTTGTCCACGTGTCTGTTTCGTTTGCCTCGGTGCACGATACATTAATCTGGAGGGGCATAATTCATTTGAATTTTATAACGTTAAGGGTACTTTTGGAAAAAAAAATAGTTTAGGGTGTAAGTGGGATATCGAGGTAAACATTAGGGACATTTTTGCACCTTTGCCCTTTTGAGAATTCAAAAGAAAGAAAAACAAAAGATTTAGAATCAAATATGACTAGTTAAACAATTTTATCATGATAAATAATAAATTCAAAAAATGTAAAATACAATTCAATTTTTTCTATTTTCTACAAAATTCTCGACGTGTCATTTTGTTATTAGAGGCATGGTTGTTAAATCAGGACTGCATAGCTGCTCAACTAATAAAATTAAAATCAGTCGTCACTCCGGTTCGAATTGAACCAATAATCCATTTTTGGTCAAAACTCGGTAGAAACGGTTGACCACCGGTCGAACGACGTGTTACGTTGACCTAGTGAACCGGTTTCAATAATTTTTAATATATTTTTTTGTATAATTTTTTTTAATATTAAAATTAATCACTTTTAATTGTAATTCGACTTTATTATGTTTTAGTTTATAAAAATGATTTTTTTAAATTATATTAATTATTAATATCATATTTTATATATATTAATAATATCACTTGATCAATAATGATTCGATTACTAATTGAATCGGTGATCACCCACCCAATACTTTTTACGTTCACCACATTGATAAAGAAAATAGTATATGGGTTCAAAGGGGTATCTATCAACTGTTAAAAGTAGGCAAGTGAAGTGGAGATTCAATTCAATGTAGACTTTGCAGCTTTGCACCATCCTGCTATGTCCTTTCCATTAATTTCAAAACATGTTTGTTAGTAATATTTGAATAAATATATAGTCAATTTGTGCCTAATTTTACCCAATTTTAAATTGTATACTCTGCTTAAAAGCTCTAACTCGGTTGGTGGATTAGGCCTGTGTGTTTAATTTCAGTCAAAAATTGAAGTACTTGTTTGCAATCCTTCTGTGAATGATAAGGATTACAAATTGAACCACTAATTTTTAGAAATTTGCCTTAAAGGATAAATAGTTTAATTTAGTAGCTTTCATTTGATGGAGTTAATAGGTTATATGGGATGGGATTGGATTATCCTCCTACTTTTGCTATGAAAAGTTTTGAAGAGGACAATGTGGTTTTTTTCTTTTCTACATGTAGTTTTTAATATTTTCACATTATTTTTTTTATATGAGCATACAGTGAGTCTCACCTTCATATCAGAAGGAACTTTCACGTAAAAATAATAAAAACAATATTCAATGATGTTTCAAAAGGGGGCATGGGCGCAATCAAGGGGTCATAGATAGGAGTGGGCAAAAATCCGATTTTTTTGGTTTGGGCTTAACAGGACCATCCGAACCCACGGTTCGGGATAAATCAAACTGCAGTTGGTTTCGGTAAAATAATTAAGATATATATCTAAACTAAGCAGTTTGGTTTCGATTTCGATTTAGCGTTTGAATGGATCGGTAGAATGCTTGGACCGAGGCCGGGTTATCTGGGTTATTTACTAACTTACTAATTTTAGTTTTAGTTTTCTGAGATCAATGACATGCCAAAGATCGGTTCTCTACTTCTCTTAGTCTTATCTCGACTTCTCTTCACTCACTCACCACTCTTCTTCACTTTACTTACCACTTTCCAAATAGATCTAGGGTTTCTTCGTTTCCTACTTGGCTTCGACAAATACTTCGTTCGCTATCTCGACTCTTCACTTATCTCGACAATCACTCACTCTTCTTCACTTATCTCGACAAATACTTCGTTCGCTGCGTGGTTTTCTCAATCTCTGCCTACCTCGGGTTATCGATTGTCCGCTTCTCCCCCTCGAGCTCTTAGGTAATTTACTTTTTATTCGTTTGATTTAAGATCCGAACTTCAATTTTAGGGTTTCAAACTTCAATTTTAGGGTTTCAAACTTCAATTTTAGTTCCATTTCAAACTCAATTTATGTACTTTCTTGTTGATATATCAACCACATAGAAAAAAAAAGTAATTATGTGTTTTAATCATCCCAGCTAATGTTGATAAATTAGCCCATCCTGAACGGATTTGCAGTTATAAAAGTTATTAAAACTTTGTTCCTTCACTAATTTTCTCATGCTAATTATCAGTGAAACAATAAGGAACATTGTATAAATATTATAGCTGCCCAATAGTGATTACCTCAAATATTTACTTGCATTAAATTATTTTGCACATTAAATTTCCTTAATCGATCGCTAAGCTTTTTATGAGTTCGTTTGATGCAGCTTCTAACTAGTTTAACTTTGACATATTTGACTGCTAAGCTTTCCATAATTGACTGCTAAGCTTTTATGAGTTCGTTTGATGCAGCTTCTAATTGACTGCTAAGCTTTCCTTAATTGTACTTTCTTTGCTATATTGTACTAGTTTTCAAGAGGCTTAAAATTCTTTTTCAACCGATCGCTAATTCGATCGCTAAGCTCACTAGTTGTCACTCTGTTTTCATGTTAAAATTCAATTACTATTCTCATGGTTATCAACTTAATTGTTTGTTTGTGTTTTTATGTACAGTGATGGAAAATATGGATAATAGTATACCAATATCATCCGATGCAAATCCAATCCCAGTCCCAAGCAATGGAGGAGACAATGGAGAAGGCGAGACACGCGGAACACAAAAGCAAAATGAGGTTGAAGAGATTAAGCAAATAATCGGTAAGACTCGTGCTACTATATCGGAACATTATATAAGGTTTAAGCAAAATGATGAAATTAAGGCAAAGTGCAATTATTGTTGTCAAGTTTTAAAAGCCGACTCGGGAAAGAATGGGACAAGTGGTTTAAAAAATCATAATGCAAGATGTAAATTGTACCCTCCTAATATTCAATTAAAGGAAAGACAACAATCACTATTAAATTTGCCCCAATCAAGTATTAATGAAAGGGGTCAAGAGTTGGAAGGGGAATCAACCAATAGTGTTTGTTTATGAAAATTTGATCAAGAGTTGATTAGGAGGGCAATTTCGTTTATGATAATTGTTGATGAACTTCCTTTTAGTCATGTGGAGAATATGGGCTTTAAATACTTGATGTGGTCAGATGTCCAAAATTTAATGTGCCTTCACATAGGGCCACAACTAGAGATTGTTTGAAGCGTTTTTTAGAGGAGAAATTGAAACTGAAAACTTAATTCAAAAATACATCACAAAGGGTTTCTCTTACTACCGATACATGGACTTCCATACAACGAATTAATTATATGGTGTTGACTGCTCATTATGTTGATGATAAGTGAAATTTGCAAAAGAAAATTATTAGCTTTGTCCCAATTACTAGTCATAAAGGGGAAGACATAGGTATGTCGGTTGAAAATTGTTTGAGGAAATGGGGAATTGATAAAGTTTTCACAATCATAGTTGATAATGCTAGTTCCAATGATGTTGCAATTTCCTATTTGAAAACTCAATTGAAAGTTTGGGGTCATAGCATTTGTGACAATAAATTTCTCCATGTGAGGTGTGTTGCTTATATAGTTAATTTGGTCAGATGTGATGGGTTGAAAGATGCAACTCCTTCGATATCTCGTGTTCGATCTTTGGTTAGGTGGGTGCGACAATCTCCTTCTAGGATTAAAAAATTCAAAGAATGTGTTGAAATTGAAAAAATTGAAAAAAAAAACTTCATTGATCCTAGATGTGTCCACTAGATGGAACTTCACTTATTCTATGTCAGATGTGGCCATAGATTTTGAATGTGCTTTTTAATAGCTTGCAAGCAAAGATCCTTTATTCAAATTGGAAATGGAATTGGGTGATGGGTGGCCTACCATAGAAAACTGGGGAGTTGTGAGAAAATTGGTGGTATTCTTGAAGTGTTTCTTTGACATTACGGTGAAGGTTTCGGGTACATCTTATGTGACATCAAATACTTTTTTTCATGAATTTCTCGATCTTGATGATGCTTTGAATGAATTGTTATATGATGAGAATGACAATGACATGAGAGAAATGGCGTTGAGGATAAGAGCAAAATTAGATAAATATTGGGGGAATGTTGAAAAGATGAATAAATTGTTGTACATTGCGGTTGTTCTAGATCCTAGACATAAATTTGCATTTGTGAAATTTGCTTTCAATTCAATTTATGGGAGTGGGACTGAAATGGCAAAAAAAATGATAAAATTGGTGCGTGATGCCATTGAGGAATTGTTTAAATGTTATAGTCTCAAATATGCATCCCAAAGTGCACATTCATCCCAAAGTGCACAATCATCCCAAAGTGCACAATCTAATGTGTCTAGTGAAAGTTTTGATGTGTGTGGTCGAGAAAGGACAAGGAGAAAGATGATGGAAAAATTTGTAAAACACATTGCGGATGTTCAAGGAGGAGATAATACCGAATTAGACAAGTATTTGAGTGAGCATGTTGATCAAATGACTTCAAAATATAATATTTTGGGTTGGTGGAAAAATAACTCTCCTAGATTTCCCATTCTCTCAAATGGCTAAGGATGTATTGGCGGTTCCTATATCAACCGTTGCTTCCGAAGTCGGCATTTAGCACCGGTGGTCGTGTACTTGATTCATTTAGGAGTTCTTTAACTCATAGAATGGTACAAGCTCTTATTTGTGCTCAAGATTGGCTTCGTTCAAGTAAACAACCAATATCCGTGGAGGAGAACTTAGATTCACTTTATACAATTGAGAAAGGTAATCCTTCATTTTAAATTATATAGTTTTCATTTATAATGTTTATATGTTAATCGTGACGCCCCAAAATAGGTATACATCACCCATTTCGAGTTGTCAATACACGGTACGTGTAAACAACTACAACTTTATTATTGCAGTAAAAGAAAGCATGCGAGTTTAAATACAAATATTATCTTCTGCATAATATCTATACTCAAATAAATCCTCATCACATTTATTGATACATTATTTTACAAAATGGTGAGGACTACTAAACAATCCTTTCTAAAACCTTCATTCCATACCCCACTCGCTACTCGCTTATATTCTCGCCTCCCGAGAAAAATGGAACAAAAGGAAAAGGGTGAGCTCAACTAGCTCGGTAAAGAATATTACGACTAAGATAATATACAACAAATTATCGTTAGTCTTCAACGAGGGAAAAATATAATAGAATACAATAGACAACAAATTTTAAATCAATATTCGCAATGAAATAATAATTCATTTAGAAGAGTTAAGTAGAGAATGCAAACTACTATCTTCTATGTATGAATTTAAAAGTTCATCGCTCTATCTTTTATCCCCGTAACATCAATCAATATACATCGGAATCAAATATTCATCTTTGCACTACAGCGAAAATATTCATCATCACCGGGTCATGTTCATTTAAACACTGCTCATCTTTTGACTACGGGCCAAAGATATTCTTCAGAAATCATTCATCTTTGCAGATTACAGCCAAAGATATTCTTAAGAAATCATTCATCTTTGCACTATGTGCCAAAGATATTCCATAATATCATCATTTAAGACCGAGGATGATGAAAATATTTTTTTTAAAGAAACGAATCCAATTGAAACAAAATGACAAGGATTAAGGATTAAGGATTCGTACTTGGTTTTATCCACGCCCAAAAATACCTCAAAAATAATCATAGTGGTGTAAAATTCAAGAATGATCAAAACATGGATACAATCGAGGAGTTAGTATCCGGAATAGATGTTTTTAGACGAAAAGAAGAAATTTTATTTTTCGATTGAATAGACCAGATATCGTGAATAGTCAGATACGTGAATAAGGCCAAAGACACGTGAATAGAAACTCGACCCCAAAAGATAGAAATTCCACAAAAACATCTTCACGCTTACATGAATAGTACTCGTGAATAAGAACTCGTGAATAAGAACTCGCTTGAATAAGAACTCGTGAATAAGAACCCATGAATAGTAACCCGACATGAAAAAGTTCCAAATTTGATAAAAACTTCAGATCAACATTTCAAAGATAATGATATTGAAGAAATAATATCATTCTAAAAAAAAAAAAATATCCCTTACACTTGAAAGATCAAGATCTTCCAATTTAAACACCTTGGGATATAAAGCTATGACTTGGACTTTGCACCGATATAGCAATACTCAAAGTATACTCAAAATACTCACAAGAAAAACTTCAGTTTTCGGTGTGATTTTCAATTCTAACCTAAAGACCCTATTTATAGGAAAACGCTTAGAACACCAAAGCAGTAAAATTTAATAAAATAATAATATTTCTTAAAAATATTCAAGCCCACCTTAGAAATCTGATTTCAGATCATTTATAACACATGTGAGCCACTCAATTACAAAAAAAACGTTTTTCTTACAAAAATATTTTAAACTCCCAAAAATCAATTATTTTGAGCTTTGAACTTCAATAATTCATAATAAATAGCCCTTTCATCAGAAAATTCGAATCTCGCGAGTTTTTATAGGAATTTCAATTCTCTACAACTTTGCAGAAGAAAGTTTTTCCAAATTCCAAATAGAAATTGACCGAAATCCACAAACGAGCGATTTTACAGGCTATAATCAAATTTCAGTCAATAAATGGGGTCCACCGACATGTTTAACATGTTTTAAACATTTATTGCAACAAAAATACTCTTCCTCCTTGTATACTCATATATCCCACATTCGTTGTAAAAATATCACCGTTAATATTTTATTAAAATAATATATTTAAATGAATTATTTTATCAGAAAAAGATAAAATATTAATTTTTAACAATTGTCATTTTAAAAATTTTCTCCATCTATATCCACATAAAATCAATATTTTCCTCATCATATAAATCAATAATTAATTATTCACAAATAATATTACGTAATCACAATATCGACAACTGTGCGCGCTTCCTCAGAAAGAGGGGCTTTCCAATAAGAATTTCTTCATCTTGGCGCAATTAGGTGACCAAACCTCTCCTTAGATGTAACTTTCTAGACATTGCCAATAATGTTATCTAATAATATTATTAGGATAATATGAATTATTGCTTCGATAATGAAAAAATCTTGTGTAATGACAATTATCAAACAACAAAGAATATAAAATATCAACGCAAAGAATTATTAACTCAATAAAATATCGAATAAAGAATTATCGTAACCATTATTGAGTAGTGCCTTTCACGTAAGAATCAATAATTGGTGCAATACTGGTGCCATCTTGTTCAACAACGCCAGCGTATTAGTGTGTTTTAACCCACGGGTATTCCAACAAGATAATCTCAGAATAACCACGCCGCTTAATTAAAAACAACTTATATTTGTCGTTTTCTTCATCCAATCGCTTCTCAGTTATGGGGCCCACATATGGTTGCTGTCATTGTCGTCGCACAAATATTCCCGACAAGCATTTAATATTCCACGACCAAACGAATATTCCCCGACAATAATGAATATTTTATAACCACTTGCTTATTTTGAAATATTTGCGTATTTAACCCTTAACTATCCACATTAATCAAATCAACCCTTACTATTTCAAAATAATAAATAAAGGAAATTCATTTTTATTTAAAAATTTCGGGGTCTTACATTAATGACTTTCTTTAACTATTTTTATTTTCTTTTGATCTTAGAATTTGCGGAAGTTTTGGATATGGATGGTGGAATTTAATAGAAATTTGGCACTTAGCAGTTTTTACATCAGATGGATAACAGGTTTTTTTTAAAACTTGGGTTTGTTTCAAGTTTCAAGTCTTTTGTTGTGTATCACTTAGTAATATCCTCATTGATTCAGAACTGTTAAAGCTCAATTTCAGCCAATGCTTATTTGTTTATCAGCCAATGAAACTCTTTTATACTTATCATCAATGCTTATTTGTTTGTTTGTTGGTTTTCGATCGGTCTTTATTATTACTCCGCTTGCATTGCATTTGGAATTTTGACCGCTTCTCATTGCATTACTTTATTTCTTCATTGTTGAAATCTTCTATTTTACTCTTCTATTTGACCGCATTTGATTATAAAGTTGGGTTGTTGTTGGCTTGTTACTTTTACTCTCTTTGCATCGCTATTTGTACTATGTATGGACTTTGGACTATGGATCGCATTTTATTATTTTGGCTTGTTGTTATCATAACACTCTTTCTTTATATCAAGTTTTAGTCTTGGATTGTAGTTGGTAAACCGTAAGGAAATCATGGACTTGTGTTGTGTTACTCATTTGGATCATGGACTTCGGGACTTGTGTTACTTATTTGGATCAGTTGAATCGTGAATGTGTGCTTCGAAGTTGGATCGCTTAAATGTTATTGTAATATGCTAGTATGGATTTTTTTAACTTTTCATTGAGCGGGGTTAAAAGCAATTCAGACAAATTTAGGTTCAAACCAGCATCGAATCCTGGTTCGGACCATTAACCTGGCTTCGAGAACCGCTCCAACCTGCTTTTGAGATCGGTGATCCATTTTAGATGAATTGATAATTGGTTCGGTTTGGTTCGGGACCTGGTTGGTCCGGTTAATCATCTCAGTGCCCACCCCTAATCATGACTCATATGACGCCGCCTCGAAATTTCGCCGGGTTATTTATTTTCTTTTTCCTTTTTTTTTTATGTATTTTCTTTTTTTCTTTTTTTTTTATTTTTACTTTATCATCAAAGTGAGGCAAAAAAAAGTGGTAACAATTATCTCTCTAAACTAATTAAAAATAAAAAAGTTAAAAAAATAAAATAATTTTTATTGGATCCTACAATAGTGACCATAAGTTCACCGTATTTCTATCCTATAGGATTATTAAATATGCCTTCTTCTATTTTATTTTTTTGTTGTTGTAATTCATTTTTTCAAGCTAATTAATCCCATGAACTACAATATAAGGTTTTTAATATATAATATTATAATTTATAATTTATCTATAAAAGTAGCTAATCAGTTGACTAAATTTCAAAGTCTTATTAATAGTTTCATAATTCGAAAAAAAATATATATATATATATATATATATATATTTAAAATCATTAGATTCACAACTCAAAAGTTGACAAGGGTTGGAATAGGATGTTGTGAAATACTATAATTAGGCAAAATAAATTTAAAAAAAACATTCTAAATGTTAATAAACAATTTTTTTATTTATATATTTTAATCCCACTCTATAAATATTCTAGTTCCGCAACTGATAGGTAGACCTTTATTTTTGGAGACAGCAAGTGTGGTTTAAAGTATTTTGCTCAACACTTTTCGTCCTGTCCTACCAGAAAAAAACTTGTGATTTCAAATCATTATTGGGTGTTTGAACTTGTGAATTATATGAGTGGGATGTCATATATATTGGATCCGGTTAGCATGAAATTTATTGTTTGATAAGTTAATTAATTGACCAATAGACTATTGACACATATAAAATCTTATTTGCCTATCAGTACGGTCAATTGACTAACTTACCTAAAAATAAATTTCATGCTAACCACTTCCATATATATTGTAGTAACCTTTTAATTTATAATCATTTTCCTTTTGTCTTCTTTCAAATTCTTGCACTTGAAATACTGATGATATGACAGTACGTAGCTTTTCATAAAAGGATTTGTACGGACAGTCCCGCAACGATTTATTTTAAAATAATTTAAAATTAAAATTTAAATTAATTTATAAATTATTTTAAGTTATGATTTATAAATAAAAATATTCGGACGTTAATTTGATTTATAAGTCAAAAATTAAATTAAACAAATTATGAAGATGCTCGGCTGATAAGAACTTATAAGTTAAAATAAAATATAAACATTACTAAAAAGAACATTGATAAAAAGATACATTGATTCATTAATAAAATAGAAGAG
This sequence comes from Panax quinquefolius, assembly GCA_020205615.1. Lineage (NCBI taxonomy): Eukaryota > Viridiplantae > Streptophyta > Magnoliopsida > Apiales > Araliaceae > Panax > Panax quinquefolius. The sequence goes on from CM035158.1 coordinate 7,287,972, forward strand.
AGACAAAATGAACATTATATTATATTTAATTAAAAGACACTGTAGTAATTTTTTGGATAGTTAAAAAGAATATACCTGTGCTATTCTTTCTAAATGACGATTAAAAGTTCTATTTAATCTCAATCCTTGAATATTATAATGAACGATATTAAATATAATTGATGAATCAATATTTTCAAAGAATGATTCACATGAGATGAAGATTTATCTATCTATATCTATATATATATATATATATATATATATTAGTTTCATAATGTGTATGTATTTTATGGATCCGGTTACCATAAAATTAATTTTCTGATAAATTAATCAATATAGTGTTGACACACAAAGAAATCACATCTCAATCTGCATATAGACACTTATTAATCAATTAACCAAATTAAGTTCATACTAACCCTTTCGGTTACATTCACAAGGTCAACAATTTGATTCTCCTAGGCAAAGAAGCCACCCATGATGAATGAGACAAGTCTCTTTTACTATTTTGTTTGGGGTAATGCACCAGCCTAACCTAGACCTATCTATCTATCTCAAGGCAAATGGTGCTAACCTAGACCTATCTTTTTACTTGTCTTTTCACTATTTAACAGCCACGCCGAAACACTTTCTATGGCAGTACAAATTATGTATCGTCACATGATTATTTTGTGTTGGTCATTTTTTGAAAAGATAATTAAAAGATTGAAATTTATTAAACTTAATATTATACAATATTAAAATATGAATGATCATTCTTGGGCCTTATATTTTGACTCAATATAATTACATGGGTTTTGATTAAGCCCTAAAACTTCAGTGCTGGGCTGGGTTAAAATGCCAACAACAACGAGCTCATTCCACTCAAAAGGCTGAAACAAAACACAAAATCAGCCCAAGGGCACGAATGCAATTAGGTAAAAGTATATATACATGAAACCCTAGTCTCCTTCATCCATTTGTATTTAGGGTTTGAGCTTGTAGAAGCTATTCAGCAAACCAGAGCGGCAGCGTCACACTTCCACCACCGCCACCATGGGTCGAATGCACAGTCGAGGGTCTGTTCTCTCTCTCTCTCGCTCTCTCTCTCTCTATATATTTATGTATGTATGTACGTATTTACATGTACATTTATACGATTCAAATTGAAGCCTGATTTTGTGCAATTTCTTTGTTACAGTAAGGGTATAGTGAATTCTTTATTTACTATCACAACACAGCTATATTTAATAGTGAATTCTTTAAACTACCGAAGACAAAAAAAAATTGCTAACAAAAAGAAGCTTGTGCACAAGTGAATCACCCTCTGAACAAAATATTTCATGAGAACAAACTCAAAAAACTTGAATTTCTTTTATGTTTCTCTAGTAAGCTAAGGTGTTGTTTAATTGCATCTCCTCGCCTCTTAATACATCTTAATAATTTATATTTTTTATTAATAAAAAATCCTTTAAATAATTAAGATATAAACCTAAATCTAAATTATTCAGACAACCTCTTAATAAAAATATATAAAATAAGTTACGGTTAAAATACATTAATATGCAATAAATGAATTGAATTCGGTTAACATGAATTTTTTTAATAAGTTAAAATACTTTTTAAGATTATCACATCCATGCAAAAATATTGCATGGTATATGTAAATCTATTTCCCTTTATCTGTGTATAATCTTAAAAAGTAAAGCGTGCTAGATTAAACCCAAAAAATCACCAAATTTCATCGAAAATCCACTCGAATCCACCTGCACCTGTTCAACGGCGGTATGTTCTATTATTGGAAATAAAATCTGATGCTTGAACAGGTAGGTGGCTTTGCAGCTTCTGCAGGTTTCTGGTTCTTGTATTAGATTTATAACTGCTGAAAATAAGAAGCACTCTATTTTAATTTCATAAATCACTCTGAACAGGTAGGTGGCTTTGCAGCTTCTGCAGGTTTCTGGTTCTTGTATTAGATTTATAACTGCTGAAAATAAGAAGCACTCTATTTTAATTTCATAAATCACTTTTCAGAACTTGTTTGTATCATCTATCCAAAATATTCGTGTATATTGTTGTTCTTGTTGGGGTTTGTAAACCATTTGATTAAAATGGTAAGAATTTATTTTAATTTTAAAAGGGTAATATTTTTTTAAATTGGTAATAAGAATTCAATTGCTATATATTCACTCATTATATTTTTTATTTTCTATAAAATTTGGGTTGAAAATTATATATTTGTTCGGTAGCTTAAAGGAGTAAAATAATAAAAGATTTATTTTTTTTTCATTCGAGTCATTCATATTCATTCATATTGCTTAAATATATATCCTCAATACAGCAGGACTCTGAAGTCTGGAGATCCAAAACTGATGTGGGCTTCTTCTCTCACCAGTGGCGGTTTACGAATTCTACGCTATTCCCGTGTTTCCCTTCCACTTGTCCCTACTATTCTGTTTCCCTATCCTTCTTCTTCTTCTTCCTCCACTCTGCTCCCTAATTTTCGTGCCCTAGCTCCAATGGACGACAATACCATTAATTCCTTTGCTTCCCTTTCTATTTCCAGCAGAAGGTTCTCTCTCCTTGCTAGTTAAAATTTGATTTTTTAAAAAAAAATTATTTAGATTTTGTTCTTCCGCTGTAATCAAATAGGTTAATTGAGATATTTATTGATATAAAGTCTAGCTGATGTAATTTTCAAGCAATTCTTATGGTATTTTTATTGTATGGCAGCGGAGGTAGAGGAAGAGGTTTTGATGTGAAAGACAATCAGGGTGGCAGGGGCCGCGGTAGAGGTGGTTCTGGGACAGATAAAATTGATGCTCTTGGGAGGCTTATGTATGCAAAATCTCATCTTGTTTTGGTTTTATTAATTTCTTAGTTTACATATTTTATTTTTTATTTTATTTGTATATTTGTTCCAGTTTATGTCCTTCATTGTTTTGAAGTTGAAAGTATATCTTGGTTTAAGACTTGAGTAATCTCTTACATTTGATATGTCAGGCCACAAAATCAAGTTTCCATCTATTTATTAATTGAACAAGCAATATATATGGGGTTTTTATTAGAATTGGTAAAATATTTAAGGTTTTGTAAGTTATATAGCTCTGCTTGGTTTCGGCTCTCAAGCTAAATGCCAGAATTACAGAAGAATATATAGATGAACTTCTTTTTAATGCACAGTTAAATACATTAGTTAACAATTGATTTCCCCTCAAACAAGTGTCACATATTACTTACCATTCATGTGTTTCTTGTTTAAGAAAGATGAATATCCCATCTTAACTGACACACATTGGTGGATTATCTGTGTCGGATTCAGTTTTAGTGGATATTGTAGGGTGAAGAGTTCAAAACAGAATGTTATTATTTTATTCGCGGAGTCTTTCATCTTGTTAAGGGTTCATCAGCTGGGGAAAAAACTATTGGATGGGTAACTCCTTTAAAAGTTTGTTTCTAATAATTGCAGGACACGTATTTTGCGCCATATGGCTTCTGAGTTGAACTTGAATATGAGGAGTGATGGGTATGTCAAGGTTGAAGATCTATTAAAGCTGAACATGAAAACATTTGCTAACATTCAGTTAAGATCACACACAATTGATGATGTTAGGGAGGTAGGATATGCAAACTCTCTCCTGTATTATATATCTTCGATAGACTCTTATTCATATACATTGTGTGTACACACACAAGATACCAGGTGAATGATGTTTTATAGGTTTGGTAGGAAAACCTTTTGTCTCAGAATATAAAAATGCCGAAAACAAAGAAGGTCAATTTGCTCTTGAACAGAGTGGGCCTGCTGATAAGAAAATTGAGTTAGATTCGGCCAATAAAAACCTTGAAAAACTTCTACATATCGCCTTCATTACTGCTCCTCCGGTAGATATCCCGGATGTCTACTTTATGGCAACAATATTATCTCAGCTGCCATTATTCCTACTTCTGCAGCTCACTTTTACCCAATCTGAGAAGCGGCATCCGTTGATGAATGATTATACAAAAGTTGTCTAGTTACAAATCCCCCATCTCATTGGGGGCGGAAAACGAATCGACCTTATTCCATGGTATTTACATGAGGTTCCTCTTTCTTATTCTTAAGAAAATGGTGTAAAAAACTATTCCCCTTTCTACATCAGTTAGGATCAGTTAAAGGAGGACGGAGGGAGTAGTTCTTTACTTGCTCAGTGAATCCTACTAATAGAGAGTTTAGTGATAATTCTTGCATTATTGAACCACACCCAATTATCATCTCATGTATAATCATTTCATTCTTGGTGCACCCCCCTTACATTTTACCATTTTATACATCATGCTTCATGATCCATCCTTATTATGACATTTCCATAAATTTTCTTATCTAAGTTTGTTCTGCTCTTTGCATACTCTTCAGGCAGTTAGAAATGATAACAAGCAGAGGTTTAGCTTGGTGGAAGAAAATGGAGAGCTTTTAATACGTGCAAATCAAGGCCACACTTTAACGGTAGTATATCCTTATTTATAACTAGAATGTTTGTTTCTTTGAACTTCTACTTTTTTTGGGATAAATTCTAATCTCAATGAATTATTGAAATGGAGTTAACTTAATTCATAGTTTTTTAATGTTTTTTTTTATGTTGTAAAGCTTCCTCTGTCGTCAAGTCCTATTGCACTAGTATATCTGTACAACCATGTATAGCTTACTGCACATATTGAAAAAGTCATAGTGTATCAATGTGTTCGTGCTTATATATTCACGATCTGCTAATTGATTACTGTTGATTTATGTGGCCTTTGCATGTTATGCCACACTTCTTGTGAATTACTGTAAAAAGTTACATTGCAACATACTTCTGTGTTTTGAACCACCTCTCTTTCTATCTCTGTCTTTGTATCTCTAATATATGTGCCACACCCACACAAGCATTCTCCCCACACAAGCACAACACTTGCCTGAACAATACTTGAATCTGAAATCCTTGTTTCTTGTGGAGGAGTATTGGTAGTGAAGAAATACATTTTGTAACTTGTTTCCTGAGACTGTATTTACATTTTATTTTGTTTTAAAAGGTTATAAATCTGAATGTTAACAAGCCAAAGTTTGTCATAGAGTTGGAATTTGTGAAAGTATATTAAATTGTTAACATGTGGGAAATGTAGCACCTTTTGCAATTTTTAAGTGTATCGGACTATGATCCACTTTAGTCCATGCTGCTTCAAACTCGTAACTTAACATATTTTCAAATTAGGACTTAAACAATTTTCACAAATGTGTATCGATTCAATAAGTATGTGCAGAATTTGTCAAGGGTAAACTGGGCATATATGATAGTTATATTCTAGAAGATTGAGAGTGCATGTGAGCACATGGGTTGTTAGTAACTCGAGTGAAGGATAAGGATAGTGGTGTAGGCGAGGAGATATATTTTCAGCATTTGTTCTCTTGTATATGGATGTAATGGGAAGAGTATTCCCCAAGTACTATTGTGATATGAATTGTGAAATGAATTGAGGGAGGAAGCTTTCAACTGCTTCTCCTCCCTTTCTCTCTCTCTTATCTCACGAACTCAGTGAGTTCTTCTCCTTCTTCCTTCCTTTTCTCTCTAATTTCTGTATGTTTTCTATTTTTCTCTATTCTATCTCTGTTTCTCTCTATGTTTCTGGTTAGGCTACAAACAGGGCCTGACAGAATTTTGACAGAATTGACCTTTTTAACTGATCTATATTGCATGAAAGAAGGTTTATTTGTAAAATCCACATGAATATGGATTCTTTTGAAAGTATATTATATATTTAGGACAGATTTATATAGTATATTAGATGATTGAAAATGTTGATACAATCACTCTATGTTGATACCTTTGTATCGAATTACGTAGTGCAAGGCTGATAAATAGCTTTCTGCATATGTATTCACAAAATGTTTAAGCCTGTGTATGTGATGTTTGTCTCAGAAGAGTCCCAAAAACATTTGTATGTTAATTCATTCTCAAATTCGTAGAATTTTATCAAAACTCAAATGTATTTATTAGCATTGTTTATTTTGCGCTTTTATATAGCATCGTTATTTCTAACTTTATTATCTCTTTACCAATATGTAAGGTTAAAAGGCCTTAAAGTTCTAATCATGATTTTCTATCATGATTTAGCAGTTCTGCATTGTTCATTGATCATTTTGATTGAGTCCTTCTTCTCTGATGGAATTTTTACTTGGATTTGGGTGTTCTTGGCAGAGTGTTGAAACTGAATCTCTTTTAAAACCAATTGTTTCAGTTGAAGAAGTTTCAGGTGAGTATCCTTCTACTACATTGAACATGTTTATGTTTCTGCTAAGAGGTATTTTTCTTGAAGCCTGCTAACAGGTATTTAAACAATACATAAGCCAGTTGCTTCAACTTCTTCCTACTCTTCCTTGCTATGTGCAGTTTGTGTACATGGGACCTATAAGAAGAATTTGGATTCAATTTTGGAGCATGGTCTCAAACGCATGCAAAGATTGCATGTTCACTTCTCTTCTGGTTTGCCAACTGACGGTGAAGTAATTAGTGGTAAGACATTTGTATTTAAGTAATCAAGGGCTCATGTATATATAATATATTCATACATTTACTTACTTATGAGTTATGACACCCTTTTTGTACGTTTAACCAGTTTTAGAGGGGTAGAAAGAGAGTGAAAGGGGGAGTGCAGATATAATAACATCACTAAGAGGGTTCATATGTTAATATAGAGCTTTTCCTACTTGTTTTTCCTCACATTTTAAAGTCCCCCAAGTTAATATGAAGGTGGGAATAAAGAAGCTAATATAGCTTATGTCATGACACATGAGATAACATTCAATGTTGACTTGCTTGTTCAATCCAGTAATGGTATATATATTGTCTGATTTTATCATGCTTCTGGTCCATGTTATACGTAAGAGATTGCCTGTAGAAGGTCCTGGCTTAATAAGCAGGTTAACTTATATGAACCTTCTAGGTATGAGACTATAAAAATTACCAGCAACTGATATATGGCTATGTGATGCTTCTAGGTATGAGACGGAATGTCAATGTGTTAATCTTTCTCGATGTAAGAAAAGCTCTGGAAGGTAAATGGAACAGACTTTATGCTAATTAATTAATTTAAATCATCTTTCTCAATCTAGTGCTACGGCGATGCAAGAGAAGCAGGCGAACCATGGTGATCCTAATGCTTACTATTTTGACGTTTATTTCAGAAGGAATGAAGCTTTACATTTCAGACAACAAGGTTATATTAACAGAAGGGTTTGATGGCGTTGTGCCAGTCAAGTATTTCGAGAAGATAGAATCATGGCCGGACAGACGATCTATATCTTTTTAGATGTGGAGACCTGGGCCGGGGGGGTGTGTGTGTGTGTTGGATTTGTTACAGGATGGCAGGACCTTTGTATCTTTTGTTGTGTATCTTTGTAAGTGGGGTGTAATTCTTCTATCCACATTACATTTCTTGTCTGGGGTAAAGACTGCAGTGTTTGGAAGAAACACTAATTTGCAAGAATCTAAAATTACAAGAAATGGATTATACTCCAATTTTTATTGTCATGTACAATCAGACATTGATACCTGATCTTTTCATATACTCTTTTCTTGATGTAATATATTTTTTTTTAATTTTTATAAAAATATTAATAATATGTTTCAGCAGCTTATAGTAAATTGGCTCTATTCTGTATAGACAGACTCCTATGAAAACAATTTCATCCCCATATGAAATGCTCCCTCCCTCCGTTCCTTAATATAGGTCGTTTTAGACATGTGCACCAGAATTAAGAAATGATTGAAAAGTATTAACTATACTATCAATCATCTATAATACCTTTTAACTCACTTATCTCATACTCTCTCTAATAACAGATTAACAATTCCTATAATTTTACTCCTAAAAAATCTCAATAGTCTCATTTACTCTTATTTTCTTTCTCTCTGTCCCCATAAAACACTTTAATTATCAGATTTTTGAAAAAAAAAGATGAAAGAATTTTGTTGGGTGGAGAGAGAGGCTTAAGAGTAGAAGATATCATAAATATAGATCAAAAAATTAGGTGAAGTAATAAGGGGCAATTTGAGAAAAATAGTGATTAATTCTCTTAGATAATCACAAACGACAAATAATTAGGAATAACAAAAAAAATCTAAAATGACCTACATATAGGAATGGAGTGAGTATCCTTTTACATCCCTGGACTCGTATTCTTCACTGTAGTATATAATATCGATTATTGATAATGTCAAAGTAATAATTATGCGTAAAGTTGTTTTTATATATATAGAGTCTGGATCTTAAGCTCACCCCTTATCTAACTCACCCAAGCTCACCCCTTTTTAGCGACGGACCCGACGATGGTTCGATCATACAACCGTCGTCTATACTTTTAACAACGGACAACATATAGCGTCGTTAAAAGAATAGACGATGGTTGTATGACCGAACCGTCGCCAGGTCCGTCGCTAAAAAGAGGGTGAGCTCGGGTGAGTTGAATAAGAGGTGAACTTAAAATCCGGATTGTATATATATATATATATATATATATATGTATATATTTGCTCCGGTATCATAAATACTATACTTTTATGGCATTATGAATAGCCTTTAATATTACTCTAGTTGAAAAATTAGGTTTAAAAAAAAAGTTTATTCGAGAAATTTAAAATATAAAATTAGTATGTTTTCATTTAAATTTTAAAACCAATAAACATGGTACTTAATACAATTTTTGGCTAGTATTCAATAGTTATACTCATTTCTACTAAAAATTCAATAAGATTATACCAATTTTAAAATTTAAAACTTTCTTAATTTATTATTTATTTATTTTCTTATAAAATAGTATGTAAAATTTCGAAACTAAGGAATAATATATCTTTTTGATTGGTTTCCTATAATAATATCATAGATCAAATATATACTACTACCTCCGTTTCTAAAAGATTGTCGTTTAAAGTTTTTGTATATGGATTAAAAAAATACTCCCTCGGTTCCATATTAAGTGTCATTTTTAGAGAAAAAAACTGATTCCTAATTAAGTGTCGTTTGCAGATTTTTAGAAATTTTTTTCTCATATTTTTCTGATTTACCCTTAAATATCTCTTTTCAAGTGAACACTTTCCAAGTAAATTTATTTCTATAAAAACACAACACCTAATTCCTCTCCACTTTCCAAGAAAATTTATTCCTATTAAAACACTACTTACTCCATTCTATTCTCTCTTTCTTATTTAAGGAGAGACTACCAACACAAGGGGTAAATATGGAAATTGGGACCTATATTAATTACAAAGTAATAATATTCTTAATATGTGTGCTTTATGTAATAGCGACACTTAATATGGAAAGTATTATTTATAAAGTAAAATTTATTTAAAATTCTATTGCTAACCAAGAAGTTGAAAACTATTAATATAAGATACATAATTTCTTGAGGTATACAACAAATATTTTGGAACAAATTTTTTATTTTAAAATAACAATTTTTTAGGAAGGGTGGCAGTATATTTTTCATTAACTTTGGAACGTGTTATGGGGGCAATATGGGTACTTCGGAGAATTCTTTGCTCTGTCTCAGATGTACAGAAACACTGCAACTTCAGTTGGTGAATTCACCATTGTTAGATCCATCAGGCCTTGTGTTGAGCTTTTTTTTTAATCGGTTTCACTAATCGAAGTAAGTAAACCCCATTTTGTTTTTATCCCTCTTTCTAGTTTTCCCGTGTTTCTTCTTCCTCAATCATGCATCAATTTTCTCTGCAAATTACGGCTTGTCAGCGTATGTTATATTTTGTTGATTTAGTATATTTTTTTTTTCAACTTTTTGATCTGAAATTTCTTGTAATGACTGATTAATGATGTAAATTTGTTTCTGGGTATCACTCTGTTTATGTAATTGTATTAGTTTTCCAATTTAATCTTAAAGTTCATATTTTGACGAAGAGCCTCGAATTCAGCTGGGTAGCATTTGAACATCTCTGAAATTGCATATTTTGTAATTTTTAATAATTGTTTAAGCTCAGCATTTTATTAAGACATGGACTGAGCTCTATTGTAAAATATAATTTCGATGATTACATTGTCGACATCCAAACGGTCCCTTACATTTCAGGTGATATTGATTATTATGGATGATTTAAAGAGTTTTTTGGTTTGCCGTGCCATATCAGTGATGTTTTTTTTTGTTTAAATTTTATTCTGATGACATAATTAGAGTAGTGATGAGATTTTTGCTATTCTAGAATTAATGAGTCGTGGAATATAATGTAATTTGGTAGGAAAAGCCAAAGATGATATGTACCAAAGATGATATTGCACCTACGAAAAGGGTTGCTGTATTTTACAGTTTTCATTCGCATTAAGTAGATGATGTTGGATTTCTGGATTATTTGCTAGTACTTGTGACCATTTGGTACTTAATATATATATATATATATATATATATATATATATAGCAAGGATCAAGAGCATTCTCTTTAAATAGCATTCCTCCTTAAATAGCATTCATTCTTTGTGATCTTTTATATATATACATATATATATACAAAACTGATCGGTCAGGACTCGGATTTTTTTAAAATCCGGACCTTTTTTTATATATATACAAAACAAATTGATGCATCGCTTTGTTATATATATATCAAATCATGCCAAAACACTGTATTATGAAAAATTCCAGTTCCATAAAATATTAAACTTTTTTTTAGTTGTTTTAAAAAAAAAAAAAAAAAAAGTCCGCATTTTAACAAAATGCGGAGTCTGATTGACTGACCCGCTCCCTATATATATATATATATATATATATATATATATATATATATATATGCGGGGGCTTTTATGGATTTTAAACATTTCTAGATTTTTTTCAACAGTGTTTGAGGAACAAAACTCATGTACTAGGATTTTCTGTAGAACAGATAGAAACTATTACTTTCTATTGAGTTAGAATGGACAGTGTTTAAATTATACTTCTGGCTCACATAACTGAATGTACCAGGCAGCCAGAACTCATGAATAGGCTTGATTTCAAGTTTGGTGGAGTGAATTTGAGTTGTTGACGACTTGAGTAGGATTTTATTGTCTCTGATGTTGGTTGTAGTTCAGTGATTTGTTATATTCCGACAATCAAGCTTAAAAAGATCACAAAGAATTGAAGTAGAATGTAGCTTGTTGTAATTCTCATGTAAAAGTGATGGAGATAACTCCAACCAGTTGTCATTTGGCAGATTTACTAACTCATGATGTATAAAGGGGGTGACATCAAGAGCGTATTATAAATATTAAAAATAAAGTTTTAATCTTTTTGAAAAGATATAAATAAACTCCTGATTAGCTGACAATTTTTTTATAGAATGAGAAAGTGAAATGCTGTAAACTGATGTCTTTCAAAAGCATTTACGACCTATGTTTCTATATCCTATTTGTCCTGAATATTGTTATTAGAAACTAGCTATTATAATTTTTAGTAGATCCCAAAATTTGTCACTCTGTCTGTGATCACATCATATGAAATTTTAATTATATTTATCTTGTTTTCATTTCTTCATAATATTTATTTTTGGTTTATTCTCTAACTGTGCAGATAAGAGATTGAAACACAAAGATAAGGGCTGTTGGCCTGTTGCAAATTAAACCGTAGGTTGAAACTTTGATCTATTGTTTGTCTGGACAGTTATCTTTGAAGTAGCAGGTCCCTTAAAGGATCTTTTGGAATGAGAGTGCGCAGTGGGTGGCGGCAATTTCTTTTATTTCTGCCTGTCATTTTCTTGTTTTCTCATATAATCTATGGTGATTATTCCTTTCTTTATTCTGCTGACTCTTTACTTTTGAAGTCTACATATATCTCCTCGTTAATCACAAAAGTTTTCTCCATTTTGCTCAGTATTAGAGTTGCACCCGAACTCAACTGTAGAACATCCGCACCAAAAGCAAACCAAGAAGCTTGATCATTTGGTTTTTGGACCTGCTGCCGGTGAAGGTTTGCGTGATCGACTGCAATGCCGAGGTTCTAAATCTTATTTGAGATACCTTTTATAATGGTTCTTTCAAGACTTTCATATGGTGGATCTTGAAAGTTTTGCTAGACAACTTGCTTTAAGTTATTGGGGCTTACGAACTTTTACTATGTTATTTGTGCTTCCCGTCCAGAGGGAGAGGAGAGAGGGAGGGGAGGGGAGGGGGGATTAGTTCATTGTTAATGGATCTTTATGATATATGGTTATTAATTCTAATCTTTTTTATGTTCCTTCATATCACTACCTTATAACTTATTTTTAACATTCGGTATTCACGCATCTCACTTCAGTGATGTCAGTACACATAATCTGTAGTTGCTGAGGTTTAATTCACATATGTTGCTGGTGACTATTTTTCTTCTCTAGCTGATTAACTGTAACTAAATATATTTTTAAATATCTACTTATTTATTTTCATCCATACTACCTCTTCGTATCTCCATAATGCTAGACAGCTATTATCTGAATAAGGATCAAACAAGTTTGTTAATCAGGAAAATTTCAGTGTTCGTCTCTTTTAAAATCTACCTAAACTTTGGGCTGGCATTCTCGCTCTTAAATTCGAAAGTGTTTTTTTTTTCCTTCCATTTTTTTGGGAGGGGTGGGAGCAGGGGGGGGGTGATTATGTCACATATTTATTATTTTCTGGGTAAGTTGACATTATTAAATATACTGTATGTGTTCCTATATATCTTGACAAGATTACAAGACCCACTTGCTTTACTGCAGGCACTAAAGCTCTTAACAAGACCCACTTTTCACCCTCTTCCGAAAGTTCCAACTATGGAGACGGCATCGCCTTTGTCACTGTTTTTACCACTTACAACTCTACTGTTAATAGACAGGTCAATGGTAGATCAACCAACTTGGTTACCATTGGGAACATGTCATACAACAAGGTGGAGCGGTCAATGGCCATTTTGAACGTCTTTATTAATTTCATTCAGGTAATTAATCAGCAACATCCCATGCAGTAGAAACTGTAGTAAAGTTTAGGGTTCAGAAACATTTGACTGAAATATTGAAAAGAAAGTCCAACTTCTTCATATGTTTTACTGAACCCTAGGTATTTAAGGCATTATGTAAATCATATTCCTTTATTGTGTTTATTTTTAAAATGACGTTGATGTTAGTTTATTTGATACCTTAGCTATTTAACAAGATTAGTATTGTGTTTTACTTTAAGAAAATGGAAAATTGTGTTGAAATGTAAGGTTTTAAAATTGTGTCTCAAAATTCAAAATTTATTTTGTGAATCTAATTGTGATGTAGAAAAGGCATATTGAGTGATGCTGGATGCTTAATTCCTTTTGGTTTTTGATTTATTTTTTCTTTTTTATTTTGCTAAATGGAATTGAATTATTTCATTTATAGACGTAGTAGGTATTTGAATTGTAAGTGAAATCCTTTGATTTGAATGAACTTAAAAATTGTACTTAGTTTTGATAAACAATCATGAAATAAACTGGGACTACCCTATAGTCTTTTATCCTGGGATGGAGGGAGTATGTATTGGGGTCATGGGTTTACTTCAGTTGCAGGATTATGCTAATATTATACTGTTGCAGGTGACAATGCCCCAAAGCAATGTACTCATTCTCACTGATCCAGCATCTGCGCCCAGTGCACAGAAATAGGGTCACACTATATCCTATTCAAGGTGAATATTCGCGACAAGTTGATGCTTCAAAGAATCAGGTCTTACATTGTAAGAGCACACTACATTGATTAATAATTGGAAAAATATTGTTGATCAGTTGCTATATAAGTTTAGCCATTAGTCCCATTATATATTATTGTCGCTTTTGGATACAATATAGAAGCCCAAGCTTTGTTCTGTTTGTTGTTCCCTATTGACCATATCGTTTCTGGATGGGACTCTCTCTCTCGCTATCTCCCCTCTTCTCCATCAACCTACCTATAAAACCAGAATAGGAAAGAAAAGAGAAGTGAGAAAAAGGAACACTTTCATTTAACTCTCTGAAATTCCAGTTAACAGTTTCTTGCTCTATGTATTAAATGGTAAATATGTTGCAAGTCCTCATAAATGATAGTATATACAGTAGTTTTCATATTTCATGTGGTTAGTAACGGCTGTTCTATTCATTTCATGGGCATATTATTGAAAGCATAATAAGTTGCTTCACTAACTAGTAACTCGTGAAACTGTAGATGTTTTGTTTTGTTCCCGAATGCAATGTCCTTGTTCATTTTCAAATGCTTTCCATTTATGCAGGCCTTTCTAGAGCAAAGACTTGAGGAGCATTCTCAGTGGCAGGGGAAAATGAATCATTACATCTTTACTGACTCGGATGTAGCTGTAGTGGATGACCTAAGACAAATATTCAAGGATTACCCAAATTTTCATCTGGCTCTCACCTTCCGCAACAACAAAGAGCAACCTCTGAATTCAGGATTTATAGCAGTGAGGGGCACCCATGACGGAATTCAAAGGTAATAACATTGCATAGTTTGTAGTTTCATTGCTCTATGGTCTAACAGCTGCAATAGAACAGATATGAAGAAGAAATTTACGATTGTTTATTATTATAAAGTAATGCCAGATTCTATGATAAACTTCATAGAATTTCTCATATTGCACCTCGAAACTTAATGCCTTTATGGCATATCTTTTGTAAACCATAATGTCTCGGAGTAAAAGAGGAGCATGAACTAATAATAGAATATATTTGGTAAGTTGTCAAATAGCCTGTTTTCCTGAAATTGAGTTCAAAAAACATTTTTTTGTTTGCTGTAAATATGGATGGTGGTTTCTTTCCTTCGTATTGTGCTTTTTGTTTAAAGATTCTAGGACTGGAAATAATTACTGCTTCCTAAAACTTTCTCCCTCCGCTCCAAAATTAGAGATAAATTTGTTAAACGGTGAATTTTAAGGAAAATTACATTTTTTCAAACTTATCCCCTAACATTGGTTAGAAATAGTTGTTGTGTGATAATACCCAAGCAACTAAGAATAAAAGTAGTTGCATGTTAGGAACTTCGTGCTACTTTATAGTCTAAACTCTAAAAGTAGAAATATGTATCTAATTTTGTAACAAACAAAAAATGAAAATATGTCTCTAATTTTGGGAACGAAGGTAGTAGTTACAAAATTGAGACAGCTGCTCCAACATAATCTGTTCTGTTGCTGTTTTCTGCATGGGCATGGACCCTACAATTGGGAGAGAACTTCAATGTCATCCTCTCTTTTCAGAAAGTGTTGGATTAAATGTCTGAAGAGTGGATTTAATCCACCTCTGCTTTAGACATTCTTGCAGTAGGGCCTACACAGTTCCAGCGTTTGACATGGCGTGGGTCCTAATAAGATGGATCTGCATTTTTCAGAAGAGTTCAACTAGAGGGTAAATCCAATAATGGAGACAGAGAATCTTTGCTATCAAGGACCACATTACTTGTTCTCTCATTCTGTTTAGCCTGTCAGATGAATTAAGTTTTTATTTTTATTTTCTCAAGTTCTCTCCAAACCTTTTGCTGCTTTCCAAATTATTAATTTGCCTTTCTGAAGATGATTATGAAAATTTTGTTGCAGGGCAAAGGTTTTCTTACAGGAAGTGCTGAAAGTTTATAGTTCTAAATACATGAGGGCCTCCCGAATGCTTGGAGATCAATTAGCTCTTGCATGGGTTGTAAAATCTCACCCTTCCTTCGATAAAAAAAAATTTACTAGGCGAGAGGCATTTCTAGAGGAAATTGATGGTGCTTTAGTTCTTTTTTTGCCATGTGCTATTTACAATTGGACACCACCAGAAGGTGCTGGTCAGTTTCATGGGATGCCATTGGATGTTAAGGTACAAAAGACCTCATTTTAGCTTTTATAAATAAAGATGATTCAATTTCTATAAATATTTTATTTTGAATTTTATAAATATTATTTTGAATATATGAATAATTTGATATAATGTTATAGTAGTGGGTAATATTTATAAATTTTGCAAAGTATACAAGTGGTTATATTATATTCGATTGGCCTGGGAATATTTGCTTTAGCAGGAATATTCGCATAACTACTCAATCATTGGTGGACCCCACAATGTAATTATCATTTGATCGAGAAAAGACAAAAATATTTTATTGAAATAATCTATGAAGTTTTACCGCTGATATCGTTGAAACTACCTAAGAGAAAAAGTACAATAGAATACGTGGTTCGCATAAGAAGACACCAGATTGATTATCGATGCTTATGAGAAGTCAGTTTCACTTGATTCCATTATCATTATTATTAATAATATGAATTATTATAATGATAATGACTTTTTTTGTTTTATTCAGATTATTAACGTAATAAAATGTAAACATCTTTTTATATAAAATGTAATACTTTATTAAAGTTATTTTATAAATAAAATATATTATATTTTATTTACGATAATGTGCATAGATGTTTTGCATATGTTTTGCAGATAAGTGTTTGCATAGTAAAATGTTTTTATATAAATAGAATATATTATATTTTATTTAAAAGATTTTGCTTTTAAATATGGACCGTCGATTAAAGTAAATCAACTGGACTGCTCATGGATTAGTTACTACGCATTCCATTTTCCTATAAATAAGCTCATTCCTTCATTATTTTCTTATTTAATTCATCAAAACTCTAGAGAGAAATTATATAGAGAGAAGTTATATAGAGAAAGTTATAGAAAAGAAGAAGA
Organism: Panax quinquefolius; assembly: GCA_020205615.1. Classification (NCBI taxonomy): domain Eukaryota; kingdom Viridiplantae; phylum Streptophyta; class Magnoliopsida; order Apiales; family Araliaceae; genus Panax; species Panax quinquefolius. The sequence goes on from CM035158.1 coordinate 7,304,614, forward strand.
GTATTCGCTACTTCACTACTTCTATATTCGCCTTTTTACTAAGTAAGTGGGTGTTATTCTTTCTTCGAAGAGAACTTCGTTATTCCATTCACTATTATTCGTTGAATAACTCGTAAAAGTGGCATACCCTATACATAACCTCAGATACGCCAGATATACCTATACTGGTGAAATCCTTATGTTATTCCATCGCTTATTATTCTCGTTGAATAACTCAGATACGCGTTTACCCTATACTTGGTGACATTCTTCTATTATTTCGTTGAACATCCCTCAGGTGTCATGTTTTTTTACACCGATTCGGTTCCGCTTTTTTATTATTATTCTCGCTGAACATCCCGCTCTCGTGTTTTACACCGACCGGTTCCCGCTTTTATCATTCTCGCTGAATATCCTATTCGTGTTTTACACCGGATCCGGTTCCATCTTTATTATTCTCGTTGAACATCCCGCTTGGTGAATTTCACCGACCGTTCCGTTATTATTATTCTCGTTGAATAAACTCGTCTATGCGGCAAGGCACCGCACGCACGGTGATTTCTTTTGTTATTCCATTCTTTATTATACCCAAATAAGTTAAAACTTTGACTTCTATACTCCATGAAATTAGTAGAATATCCTCGATATTCAATGTTTCATCCAAAGATCTTTTCACGGAAATATTCTTCGATCATTCTTGAATTTTACTCTACAAAGCAAAGATCATGCCGACAATTGACGTTAAAAATTCTCGGATAAAATAATTTTGAACTTGTTTTATCAATTTTTATATCATTGTCATCATCCTCATGTTTATATTTTTTTAAAGTCATCGTGGTTCGTAGAAAGTATGGATGGACTTGGTATGATTACGACTGTGGATTATTCTGTGTAATCACGACCGTAATGTTACAAATGATGTGGAAAAAAAAATCCTCAAAGGGTCAGTAGTAGTATCGATGGACAAATTGTTGGTATGATCATGATTATTAATGAATACACAACTATTCTCGCCCAGAAAAGGTGAATAATTGTGATCGTGATACTAAAGAATATCCTCTCAGAAAGTGTGGGTGATTCGATGATGTGGATTATTTATTAAAGTCGAGTCTCTCATTTATAATGTTGATGAAAAACCTTTAAAATCATAAAAGATAGTAGATTTTATTTATTTTCTACTGACTTTTTAATGGATCAGATATTCACCGCAGCTTAAACGGTTGTTTATTGTATTTTATCGCTTTAATATCATTCAAGACTATTGATAATTTATTTTGCATTATCTTAGTCATAATATTTCATCGGGCTAGTTGAGCTCACCCTTTCTTTCACCGTTTCTTCGTGAAATGAGAATATAGCCGGGATTTAGCCTGGGAAACGAAAGTGATGGTCCTCAAGATAAGATTAGTAGTCCTCACTATTTCGTGAAATAGTGTGATAATAATTGTAATGAGGACTTTTTGTTTGAGTTCAGATAATATCTAGTAGATTTATATTTGTATTTAAACTCACGCTTTATGTCGTATTGCATACACTACATGCTTATGTTAATAAGTCAGATTTAAATTTGTGCACTACGTAAGTGGCGCACCCAAGATGGGTGATGTATACCTAATTTTGGGGGCGCCACAACAGTATCAAAGCTAAGTGGATATGATCCCCGCTAAGATGTGAGAAAAGTACTAGAGGGGAGAGACGGGAATACCTTTTCGCTAAGTATGACCTACCTAAGTTTTTGTGCTATTTTATTGGTTTCACGTAATATAAAGATAATTGTTAAATGTCAATTAATCTTTTGTTTTGTGGCAAGATTTCAAAAATGACATCCGAGAATGTTGAGAATAAGAATGGAGCACAAAGCGATCGCTGATTCACCACATATCAATAATCGTGATAATGTGCATCGTGAAGGCGATAATCCTCACGCAAACAACAACACCGACCAAATGATGAAACGATCAAATGTTCAGAGGCTTTATGCAATTTATGCAACAAAGAAAGTAGAGCGATTCTCGCCCAAAACGTAGGTGGAAACACTGAAACTCTCTCAAGGCCACCGCTAAACAATTCAAGGAGCCGGGACCACCGAGTTTAAGGGAGAGCAAAACCACTTTCGCTAAGCATGGATAAAGCAGATTACCAAGATATTTGATGTCTGGGATGCTCCGAGGAGAGCAAAGGTTCCTTTCACGCTTTTACGTCATGCGGAGAGAGACACGGTGGGAATTCCAGAAACGACTCAACCCGCCAGATCAAGATATCTTCGGGAGAAGTTCCAGAGTCGTTTCAACGACAAATACTTTCCCGAAAGTATTCGCCACATGAAGGAGGTGGAGTTTATCAAGTCGAACAAAAAACAATACGACCGTGTCGCAATACGAGGCAAAATTTATGAGTTATCACGGCCAAGGCCCCACTGGTGGATAATGAAGAGAGAATGGCGCTAATGTTTTTAAGAGGTTCAAGTCGAGATACGCCAACATCTTATTTCTCATAAACCGTGTTTGTATTCAGATGTTGTAAATAGGCTCGCTTAGTGGAGCGCGATAACGAGTCAACGAACTAAAAGAGAGCAAACAAGAAAGTTATAATACCAAATGAGAGTAGTCATCAAGCTTGACAACAAGCGTGGAGGGAATCAAAAGCCGATATGGTAACCACTTTGTGGTAATCGTACAAAACAATAAGAATGGACATTTCAAGAAACGGAGATTCAACAATGATGGAAAGACGCCAAGACCAAAGACCCGTTGTTAAGGAAGGAGAAAGACCACCCATCATATGCTTCAAATGCGAGAAGAGGGACACATCATCCGAATCGTGCTACGCCGTCCCAAAGCATGTTATAATTGTGGAAGAGAAGGTCACTTAGCTCGATTTTTATTGCCATCAAGACAAATTCAACTAGGATGGAGGCACCAAAGGTCATTCCCGTAAAAGTCAAAACCAAGAGTGCAAGGGAGAGCGTTTGTTGTGACCTCCCAGAGAGCAAGGAACCCGAATGAGGTCATCACTGTAAGCTTATCATAAACTCTAATGAAGTCTACACTTTATTTGATACCGGTTCTACCCATTCTTTTATTTCTCCTACTTGCGCCATCGATTAAATTGACCGAGAAATTAGACTTTGACTTATCTCGTGGAAACTCCGCTGGGAGAAACCTTCATTACATCCATCGCTTATAAGTCTTGTTTGGTTCAAATTTGCATTCTCACATTACCCGTCGATCTTATTTCATTAAAAATACTCAGATTTGACGTGATTCTGTGGATTGATCGTTAACTACTTATCATGCAAAAATTGATTGTTTTCGTAAGGTTGTTAGCTTTCATATTCCTAATCAACCTATTATGCTAATTCAAACGACCAAACCATTAAAATCAATCACTATCATCTCAAGCCATAAAGCTATTCGCTTATTGAAAAATGGATGTCAAGCTTTCTTAGCTCATGTCATGATTTAAACAAAAATACGCCGCTTTTGAGCGATATTTCTATTGTTAATAAATTTCCGACGATTCTCAAGAACTTCCCGCCTACCCCAGAGCGTGAAATTGAATTTTGTATCGACTTTGAACCCGGTATAAAACCTATTTCCAAAGCCCCATATCGAATGGCTCCTATGAACTTCGTGAGTTAAAGACCCAACCGCAGGAATTGTTAGACATCGGGCTTTATTCATTCCCCTAGACTTCTCCTGGGGGTGCCCTGCTCTATTCGTGAAGAAGAAAGATGGGAGTATGCGATTTTGTATTGATTATCTGGAGTCAATCATGTCACCATCAAAAATAGGTATCCATTGCCACGTATTGATGACCTGCTTCGACCAGCCAGTAAGGAGCCAAATTCTTTTCAAAGATCGATCTTCGCTCTTGATATCACCAATTGAAGATTGTAACCACCGACATTCCAAAGACGGCCGTAACTCCCAGACGGCATTATGAATTCCTAGTCATGTCCTTTCGATCGACTAATGCCCCGCCGCTTTCATGGATATGATGAACCGAGTATTCAAGGAATATTTAGATCACTTTGTGGTCGCCTTTATTGATGACATCCTTATTTATTCCAAAAGCCGTGAAGATCATGAGCAACACTTGAGGTCGACACTCCAAAAGCTTCGTGAATATAAGCTTTATGCCAAGTCAAGAAATGCGAAGTTCGTCAAGAAGTAGCATTCCTGGGCACGTGGTATCAAGTCATGGAATATCCGCTGACCCCAAGAAAGATCAAGTTATTCAAAGTCGGGAACAACCTAAATCAAATGATCAAGCACGTAGCTTTCTTGCTTAGCCGGGTTATTATCTGAGATTCGTGGAAGGATTTTTCTAATCGCTACTCCATCGACTCACCGACCAAAAGATACAAAGTTCTATTGAGCTTAAGAATGTGAGAAGAGTTTTCAAGAACTCAAGAAGAGACTTATTTCAAAGACTGCTCGACAATACCATTCGCCTTGAGGGATTTGTCATCTACAAGTGATGCTTCGAGCAAAGGGTTGGGATGTGTTCTTATGCAACATGGAAAAGTTATAGTTTATGCCTCGCGACAACTCAAAGAATATGAGAGGAATTATCCTACTCATGATCCCGGAGGCAAAATGTTGTTTTGCACTTAAAATTTGGAGGCATTACTCAGATGGGGAGAAAGTGGAGATCTTTACTTGATCATAAAAGCCTCAAATATTTCTTCACTCAAAAGGAACTCAACACGCGACAACGACGCTGGCTTGAACTGCTGAAAGATTATGATCATACCATCCAATACCATCCCCGAAAAGCTTAACGTGGTAGCCGATGCATCGAGTAGAAGATCGATGCAAGCACGAAAAGCGTTATTGTCAACACAAAGGCCCATTTTTGTGTGACTTGCAAAGGATGGAGATAGAGTTAAAGACCTGTGGATTTATGTGATGATAGCAAATATACGAAAGTAGAACCGATTTTAATCGATAAAGTTAAAGTCGCCAGTTACTGCACTGGAGCCGATGCGTATGAAAAAGAAAGTGCAAGAGGGTGCTACGCCGCAAGCAAGAATCGATGAAGAAGGAATACTTGAGTCAACTCCTGCACTTTTCAGGTTCCTAACGACTCGATTTAAAGTATAATATCATCATGATGGAGGCGCACAACACACCATTTGCAATCCATCGGGAGTACCAAATGTATCATGATATTCGCCATACATTTTGGTGGAGCAATACGAAGAGAGAGATAATACTGCTTATCTCAAGGTGTCTAACTTGTCAACGAAGTTAAAGCGAGCATCAAGTACCAAAAGGTCCATCAGAACCACTTGAAATTCCGTAAACGGAAGTGGGAGCACATTACCATGGATTTCAAGCACGGCCTTCCTAAGGTTTCTCAAGGCATCGATGCGATTTGGGTCATTGTTGATAGATCGACCAAGTCGCTTCATTTTTACCGACACGAGAAACTTATACACTTGAACGCCTTCGTCAGATGTACATAAACGAGATTGTAAGATCGCATGGTATGCCCCAGATCCATAGTTTCGATCGAGACCCAAGATTCACTTCACGATTTTGGGTTAGTTTGCAAAAAGCTATGGGCACGGATTTCACGATTTAGTTTCTAAGATATCATCCTCGACGGACGGACAATGGAGAGGACTATTCAAACTCTCAAGATCTATTAAGACTCGTGTTCTTGATTTCAAGGAGTTGGGACAAGTTTTTACCATTGGTGGAGTTTTCCTACAACAACAGCTTATCGCAAGTATCGCATGGCTCCATTCAAGCGCCAGTATGGAAGAAAGTGTCGCTTCCAAGATGCCGGGATGAGGTGGGTGAAGCAACGTTGTTGGGACCGAGTTGGTACGTATGACTACTTTTAAAAGATTCAAACGATCCGACAACGATAAAAACCTCACAAAATCGATAAAAGAGTTATGCCGATCTTCATCGAAAGGACGGAATTCAATATAGAGATCATGTGTTGTTAAAAGTCGCTTCCATGGAAAGGAGTTACAAGATTTGGAAAGAGAGGAAACTTAATCCTCGATTCATCTGGCCCATTTTTAATCCTCGATCGAGTAGGAATCGCGGGCCTATAGACTCGCTTTTATCGCCAAATATGTCTCGTGTTCATAACGCTTTTCACATATCCATGTTACGTAAATATGTGAAAGACCCCAACCATATTATCGAAGTTAGAACCGGATTTAAATAATGGAAGATTTGACGTATTAAGAGGTTCCTGCTCAAATTTTGATAAGAAGGAACATATTCTACGCCCAAGGTTATACCTCAAGTCAAAGTTTTCATGGAGGAACCACGATGTCGAGGAAATGACTGGGAGTTAGAATCAAATGAAATCAAGGTATCCTTACTCTTCGACATACTGTGTAACGCACTCTAATTTCGAGGGCTTAAATTTCATAAGAAGGGAGGTTGTAAGACCCCAGCTTTTATAAATAAAGATGAATTTTCTATAAATATTATTTTTGAATATTATGGAATAATTTGATATAATGTTATAGTAACAGGGTAATATTTATAAATTTTGCAAAGTATACAAGTGGTTATATTATATTCGATCGGGTCTGGGAATATTCTTGTTTAGCAGGAATATTCGCATAACTACTCAATCATGGTGGACCCCACAATGTAATTATCATTTTGATCGAGAAAAGAGAAAAATATTTTATTGAAATAACTACGGAAGTTTTACCGCTGATATCGCTGAACTACTCCTAGAAGAAAAGTACAAAGAAGAATATACGTGTGGTCGCATAAGAGACACACCAGATCGATTATCGATGCTTATGTGAGAAGTCACTTAGTTTGATTCCATTATCATTTATTAATAATATGAATTATTATAATGATAACGACGCTTTTGTTTTATTCAGATTATTAACGTAATAAAAAATGTAAACATCTTTTTTATATAAAATGTAATACTTTATTAAAGTTATTTTATAAATAAAATATATTATATTTTATTACGCATATTGTTTTGATATAGTGTTTTGCATAAAGGTTTTTGATAGTAAAATGTTTTTATATAAATAGAATATATTATATTTTATTTAAAAGATTTTTCTTTTAAATATGGACCGCCGATTAAAGTAAATCAATCTGGACCGCTCATGGATTAGTTACTATGCATTCCATTTTCCTATAAATAAGCTCATTCCTTCATTATTTTCTTATTTAATTCATCAAAAACTCAGAGAGAGAAATTATAGAGTAGTTTATAGAGAGAAAGTTATAGAAAGAAGAAGAGTATTCGCTACTTCACTACTTCTATATTTTTTCTTTTTACTAGTAGGGGTGTTATTCTTTCTTCTCGAAGAGAACTTCGTTATTCCATTCACTATTATTATTCATTGAATAACTCGTAAAAGTGGCATACCCTATACATAACCTCAGATACGCAGATATACCCTATACTTGGTGAAATCCTTATGTTATTCCATCGCTTATTATTCGCATTGAATAACTCAGATACGCCGGTTTACCCTATACTTGGTGACATTCTTCTATTATTCTCATTGAACATCCTCTCTCAGTGGTGTTTTACACACCCGACCGGTTCCGCTTTTTTTATTATTATTCTGTGTTTGGAACATCCTCGGTTCCGTGTATTTTACGCTGGAACATCCCGGTTCGACCGGTTCCGCTTTTTATCATTCTCGCTGAATATCCTATCTCGTGTGTTTTACACCGGATCCGGTTCCATCTTTATTATTCTCGTTGAACATCCCGCTTGCGTGAATTTCACCGACCGTTCCGTTATTATTATTCTCGTTGAATAACTCGTTGGCGCAAGCACCGCATGCACGGTGATTTCTTTTGTTATTCCATTCTTTATTATACCCAAATTGGTTAAAACTTTGACTTCTATACTCCATGAAATTAGTAGAATATCCTCGATATTCATGTTTCATCCAAAGATCTTTTCATGGAAATATTCTTCTTCGATCATTCTTGAATTTTACTCTACAAAGCAAAGATCATGTCGACAATTTGACGTTAAAATTCCTCGGATAAAATAATTTTGAACTTGTTTTTTATCAATTTTATATCATTGTCATCATCCTCATTTTTATATTTTTTTTAAAGTCATCTCGTGGGTCTGTAGAGCATGGATGGACTTGGTATGATTATGACTGTGGATTATTCGTGTAAATCACGACCGTAATGTTACAAATGATGTGGAAAAAAAAAAATCCTCAAAGGGTCAGAAGTGCATCGATGGATGCTTGTTGGTATGATCATGATTATTAATGAATACACAACTATTCTCGCCCAGAAGTGCAGAATAATTGTGATCGTGATACTAAAGAATATCCTCGTCAGAAAAGGTGGGTGATTCGATGATGTGGATTATTTATTAAAGTCGAGTCTCAAATTTATAATGTTGATGAAAAACCTTTTAAAATCATAAAAGATAGTAGATTTTATTTTCTACTGACTCTTTTAATGGATCAGATATTCACCGCAGCTTAAACCGGGTTGTCTATTGTATTTTATCGCTTAACATTGTCAAGACTATTGATAATTTATTTTGCATTATCTTAGTCATAATATTTTTATCGGGCTAGTTGAGCTCACCCTTTTTTTTCACGTTTTCTTCGTGAAATGAGAATATAGCCGGGATTTAGCCTGGGAAACGAGTGATGGTCCCAAGATAAGATTAGTAGTCCTCACTATTCTCGTGAAATAGTGTGATAATAATTGTAATGAGGACTTTTTGTTCGAGTCAGTATAATATCTAGTAGATTTATATTTGTATTTAAACTCACGCTTTTGTGTCGATTGCATACCTACGCTTATGTTAATAAGTTGTATTTAAATTTCAGACTCACGTAAGTGGCGCACCCAAGACGGGTGATGTATACCTAATTTTGGGGGCCACAGCTTGGTATCAAAGCTAGGGATATGATCCCCGCTAAGATGTGAGAAAAGTACTAGAGGGGAGAGACGGGAATACCTTCGCTAGTATGACCTACCTAAGTTTTTGTGCTATTTTATTGGTTTCACGTAATATAAAGATAATTGTTAAATGTCAATTAATCTTTTGTTTTTGTGGCAAGATCTCAAAATGACATCCGAGAATGTTGAGAATAAGAATGGAGCACAAAGCGATCGTTGATTCACCACATATCAATAATCGTGATAATGTGCATCGAAGGCGATAATCCTCATGCAAAAACAACAACACCGACCAAATGATGAATGATCAAATGTTCAGAGGCTTTATGCAATTTATGCAACAAAGAAAGTAGAGCGACTCTCGCCCAAAACGTAGGTGGAAACACTTGAAACTCTCAGCGGTCACCGCTAAACAATTCAAGGAGCCGGGACCACCGAGTTTAAGGGAGAGCCAAAACCACTTCGCTGAAGCATGGATAAAGCAGATTACCAAGATATTTGATGTCTGGGATGCTCGAGGAGCAAAAGGTTCCTTTCACGCTTTTATGTTGCGCGGAGAGGCAGACATCGTGGGAATTCCAGAAACGACTCAACTCATTGTCAGATCAAGATATCTTGGGAGAAGTTCCAGAGTCGTTTCAACGACAAATACTTTCCCGAAAGTATTCGCCACACGTAAGGAGGTGGAGTTTATCAAGTCGAACAAAACAATACGACCGTGTCGCAATACGAGGCAAAATTTATGAGTTATCACGGTTCAGGCCCCACTGGTGGATAATGAAGAGAGAATGGCGCTAATGTTTTAAGAGGTTGAAGTCGAGATACGCCAACATCTTATTTCTCATAAACCGTGGTTTGTATTCGAGATGTTGTAAATAGGGCTCGCTTAGTGGAGCGCGATAACGAGTCAACGAACTAAAAGAGAGCAAACAAGAAAGTTATAATACCAAATGAGAGTAGTCATCGGTTTGACAACAAGCGTGAGGGAATCAACAAAGCGAGATATGGTAACCACCACTTGTGGTAATCGTACAAAACAATAAGAATGGACATTTCAAGAAACGGAGATTCAACAATGATGGAAAGACGCCAAGACCAAAGACCCGTTGTTAAGGAAGGAGAAAGACCACCCCATCATATGCTTCAAATGCGAGAAGAGGGACACATCATCCGAATCGTGCCACGCCATTCAAAGCATGTTATAATTGTGGAAGAGAAGGTCACTTAGCTCGATTTTGTCATTGCCATCAAGACAAATTCAACTAGGATGGAGGCACCAAAGGCCGCCCCGTAAAAGTCAAAACCAAGAAAAGCAAGGGAGGAAGCGTTTGTCAGTGACCTCCCAGAGAGCAAGGAACCCGAATGAGGTCATCACGTAAGCTTATCATAAACTCTAATGAAGTCTACACTTTATTTGATAACCTGGTTCTACCCATTCTTTTATTTCTCCTACTTTGCGCCATCGATTAAATTTGACCGAGAAAATTAGACTTCGACTTATCTCGTGGAAACTCCGTTGGGAGAAACCTTCATTACATCCATCGCTTATAAGTCTTGTTTGGTTCAAATCTCCACACCTCACATTACCCGTCGATCTTATTTCATAAAAATACTTGATTTGACGTGATTCTGTGGATTGATCGTTAACTACTTATCATGCAAAAATTGATTGTTTTCGTAAGGTTGTTAGCTTTCATATTCCTAATCAACCTATTATGCTAATTCAAACGACCAAACCATTAAAATCAATCACGGCCATCTCAAGCCATAAAGCTATTCGCTTATTGAAAAATGGATGTCAAGCTTTCTTAGCTCATGTCACGATTTAAACAAAAATACGCCGCTTTTGAGCGATATTTCTATTGTTAATAAATTTCCGACGATTCCCCTCAAGAACTTCCCCGCCTACCCCCGAGCGTGAAATTGAATTTTGTATCGACTTGAACCCCGCATAAAACCTATTTCCAAAGCCCCATATCGAATGGCTTCTATTGAACTTCGTGGAGTTAAAGACCCAACCGCAGGAATTGTTAGACACATCGGGCTTTATTCGCCCTAGTACTTCTCCTCGGGGTGCTCCTGCTCTATTCGTGAAGAAGAAAGATGGGAGTATGCGATTTTGTATTGATTATCTGGAGTCAATCATGTCACCATCAAAAATAGGTATCCATTGCCACGTATTGATGACCTCGTTTGACAGCTTGTAAGGAGCCAAATTCTTTTCAAAGATCGATCTTCGTCCTGATATCACCAATTGAAGATTAGAACCACCGACATTCCAAAGACGGCTTTCGTAACTCCCAGACGGCATTATGAATTCCTAGTCATGTCCTTTCGATCGACTAATGCCCGCCGCCTTCATGGATATGATGAACCGAGTATTCAAGGAATATTTAGATCACTTTGTGGTCGCCTTTATTGATGACATCCTTATTTATTCCAAAAGCCGTGAAGATCATGAGCAACACTTGAGGTCGACACTCCAAAAGCTTCGTGAATATAAGCTTTATGCCAAGTCAAGAAATGCGAAGTTCGTCAAGAAGTAGCATTCCTGGGCACGTGGTATCAAGTCATGGAATATCCGCTGACCCAAGAAAGATCAAGCTATTCAAAGTCGGGAACAACCTAAATCAAATGATCAAGCACGTAGCTTTCTTGCTTTAATGGTTATTATCGGAGATTCGTGGAAGGATTTTCTAATCGCTACTCCATCGACTCAAACCGACTCGAAAAGATACAAAGTTCTATTGAGCTTAAGAATGTGAGAAGAGTTTTCAAGAACTCAAGAAGAGACTTATTTCAAAGACTGCTCGACAATACCATTCGCCTTGAGGGATTTGTCATCTATGTTGATGCTTCGAGCAAAAGGGTGGGATGTGTTCTTATGCAACATGGAAAAGTTATAGTTTATGCCTCGCGACAACTCAAAGAATATGAGAGGAATTATCCTACTCATGATCCGAGTTGGCAAATGTTGTCTTTGCACTTAAAATTTGGAGGCATTACTTGTATGGGAGAAAGTGGAGATCTTTACTTGATCATAAAAGCCTCAAATATTTCTTCACTCAAAAGGAACTCAACACGCGACAACGACGCTGGCTTGAACTGTTGAAAGATTATGATCATACCATCCAATACCATCCCGAAAAGTTTAACGTGGTAGCCGATGCATCGAGTAGTAAGATCGTATGCAAGCACGAAAGCGTTATTGTCAACACAAAGGCCCATTTTGTGTGACTTGCAAAGGATGGAGATAGAGTTAAAGACCTGTGGACGCATGTGATGATAGCAAATATACGAGTAGAACCGATTTTAATCGATAAAGTTAAAGCCGCGCCAAGCTATGCACTGGAGCCGATGCGTATGAAAAAGAAAGTGCAAGAGGGTGCTACGCCAAGCAAGAATCGATGAAGAAGGAATACTTGAGTCAACTCTGCACTTTTGTGTTCCTAACGACTCGATTTAAAGTATAATATCATGATGGAGGCGCACAACACACCATTTGCAATCCATCTCGGGAGTACCAAATGTATCATGATATTCGCCATACATTTTGGTGGAGCAATACGAAGAGAGAGATAAATACTGCTTATCTCAAGGTGTCTAACTTGTCAACGAAGTTAAAGCGAGCATCAAGTACCAAAAGGTCCATTGCAACCACTTGAAATTCCAGAATGGAAGTGGGAGCACATTACCATGGATTTCAAGCACGGCCTTCCTAAGGTTTCTCAAGGCATTGATGCGATTTGGGTCATTGTTGATAGATCGACCAAGTCCGCTTCATTTCTTACCGACACGAGAAACTTATACACTTGAACGCCTTCGTCATGATGACATAAACGAGATTGTAAGATCGCATGGTATGCCCAGATCCATAGTTTTCGATCGAGACCCAAGATTCACTTCAAGATTTTGGGTTAGTTTGCAAAAAGCTATGGGCACGGATTTCACGATTTAGCTCTAAGATATCATCCTCGCAGACGGACGGACAATGGAGAGGACTATTCAAACTCTCAAGATCTATTAAGACTCGTGTTCTTGATTTCAAGGAGTTGGGACAAGTTTTACCATGGTGGAGTTTTCCTACAACAACAGCTTATCGTTAGTATCGCATGGCTCCATTCAAGCGCCAGATGGAAGAAAGTGTCGCTCTCCAAAGATACCGGGACGAGGTGGGTGAAGCAACGTTGTTGGGACCGAGTTGGTACGTACGTATGATGACTACGGAAAAGATTCAAACGATCCGACAACGATAAAAACCTCACAAAATCGACAAAAGAGTTATGCCGATCTTCATCGAAAGGACGGGAATTCAATATAGAGATCATGTGTTGTTAAAAGTCGCTTCCATGGAAAGGAGTTACAAGATTTGGAAAGAGAGGGAAACTTAATCCTCGATTCATCTGGCCCATTTTAATCCTCGATCGAGTAGGAAATCGTGGGCCTATAGACTCGCTTTTACCGCCAAATATGTCTCGTGTTCATAACGCTTTTCACATATCCATGTTACGTAAATATGTGAAAGACCCGAACCATATTATCGAAGTTAGAAAACGGATTTAAATATGGAAGATTTGACGTATGAAGAGGTTCCTGCTCAAATTTTGATAAGAAGGAACATATTCTACGCCCAAGGTTATACCTCAAGTCAAAGTTTCATGGAGGAACCACGATGTCGAGGAAATGACGACTGGGAGTTAGAATCAAATGAAATCAAGGTATCCTTACTCTCTTCGACATACCGTGTATCGCACTCTAATTTCGAGGGCTTAAATTTCATGTTAAGGGAGGTTGTAAGACCTCAGCTTTTTATAAATAAAGATGAATTTTCTATAAATATTATTTTGAATATTATGGAATAATTTGATATAATGTTATAGTTGTGGGTAATATTTATAAATTTTGCAAAGTATACAAGTGGTTATATTATATTCGATTGGCTCTGGGAATATTCGGCTTAGCAGGAATATTCGCAGATAACTACCAATCATGGTGGACCCCACAAATGTAAATTATCATTTGATCGAGAAAAAGACAAAAATATTTTATTGAAATAACTGGCGGAAGTTTTACCGCTGATACCGCTGAACTACTCTAGTAGTAAAAGTACAAAGAATATATGTGGGTCGCATAAGAAGACATTACCCAGATTGATTATCGATGCTTATGTGAGAAGTCACTTAGTTTGATTCCATTATCATTTAATAATAATATGAATTATTATAATGATAATGACTTTTTGTTTTATTCAGATTATTAACGTAATAAAATGTAAACATCTTTTTTATATAAAATGTAATACTTTATTAAAGTTATTTATATAATAAAATATATTATATTTATTTTACATATAGTTTTGCATAGTGTTTTGCATAGTGTTTTGCATAGTGTTCAGATAGTAAAATGTTTTTATATAAATAGAATATATTATATTTTATTTAAAAGATTTTCTTTAAATATGGACCGCCGATTAAAGTAAATCAACTGACCGCTCATGGATTAGTTACTATGCATTCCATTTTCCTATAAATAAGCTCATTCCTTCATTATTTTCTTATTTAATTCATCAAAACTCTAGAGAGAGAAATTATAGAGAAGCTATAGAGAGAAAGTTATGTAGAAAGAAGAAGAGTATTCTCGCTACTTCACTACTTCTATATTCAGCTTCTTTTTTACTAGTAAGTGGGTGTTATTCTTCTTCAAGAGAACTTCGTTATTCCATTCACTATTATTCTCGCTGAATAACTCGTAAAAGTGGCATACCCTATACATAACCTCAGATATATGCAGATACCCTATACTTGGTGAAATCCTTATGTTATTCCATCGCTTATTATTCTGCTGAATAACTCAGATAATGCATTTTACCCTATACTTGGTGACATTTTTTTATTATTCGTTGAACATCCCGTCTCAGTGTTTTACACACGGACCGGTTCCGCTTTTTATTATTGAATTCGTCTTGAACATCCGTTGCTCGTGTTTTTAACGACCGACCGGTTCCGCTCTTTTATCATTCCGCTGAATATCCTATCTCGTGTGTTTTACACCGGATCCGGGTTCCATCTTTATTATTCTCGTTGAACATCCTCGCTTGTGTGAATTTCACCGACCGGTTCCGTTATTATTATTCTCGCTGAATAACTCGCCTGGCGCAAGTACCGCATGCACGGTGATTTCTTTTGTTATTCCATTCTTTATTATACCCAATTGGTTAAAACTTTGACTTCTATACTCCATGAAATTAGTAGAATATCCTCGATATTTCATGTTTCATCCAAAGATCTTTTCATGGAAATATTCTTCCGATCATTCTTGAATTTTACTCTACAAAGAAAAGATCATGTCGATAATTGACGTTAAAAATTCTCGGATAAAATAATTTTTGAACTTGTTTTATCAATTTTATATCATTGTCATCATCCTCATGTTTTATATTTTTTAAAGTCATCTCGTGGGTCGTAGAGAGCATGGATGGACTTGGTATGATTATGACTGTGGATTATTCTGTGTAATCACGACCGTAATGTTACAAATGATGTGGTAAAAAAAAAATCCTCAAAGGGTCAGTAGTGCATCGATGGATGCTTGTTGGTATGATCACGATTATTAATGAATACACAACTATTCTCGCCCGAAAGGGTGAATAATTGTGGATCGCGATACTAAAGAATATCCTCGTCCAGAAAAGTGGGGGTGATTCGATGATGTGGATTATTTATTAAAGTCGAGTCTCATTTATAATAAATGATGAAAACCTTTAAAATCATAAAAGATAGTAGATTTTATTTTCTACTGACTCTTTTAATGGATCAGATATTCACCGCAGCTTAAACCGGTTGTCTATTGTATTTTATCGCTTTAATATTGTCAAGACTATTGATAATTTATTTTGCATTATCTTAGTCATAATATTTCTTACGGGCTAGTTGAGCTCACCCTTTCTTTCACCGTTTCTTCGTGAAATGAGAATATAGCCGGGATTTAGCCTGGGAAACGAGTGATGGTCCTCAAGATAAGATTAGTAGTCCTCACTATTCGTGAAATAAAGGTGATAATAATTGTAATGAGGACTTTTTGTTTCGAGTTTGTATAATATCTAGTAGATTTATATTTGTATTTAAACTCACGCTTTATGTCAGATTGCATACCTACGCTTATGTTAATAAGTTGTATTTAAATTTGCACTACGTAAGTGGCTACCCAAGATGGGTGATGTATACCTAATTTTGGGGCGCCACAATTCAAACTGCAGCTTCTTGGTCAACGAGGTTGCTAATTTAGTGGCACCTAAATATCCTAGCGTGATTGCACACCCACTAGTGTCTACATGTCAATTGCCCACCCTTGCCGGAAAAGTTGCATCACTCTAGTTGGTACAAAGCTTTTACGGAAACAATACTATATAAACTTGTGCTGTCAAAGATGGAAATCCGTTCTTCAGAATATCATTTACTTTTGCAGTTAGGAAGTTCTACTCTGGTTAATAGTGTACATTGTAATTCTTTATCCAAGATTTTGATATCGTACATGATATTTAGTTGCTCTTTCGTTATGTATGCATTGCAAACTAGCTTTTCCTTAGAATTCCCTATTGTATGTGCATGGTACAAATATAAATTGATAACCTTACAAGGTTAAGGTTACAGGAGGAAAAGATTTGTAGACATTGTACCTGGTCATCAGTTAAGTAGTTGCTTTTCTCTGTCTGTGGCTGGTCTAAATAGAGTTTCTAGCAAGTTCATAGCTTATTATTGTATTGGGTATAGAAAAAATTGTATTGTTAAATAGACTAGGGTGAATTTTTTATTTTTTTTTGCTAGTTTTAGCTGAAATCTTTAACACTCCTACCTTGGGCAGAAATGGATCCAAGACCTTTTACACCCAAAGTTTTATGAGTAGTTATTTTAGCATAGCCAAGAGGGGCTTGGTAACTAGGATGAAGTTGGTGCTAACTTCACCCTAACCGTAAGAACTCAGAATTATAAGGAAAAGACTGAACATCAAACTTGACAACTCTGAAGAGTGTTTATGGGATTAGAGCATCTAAAAATACTCCTCCATTCAGCATTAGTGCTTTTGGTTACACAACGTTTGAGGGTGTGAAAAACAAAGGTTGTTGGAAGGTTCAAACCACAAGTTAACAGAAGCTAAAGTTAGACATCCCCAAGGACACATGCTATAATCCCCACTTTCCAACTTGCAGGCTATACAAATATTTAATAAAAATAAGTCCAAAATCTTAAATAACTTTAAAGGAGTTTCTTTATATAAACTTCTGATGAGCAATTGCAATCTTACCAATTTTAAATACTCAGTCTTGAGAGGAAAAAATAATAGGGAAAAAAGCAGATTAAAAGAACGAAGTGCAACAGGAATGCCTTGTGATATCATCAAGAAAAAAAGGAATACCCCTACTCATACAGCAAATAGCAAACATAAAATTGAGAAAGACAAAATTATCAACAATGGTCTATGCATCTCCCTGCACCTATGTAAAATCTGCTGCTTGATGTTTACACCTTTTAGCTTCATCAAAATGAAGTTTAGACATTAAAACAAAGTAATAAACTTTGCTATACATAGAGCTGATCTCAGGAAAACCTAAGCTTTCTAGGGTTTTCAGCAAGCGATATCAGATAATGATGTGCTGAAGATTACAACAGAAAGGCAAAGGATAAGTCATAGAAGTAGGCAGATCACGTGGCAAGACCAGAGACGGTGTCCATATGTGAGGGTTCTAGTCGAGGGAGGAAGAAGAAACAACCTCTCTATTGAAGTCCCCATGTTTTGTAGAATTTCCCGAGTTACGTCATACAAAACTGAAAAACATATCCTAGACCTAGAAATGAGATGTCAACAAACATAACCTTTTTAAAATGTATCATAAAAGGAACAAAACCATCAAATTAGGAAATTTTAATAATAATTGAAGATTTCCAGAAAGCTCATAATCTTCTCTCTCTATTTTCCCCCACCTATTGACCAAATTGTGGTTAAAAGATATTGACTCCTTATGTCTAACAAATGTATTGCACCCAGATATAGCCTCATTATATCAAGAACTATAAATAAGACTTGAGCAAACAGAATATGGAGCACCCAAAAGTTTCCTGGAGCATAATATGAGCAAGTAATCCTGGGGGTCGGAAAGAATTTAAAAAAATAATTATTATTAGCTAAACTTTTCCACAGGCTTTATGTATCAAATGAGGATAATATCATAGCCATAGATCTATATCTAATCCATTATACAATGTACAGTTCCATAACAGTAAAAAATAATCAGTAAATAATAGCGGTCAAAAGAACCTTTGAACAGAATACTCACGAGTTTGCTATTGCTTTCCCTGTTGCTATATCATCAGATCAGGAAAACACAACCTAGAAGGAAAAAGTAACTCGAATTGTAACGATTTTCTAGTTGTAAGCGGTTAAACTAGACCTAAGTTACACTCTTCAATAGGTTTCAAATAAAAATGAGGATACTACCCTAGTGGCCTAGCCACAGACTTATAGCTAATCCACTCCATAATATATACCATTCCATAACAGTCAAAATAACCTGTTTGAACAGAAAATTTATGAGATTGAACGTCATTATTATTATTACTATTTTATAAATGAGGTTGCTTCTGATTTCCATGTTATTTTCGTCATATCTGGAAACACAACCTAGAAAAAGGAAAATTAGCTTGGAAAGACATAATTGTCTCTCTTTATTGAGCTGTAAGAATTTCTAATCATACTGAATTACATTAGATCCAACTTAAAGATGTTCCAATCAATTACAAACTTAGAATTTGGTTCAAGTGACAGATAGGGAGGATAAGTGCGAGAATTATCATAGATAGCTTTCCAACAAAAACTAAAAAGGACCTTCCACAGTAACCCCAGCTATAAAATTATAACCATCAACTATAAACCCTTGAATGCTTTAACCTAGAAAGAAAAAAGCAGAAGGGAAACAGGAAAAATCCATCACCCCTATCAATCATTTTTTCAGCATGACTTGAATCGTTCATTACAGCAAACAGTCACTTACTCATTATCAAATATCAACCCTAGGACCAAATATCCGAAAACATCAAGAAGCAACCAACTTATTGCAAAAGATTTTGGAGTGCTACTTCTACAAGCTTTTGGGACGCTACTTCTTTAAGCTTTTAGGAATACTACGATAAGACTAGATTCAGTTTCCTTTCATGAGAGAAGAATGTAGTTTAAGCAATAAGCACACATCGTAGGATGACTAGAGACACCAAGAACTAGGTCAAAGGGATGATCAGACTAAGGTATGTAACCTGTTACAAGCAGTTATTTCCTTTAATAGTAACTATGCCCATTTATTGCTCCACTTGATATTATAAGAACTTAACCTATCTATTTGAGGTCAACTACAAAAGTTAAATCTTTATAATGTACCTACCAATAACGCTGCGCCATAAATTAAGCATTCTTAGGATGATAAGTCTTGCCGGACAGGAATACTAGACCGGAAAATTGGACAGGTGAGATTTTTTTTTTTTTTTTTTTATGCGACTCAAAAAATGTATAGTATTTATTCCAACAGAATTTTATAAAATATAGTGTTTTAGGTATAATTTGGATACACATACAAAAACAGGGTATGTTTTTGTATAACCTTGTTTTTGTATGTGTTCCAAATTACACTTAAAACACTATATTTTATAAAAATTCCTGTTAGAATAAATACTATACATTTTTTGGAGTCACAAGCAAAAAAATAAAAATAAAAAATAAAAAAATCTCACCTGTCCAATTTTCCGGTCCAATTGACCGGTCTGTGTAGAAGGACCCTTCTTAGGAACATCCCCAGAACCACCACCTTGAAATTAAGAGAATGAACAAGTCAATGAAATTCTTGCTATTTCTAATTTCTTAGATACCACCCCATCTCACCAAACTGAAGTTGCCAAAGGAACTGAAAGAGCTGAAAATGATTTTACATCAGCACTTCTGAAAGTATATCTAGAAATAACCTCACCCTTAATATCAGTCGTTCAAATGTTCCATCATACTATGTGATGACGACTAAAATATCCTCTGCATCAACAAATTATGAAATCCACTTCTGATGTAAAGTTCAGAAAAGGAAAAAGCTGATGTATGTTACGCTTTAATAAGGGTTGAGGTATAATAGAAATCTGTCACAAACCAAAATGAATGCATTATGTAGCTGTAGCTATTCAAAACATGGAAACCATTAATAACCCAGAAAGTTTACTAAATATCGTAATTAGGTAACACATAAAAGTCAAACATTCATCAACAAACCTATAACAGCCAAACTATCAGGTGCTATTTTATTTGAATTTCAAAAAGATGATACAGGTCCACCAATCAGCAGATTGTTCTATCAGACATGGATTCTACAATGATAAAACTACAACAATTACAGTCCGAGAGTGAAAACAAATGGTTCTGGGTTTCTTTTGATACAGATCACTATGACCAGAAAATAATGTCCACCAATCACAAAAATACTTCTTCACTTTTTCACCTTGGGATGTGACCTTCTTATATGACCTCGTCAAGATAAATATGAAACAGATATTTTTATGGAGCAGAAATAGATTAAAACAATCATATGAATCGAAATGAACAAGAATCAGAAAGATCCTACCACACAATTAAAAGAATGTATCACTGGTCACTCTTCTTTCCATTACCATAGTAACTGAGGTACCACCGAACAAATTTCTTCAACCCCGTCTGCAGATCCGTTGAGGGCTTATATCCAAGCTCTCTATGTGCAGAGCTGATGTTTGCATGCGTAAATTGCACATCCCCATTTCGTGGCAACTTCATTATTGATCTTTTCGCCTTCACTTTCAGCAACCTCTCCAAAATGCTCACAAGATTGAAACTGGCACAGGCGTAAGTATTCCCCAAATTAAACACCCGCAATTGAGCAGGGCCCTTCTTCTTCCCCCTACTACCAGTACTCTTCTGAGCAGTGTCCAATGATGCCAAACAACCCTTCACAATATCATCAATGTAGGTAAAATCCCTAGCTACCGTGCCATGATTGGCAGCCTCAAAGATCGGAATCGACTTCCCTTTCAATATATCCCTGGTGAAGAAGAAATAAGCCATGTCAGGTCTTCCCAGGGGCCATAAACAGTAAAGAATCGCAACCCAGTGTTTAAAAGTCCATATATATGATTGTAAGTATGTGCAATCTCTTCACCAGCCTTTTTGTAGCAGCATAAAGACTAGCAGGTTGGTCTGTTCTGTCTTTCTCTGAGAAGGGTACTTTAGTATTCAGTCCATAAACAGAACTGGATGATGCCCAAACAATTGCAGGCTGTGGATTTGCAGACTTGCAAACTTCAAGCAAACTAACGAGCCCAGCAATATTGCTTTGAACATAGGAGCTAGGATTCTCCATTGCATACCTAACACCGGCCTGCGCAGCCAAATGCATTACATGGGTAAATGCCACAACCTCAAATAATTTCTTCAAAAGGGCCATATCATTAATATCCCCTCCACAATGAAACACCGGAGCGCTCTAAAAGGGCCTGCCGGCCTCGTTTCAATGAGGGATCATAGTAATCATTGAAATTATCGAGCCCCAAAACTCCATCGCCACGGCGTTTAAGGGCAGCGGAGACATGGGTTCCGACGAACCCAGCCGCACCGGTGACCAGAACTGAGATCCCATTGCTGGACCGGACCCGAGCAGAGGACCTGACCCGTTTCTCCCAAGCTGGGCCGCCCCAAGAATATGTTCTGAGTGAACGGCGAGAGAGATCCGAGGGCAATGAGGAGGATGAAGACGGTGATCTGAAGAAGAAGACAAAGATCAAGCCCAAGAACACAAAGGACCAAAAGGTGAGCTTGGCAAGAGAAGAATGCCATCTCAATCTGTGAAAATAGGGAGACTTTTCCATCTTGAACTTTCCTGGGGTAGATGGGATATTATCAATGTGGGACATTTGCTTCATTAGTGATAATTTTCTTGGAAAATCTTGGAGTTTTGACCAAAACCCTAGATTATTTTCTCCCTCCTGCTGCTGATTTATTGGGGTTTCTTGAAAATTTTGGGCTAGGGTTTGGAGAAAGATTCTAACATTGTGTTTTCTGTTTTCCAAGAATGATGTTGGGGTTGAATGTGATACTCAAGATAAGAAAGAGAAAGCGAAAGAAAAAGGGTGTTGAGGTATTGTTGGCGGTGAATGATAATGGTGGTGAACTTTTTTTTCTTCTTCTTTATTTATGGAATCTTCTGGTTTCTTGGAGGAAATTGTTGTCTTTGTTTGGTTAACTTTTGTGGGTATTTTGTTATAGAAAAGAAAAAAGATTGAGACTTAGATGATTGATTAAGCAATGGATGACTTGGAGGTGGACTTTAATGGGGAGGGAGAGAAATGGGGTTTGAAGAATTTAAAAATGTTAATGGAGATTCAGAGTGGACTAATGGAGAACAAGAAAGGTCAATTGATGAAATGGGTTAATTCTAGTCCCCTCCAAACTAGGGTTTACCAACATTAAACCATGTTCTTGGTTCAATGGATGAGTAGTGGATAAATGATAAACAAGACCATCCACCCTTTGAATTTTGGCTATGATTGGCTGTGGAGGCCTTGAAATCCAGGCCTCCATTTCATTCAAACCCTTATTTTTAACCAATTTTTTTTTGTGTGTGGGAGTTCTTTATTTAGGGTGAAGTGATTTAATTTTGGGATTTGGGTTTGGAGATGGTGTGGATGAGATTTTTAGGCTTATTATTAGGTACTCCTAGTTTTTTACACCATTAAAATGTGGAGAGATTTATGGGGA
Organism: Panax quinquefolius; assembly: GCA_020205615.1. Lineage (NCBI taxonomy): Eukaryota > Viridiplantae > Streptophyta > Magnoliopsida > Apiales > Araliaceae > Panax > Panax quinquefolius. The sequence goes on from CM035158.1 coordinate 7,327,305, forward strand.
TTCTAATTAAACAGTTTTCAATAATTAATTGATTTAAGCACTTAATAAGTAGTACTACAATAAATAATTTTGAGAATAATGTATGTAGTAACATTAACCAACTTTCACTCATTGGAGCATCATTTATACTTGCAATGGAGTATAATCAGTCAAATATAATATAATACCATTTTCAATTGCATTTAATAAATTGAAATAAGGAACAGTAGATATTGTAATGGTAATAACATTTACACATATTTTTCCTCAAATTATTATGATATTCATAATTGTTTTCCAAAAAATTATACTACAAAAAAATTAAAAGTAAATTACATGTAACTTGATGAAAATCTTAGTGCAATGTCCAGGTAAACATCATGCATCAGAATTTCATTCAAACTTGGTTGGATTTTCTTTTTTTGATTTTCATTTTCAAAGTTAAGACAGGTGTAAAATCACATATTCTTTTTTTTAAGGGAAGAATAAAAAAAATAAATCAATTTTATATCACTTTCTTCCCCATTCTTCCACACGTCAATCTGACTTCATTATTAACAAATGTTGTCTCAAGTCTTTGTCCTACCTAAATACAATGCACTATAACATTTTTTTACATTATAATGTGAATAATGAATGATAGGGATACAAATGTAGCTATTTTTACTTGAAAGCTCATGAACAAAGGATAATTGATATGCCAATTACATCTTAGTAGTTAAGACTTGTATATTTAATTTTTAGGTCTCAGGTTTGATTTTTACTTGAGTTATTTTATTTTTTTATTACGAGAAGTTTATTTACTTTTATGTGAGGCTTGTTTGTAAGCTTATTTCTTTTTCATTTAGTGATGTTTGATTGATTATTGATATTATAATAATTCGATTCTTACTTAAGTTGATTTATTTCTTCCATTATAAGAAATTGTTTTTTTATATCTGGTGGTGTATCATGACTTGCGTTGAACTAATTTCCACACCTCGAATAAGGCTTTCGGAACAGGTTTAAGTTTGTTGTATGTGATTTCTTTTTTATGCGAGACTTATTTGTGAGTTTATTTCTTCCTCATGTTTACTTGTTTACTTGATCCTTGATATTATAATAGTGATAATGTACTTAATTATGAAATTATATTGTATTTCTCAAAAAGTGGGATTTTAAAAAAAAAGTAATTGATATTATATGAGCCATTCCTTGTGAGAATATAACCCATATAATTATTAAAAAGATAAAGAAGTCAATTTTTTTTTTACTGAACAAAATTTTCCTTGTATTAAAATTAGCATGGGTACCACAACTTCAAAATTTAAGGATATATTTTGTCCAAAAAATAAAATTTGTCTCATGCTCATCTTTTTTGCCCAGTTAATAACAGCACCCTTGGAGATAGAATATTCTTAAGTTACCCAAAAAAATAGAATAGAATGTTCTTGTAGATACAATAGCATGATATGGAAAGTAGCTTAATTATAATGTTCTTCATTCTAATATAAAAATCACCATAATGAAACTACATGTTAAACATAGTAAATATTTTTCACCACTATACTTACTGTTGGAAAAAACAAAACCATAACATTGAAGCAAATAAAGAAGACTATGCTTTTAAGAAATGGAGGTATTATATATGTAATGCATCACATGTTTCCCTCTGTAGTCCAACATTGTTAAAATTGATCATCCTTTTCTTTTTCTCTAGGCTATGTAATAAACAAAATTGAAATACAAGGTAAATATAAAAAAAAAAAAAAAAAACAAGGACACATTTACAAAATTTATATCTAACAATTCACGTTTTTAAAATCAAAATACTGAATTTTAAAGTGCAGAATATTGAATAATTAATAAAAAAAATTGTTTTTCCTGAGTGAGGTGTGTGACGCTCCCAAAATAGGTATACATCACCCATCTTGAGTCGCCAAATACATGGTACAAAATTCAAATACAAACTAATAATACAGCAGTCGTATAAAATACGACAAAACATATGCTGTGAGTTTAAATACAAATATTGTCTTCTAGACAATATCCACTCTCAGAGTAAGTCCTCATTATATTTATTGTCACACTATTTAACAGAATAGTGAGGACTATTAGCTAATACTATCATTCGGATCATCACTCTATTCTCCGACTCGTAAAATTTACGTTCTCATTTCACGAAGAGAACAATTGAAAGAAAAGGTGAGCTCAACTAGCCCAAGAAGAAATATTATGACTAAGATAATGCGAGAATAAATTATCATTAGTCTCCAACAATGTTAAACCGATAAAAATACAATAGACATCAAGTTTAATCTGCAATGAACAAGCAATCCATTAAAAGAGTCAGTAGAGAATAAAATCTACTATCTTTTATGATTTAAAATATTTTTCATCACTTTTGTCATTTGAGACTCGAACTTAATAAATAATCCACATCATCCCGCACACTACGGCCAAGGATATTCATTAGGGTCACGACCACAAATTATCCATACCTTCGGGCCCAAGGATATTCGTGTATTCATCAATGGTCGTGATCATGCCAACAATCGTCCATCAATGCACTCACGCCAATGAGAACTTTTATCACATCATTTGTAACATTATTACCATGATTACACCGAAAAATCCTCGGTCATAATCATACCAAGTCCATCTACGCACTTCTGAGCCACGAGATGACTTTCAAAAAAAATATATACATGAGGATCGGACGGTGATTGCTAGGGCGATGAACTATTGGCAAGGCTCATGGGCCAGCATGGCGCGAGGAATTGGACGGTGATTGCTAGGGCGATTCGTGGGAGATCGAGAAAGTCGTGTAGGTTACGATGGTGTGACCAGCTCTCGCCGAAGGTGGAGCATCAGCAAGATTCACATGCAACAAGTGGGCGACCATCGCGATGATTCTCAACGGTCGTACGGATAACGCGATTAAGAACCACTGGAACTCGATGTTAAAGCAGAAGTTTTCGGCGATTAGCGGCGGCGGAGGTGGAATGGATGAGCGACGATTAGAACAGAGGAAGAAGAAAGGACACAGAGAGAGAAAAAAAGGGAGAAGAAAGGAAAAGGAAAGAGAGAGAAGAAAGAGAAAAAAAAATTTGCTCTGTCAGCAAATTTTGTCCACGTGTCTGTTTCGTTTGCCTCGGTGGCACGTCTGTTAACGGGAGGGGCATAATTGGGCTGAATTTTGTAACGTTAAGGGTACTTTTGGAAAAAAAAATAGTTTAGGGTGTAAGTGGGATATCGAGGTAAACATTAGGGACATTTTTGCACCTTTGCCCTTTTGAGAATTCAAAAGAAAGAAAAACAAAAGATTTAGAATCAAATATGACTAGTTAAACAATTTTATCATGATAAATAATAAATTCAAAAAATGTAAAATACAATTCAATTTTTTCTATTTTCTACAAAATTCTCGACGTGTCATTTTGTTATTAGAGGCATGGTTGTTAAATCCGGACCAGACCGCCTGTTCAACTAATAAAAATTAAAATCAGTCGTCACTCCGGTTCGAATTGAACCAATAATCCATTTTTGGTCAAAACTCGGTAGAAACGGTTGACCACCGGTCGAACGACGTGTTACGTTGACCTAGTGAACCGGTTTCAATAATTTTTAATATATTTTTTTGTATAATTTTTTTTAATATTAAAATTAATCACTTTTAATTGTAATTCGACTTTATTATGTTTTAGTTTATAAAAAATGATTTTTTTTAAATTATATTAATTATTAATATCATATTTTTATATATATTAATAATATCACTTGATCAATAACAGTTCGACTACTAATTGAATCAGTGATCCACCGACCCAATACTTTTTTCTGTTCGACCACATTGATAAAGAAAATAGTATATGGGTTCAAAGGGGGTATCTATCAACTGTTAAAAGTAGGCAAGTGAAGTGGAGATTCAATTCAATGTAGACTTTGCAGCTTTGCACCATCCTGCTATGTCCTTTCCATTAATTTCAAAACATGTTTGTTAGTAATATTTGAATAAATATATAGTCAATTTGTGCCTAATTTTACCCAATTTTAAATTGTATACTCTGCTTAAAAGCTCTAACTCGGTTGGTGGATTAGGCCTGTGTGTTTAATTTCAGTCAAAAATTGAAGTACTTGTTTGCAATCCTTCTGTGAATGATAAGGATTACAAATTGAACCACTAATTTTTAGAAATTTGCCTTAAAGGATAAATAGTTTAATTTAGTAGCTTTCATTTGATGGAGTTAATAGGTTATATGGGATGGGATTGGATTATCCTCCTACTTTTGCTATGAAAAGTTTTGAAGAGGACAATGTGGTTTTTTTCTTTTCTACATGTAGTTTTTAATATTTTCACATTATTTTTTTTATATGAGCATACAGTGAGTCTCACCTTCATATCAGAAGGAACTTTCACGTAAAAATAATAAAAACAATATTCAATGATGTTTCAAAAGGGGGCATGGGCGCAATCAAGGGGTCATAGATAGGAGTGGGCAAAAAATCCGGTTTTTTCGGTTTTTGGGCTTAATCGGACCAATCCAACCTACGGTTCGGGATAAATCAAAGCAGTTGGTTTGGTAAAATAATTCGGTATATACCGGCTAAACGGTTTCGGTTTCGATTTCGGTTTAGCGTTTGAATGGATCGGTAGTAACCGGACCGAACTGGTTATACCGGTTATTTACTAACTTACTAATTTTTAGTTTTAGTTTTACAGATCAGCAGCATGCCAGCATCAGTTCTCTACTTCTCTTAGTCTTATCTCGACTTCTCTTCACTCACTCAGTCACTCTTCTTCACTTTACTTACCACTTTCCAAATAGATCTAGGGTTTCTTCGTTCCCTACTTCGCTCGACAGTCACTTCGTTCGCTATCTCGACTCTTCACTTATCTCGACAGTCACTCACTCTTCTTCACTTATCTCGACAGTCACTCACTCTTCTTCACTTATCTCGACAGTCACTTCGTTCGCTACTTCGTGGTTTTCTCAATCTACAGCTACCTCAGGTTATCGATTGTCCGCTTCTCCCTCAGAGCTCTTAGGTAATTTACTTTCTATTCGTTTGATTTAAGATCTGAACTTCAATTTTAGGGTTTCAAACTTCAATTTTAGGGTTTCAAACTTCAATTTTAGTTCCATTTCAAACTCCAATTTATGTACTTTCTTGTTGATATATCAACCACATAGAAAAAAAGTAATTATGTGTTTTAATCATCCCAGCTAATGTTGATAAATTAGCCCATCCTGAACGGATTTGCAGTTATAAAAGTTATTAAAACTTTGTTCCTTCACTAATTTTCTCATGCTAATTATCAGTGAAACAATAAGGAACATTGTATAAATATTATAGCTGCCCAATAGTGATTACCTCAAATATTTACTTGCATTAAATTGACTGCACATTAAATTTCCTTAATTGACTGCTAAGCTTTTATGAGTTCGTTTGATGCAGCTTCTAACTAGTTTAACTTTGACATATTTGACTGCTAAGCTTTCCATAATTGACTGCTAAGCTTTTATGAGTTCGTTTGATGCAGCTTCTAATTGACTGCTAAGCTTTCCTTAATTGTACTTTCTTTTGCTATATTGTACTAGTTTTCAAGAGGCTTAAAATTTCTGCTTTTCACCGATCGCTAATTGATCGCTAAGCTCACTAGTTGTCACTCTCTTTTTCATGTTAAAATTCAATTACTATTCTCATGGTTATCAACTTAATTGTTTGTTTGTGTTTTTTATGTACAAATGATGGAAAATATGGATAATAGTATACCAATATCATCCGATGCAAATCCAATCCCATCCCCAAGCAATGGAGGAGACAATGGAGAAAGCGAGACACGCCTTGAACACAAAAGCAAAATGAGGTTGAAGAGATTAAGCAAATAATCGGTAAGACTCGTACTCTTATATGGGAACATTATATAAGGTTTAAGCAAAATGATGAAATTAAGGCAAAGTGCAATTATTGTTGTCAAGTTTTAAAAGCCGAACTCGGGAAAGAATGGGACAAGTGGTTTAAAAATCATAATGCAAGATGTAAATTGTACCTCTCTAATATTCAATTAAAGGAAAGACAACAATCACTATTAAATTTGCCCCAATCAAGTATTAATGAAAGGGTCAAGAGTTGGAAGGGAATCAACCAATAGTGTTTGTTTATGAAAATTTGATCAAGAGTTGATTAGAGGGCAATTTCGTTTATGATAATTGTTGATGAACTTCCTTTTAGTCATGTGGAGAATATGGGCTTTAAATACTTGATGTGGGTTGATGTCCAAAATTTAATGTGCCTTCACATAGGGCCACAACTAGAGATTGTTTGAAGCGCTTTTTTAGAGGAGAAATTGAAACCGAAAACTTAATTCAAAAATACATCACAAAGGGTTTCTCTTTACTACCGATACATGGACTTCCATACAACGAATTAATTATATGGTGTTGATCGCTCATTATGTTGATGATAAGTGAAATTTGCAAAAGAAAATTATTAGCTTTGTCCCAATTACTAGTCATAAAGGGAAGACATAGGTATATCGGTTGAAAATTGTTTGAGGAATGGGGAATTGATAAAGTTTTCACAATCATAGTTGATAATGCTAGTTCAATGATGTTGCAATTTCTATTTGAAAACTCAATTGAAAGTTTGGGGTCATAGCATTTGTGACAATAAATTTCTCCATGTGAGGTGTGTTGCTTATATAGTTAATTTGGTTGTATGTGATGGGTTGAAAGATGCAACTCCTTCGATATCTCGTGTTCGATCTTTGGTTAGGTGGGTGCGATAATGATCTCTTCTAGGATTAAAAAATTCAAAGAATGTGTTGAAATTGAAAAAATTGAAAAAAAAAACTTCATTGATCCTAGATGTGTCCACTAGATGGAACTTCACTTATTCTATGTTGTATGTGGCCATAGATTTTGAATGTGCTTTTAATAGGCTTGCAAGCAAAGATCCTTTATTCAAATTGGAAATGGAATTGGGTGATGGGTGGCCTACCATAGAAAACTGGGGAGTTGTGAGAAAATTGGTGGTATTCTTGAAGTGTTTCTTTGACATTACGGTGAAGGTTTCGGGTACATCTTATGTGACATCAAATACTTTTTTTCATGAATTTCTCGATCTTGATGATGCTTTGAATGAATTGTTATATGATGAGAATGACAATGACATGAGAGAAATGGCGTTGAGGATAAGAGCAAAATTAGATAAATATTGGGGGAATGTTGAAAAGATGAATAAATTGTTGTACATTGCGGTTGTTCTAGATCCTAGACATAAATTTGCATTTGTGAAATTTGCTTTCAATTCAATTTATGGGAGTGGGACTGAAATGGCAAAAAAAATGATAAAATTGGTGCGTGATGCCATTGAGGAATTGTTTAAATGTTATAGTCTCAAATATGCATCCCAAAGTGCACATTCATCCCAAAGTGCACAATCATCCCAAAGTGCACAATCTAATGTGTCTAGTGAAAGTTTTGATGTGTGTGGTCGAGAAAGGACAAGGAGAAAGATGATGGAAAAATTTGTAAAACACATTGCGGATGTTCAAGGAGGAGATAATACCGAATTAGACAAGTATTTGAGTGAGCATGTTGATCAAATGACTTCAAAATATAATATTTTGGGTTGGTGGAAAAATAACTCTCCTAGATTTCCCATTCTCTCAAATGGCTAAGGATGTATTGGCGGTTCCTATATCAACCGTTGCTTCCGAGTCGGCATTTAGCACCGGTGGTCGTGTACTTGATTCATTTAGGAGTTCTTTAACTCATAGAATGGTACAAGCTCTTATTTGTGCTCAAGATTGGCTTCGTTCAAGTAAACAATCAATATCCGTGGAGGAGAACTTAGATTCACTTTATACAATTGAGAAAGGTAATCCTTCATTTTAAATTATATAGTTTTCATTTATAATGTTTATATGTTAATTGTGACGCCCCCAAAATAGGTATACATCACCCATTCTGAGTTGTCAATACATGGTACAGAAACAACTACAACTTTATTATTGCAACAGTAAAACTGCGAGTTTAAATACAAATATTTACTTATAGACAATATCTATACTCAAATAAATCCTCATCACATTTATTGATACATTATTTTACAAAAATGGTGAGGACTACTAAACAATCCTTTCTAAAACCTTCATTCCATACCCCAACTGCATCGCTTATATTCTCGCCTCCCCGAGAAAAATGGAACAAAAGGAAAAGGGTGAGCTCAACTAGCTCATAAAGAATATTATGACTAAGATAATATACAACAAATTATCGTTAGTCTTCAACAGGAAAAATATAATAGAATACAATAGACAACAAATTTTAAATCAATATTCGCAATGAAATAATAATTCATTAGAAGAGTTAAGTAGAGAATGCAAACTACTATCTTACATGTATGAATTTAAAAGTTCATCGCTCATCTTTTATCCCTGTAACATCAATCAATATACATCTGGAATCAAATATTCATCTTTGCACTACTGAGCCAAAGATATTCATCATTAGTCATGTTCATTTAAACACTGCTCATCTTTGACTACGGGCCAAAGATATTCTTCGAAATCATTCATCTTTGCACTACTGGTGCCAAAGATATTCTTAAGAAATCATTCATCTTTTGCACTCTGAGCCAAAGATATTCCATAATATCATCATTTAAGACCGAGGATGATGAAAATTTTTTTTTTTAAAGAAACGAATCCGGTGAAACAAAATGACAAGGATTAAGGATTAAGGATTAGTACTTGGTTTTATCCACGTCAAAAATACCTCTCAAAATAATCATAGTGGTGTAAAATTCAAGAATGATCAAAACATGGATACAATCGAGTTAGTATCCGAATAGATGTTTTAGACGAAAAGAAGAAATTTTATTTTTCGATTGAATAGTACCAGTATCGTGAATAGTGCAGATATCGTGAATAGTGCAGATATACGTGAATAGTAACTCAAGCCCCAAAAGATAGAAATTCCACAAAAAACATCTTCACGCCATGAATAGTACTCGTGAATAAGTAACTTCGTGAATAAGAACTCATGAATAGTAACTCGTGAATAAGTAACCCATGAATAGTAACCCCGACATGAAAAAGTTTCAAATTTGATAAAAACTTCAGATCAACATTTCAAAGATAATGATATTGAAGAAATAATATCATTCTGAAAAAAAAAAATATCCCTTACTTGAAAGATCGGTCTTTAAATTAAAAACTGGGATATAAGGCTATGACTTGGACTTGCAATCAGTATAGCAATACTCAAAGTATACTCAAAATACTCACAAGAAAAACTTCAGGTTTACGGTGTGATTTTAATTCTAACCTAAGACCCTATTTATAGGAAAACGCTTTAACACCAAAGCGTAAAATTTAATAAAATAATAATATTTCTTAAAAATATTCAAGCCCACCTTAGAAATCTGATTTCAGATCATTTATAACACATGTGAGCCACTCAATTACAACAAAAAACGTTTTTCTTACAAAAATATTTTAAACTCCCAAAAATCAATTATTTTGAGCTTGAATTTCAATAATTCATAATAAATAGCCCTTTCATCAGAAAATTCGAATCTCATGAGTTTTTATAGGAATTTCAATTCTCTACAACTTTGCAGAAGAAAGTTTTTCCAAATTCCAAATAGAAATTGACCGAAATCCACAAACGAAAGCGATTTTACAAATTTATAATCAAATTTCAAATCAATAAATGGGGTCCACCGACATGTTTAACATGTTTTAAACATTTATTGCAACAAAAATACTCTTCCTCCTTGTATACTCATATATCCCACATTCGTTGTAAAAATATCACCGTTAATATTTTATTAAAATAATATATTTAAATGAATTATTTTATCGAGAAAAAAGATAAAATATTAATTTTCAACAATTGTCATTTTAAAAATTTTCTCCATCTATATCCACATAAAATCAATATTTTCCTCATCATATAAATCAATAATTAATTATTCACAAATAATATTACGAATCACAATATTGACAACTGCGGTAGGTTCAAGAAAGAGGGCTTTCAATAAGAATTTCTTCTCTCTTGCGCAATTGATTAGGTGACCAAACCTCTCCTTGATGCGAACTTTCTAGACATTGCCAATAATGTTATCTAATAATATTATTCAGATAATATGAATTATTGCTTCGATAATGAAAAATCTTGTGTAATGACAATTATCAAACAACAAAGAATATAAAATATCAACGCAAGCAATTATTAACTCAATAAAATAATGAGCAAGAATTATCGTAACCATTATTGAGTAGTGCCTCTTACGTAAGAATCAATAATTGGTGCAATACTGGTGTCTTCTTGTTCAACAACGCAGCATTAGTAGTGTGTTTTAACCACCGGGTATTCCAACAAGATAATTGGTGAATAACTACGCCGCTAATTAAAAACAACTTATATTTGTCGTTTTCTTCATCCAATCGCTCACGTTATGGGGCCCACACATGGGCTACCGTCGTTAATGCGAATATTCCCACAGCATTTAATATTCCACGACCAAACGAATATTCCCCAAATAATAATGAATATTTTATAACCACTTGCTTATTTTGAAATATTTGCGTATTTAACCCTTAACTATCCACATTAATCAAATCAACCCTTACTATTTCAAAATAATAAATAAAGGAAATTCCTTTTTATTTAAAAATTTCGGGGTCTTACATTAATGACTTTCTTTAACTATTTTTATTTTCTTTTGATTTTAGAATTTGCGGAAGTTTTGGATATGGATGGTGGAATTTAATAGAAATTTGGCACTTAGCGGTTTTACATCGAGGATGGATAATGTGTTTTTTAAAACTTGGGTTTGTTTCAAGTTTCAAGTCTTTTGTTGTGTATCACTTAGTAATATCCTCATTGATTCAGAACTGTTAAAGCTCAATTTCAGTCAATGCTTATTTGTTTATCAGTCAATGAAACTCTTTTATACTTATCAGTCAATGCTTATTTGTTTGTTTGTTGGTTTTCTGATCAGTCTTTATTACTCTCTCTTCATTGCATTTGAAATTTTGATTTGCTCTCGTCTTTTGTTACTTTTTCTTCTTCTTTGTTGAAATCTTCTATTTTACTCTTCTACGGACTGCATTTGATTATGAAGTTGGGTTGTTGTTGGCTTGTTACTTTACTCTGCTGCTTGCTGCTATTTGTACTATGTATGGACTTTGGACTATGGACTGCATTTTATTTGCTGGCTTGTTGTTATCATAACACTCTTTCTTTATATCAAGTTTTAGTCTTGGATTGTAGTTGTGTAAACTGTAAGGAAATCATGGACTTGTGTTGTGTTACTCATTTGGATCATGGACTTCAGGACTTGTGTTACTTATTTGGATCAGTTGAATCATGAATGTGTGCTTGGAAGTTGGATCAGTTAAATGTTATTGTAATATGCTAGTATGGATTTTTTTTTAACTTTTCATTGAAGCAGGGTTAAAAAGCAACGGTACAAATTTAGGTTCAAACCTAAGATCGAACCTGGTTCGGATCGACTAACCTGCCTAGGAAACTGCTCCAACCGGCTTTTGATTCGATATCCATTTTAGATGAATTCAGAATGGGTTCGGTTGGTTCGAATAGGATTCGATTCTAAGTTAATTCTAAGTGCCCACCCCTAGTCATAGACTCATATGACCTGCCCTGAAATTTTCGCGGGTTATTTATTTTTTTTTCCTTTTTTTTTATGTATTTTCTTTTTTTTTTTTTTTTTATTTTTACTTTATCATCAAAGTGAGGCAAAAAAAAAGTGGTAACAATTATCTCTCTAAACTAATTAAAAATAAAAAAGTTAAAAAAATAAAACAATTTTTATTGGATCCTACAATAGTGACCATAAGTTCACCGTATTTCTATCCTATAGGATTATTAAATATGCCTTCTTCTATTTTATTTTTTTGTTGTTGTAATTCATTTTTTCAAGCTAATTAATCCCATGAACTACAATATAAAGTTTTTAATATATAATATTATAATTTATAATTTATCTATAAAAGTAGCTAATCAGTTGACTAAATTTCAAAGTCTTATTAATAGTTTCATAATTGAAAAAAAAATATATATATATATATATATATATTTAAAATCATTAGATTCACAACTCAAAAGTTGTGAGGGTTGGAATAGGATGTTGTGAAATACTATAATTAGGCAAAATAAATTTAAAAAACATTCTAAATGTTAATAAACAATTTTTTATTTATATATTTTAATCCCACTCTATAAATATTCTAGTTCCGCAACTGATAGGTAGACCTTTATTTTTGGAGACAGCAAGTGTGGTTTAAAGTATTTTGCTCAACACTTTTCGTCCTGTCCTACCAGAAAAAAACTTGTGATTTCAAATCATTATTGGGTGTTTGAACTTGTGAATTATATGAGTGGGATGTCATATATATTGGATCCGGTTAGCATGAAATTTATTGTTTGATAAGTTAATTAATTGACCAATAGACTATTGACACATATAAAATCTTATCTGCCTGTCAGTACTGTATTGGTCAATTGACTAACTTACCTAAAAATAAATTTCATGCTAACCACTTCCATATATATTGTAGTAACCTTTTAATTTATAATCATTTTCCTTTTGTCTTCTTTCAAATTCTTGCACTTGAAATACTGATGATATGACAGTACGTAGCTTTTCATAAAAGGATTTGTACGGACAGTCCCGCAACGATTTATTTTAAAATAATTTAAAATTAAAATTTAAATTAATTTATAAATTATTTTAAGTTATGATTTATAAATAAAAATATTCGACGTTAATTTGATTTATAAGTCAAAAATTAAATTAAACAAATTATGAAGATGCTCGGCTGATAAGAACTTATAAGTTAAAATAAAATATAAACATTACTAAAAAGAACATTGATAAAAAGATACATTGATTCATTAATAAAATAGAAGAGAGACAAAATGAATATTATATTATATTTAATTAAAAGACACTGTAGTAATTTTTTGGATAGTTAAAAAGAATATACCTGCGGCTATTCTTTCTAGCGACAGATTAAAAGTTCTATTTAATCTCAATCCTTGAATATTATAATGAACGATATTAAATATAATTGACTGAATCAATATTTTCAGCAACAGATTGCTACAGATGAAGATTTATCTATCTATCTATATATATATATATATATATATATATATATATATATTAGTTTCATAATGTATGTATTTTATGGATCCCAAGATACTATAAAATTAATTTTCTGATAAATTAATCAATTGATCAATATAGTGTTGACACACAAAGAAATCACATCTCAATCTGCATATAGACACTTATTAATCAATTAACCAAATTAAGTTCATACTAACCCTTTCGGTTACATTCACAAGGTCAACAATTTGATTCTCCTAGGCAAAGAAGCCACCCATGATGAATGAGACAAGTCTCTTTTACTATTTTGTTTGGGGTAATGCACCAGCCTAACCTAGACCTATCTATCTATCTCAAGGCAAATGGTGCTAACCTAGACCTATCTTTTTACTTGTCTTTTCACTATTTAACAGCCACGCCGAAACACTTTCTATGGCAGTACAAATTATGTATCGTCACATGATTATTTTGTGTTGGTCATTTTTTTGAAAAGATAATTAAAAGATTGAAATTTATTAAACTTAATATTATACAATATTAAAATATGAATGATCATTCTTGGGCCTTATATTTTGACTCAATATAATTACATGGGTTTTGATTAAGCCCTAAAACTTCAGTGCTGGGCTGGGTTAAAATGCCAACAACAACGAGCTCATTCCACTCAAAAGGCTGAAACAAAACACAAAATCAGCCCAAGGGCACGAATGCAATTAGGTAAAAGTATATATACATGAAACCCTAGTCTCCTTCGTCCATTTGTATTTAGGGTTTGAGCTTGTAGAAGCTATTCAGCAAACCAGAGCGGCAGCGTCACACTTCCACCACCGCCACCATGGGTCGAATGCACAGTCGAGGGTCTGTTCTCTCTCTCTCGCTCTCTCTCTCTCTATATATTTATGTATGTATGTACGTATTTACATGTACATTTATACGATTCAAATTGAAGCCTGATTTTGTGCAATTTCTTTGTTACAGTAAGGGTATTTCAGCTTCAGCTCTGCCATACAAGAGGACCCCACCAAGTTGGCTGAAGATCACTCCTCAGGATGTATGGAATAATCCTTAATTTTAGTTCTTACATTTTCTTCTTTATATGATACTGTTAACTTAGTTCATTGCGTTTGTTTTGGTTTCAAGTCTGTATCTTTAGTATTAATGGAAAAGTTGAGGTTTTAGTTCTCTTTGATTGTTTAGAAAAGTAAGTATAAAGTCAATCCCTTAATTTCTGTATTTTGGGGGTTTGGGCTTATGTGAATACTTGTTAATGCTGTTATAAATGACTCTATCAAGGGGTTGATAAACAATCTAGACTCGGATGGTTATGATGAAAGAGTTTTGTTTTAAACCTAGATATATTATAATTACATATTGTAGTTGTTTATCTTAAAAATAGTATGGATGTAATGATGAAAATGTAGCTGTAATTGATATTAAAATTTGCAATTGAGCTCTTTCAGTGTTTGGGTAAAGCCAACCGTGTTTTACATTTAAAATTAAAAAGTGAATTTTTTATTATTTATCTTCAGATTTAAACTTTAGCTTTGGTAGTTTATAGAAATCAACAAACAACCGTGCCTCTTAACTGGGTAATGTCTAAGATATATAATTTCATCTGTTCTCGCTAAAACTTTCTGTTTTATCTTTAAAAGCTATAGAGTTCTTTGCTTTTTAGTATAACTGGTCCGCATACAAGATGTGTTTTTCAACAAGCTCTCTAATTCATTCTACAGCACTATGCCATTTACTCTACTTTCAGTGATCGTATGCGTACCTGAAAATGTATGTTCACCTCTGCACAGGCTGGTTCTGGGTCTGATTATGTATTGTTGTGTCCAATTGTATATGTATGTAAGATGTTAAGATGTGGAGATGTGATATGTCTGTCCAGAGATCAAATATTTCCCTTTAAGTTGGTAAAATTGTTCTTATCATTAATTTGGAAGCTGGTTTATCTAATTAGACATTCTCCTCATGTTTCAAAAGTATGCAAAAAACATCTTCAATTCACCTAACATTCTTGTTTTAAATTATTTTGTTGAAGGGAAGGAAAGTTGTGTTGTTAATAATTTCTTCGTCGTTTTCTTTATTGAATCCTATATTTAACATAAATAAACAATATCAGGTTTTCTTTGTATCTACCCGGAGGAGCAGAATGAAGGCGTATATGTAGTTTTTCAAGGTTTTTATTGGCTTAATCTAACTCTAATTTTCTTATCAGCAGGCCCACTCTGTTCAAGAGCAAATTGACCTTCTTTTGTTTTCGGTATTTTATATTCTGAGACAAAAGGTTTTCTACCAAACCTATAAAACATCATTCACTGGTATCTTGTGTGTACACACAATGTATATGAATAAGAGTCTATCAAGATATATAATACAGGAGAGAGTTTGCATATCCTACCTCCTAACATCATCAATTGTGTGTGATCTTAACTGAATGTTAGCAAATGTTTTCATGTTCAGTTTTAATAGATCTTCAACCTTTGACATACCCATCACTCCTCATATTCAAGTTCAACTCTTGTAGCTATATGTATGCTTAAAATACGTGATCCTGCAAATTATTAGAAACAAACTTTTAAAGGAGTTACCCATCCATAGTTTTTTCCCCAGCTGATGAACCCTTAACAAGATGAAAGACTCACAATAAAATAATAACATTCTGCTTTTGAACTCTTCACCCTACAATATCCACTAAAACTGAATCCGACACAGATAATCACCAATGTGTGTCAGTTAAGATGGGATATTCATCTTTTCTTAAACAAGAAACACATGAATGGTAAGTTATGTGACACTTGTTTGAGGGAAATCAATTGTTAACTAATGTATTTAACTGTGCATTAAAAAGAAGTTCATCTATATATCTTCTGTAATTCTGGCATTTAGTTTGAGAGCCAAACCAAGCAGAGCTATATAACTTACAAAACCTTAAATATTTTACCAATTCTAATAAAACCCCATATATATTAGCTTGTTCAATTAATAAATAGATGGAAACTTGATTTTGTGGCCTGACATATCAAATGTAAGAGATTACTCAAGTCTTAAACCAAGATATACTTTCAACTTCAAAACAATGAAGGACATAAACTGGAACAAATATACAAATAAAATAAAAAAAAATATGTAAACTCAAGAAATTAATAAAACCAAAACAAGATGAGATTTTTATACATAAGCCTCCCAAGAGCATCAATTTATCTGTCCCAGAACTACACTTCATACCGCTGGCCCTAGCACACCCTGATTGTCTTTCATCAAAACCTCTTCCTCTACCTCCTCTGCCATACAATAAAAATACCATAAGAATTGCTTGAAAATTACATCAGCTAGACTTTATATCAATAAATATCTCAATTAACCTATTTGATTACAGCGGAAGAACAAAATCTAAATAAATTTTTTAAAATCAAATTTTAACTAGCAAGGAGAGAGAACCTTCTGCTGGAAATAGAAAGGGAAGCAAAGGAATTAATGGTATTATGTGGCCCATTGAGCTAGGGAAGCACGAAAATTAGGGAGCAGAGTGGAGGAAGAAGAAGAAGAAGGATAGGGAAAAGAATAGTAGGGACAAGTGGAAGGGAAACACGGAATAACCGCCACTGGTGAGAGAAGAAGCCCACATCGTTTTGGATCTCCAGACTTCAGAGTCCTGCTGTATTGAGGATATATATTTACAATATGAATGAATATGAATGACTAGAATGAAAAAATAAATCTTTTATTATTTTACTCCCTTTAAGCTACCGAACAAATATATAATTTTCAAACCCAAATTTTATAGAAAATAAAAATATAATGAGTGAATATATAGCAATTGAATTATTACCAATTTAAAAAATATTACCCTTTTAAAATTAAAATAAATTCTTACCATTTTAATCAAATGGTTTTATAAACCCCAACAAGAACAACAATATATACGAATATTTTGGATAGATGATACAAACAAGTTCTGGGAGTGATTTATGAATTAAAATAGAGTGCTTATTTTCAGCAGTTATAAATCTAATAAGAACAGAAACTCATGTGGTTTCAGAAGCCACCCACTGGATTGAATTACAATTTACGACTGAGGTCTTATAAATAGCTTCACGCATATGTATTCACAAAATGTTTAAGCTTCGTGTATGTGATGTTTGTCTCGAAGAGTCCCAAAAACATTTAGATGTTAATTCATTCCTCAAATTCAGAGAATTTTATCAAAACTCAAATGTATTTATTAGCATTGTTTATTTTTATGCTTTTATATAGCATCGTTATTTCTACTTTTATTATCTCTTTACCAATATGTAAGGTTAAAGGTTTTTAAAGTTCTAATCATGATTTTCTATCATGATTTAGCAGCCTCGCATTGTTCATCGATCATTTGATTGAGTCCTTCTTCTCGATGGAATTTTTACTGATTTGGGTGTTCTCGAAGAGTGTTGAAACCAACTTTTGAAAACCAATTGTCGGGCCAAGAAGTTTTGTGAGTATCCTTCTCACTACATTGAACATGTTTATGTTTACGCTAAGAGGTATTTTTCAAGCCCGCTAATGTGTATTTAAACAATACATAAGCCATGTGATTCAACTTCTTCCTACTCTTCCTTGCTCATGTGCGTTTGTGTACATGGGACCTATAAGAAGAATTTGGATTCAATTTGGAGCATGGTCTCAAACAACGTAAAGATTTGTAATGTTCACTTTCTTCCGTTTGCCAACCCATTTGAAGTAATTAGTGGTAAAGACATTTGTATTTAAGTAATTAAGGGTCATGTATATATAATATATTCATACATTTACTTTACTTACGAAGTTATGATAACTTTTTCAGACGTTTAACCGCTTTTAGAGGGTAAAGAGAGAAGGGGGAGTGAGATATAATAACATCACTAAGAGGGTTCATATGTTAATATAGAGCTTTTCCCACTTGTTTTCCTCACATTTTAAAGTCCCTCAAGTCGACATGAAGGTGGAATAAAGAAGT
This sequence comes from Panax quinquefolius, assembly GCA_020205615.1. Classification (NCBI taxonomy): domain Eukaryota; kingdom Viridiplantae; phylum Streptophyta; class Magnoliopsida; order Apiales; family Araliaceae; genus Panax; species Panax quinquefolius. Next base: position 7,345,393 of record CM035158.1, read on the forward strand.
TAATATAGCTTATGTCACGCATACATGAGATAACATTCAATGTCGATTTCTGGCTTGTTCAATCCAAGAATGGTATATATATCATTCTGGATTTTATCATGCTTCCGGTCCATGTTATAATGTAGAGATTGCCTCGTGAGAAGGTCCCAGCTTAATAAGCAAAGTGTTAACTTATATGAACCTTCTAGGTATTGAGATCATAAAAATTACCAGAATCATATATGGCTGTGATGCTTCAGTAAAGAGATTGCAATGTCAATGTGTTAATCTTTCTCGATGTAAGAAAAGCTCTGTTGTGTCCAATTGTATGTATGTAGATCCTAAGATGTTAAGATGTGGAGATGTGATATGTCTGTCCAGAGATCAAATATTTCTTTTGTAAGTGTGTAATTCTTCCACAGTTGGTAAAATTGTTCTTATCATTAATTTGGAAGCTGGTTTATCTAATTAGACATTCTCCTCCTCATGTTTTCACTGATTAAAATGATGGTATTAACATAAATTCACCATTGTTAGATCCATCAGGCCTTGTGTTGAGCTTTTTTTTTAATCGGTTTCACTAATCAAGTAAGTAAACCCCATTTTGTTTTTTTCCCTCTTTCTAGTTTTCCCGTGTTTCTTCTTCCTCAATCATGCATCAATTTTCTCTGCAAATTACGGCTTGTCAGCGTATGTTATATTTTGTTGATTTAGTATATTTTTTTTTTCAACTTTTTGATCTGAAATTTCTTGTAATGACTGATTAATGATGTAAATTTGTTTCTGGGTATCACTCTGTTTATGTAATTGTATTAGTTTTCCAATTTAATCTTAAAGTTCATATTTTGACGAAGAGCCTCGAATTCAGCTGGGTAGCATTTGAACATCTCTGAAATTGCATATTTTGTAATTTTTAATAATTGTTTAAGCTCAGCATTTTATTAAGACATGGACTGAGCTCTATTGTAAAATATAATTTCGATGATTACATTGTCGACATCCAAACGGTCCCTTACATTTCAGGTGATATTGATTATTATGGATGATTTAAAGAGTTTTTTGGTTTGCCGTGCCATATCAGTGATGTTTTTTTGTTTAAATTTTATTTCGATGACATAATTAGAGTAGTGATGAGATTTTTGCTATTCTAGAATTAATGAGTCGTGGAATATAATGTAATTTGGTAGGAAAAGCCAAAGATGATATGTACCAAAGATGATATTGCACCTACGAAAAGGGTTACTGTATTTTACAGTTTTCATTCGCATTAAGTAGATGATGTTGGATTTCTGGATTATTTGCTAGTACTTGTGACCATTTGGTACTTAATATATATATATATATATATATAGCAAGGATCAAGAGCATTCTCTTTAAATAGCATTCCTCCTTAAATAGCATTCATTCTTTGTGATCTTTTATATATATACATATATATATACAAAACTGATCAGGTCCGGACTCCCGGATTTTTTTAAAATCCGGACCTTTTTTTATATATATACAAAACAGTCTGTACAGACTGTTTTGTTATATGTATCCAAATCATGCCCAAAACACTGTATTATGAAAAAATTCCAGTTCCATAAAATATTAAACTTTTTTTTTAGTTGTTTTAAAAAAAAGCAAAAAAAAAAAGTCCGCATTTTAACAAAATGCGGGAGTCCAGACCTGACCCGCTCCCTATATATATATATATATATATATATATATATATATATGCGGGGCCTTTTATGGATTTTAAACATTTCTAGATTTTTTTCAACAGTGTTTGAGGAACAAAACTCATGTACTAGGATTTTCTGTAGAACAGATAGAAACTATTACTTTCTATTGAGTTAGAATGGACAGTGTTTAAATTATACTTCTGGCTCACATAACTGAATGTACCAGGCAGCCAGAACTCATGAATAGGCTTGATTTCAAGTTTGGTGGAGTGAATTTGAGTTGTTGACGACTTGAGTAGGATTTTATTGTCTCTGATGTTGGTTGTAGTTCAGTGATTTGTTATATTCCGACAATCAAGCTTAAAAAGATCACAAAGAATTGAAGTAGAATGTAGCTTGTTGTAATTCTCATGTAAAAGTGATGGAGATAACTCCAACCAGTTGTCATTTGGCAGATTTACTAACTCATGATGTATAAAGGGGGTGACATCAAGAGCGTATTATAAATATTAAAAATAAAGTTTTAATCTTTTTGAAAAGATATAAATAAACTCCTGATTAGCTGACAATTTTTTTATAGAATGAGAAAGTGAAATGCTGTAAACTGATGTCTTTCAAAAGCATTTACGACCTATGTTTCTATATCCTATTTGTCCTGAATATTGTTATTAGAAACTAGCTATTATAATTTTTAGTAGATCCCAAAATTTGTCACTCTGTCTGTGATCACATCATATGAAATTTTAATTATATTTATCTTGTTTTCATTTCTTCATAATATTTATTTTGGTTTATTCTCTAACTGTGCAGATAAGAGATTGAAACACAAAGATAAGGGCTGTTGGCCTGTTGCAAATTAAACCGTAGGTTGAAACTTTGATCTATTGTTTGTCTGGACAGTTATCTTTGAAGTAGCAGGTCCCTTAAAGGATCTTTTTGGAATGAGAGTGCGCAGTGGGTGGCGTGCAATTTCTTTTATTTCTGCCTGTCATTTTCTTGTTTTCTCATATAATCTATGGTGATTATTCCTTTCTTTATTCTGCTGACTCTTTACTTTTGAAGTCTACATATATCTCCTCGTTAATCACAAAAGTTTTCTCCATTTTGCTCAGTATTAGAGTTGCACCGAACTCAACTGTAGAACATCCGCACCAAAAAGCAAACCAAGAAGCTTGATCATTTGGTTTTGGACCTGCTGCGGTGAAGGTTTGCGTGATCGACTGCAATGCCGAGGTTCTAAATCTTATTTGAGATACCTTTTATAATGGTTCTTTCAAGACTTTCATATGGTGGATCTTGAAAGTTTTGCTAGACAACTTGCTTTAAGTTATTGGGGCTTACGAACTTTTACTATGTTATTTGTGCTTCCCGTCCAGAGGGAGAGAGAGAGGAGGGAGGGAGGGGGATTAGTTCATTGTTAATGGATCTTTATGATATATGGTTATTAATTCTAATCTTTTTTATGTTCCTTCATATCACTACCTTATAACTTATTTTTAACATTCGGTATTCACGCATCTCACTTCAGTGATGTCAGTACACATAATCTGTAGTTGCTGAGGTTTAATTCACATATGTTGCTGGTGACTATTTTTCTTCTCTAGCTGATTAACTGTAACTAAATATATTTTTAAATATCTACTTATTTATTTTCATCCATACTACCTCTTCGTATCTCCATAATGCTAGACAGCTATTATCTGAATAAGGATCAAACAAGTTTGTTAATCAGGAAAATTTCAGTGTTCGTCTCTTTTAAAATCTACCTAAACTTTGGGCTGGCATTCTCGCTCTTAAATTCGAAAGTGTTTTTTTTCCTTCCATTTTTTGGGAGGGTGGGAGCAGGGGGGGTGATTATGTCACATATTTATTATTTTCTGGGTAAGTTGACATTATTAAATATACTGTATGTGTTCCTATATATCTTGACAAGATTATAAGACCCACTTGCTTTACTGCAGGCACTAAAGCTCTTAACAAGACCCACTTTTCACCCTCTTCCGAAAGTTCCAACTATGGAGACGGCATCGCCTTTGTCACTGTTTTTACCACTTACAACTCTACTGTTAATAGACAGGTCAATGGTAGATCAACCAACTTGGTTACCATTGGGAACATGTCATACAACAAGGTGGAGCGGTCAATGGCCATTTTGAACGTCTTTATTAATTTCATTCAGGTAATTAATCAGCAACATCCCATGCAGTAGAAACTGTAGTAAAGTTTAGGGTTCAGAAACATTTGACTGAAATATTGAAAAGAAAGTCCAACTTCTTCATATGTTTTACTGAACCCTAGGTATTTAAGGCATTATGTAAATCATATTCCTTTATTGTGTTTATTTTTAAAATGACGTTGATGTTAGTTTATTTGATACCTTAGCTATTTAACAAGATTAGTATTGTGTTTTACTTTAAGAAAATGGAAAATTGTGTTGAAATGTAAGGTTTTTAAAATTGTGTCTCAAAATTCAAAATTTATTTTGTGAATCTAATTGTGATGTAGAAAAGGCATATTGAGTGATGCTGGATGCTTAATTCCTTTTGGTTTTTGATTTATTTTTTTCTTTTTATTTTGCTAAATGGAATTGAATTATTTCATTTATAGACGTAGTAGGTATTTGAATTGTAAGTGAAATCCTTTGATTTGAATGAACTTAAAAATTGTACTTAGTTTTGATAAACAATCATGAAATAAACTGGGACTACCCTATAGTCTTTTATCCTGGGATGGAGGGAGTATGTATTGGGGTCATGGGTTTACTTCAGTTGCAGGATTATGCTAATATTATACTGTTGCAGGTGACAATGCCCCAAAGCAATGTACTCATTCTCACTGATCCAGCATCTGCGCTTCCAGTGCACAGAAATAGGGTCACACTATATCCTATTCAAGGTGAATATTCGCGCGACAAGTTGATGCTTCAAAGAATCAGGTCTTACATTGTAAGAGCACACTACATTGATTAATAATTGGAAAAATATTGTTGATCAGTTGCTATATAAGTTTAGCCATTAGTCCCATTATATATTATTGTCGTCTTTTGGATACAATATAGAAGCCCAAGCTTTGTTCTGTTTGTTGTTCCCTATTGACCATATCGTTTCTGGATGGGACTCTCCTCTCTCGCTATCTCCCCCCTCTTCTCCATCAACCTACCTATAAAACCAGAATAGGAAAGAAAAGAGAAGTGAGAAAAAGGGAACACTTTCATTTAACTTCTCTGAAATTCCAGTTAACAGTTTCTTGCTCTATGTATTAAATGGTAAATATGTTGCAAGTCCTCATAAATGATAGTATATACAGTAGTTTTCATATTTCATGTGGTTAGTAACGGCTGTTCTATTCATTTCATGGGCATATTATTGAAAGCATAATAAGTTGCTTCACTAACTAGTAACTAGTGAAACTGTAGATGTTTTGTTTTGTTCCCGAATGCAATGTCCTTGTTCATTTTCAAATGCTTTCCATTTATGCAGGCCTTTCTAGAGCAAAGACTTGAGGAGCATTCTCAGTGGCAGGGGAAAATGAATCATTACATCTTTACTGACTCGGATGTAGCTGTAGTGGATGACCTAGGACAAATATTCAAGGATTACCCAAATTTTCATCTGGCTCTCACCTTCCGCAACAACAAAGAGCAACCTCTGAATTCAGGATTTATAGCAGTGAGGGGCACCCATGACGGAATTCAAAGGTAATAACATTGCATAGTTTGTAGTTTCATTGCTCTATGGTCTAACAGCTGCAATAGAACAGATATGAAGAAGAAATTTACGATTGTTTATTATTATAAAGTAATGCCAGATTCTATGATAAACTTCATAGAATTTCTCATATTGCACCTCGAAACTTAATGCCTTTATGGCATATCTTTTGTAAACCATAATGTCTCGGAGTAAAAGAGGAGCATGAACTAATAATAGAATATATTTGGTAAGTTGTCAAATAGCCTGTTTTCCTGAAATTGAGTTCAAAAAACATTTTTTTGTTTGCTGTAAATATGGATGGTGGTTTCTTTCCTTCAGTATTGTGCTTTTGTTTAAAGATTCTAGGGACTACTGAAATAATTTAATTTGTTAAACGGTGAATTTTAAGGAAAATTACATTTTTTCAAACTTATCCCCTAACATTGGTTAGAAATAGTTGTTGTGTGATAATACCCAAGCAACTAAGAATAAAAGTAGTTACATGTTAGGAACTTCGTGCTACTTTATAGTCTAAACTCTAAAAGTAGAAATATGTATCTAATTTTGTAACAAACAAAAAATGAAAATATGTCTCTAATTTTGGGAACGAAGGTAGTAGTTACAAAATTGAGACAGCTGCTCCAACATAATCTGTTCTGTTGCTGTTTTCTGCATGGGCATGGACCCTACAATTGGGAGAGAACTTCAATGTCATCCTCTCTTTTCAGAAAGTGTTGGATTAAATGTCTGAAGAGTGGATTAGCACCTCTGCTTTAGACATTCTTGCAGTAGGGCCTACACAGTTCCAGCGTTTGACATGGCGTGGGTCCTAATAAGATGGATCTGCATTTTCAGAAGAGTTCAACTAGAGGGTAAATCCAATAATGGAGACAGAGAATCTTTGCTATCAAGGACCACATTACTTGTTCTCTCATTCTGTTTAGCCTGTCAGATGAATTAAGTTTTTATTTTTATTTTCTCAAGTCCTCTCCAAACCTTTTGCTGCTTTCCAAATTATTAATTTGCCTTTCTGAAGATGATTATGAAAATTTTGTTGCAGGGCAAAGGTTTTCTTACAGGAAGTGCTGAAAGTTTATAGTTCTAAATACATGAGGGCCTCCCGAATGCTTGGAGATCAATTAGCTCTTGCATGGGTTGTAAAATCTCACCCTTCCTTCGATAAAAAAAAATTTACTAGGCGAGAGGCATTTCTAGAGGAAATTGATGGTGCTTTAGTTCTTTTTTTGCCATGTGCTATTTACAATTGGACACCACCAGAAGGTGCTGGTCAGTTTCATGGGATGCCATTGGATGTTAAGGTACAATTTCATCAAGAATTATTAGCTTCTAGTATTAGTTTCTCACACATTTCTTGTCAATTGGTTGATATCTTGGTTAATCCTTTTGTTTGGTTTGGCTGTAGGTAGAAGATCAATTTTTAACTCCTAAATCTGGTTTTAACCCTGTATACAGGTTGTCCATTTTAAAGGGTCAAGGAAACGCCTTATGCTAGAATCTTGGAACTTCTTGAATTCCTTGTCATCTTCTAATATTTCGGATATGTTATGCCTCATTTTAAAGAGTGGACGGACAAAGTATGATTTTTAAGTTCAACTTCATGTAGTTTACTGCTATGCATTTGGATGAAGTTCAATCCCGGAAAATGACCCAATTCTTGCGGAGAAATTGGGCTGCAGCTTCTTGGTCAACGAGGTTGCTAATTTAGTGGCACCTAAATATCCTAGCGTGATTGCACACCCACTAGTGTCTACATGTCAATTGCCCACCCTTGCCGGAAAAGTTGCATCACTCTAGTTGGTACAAAGCTTTTACGGAAACAATACTATATAAACTTGTGCTGTCAAAGATGGAAATCCGTTCTTCAGAATATCATTTACTTTTGCAGTTAGGAAGTTCTACTCTGGTTAATAGTGTACATTGTAATTCTTTATCCAAGATTTTGATATCGTACATGATATTTAGTTGCTCTTTCGTTATGTATGCATTGCAAACTAGCTTTTCCTTAGAATTCCCTATTGTATGTGCATGGTACAAATATAAATTGATAACCTTACAAGGTTAAGGTTACAGGGAGGAAAAGATTTGTAGACATTGTACCTGGTCATCAGTTAAGTAGTTGCTTTTCTCTGTCTGTGGCTGGTCTAAATAGAGTTTCTAGCAAGTTCATAGCTTATTATTGTATTGGGTATAGAAAAATTGTATTGTTAAATAGACTAGGGTGAATTTTTTATTTTTTTTTGCTAGTTTTAGCTGAAATCTTTAACACTCCTACCTTGGGCAGAAATGGATCCAAGACCTTTTACACCCAAAGTTTTATGAGTAGTTATTTTAGCATAGCCAAGAGGGGCTTGGTAACTAGGATGAAGTTGGTGCTAACTTCACCCTAACCGTAAGAACTCAGAATTATAAGGAAAAGACTGAACATCAAACTTGACAACTCTGAAGAGTGTTTATGGGATTAGAGCATCTAAAAATACTCCTCCATTCAGCATTAGTGCTTTTGGTTACACAACGTTTGAGGTGTGAAAAACAAAGGTTGTTGGAAGGTTCAAACCACAAGTTAACAGAAGCTAAAGTTAGACATCCCCAAGGACACATGCTATAATCCCCACTTTCCAACTTGCAGGCTATACAAATATTTAATAAAAATAAGTCCAAAATCTTAAATAACTTTAAAGGAGTTTCTTTATATAAACTTCTGATGAGCAATTGCAATCTTACCAATTTTAAATACTCAGTCTTGAGAGGAAAAAATAATAGGGAAAAAAGCAGATTAAAAGAACGAAGTGCAACAGGAATGCCTTGTGATATCATCAAGAAAAAAAAGGAATACCCCTACTCATACACAGCAAATAGCAAACATAAAATTGAGAAAGACAAAATTATCAACAATGGTCTATGCATCTCCCTGCACCTATGTAAAATCTGCTGCTTGATGTTTACACCTTTTAGCTTCATCAAAATGAAGTTTAGACATTAAAACAAAGTAATAAACTTTGCTATACATAGAGCTGATCTCAGGAAAACCTAAGCTTTCTAGGGTTTTCAGCAAGCGATATCAGATAATGATGTGCGAAGATTACAACAGAAAGGCAAAGGATAAGTCATAGAAGTAGGCAGATCACGTGGCAAGACCAGAGACGGTGTCCATATGTGAGGGTTCTAGTCGAGGGAGGAAGAAGAAACAACCTCTCTATTGAAGTCCCCATGTTTTGTAGAATTTCCCGAGTTACGTCATACAAAACTGAAAAACATATCCTAGACCTAGAAATGAGATGTCAACAAACATAACCTTTTTAAAATGTATCATAAAAGGAACAAAACCATCAAATTAGGAAATTTTAATAATAATTGAAGATTTCCAGAAAGCTCATAATCTCTCTCTATTTTCCCCACCTATTGACCAAATTGTGGTTAAAAGATATTGACTCCTTATGTCTAACAAATGTATTGCACCCAGATATAGCCTCATTATATCAAGAACTATAAATAAGACTTGAGCAAACAGAATATGGAGCACCCAAAAGTTTCCTGGAGCATAATATGAGCAAGTAATCCTGGGGTGGAAAGAATTTAAAAAAATAATTATTATTAGCTAAACTTTTCCACAGGCTTTATGTATCAAATGAGGATAATATCATAGCCATAGATCTATATCTAATCCATTATACAATGTACAGTTCCATAACAGTAAAAATAATCAGTAAATAATAGCGGTCAAAAGAACCTTTGAACAGAATACTCACGAGTTTGCTATTGCTTTCCTGTTGCTATATCATCAGATCAGGAAAACACAACCTAGAAGGAAAAAGTAACTTTCAATTGTAACGATTTTCTAGTTGTAAGCGGTTAAACTAGACCTAAGTTACACTCTTCAATAGGTTTCAAATAAAAATGAGGATACTACCCTAGTGGCCTAGCCACAGACTTATAGCTAATCCACTCCATAATATATACCATTCCATAACAGTCAAAATAACCTGTTTGAACAGAAAATTTATGAGATTGAACGTCATTATTATTATTACTATTTTATAAATGAGGTTGCTTCTGATTTCCATGTTATTTCGTCATATCTGGAAACACAACCTAGAAAAAGGAAAATTAGCTTGGAAAGACATAATTGTCTCTCTTTATTGAGCTGTAAGAATTTCTAATCATACTGAATTACATTAGATCCAACTTAAAGATGTTCCAATCAATTACAAACTTAGAATTTGGTTCAAGTGACAGATAGGGAGGATAAGTGCGAGAATTATCATAGATAGCTTTCCAACAAAAACTAAAAAGGACCTTCCACAGTAACCCCAGCTATAAAATTATAACCATCAACTATAAACCCTTGAATGCTTTAACCTAGAAAGAAAAAAGCAGAAGGGAAACAGGAAAAATCCATCACCCCTATCAATCATTTTTTCAGCATGACTTGAATCGTTCATTACAGCAAACAGTCACTTACTCATTATCAAATATCAACCCTAGGACCAAATATCCGAAAACATCAAGAAGCAACCAACTTATTGCAAAAGATTTTGGAGTGCTACTTCTACAAGCTTTTGGGACGCTACTTCTTTAAGCTTTTAGGAATACTACGCATAAGACTAGATTCAGTTTCCTTTGCGTAGAGAAGAATGTAGTTTAAGCAATAAGCACACATCGAGGGATGACTAGAGACACCAAGAACTAGGTCAAAGGGATGATCAGACTAAGGTATGTAACCTGTTACAAGCAGTTATTTCCTTTAATAGTAACTATGCCCATTTATTGCTCCACTTGATATTATAAGAACTTAACCTATCTATTTGAGGTCAACTACAAAAGTTAAATCTTTATAATGTACCTACCAATAACGCCATGCCATATAAATTAAGCATTCTTAGGATGATAAGTCTTGCGGACAGGAATACTAGACCGGAAAATTGGACAGGTGAGATTTTTTTTTTTTTTTGCTTGCGACTCCAAAAATGTATAGTATTTATTTCAACAGAATTTTTATAAAATATAGTGTTTTAGGTATAATTTGGATACACATACAAAAATAGGGTATGTTTTTGTATAACCTTGTTTTTTTGTATGTGTATCCAAATTACACCTAAAACACTATATTTTATAAAATTCCTGTTGGAATAAATACTATACATTTTTTGGAGTCACAAGCAAAAAAATAAAAATAAAAAATAAAAAAATCTCACCTGTCCAATTTTCCGGTCCAATTGACCGGTCTGTGTAGAAGGACCCTTCTTAGGAACATCCCCAGAACCACCACCTTGAAATTAAGAGAATGAACAAGTCAATGAAATTCTTGCTATTTCTAATTTCTTAGATACCACCCCATCTCACCAAACTGAAGTTGCCAAAGGAACTGAAAGAGCTGAAAATGATTTTACATCAGCACTTCTGAAAGTATATCTAGAAATAACCTCACCCTTAATATCAGTCGTTCAAATGTTCCATCATACTATGTGATGACGACTAAAATATCCTCTGCATCAACAAATTATGAAATCCACTTCTGATGTAAAGTTCAGAAAAGGAAAAAGCTGATGTATGTTACGCTTTAATAAGGGTTGAGGTATAATAGAAATCTGTCACAAACCAAAATGAATGCATTATGTAGCTGTAGCTATTCAAAACATGGAAACCATTAATAACCCAGAAAGTTTACTAAATATCGTAATTAGGTAACACATAAAAGTCAAACATTCATCAACAAACCTATAACAGCCAAACTATCAGGTGCTATTTTATTTGAATTTCAAAAAGATGATACAGGTCCACCAATCAGCAGATTGTTCTATCAGACATGGATTCTACAATGATAAAACTACAACAATTACAGTCCGAGAGTGAAAAACAAATGGTTCTGGGTTTCTTTTGATACAGATCACTATGACCAGAAAATAATGTCCACCAATCACAAAAATACTTCTTCACTTTTTCACCTTGGGATGTGACCTTCTTATATGACCTCGTCAAGATAAATATGAAACAGATATTTATGGAGCAGAAATAGATTAAAACAATCATATGAATCGAAATGAACAAGAATCAGAAAGATCCTACCACACAATTAAAAGAATGTATCACTGGTCACTCTTCTTTCCATTACCATAGTAACTGAGGTACCACCGAACAAATTTCTTCAACCCGTCTGCAGATCCGTTGAGGGCTTATATCCAAGCTCTCTATGTGCAGAGCTGATGTTTGCATGCGTAAATTGCACATCCCCATTTCGTGGCAACTTCATTATTGATCTTTTCGCCTTCACTTTCAGCAACCTCTCCAAAATGCTCACAAGATTCGAAACTGGCACAGGCGAAGTATTCCCCAAATTAAACACCCGCAATTGAGCAGGGCCCTTCTTCTTCCCCCTACTACCAGTACTCTTCTGAGCAGTGTCCAATGATGCCAAACAACCCTTCACAATATCATCAATGTAGGTAAAATCCCTAGCTACCGTGCCATGATTGGCAGCCTCAAAGATCGGAATCGACTTCCCTTTCAATATATCCCTGGTGAAGAAGAAATAAGCCATGTCAGGTCTTCCCCAGGGGCCATAAACAGTAAAGAATCGCAACCCAGTAAGCGAAAGTCCATATATATGATTGTAAGTATGTGCAATCTCTTCACCAGCCTTTTTTGTAGCAGCATAAAGACTAGCAGGTTGGTCTGTTCTGTCTTTCTCTGAGAAGGGTACTTTAGTATTCAGTCCATAAACAGAACTGGATGATGCCCAAACAATTGCAGGCTGTGGATTTGCAGACTTGCAAACTTCAAGCAAACTAACGAGCCCAGCAATATTGCTTTGAACATAGGAGCTAGGATTCTCCATTGCATACCTAACACCGGCCTGCGCAGCCAAATGCATTACATGGGTAAATGCCACAACCTCAAATAATTTCTTCAAAAGGGCCATATCATTAATATCCCCCTCCACAATGAACACACCGGAGCGCTCTAAAAGGGCCTGCCGGCCTCGTTTCAATGAGGGATCATAGTAATCATTGAAATTATCGAGCCCCAAAACTCCATCGCCACGGCGTTTAAGGGCAGCGGAGACATGGGTTCCGACGAACCCAGCCGCACCGGTGACCAGAACTGAGATCCCATTGCTGGACCGGACCCGAGCAGAGGACCTGACCCGTTTCTCCCAAGCTGGGCCGCCCCAAGAATATGTTCTGAGTGAACGGCGAGAGAGATCCGAGGGCAATGAGGAGGATGAAGACGGTGATCTGAAGAAGAAGACAAAGATCAAGCCCAAGAACACAAAGGACCAAAAGGTGAGCTTGGCAAGAGAAGAATGCCATCTCAATCTGTGAAAATAGGGAGACTTTTCCATCTTGAACTTTCCTGGGGTAGATGGGATATTATCAATGTGGGACATTTGCTTCATTAGTGATAATTTTCTTGGAAAATCTTGGAGTTTTGACCAAAACCCTAGATTATTTTCTCCTCCTGCTGCTGATTTATTGGGGTTTCTTGAAAATTTTGGGCTAGGGTTTGGAGAAAGATTCTAACATTGTGTTTTCTGTTTTCCAAGAATGATGTTGGGGTTGAATGTGATACTCAAGATAAGAAAGAGAAAGCGAAAGAAAAAGGGTGTTGAGGTATTGTTGGCGGTGAATGATAATGGTGGTGAACTTTTTTTTTTTCTTCTTCTTTATTTATGGAATCTTCTGGTTTCTTGGAGGAAATTGTTGTCTTTGTTTGGTTAAATTTTGTGGGTATTTTTGTTATAGAAAAGAAAAAAGATTGAGACTTAGATGATTGATTAAGCAATGGATGACTTGGAGGTGGACTTTAATGGGGAGGGAGAGAAATGGGGTTTGAAGAATTTAAAAATGTTAATGGAGATTCAGAGTGGACTAATGGAGAACAAGAAAGGTCAATTGATGAAATGGGTTAATTCTAGTCCCCTCCAAACTAGGGTTTACCAACATTAAACCATGTTCTTGGTTCAATGGATGAGTAGTGGATAAATGATAAACAAGACCATCCACCCTTTGAATTTTGGCTATGATTGGCTGTGGAGGCCTTGAAATCCAGGCCTCCATTTCATTCAAACCCCTTATTTTTAACCAATTTTTTTGTGTGTGGGAGTTCTTTATTTAGGGTGAAGTGATTTAATTTTGGGATTTGGGTTTGGAGATGGTGTGGATGAGATTTTTAGGCTTATTATTAGGTACTCCTAGTTTTTTACACCATTAAAATGTGGAGAGATTTATGGGGATTCTAATTAAACAGTTTTCAATAATTAATTGATTTAAGCACTTAATAAGTAGTACTACAATAAATAATTTTGAGAATAATGTATGTAGTAACATTAACCAACTTTCACTCATTGGAGCATCATTTATACTTGCAATGGAGTATAATCAGTCAAATATAATATAATACCATTTTCAATTGCATTTAATAAATTGAAATAAGGAACAGTAGATATTGTAATGGTAATAACATTTACACATATTTTTCCTCAAATTATTATGATATTCATAATTGTTTTCCAAAATTATACTACAAAAAAATTAAAAGTAAATTACATGTAACTTGATGAAAATCTTAGTGCAATGTCCAGGTAAACATCATGCATCAGAATTTCATTCAAACTTGGTTGGATTTTCTTTTTTTGATTTTCATTTTCAAAGTTAAGACAGGTGTAAAATCACATATTCTTTTTTTTAAGGGAAGAATAAAAAAAATAAATCAATTTTATATCACTTTCTTCCCCATTCTTCCACACGTCAATCTGACTTCATTATTAACAAATGTTGTCTCAAGTCTTTGTCCTACCTAAATACAATGCACTATAACATTTTTTTACATTATAATGTGAATAATGAATGATAGGGATACAAATGTAGCTATTTTTACTTGAAAGCTCATGAACAAAGGATAATTGATATGCCAATTACATCTTAGTAGTTAAGACTTGTATATTTAATTTTTAGGTCTCAGGTTTGATTTTTACTTGAGTTATTTTATTTTTTTATTACGAGAAGTTTATTTACTTTTATGTGAGGCTTGTTTGTAAGCTTATTTCTTTTTCATTTAGTGATGTTTGATTGATTATTGATATTATAATAATTCGATTCTTACTTAAGTTGATTTATTTCTTCCATTATAAGAAATTGTTTTTTTATATCTGGTGGTGTATCATGACTTGCGTTGAACTAATTTCCACACCTCGAATAAGGCTTTCGGAACAGGTTTAAGTTTGTTGTATGTGATTTCTTTTTTATGCGAGACTTATTTGTGAGTTTATTTCTTCCTCATGTTTACTTGTTTACTTGATCCTTGATATTATAATAGTGATAATGTACTTAATTATGAAATTATATTGTATTTCTCAAAAGTGGGATTTTAAAAAAAAAGTAATTGATATTATATGAGCCATTCCTTGTGAGAATATAACCCATATAATTATTAAAAAGATAAAGAAGTCAAATTTTTTTTTACTGAACAAAATTTTCCTTGTATTAAAATTAGCATGGGTACCACAACTTCAAAATTTAAGGATATATTTTGTCCAAAAATAAAATTTGTCTCATGCTCATCTTTTTGCCCAGTTAATAACAGCACCCTTGGAGATAGAATATTCTTAAGTTACCCAAAAAATAGAATAGAATGTTCTTGTAGATACAATAGCATGATATGGAAAGTAGCTTAATTATAATGTTCTTCATTCTAATATAAAAATCACCATAATGAAACTACATGTTAAACATAGTAAATATTTTTCACCACTATACTTACTGTTGGAAAAAACAAAACCATAACATTGAAGCAAATAAAGAAGACTATGCTTTTAAGAAATGGAGGTATTATATATGTAATGCATCACATGTTTCCCTCTGTAGTCCAACATTGTTAAAATTGATCATCCTTTTCTTTTTCTCTAGGCTATGTAATAAACAAAATTGAAATACAAGGTAAATATATAAAAAAAAAAAAAAAAACAAGGACACATTTACAAAATTTATATCTAACAATTCATGTTTTTAAAATCAAAATACTGAATTTTAAAGTGCAGAATATTGAATAATTAATAAAAAAATTGTTTTTCCTGAGTGAGGTGTGTGACGCTCCCAAAATAGGTATACATCACCCATCTTGAGTCGCCAAATACATGGTACAAAATTCAAATACAAACTAATATCACAAAGAATGTATAAAATACGACAAAACATATGCTGTGAGTTTAAATACAAATATTGTCTTCTAGACAATATCCACTCTCAGAGTAAGTCCTCATTATATTTATTGTCACACTATTTAACAGAATAGTGAGGACTATTAGCTAATACTATCATTCGGATCATCACTCTATTCTCCGACTCGTCTAAAACCACGTTTCTCATTTCACGAGAGAACGGTGAAAGAAAGGGTGAGCTCAACTAGCCCGAAGAAGAAATATTATGACTAAGATAATGCGAGAATAAATTATCATTAGTCTCCAACAATGTTAAACCGATAAAATACAATAGACATCAAGTTTAAGCTGCAATGAACAAAAGCAATCCATTAAAAGAGTCAAGTAGAGAATAAAATCTACTATCTTTTATGATTTAAAATATTTTTCATCACTTTTTGTCATTTGAGACTCAACTTAATAAATAATCCACATCATCCCCGCACTACTACCGAGGATATTCATTAGGGTCACGACCACAAATTATCCATGCACTACGGGCCAAGGATATTCGTGTATTCATCAATGGTCATGATCATGCCAACAACTGTCCATCAATGCACTACGGGCCAATGAGAACTTTTATCACATCATTTGTAACATTACGGTCATGATTACACCGAAAAATCCCTGGTCATAATCATACCAAGTCCATCTATGCACTACAGGCCACAGATGACTTTCAAAAAAAATATACACATGAGGATCGGACGGTGATTGCTAGGGCGATGAACTATTGGCAAGGCTCATGGGCCAGCATGGCGCGAGGAATTGGACGGTGATTGCTAGGGCGATTCGTGGGAGATCGAGAAAGTCGTGTAGGTTACGATGGTGTGATCAGCTCTCGCCGAAGGTGGAGCACCGCGCATTCACACCGCGCAACAAGTGGGCGACCATCGCGATGATTCTCAACGGTCGTACGGATAACGCGATTAAGAACCACTGGAACTCGATGTTAAAGCAGAAGTTTTCGGCGATTAGCGGCGGCGGAGGTGGAATGGATGAGCGACGATTGAAACGAGAGGAAGAAGAAAGGACATGAGAGAGAAAAAAGGGAGAAGAAAGAAAAGGAAAAGAGAGAAGAGAAGAAAAAAAAAAATTTGCTCTGTCGCCAAATTTTGTCCACGATGTTCTGTTTCGTTTGCCTCGGTGTACGTCTCATAATCTGGGAGGGGCATAATTGAAATTTGAATTTTGTAACGTTAAGGGTACTTTTGGAAAAAAAAATAGTTTAGGGTGTAAGTGGGATATCGAGGTAAACATTAGGGACATTTTTGCACCTTTGCCCTTTTGAGAATTCAAAAGAAAGAAAAACAAAAGATTTAGAATCAAATATGACTAGTTAAACAATTTTATCATGATAAATAATAAATTCAAAAAATGTAAAATACAATTCAATTTTTTCTATTTTCTACAAAATTCTCGACGTGTCATTTTGTTATTAGAGGCATGGTTGTTAAATCCGGACCAGATCGCCTGTTCAACTAATAAAAATTAAAATCAGTCGGCACTCCGGTTCGAATTGAACCAATAATCCATTTTTGGTCAAAACTCGGTAGAAACGGTTGACCACCGGTCGAACGACGTGTTACGTTGACCTAGTGAACCGGTTTCAATAATTTTTAATATATTTTTTTGTATAATTTTTTTTAATATTAAAATTAATCACTTTTAATTGTAATTCGACTTTATTATGTTTTAGTTTATAAAAAATGTTTTTTTTTAAATTATATTAATTATTAATATCATATTTTTATATATATTAATAATATCACTTGATCAATAACAGTTCGACTACTAATTGAATCAGTGATCCACCGACCCAATACTTTTTTCTGTTCGACCACATTGATAAAGAAAATAGTATATGGGTTCAAAGGGGGTATCTATCAACTGTTAAAAGTAAGCAAGTGAAGTGGAGATTCAATTCAATGTATGAACTTTTTGACTTTGCACCATCCTGCTATGTCCTTTCCATTAATTTCAAAACATGTTTGTTAGTAATATTTGAATAAATATATAGTCAATTTGTGCCTAATTTTACCCAATTTTAAATTGTATACTCTGCTTAAAAGCTCTAACTCGGTTGGTGGATTAGGCCTGTGTGTTTAATTTCAGTCAAAAATTGAAGTACTTGTTTGCAATCCTTCTGTGAATGATAAGGATTACAAATTGAACCACTAATTTTTAGAAATTTGCCTTAAAGGATAAATAGTTTAATTTAGTAGCTTTCATTTGATGGAGTTAATAGGTTATATGGGATGGGATTGGATTATCCTCCTACTTTTGCTATGAAAAGTTTTGAAGAGGACAATGTGGTTTTTTTCTTTTCTACATGTAGTTTTTAATATTTTCACATTATTTTTTTTTTATATGAGCATCAAATTGAGTCTCACCTTCATATCGAAGGAACTTTCACGTAAAAATAATAAAACAATATTCAATGATGTTTCAAAAGGGGCATGGGCGCAATCAAGGGGTCATAGATAGAGTGGGCAAAAATCCGGTTTTTTGGTTTTTTGGGCTTAAGGCCGGACCAATCCAACCCGTGGGTTCGGGATAAATCAAAGCAGTTGGTTTCGGTAAAATAATTCGGTATATCCCCATTAAACGGTTTCGGTTTCGATTTCGGTTTAGCGTTTGAATGGATCGGTAATGCTTAGGACCGAACCAAGTTATCTAGGTTATTTCTTAACTTACTAATTTTTAGTTTTAGTTTCTGATCAGTGAGATGCCAAAGATCGAGTTCTCTACTTCTCTTAGTCTTATCTCGACTTCTCTTCACTCACTCAGTCACTCTTCTTCACTTTACTTACCACTTTCCAAATAGATCTAGGGTTTCTTCGTTCCCTACTTCGCTTGACAGTCACTTCGTTCGCTATCTCGACTCTTCACTTATCTCGACAGTCACTCACTCTTCTTCACTTATCTCGACAGTCACTTCGTTCGCTACTTCGTGGTTTTCTCAATCTACAGCTACCTCAGGTTATCGATTGTCCGCTTCTCCCTCAGAGCTCTTAGGTAATTTACTTTCTATTCGTTTGATTTAAGATCTGAACTTCAATTTTAGGGTTTCAAACTTCAATTTTAGGGTTTCAAACTTCAATTTTAGTTCCATTTCAAACTCTAATTTATGTACTTTCTTGTTGATATATCAACCACATAGAAAAAAAGTAATTATGTGTTTTAATCATCCCAGCTAATGTTGATAAATTAGCCCATCCTGAACGGATTTGCAGTTATAAAAGTTATTAAAACTTTGTTCCTTCACTAATTTTCTCATGCTAATTATCAGTGAAACAATAAGGAACATTGTATAAATATTATAGCTGCCCAATAGTGATTACCTCAAATATTTACTTGCATTAAATTGACTGCACATTAAATTTCCTTAATTGACTGCTAAGCTTTTATGAGTTCGTTTGATGCAGCTTCTAACTAGTTTAACTTTGACATATTTGACTGCTAAGCTTTCCATAATTGACTGCTAAGCTTTTATGAGTTCGTTTGATGCAGCTTCTAATTGACTGCTAAGCTTTCCTTAATTGTACTTTCTTTGCTATATTGTACTAGTTTTCAAGAGGCTTAAAATTCTGTTTTCACTGACTGCTAATTGACTGCTAAGCTCACTAGTTGTCACTCTGTTTTCATGTTAAAATTCAATTACTATTCTCATGGTTATCAACTTAATTGTTTGTTTGTGTTTTTATGTACAGTGATGGAAAATATGGATAATAGTATACCAATATCATCCGATGCAAATCCAATCCCAGTCCCAAGCAATGGAGGAGACAATGGAGAAGGCGAGACACGCGGAACACAAAAGCAAAATGAGGTTGAAGAGATTAAGCAAATAATCGGTAAGACTCGTGCTACTATATGGGAACATTATATAAGGTTTAAGCAAAATGATGAAATTAAGGCAAAGTGCAATTATTGTTGTCAAGTTTTAAAAGCCGACTCGGGAAAGAATGGGACAAGTGGTTTAAAAAATCATAATGCAAGATGTAAATTGTACCCTCCTAATATTCAATTAAAGGAAAGACAACAATCACTATTAAATTTGCCCCAATCAAGTATTAATGAAAGGGGTCAAGAGTTGGAAGGGGAATCAACCAATAGTGTTTGTTTATGAAAATTTGATCAAGAGTTGATTAGGAGGGCAATTTCGTTTATGATAATTGTTGATGAACTTCCTTTTAGTCATGTGGAGAATATGGGCTTTAAATACTTGATGTCGGTTGCATGTCCAAAATTTAATGTGCCTTCACATAGGGCCACAACTAGAGATTGTTTGAAGCGTTTTTTAGAGGAGAAATTGAAACTGAAAACTTAATTCAAAAATACATCACAAAGGGTTTCTCTTACTACCGATACATGGACTTCCATACAACGAATTAATTATATGGTGTTGACTGCTCATTATGTTGATGATAAGTGAAATTTGCAAAAGAAAATTATTAGCTTTGTCCCAATTACTAGTCATAAAGGGGAAGACATAGGTATGTCGGTTGAAAATTGTTTGAGGGAATGGGGAATTGATAAAGTTTTCACAATCATAGTTGATAATGCTAGTTCCAATGATGTTGCAATTTCCTATTTGAAAACTCAATTGAAAGTTTGGGGTCATAGCATTTGTGACAATAAATTTCTCCATGTGAGGTGTGTTGCTTATATAGTTAATTTGGTTGTATGTGATGGGTTGAAAGATGCAACTCCTTCGATATCTCGTGTTCGATCTTTGGTTAGGTGGGTGCGACAATCTCCTTCTAGGATTAAAAAATTCAAAGAATGTGTTGAAATTGAAAAAATTGAAAAAAAAAACTTCATTGATCCTAGATGTGTCCACTAGATGGAACTTCACTTATTCTATGTTGTATGTGGCCATAGATTTTGAATGTGCTTTTAATAGGCTTGCAAGCAAAGATCCTTTATTCAAATTGGAAATGGAATTGGGTGATGGGTGGCCTACCATAAAAAGCGGGAGTTGTGAGAAAATTGGTGGTATTCTTGAAGTGTTTCTTTGACATTACGGTGAAGGTTTGAATGTACATCTTATGTGACATCAAATACTTTTTTTCATGAATTTCTCGATCTTGATGATGCTTTGAATGAATTGTTATATGATGAGAATGACAATGACATGAGAGAAATGGCGTTGAGGATGAGAGCAAACTTAGATAAATATTGGGGGAATGTTGAAAAGATGAATAAATTGTTGTACATTGCGGTTGTTCTAGATCCTAGACATAAATTTGCATTTGTGAAATTTGCTTTCAATTCAATTTATGGGAGTGGGACTGAAATGGCAAAAAAAATGATAAAATTGGTGCGTGATGCCATTGAGGAATTGTTTAAATGTTATAGTCTCAAATATGCATCCCAAAGTGCACATTCATCCCAAAGTGCACAATCATCCCAAAGTGCACAATCTAATGTGTAATACAGTGAAAGTTTTGATGTGTGTGGTCGAGAAAGGACAAGGAGAAAGATGATGGAAAAATTTGTAAAACACATTGCGGATGTTCAAGGAGGAGATAATACCGAATTAGACAAGTATTTGAGTGAGCATGTTGATCAAATGACTTCAAAATATAATATTTTGGGTTGGTGGAAAATAACTCTCCTAGATTTCCCATTCTCTCAAATGGCTAAGGATGTATCAAGCGGTTCTATATCAACCGTTGCTTGCTAGAAGTCAAGCATTTAGCACCGGTGGTCGTGTACTTGATTCATTTAGGAGTTCTTTAACTCATAGAATGGTACAAGCTCTTATTTGTGCTCAAGATTGGCTTCGTTCAAGTAAACAATCAATATCCGTGGAGGAGAACTTAGATTCACTTTATACAATTGAGAAAGGTAATCCTTCATTTTAAATTATATAGTTTTCATTTATAATGTTTATATGTTAATTGTGACGCCCCCAAAATAGGTATACATCACCCATTCTGAGTTGTCAATACATGGTACAGAAACAACTACAACTTTATTATTGCAACAAGTAAAGCTCATGAGTTTAAATACAAATATTTACTTATGACAATATCTATACTCAAATAAATCCTCATCACATTTATTGATACATTATTTTACAAAAATGGTGAGGACTACTAAACAATCCTTTCTAAAACCTTCATTCCATACCATACTGCATTACTCGCATTTATATTCTCGCCTCCCGAGAAAAATGGAACAAAAGGAAAAGGGTGAGCTCAACTATTTTCAATAAAGAATATTATGACTAAGATAATATACAACAAATTATCGTTAGTCTTCAACGAGGAAAAATATAATAGAATACTGATAGACAACAAATTTTAAATCAATATTCGCAATGAAATAATAATTCATTAGAAGAGTTAAGTAGAGAATGCAAACTACTATCTTCTATGTATGAATTTAAAAGTTCATCGTCTATCTTTTATCCCCGTAACATCAATCAATATACATCTGGAATCAAATATTCATCTTTGCACTACGTGCCAAAGATATTCATCGATTGGTCATGTATTCATTTAAACACTGTTCATCTTTTGACTACGGGCAAAAAGATATTCTTCAGAAATCATTCATCTTTGCACTTTCTGGACCAAAGATATTCTTAAGAAATCATTCATCTTTGCACTCTGGCCAAAGATATTCCATAATATCATCATTTAAGACCGAGGATGATGAAAATATTTTTTTTAAAGAAGCGAATCCGGTGAAACAAAATGACAAGGATTAAGGATTAAGGATTCGTACTTTGGTTTTATCCACGTCCAAAAATACCTCAAAAATAATCATAGTGGTGTAAAATTCAAGAATGATCAAAACATGGATACAATCGAGAGTTAGTATCCGGAATAGATGTTTTAGACGAAAAAGAAGAAATTTTATTTTTAGATTGAATAAGATCAGTATCGTGGATAATAGTCAGATATCGTGAATAGTCAGATATCGTGAAATAGTAACTCAGACCCCAAAAGATAGAAATTTTCAAAAACATCTTCACGCTTACTTAATAATAGTACTCGTGAATAGTAACTTTCGTGAATAAGAACTCATGAATAGTAACTCGTGAATAGTAACCCATGAATAGTAACCCGACATGAAAAAGTTCCAAATTTGATAAAACTTCAGATCAACATTTCAAAGATAATGATATTGAAGAAATAATATCATTCTGAAAAAAAAAATATCCCTTACCTCGAAAGATCAAGATTTTAAATTAAACACCGGATATAGGCTATGACTTGGACTTGCACCGTATAGCAATACTCAAAGTATACTCAAAATACTCACAAGAAAAACTTCAGTTTCTGGTGTGATTTTTAATTCTAACCTAAGCACCCTATTTATAGGAAAATGCTTAGAACACCAAAGCAGAAAATTTAATAAAATAATAATATTTCTTAAAAATATTCAAGCCCACCTTAGAAATCTGATTTCAGATCATTTATAACACATGTGAGCCACTCAATTACAACAAAAAACGTTTTTCTTACAAAAAATATTTTAAACTCCCAAAAATCAATTATTTTTTGAGCTTGAACTTCAATAATTCATAATAAATAGCCCTTTCATCAGAAAATTCGAATCTCATGAGTTTTTATAGGAATTTCAATTCTCTACAACTTTGCAGAAGAAAGTTTTCCAAATTCCAAATAGAAATTGACCGAAATCCACAAACGAAAGCGATTTTACTGTTTTATAATCAAATTTGATCAATAAATGGGGTCCATGAGACATGTTTAACATGTTTTAAACATTTATTGCAACAAAAATACTCTTCCTCCTTGTATACTCATATATCCCACATTCGTTGTAAAAATATCACCGTTAATATTTTATTAAAATAATATATTTAAATGAATTATTTTATCGTAAAAGATAAAATATTAATTTTCAACAATTGTCATTTTAAAAATTTTCTCCATCTATATCCACATAAAATCAATATTTTCCTCATCATATAAATCAATAATTAATTATTCACAAATAATATTACTGTAATCACAATATCGACAAACAGGCGGTTCCAGGAAAAGAGGGGCTTTCAATAAGAATTTCTTCTTCTTGGGCGCGCAATTAGGTGACCAAACCTCTCCTTAGACAGAACTTTCTAGACATTGCCAATAATGTTATCTAATAATATTAGAGATAATATGAATTATTGCTTCGATAATGAAAAATATTGTGTAATGTGATTATTGAAACAACAATGAATATAAAATATCAACGCAGCAATTATTAACTCAATAAAAAATATCGAGCGGTAATTATCGTAACCATTATTGAGTAGTGCCTTCTTACGTAAGAATCAATAATTGGTGCAATACCGTGTGCTCTTCTTGTTCAACAACGCCAGTATTAGTGTGTTTTAACCACCGGGTATTCCAACAAGATAACTCAGAATAACTACGCCGCATTAATTAAAAACAACTTATATTTGTCGTTTTCTTCATCCAATCGCTTTTCAGTTATGGGGCCCACACATGGTCGCTGCCGTCGCATTTAATATTCTCGACAACGATTTAATATTCCACCACCAAACGAATATTCCCAAAATAATAATGAATATTTTATAACCCACTGCTTATTTTGAAATATTTGCGTATTTAACCCTTAACTATCCACATTAATCAAATCAACCCTTACTATTTCAAAATAATAAATAAAGGAAATTCCTTTTTATTTAAAAATTTCGGGGTCTTACATTAATGACTTTCTTTAACTATTTTTATTTTCTTTTGATCTTAGAATTTGCGGAAGTTTTGGATATGGATGGTGGAATTTAATAGAAATTTGGCACTTAGCAGTTTTTACATCAGATGGATAACAGGTTTTTTTTAAAACTTGGGTTTGTTTCAAGTTTCAAGTCTTTTGTTGTGTATCACTTAGTAATATCCTCATTGATTCAGAACTGTTAAAGCTCAATTTCAGTCAATGCTTATTTGTTTATCAGTCAATGAAACTCTTTTATACTTATCAGTCAATGCTTATTTGTTTGTTTGTTGGTTTTCTGATCAGTCTTTATTACTCTGCTGCTGTTGCATTTGGAATTTTGGACTGCTCTGCTGCTGTTACTTTGCTGCTGCTGCTGTTGAAATCTTCTATTTTACTCTTCTACGGACTGCATTTGATTATGAAGTTGGGTTGTTGTTGGCTTGTTACTTTACTCTGCTGCTTGCTGCTATTTGTACTATGTATGGACTTTGGACTATGGACTGCATTTTATTTGCTGGCTTGTTGTTATCATAACACTCTTTCTTTATATCAAGTTTTAGTCTTGGATTGTAGTCAGGTAAACCGTAAGGAAATCATGGACTTGTGTTGTGTTACTCATTTGGATCATGGACTTGTGGACTTGTGTTACTTATTTGGATCGGTTGAATCATGAATGTGTGCTTGGAAGTTGGATCGGTTAAATGTTATTGTAATATGCTAGTATGGATTTTTTTAACTTTTCATTCAAGCGGGGTTAAAAAGCAATTCAGACAAATTTAGGTTCAAACCTAGATCGAATCCTGATTCGGACCGACTAACCTGGATTGATGAAACTGCTCCAACCGGCTTTTGTGATTCGAGATCCATTTTAGATCGAATTTGAATGGGTTGAGTTTGGTTCGGTCGATTAATTCTGGGGTGCCCACCCGTAGTCGTAGACTCATATGACACCTTACAGAAATTTTCAAGGGTTATTTATTTTTTTTTTTTCTTTTTTTATGTATTTTTTTTTTTTTTTTTTTTTATTTTACTTTATCATCAAAGTGAGGCGAAAAAAAAAAAGTGGTAACAATATCTCTCTAAACTAATTAAAAATAAAAAGTTAAAAAATAAAACAATTTTTATTGGATCCTACAATAGTGACCATAAGTTCACCGTATTTCTATCCTATAGGATTATTAAATATGCCTTCTTCTATTTTATTTTTTGTTGTTGTAATTCATTTTTTCAAGCTAATTAATCCCATGAACTACAATATAAAGTTTTTAATATATAATATTATAATTTATAATTTATCTATAAAAGTAGCTAATCAGTTGACTAAATTTCAAAGTCTTATTAATAGTTTCATAATTGAAAAAATTATATATATATATATATATATATATATATTTAAAATCATTAGATTCACAACTCAAAAAGTTGACAAGGGTTGGAATAGGATGTTGTGAAATACTATAATTAGGCAAAATAAATTTAAAAAAACATTCTAAATGTTAATAAACAATTTTTTATTTATATATTTTAATCCCACTCTATAAATATTCTAGTTCAAGAATCGATAGGTAGACCTTTATTTTTGGAGACAAAGAAGTGTGGTTTAAAGTATTTTGCTCAACACTTTTCGTCTCCGTCCTACCGAAAAAAAACTTGTGATTTCAAATCATTATTGGGTGTTTGAACTTGTGAATTATATGAGTGGGATGTCATATATATTGGATCCGGTTAGCATGAAATTTATTGTTTGATAAGTTAATTAATTGACCAATAGACTATTGACACATATAAAATCTTATCTGCCTGTCAGTACTGTATTGGTCAATTGACTAACTTACCTAAAAATAAATTTCATGCTAACCACTTCCATATATATTGTAGTAACCTTTTAATTTATAATCATTTTCCTTTTGTCTTCTTTCAAATTCTTGCACTTGAAATACTGATGATATGACAGTACGTAGCTTTTCATAAAAGGATTTTTATGCAGACGATCCATGAACGATTTATTTTAAAATAATTTAAAATTAAAATTTAAATTAATTTATAAATTATTTTAAGTTATGATTTATAAATAAAAATATTCGACGTTAATTTGATTTATAAGTCAAAATTAAATTAAACAAATTATGAAGATCTTTCGGTGATAAGAACTTATAAGTTAAAATAAAATATAAACATTACTAAAAAGAACATTGATAAAAAGATACATTGATTCATTAATAAAATAGAAGAGAGACAAAATGAATATTATATTATATTTAATTAAAAGACACTGTAGTAATTTTTTGGATAGTTAAAAAGAATATACCTGCGGCTATTCTTTCTAGCGACAGATTAAAAGTTCTATTTAATCTCAATCCTTGAATATTATAATGAACGATATTAAATATAATTGACTGAATCAATATTTTCAGCAACAGATTGCTACAGATGAAGATTTATCTATCTATCTATATATATATATATATATATATATATATTAGTTTCATAATGTGTATGTATTTTATGGATCCGGTTACCATAAAATTAATTTTCTGATAAATTAATCAATTGATCAATATAGTGTTGACACACAAAGAAATCACATCTCAATCTGCATATAGACACTTATTAATCAATTAACCAAATTAAGTTCATACTAACCCTTTCGGTTACATTCACAAGGTCAACAATTTGATTCTCCTAGGCAAAGAAGCCACCCATGATGAATGAGACAAGTCTCTTTTACTATTTTGTTTGGGGTAATGCACCAGCCTAACCTAGACCTATCTATCTATCTCAAGGCAAATGGTGCTAACCTAGACCTATCTTTTTACTTGTCTTTTCACTATTTAACAGCCACGCCGAAACACTTTCTATGGCAGTACAAATTATGTATCGTCACATGATTATTTTGTGTTGGTCATTTTTTTGAAAAGATAATTAAAAGATTGAAATTTATTAAACTTAATATTATACAATATTAAAATATGAATGATCATTCTTGGGCCTTATATTTTGACTCAATATAATTACATGGGTTTTGATTAAGCCCTAAAACTTCAGTGCTGGGCTGGGTTAAAATGCCAACAACAACGAGCTCATTCCACTCAAAAGGCTGAAACAAAACACAAAATCAGCCCAAGGGCACGAATGCAATTAGGTAAAAGTATATATACATGAAACCCTAGTCTCCTTCGTCCATTTGTATTTAGGGTTTGAGCTTGTAGAAGCTATTCAGCAAACCAGAGCGGCAGCGTCACACTTCCACCACCGCCACCATGGGTCGAATGCACAGTCGAGGGTCTGTTCTCTCTCTCTCTCGCTCTCTCTCTCTCTATATATTTATGTATGTATGTACGTATTTACATGTACATTTATACGATTCAAATTGAAGCCTGATTTTGTGCAATTTCTTTGTTACAGTAAGGGTATTTCAGCTTCAGCTCTGCCATACAAGAGGACCCCACCAAGTTGGCTGAAGATCACTCCTCAGGATGTATGGAATAATCCTTAATTTTAGTTCTTACATTTTCTTCTTTATATGATACTGTTAACTTAGTTCATTGCGTTTGTTTTGGTTTCAAGTCTGTATCTTTAGTATTAATGGAAAAGTTGAGGTTTTTAGTTCTCTTTGATTGTTTAGAAAAGTAAGTATAAAGTCAATCCCTTAATTTCTGTATTTTGGGGGTTTGGGCTTATGTGAATACTTGTTAATGCTGTTATAAATGACTCTATCAAGGGGTTGATAAACAATCTAGACTCGGATGGTTATGTGATGAAAGAGTTTTGTTTTTAAACCTAGATATATTATAATTACATATTGTAGTTGTTTATCTTAAAAATAGTATGGATGTAATGATGAAAATGTAGCTGTAATTGATATTAAAATTTGCAATTGAGCTCTTTCAGTGTTTGGGTAAAGCCAACCGTGTTTTACATTTAAAATTAAAAAGTGAATTTTTTATTATTTATCTTCAGATTTAAACTTTAGCTTTGGTAGTTTATAGAAATCAACAAACAACCGTGCCTGTTAACTGGGTAATGTCTAAGATATCTAATTTCATCTGTTCTCGCTAAAACTTTCTGTTTTATCTTTAAAAGCTATAGAGTTCTTTGCTTTTTAGTATAACTGGTCCGCATACAAGATGTGTTTTTCAACAAGCTCTCTAATTCATTCTACAGCACTATGCCATTTACTCTACTTTCAGTGATCGTATGCGTACCTGAAAATGTATGTTCACCTCTGCACAGGCTGGTTCTGGGTCTGATTATGTATTGTTGTGTCCAATTGTATGTATGTAAGATGTTAAGATGTGGAGATGTGATATGTCTGTCCAGAGATCAAATATTTCCTTAAGTTGGTAAAATTGTTCTTATCATTAATTTGGAAGCTGGTTTATCTAATTAGACATTCTCTCCTCATGTTTCAAAAGTATGCAAAACATCTTCAATTCACCTAACATTCTTGTTTTAAATTATTTTTGTTGAAGGGAAGGAAAGTTGTGTTAATAATTTCCTTCGTGTTTTCTTTTATTGAATCCTATATTTAACATAAATAAACAATATCAGGTTTTCTTTGTATTGATGGTATTAACATAAATTCACCATTGTTAGATCCATCAGGCCTTGTGTTGAGCTTTTTTTTTAATCGGTTTCACTAATCGAAGTAAGTAAACCCCATTTTGTTTTTATCCCTCTTTCTAGTTTTCCCGTGTTTCTTCTTCCTCAATCATGCATCAATTTTCTCTGCAAATTACGGCTTGTCAGCGTATGTTATATTTTGTTGATTTAGTATATTTTTTTTTTCAACTTTTTGATCTGAAATTTCTTGTAATGACTGATTAATGATGTAAATTTGTTTCTGGGTATCACTCTGTTTATGTAATTGTATTAGTTTTCCAATTTAATCTTAAAGTTCATATTTTGACGAAGAGCCTCGAATTCAGCTGGGTAGCATTTGAACATCTCTGAAATTGCATATTTTGTAATTTTTAATAATTGTTTAAGCTCAGCATTTTATTAAGACATGGACTGAGCTCTATTGTAAAATATAATTTCGATGATTACATTGTCGACATCCAAACGGTCCCTTACATTTCAGGTGATATTGATTATTATGGATGATTTAAAGAGTTTTTTGGTTTGCCGTGCCATATCAGTGATGTTTTTTTTTGTTTAAATTTTATTCTGATGACATAATTAGAGTAGTGATGAGATTTTTGCTATTCTAGAATTAATGAGTCGTGGAATATAATGTAATTTGGTAGGAAAAGCCAAAGATGATATGTACCAAAGATGATATTGCACCTACGAAAAGGGTTACTGTATTTTACAGTTTTCATTCGCATTAAGTAGATGATGTTGGATTTCTGGATTATTTGCTAGTACTTGTGACCATTTGGTACTTAATATATATATATATATATATAGCAAGGATCAAGAGCATTCTCTTTAAATAGCATTCCTCCTTAAATAGCATTCATTCTTTGTGATCTTTTATATATATACATATATATATACAAAACTGATCAGGTCCGGACTCCCGGATTTTTTTAAAATCCGGACCTTTTTTTATATATATACAAAACAGTCTGTACAGACTGTTTTGTTATATGTATCCAAATCATGCCAAAAACACTGTATTATGAAAAAATTCCAGTTCCATAAAATATTAAACTTTTTTTTTAGTTGTTTTAAAAAAAAGCAAAAAAAAAAAGTCCGCATTTTAACAAAATGCGGGAGTCCAGACCTGACCCGCTCCCTATATATATATATATATATATATATATATATATATATATGCGGGGCCTTTTATGGATTTTAAACATTTCTAGATTTTTTTCAACAGTGTTTGAGGAACAAAACTCATGTACTAGGATTTTCTGTAGAACAGATAGAAACTATTACTTTCTATTGAGTTAGAATGGACAGTGTTTAAATTATACTTCTGGCTCACATAACTGAATGTACCAGGCAGCCAGAACTCATGAATAGGCTTGATTTCAAGTTTGGTGGAGTGAATTTGAGTTGTTGACGACTTGAGTAGGATTTTATTGTCTCTGATGTTGGTTGTAGTTCAGTGATTTGTTATATTCCGACAATCAAGCTTAAAAAGATCACAAAGAATTGAAGTAGAATGTAGCTTGTTGTAATTCTCATGTAAAAGTGATGGAGATAACTCCAACCAGTTGTCATTTGGCAGATTTACTAACTCATGATGTATAAAGGGGGTGACATCAAGAGCGTATTATAAATATTAAAAATAAAGTTTTAATCTTTTTGAAAAGATATAAATAAACTCCTGATTAGCTGACAATTTTTTTATAGAATGAGAAAGTGAAATGCTGTAAACTGATGTCTTTCAAAAGCATTTACGACCTATGTTTCTATATCCTATTTGTCCTGAATATTGTTATTAGAAACTAGCTATTATAATTTTTAGTAGATCCCAAAATTTGTCACTCTGTCTGTGATCACATCATATGAAATTTTAATTATATTTATCTTGTTTTCATTTCTTCATAATATTTATTTTGGTTTATTCTCTAACTGTGCAGATAAGAGATTGAAACACAAAGATAAGGGCTGTTGGCCTGTTGCAAATTAAACCGTAGGTTGAAACTTTGATCTATTGTTTGTCTGGACAGTTATCTTTGAAGTAGCAGGTCCCTTAAAGGATCTTTTGGAATGAGAGTGCTTGAGTGGGTGGCGGCAATTTCTTTTATTTCTGCCTGTCATTTTCTTGTTTTCTCATATAATCTATGGTGATTATTCCTTTCTTTATTCTGCTGACTCTTTACTTTTGAAGTCTACATATATCTCCTCGTTAATCACAAAAGTTTTCTCCATTTTGCTCAGTATTAGAGTTGCACCCGAACTCAACTGTAGAACATCCGCACCAAAAGCAAACCAAGAAGCTTGATCATTTGGTTTTGGACCTGCTGCCGGTGAAGGTTTGCGTGATCGACTGCAATGCCGAGGTTCTAAATCTTATTTGAGATACCTTTTATAATGGTTCTTTCAAGACTTTCATATGGTGGATCTTGAAAGTTTTGCTAGACAACTTGCTTTAAGTTATTGGGGCTTCTGAACTTTTACTATGTTATTTGTGCTTCCCGTCCAGAGGGAGAGAGAGAGGGAGGGAGGGAGGGGGATTAGTTCATTGTTAATGGATCTTTATGATATATGGTTATTAATTCTAATCTTTTTTATGTTCCTTCATATCACTACCTTATAACTTATTTTTAACATTCGGTATTCACGCATCTCACTTCAGTGATGTCAGTACACATAATCTGTAGTTGCTGAGGTTTAATTCACATATGTTGCTGGTGACTATTTTTCTTCTCTAGCTGATTAACTGTAACTAAATATATTTTTAAATATCTACTTATTTATTTTCATCCATACTACCTCTTCGTATCTCCATAATGCTAGACAGCTATTATCTGAATAAGGATCAAACAAGTTTGTTAATCAGGAAAATTTCAGTGTTCGTCTCTTTTAAAATCTACCTAAACTTTGGGCTGGCATTCTCGCTCTTAAATTCGAGTGTTTTTTTTTCCTTCCATTTTTTTGGGAGGGGTGGGAGCAGGGGGGGGGTGATTATGTCACATATTTATTATTTTCTGGGTAAGTTGACATTATTAAATATACTGTATGTGTTCCCTATATATCTTGACAAGATTACAAGACCCACTTGCTTTACTGCAGGCACTAAAGCTCTTAACAAGACCCACTTTTCACCCTCTTCCGAAAGTTCCAACTATGGAGACGGCATCGCCTTTGTCACTGTTTTTACCACTTACAACTCTACTGTTAATAGACAGGTCAATGGTAGATCAACCAACTTGGTTACCATTGGGAACATGTCATACAACAAGGTGGAGCGGTCAATGGCCATTTTGAACGTCTTTATTAATTTCATTCAGGTAATTAATCAGCAACATCCCATGCAGTAGAAACTGTAGTAAAGTTTAGGGTTCAGAAACATTTGACTGAAATATTGAAAAGAAAGTCCAACTTCTTCATATGTTTTACTGAACCCTAGGTATTTAAGGCATTATGTAAATCATATTCCTTTATTGTGTTTATTTTTAAAATAGCGTTGATGTTAGTTTATTTGATACCTTAGCTATTTAACAAGATTAGTATTGTGTTTTACTTTAAGAAAATGGAAAATTGTGTTGAAATGTAAGGTTTTTAAAATTGTGTCTCAAAATTCAAAATTTATTTTGTGAATCTAATTGTGATGTAGAAAAGGCATATTGAGTGATGCTGGATGCTTAATTCCTTTTGGTTTTGATTTATTTTTTCTTTTATTTTGCTAAATGGAATTGAATTATTTCATTTATAGGCGTAGTAGGTATTTGAATTGTAAGTGAAATCCTTTGATTTGAATGAACTTAAAAATTGTACTTAGTTTTGATAAACAATCATGAAATAAACTGGGACTACCCTATAGTCTTTTATCCTGGGATGGAGGGAGTATGTATTGGGGTCATGGGTTTACTTCAGTTGCAGGATTATGCTAATATTATACTGTTGCAGGTGACAATGCCCCAAAGCAATGTACTCATTCTCACTGATCCAGCATCTGCGCTTCCAGTGCACAGAAATAGGGTCACACTATATCCTATTCAAGGTGAATATTCGCGCGACAAGTTGATGCTTCAAAGAATCAGGTCTTACATTGTAAGAGCACACTACATTGATTAATAATTGGAAAAATATTGTTGATCAGTTGCTATATAAGTTTAGCCATTAGTCCCATTATATATTATTGTCGTCTTTTGGATACAATATAGAAGCCCAAGCTTTGTTCTGTTTGTTGTTCCCTATTGACCATATCGTTTCTGGATGGGACTCTCCTCTCTCGCTATCTCCCCCCTCTTCTCCATCAACCTACCTATAAAACCAGAATAGGAAAGAAAAGAGAAGTGAGAAAAAGGGAACACTTTCATTTAACTTCTCTGAAATTCCAGTTAACAGTTTCTTGCTCTATGTATTAAATGGTAAATATGTTGCAAGTCCTCATAAATGATAGTATATACAGTAGTTTTCATATTTCATGTGGTTAGTAACGGCTGTTCTATTCATTTCATGGGCATATTATTGAAAGCATAATAAGTTGCTTCACTAACTAGTAACTAGTGAAACTGTAGATGTTTTGTTTTGTTCCCGAATGCAATGTCCTTGTTCATTTTCAAATGCTTTCCATTTATGCAGGCCTTTCTAGAGCAAAGACTTGAGGAGCATTCTCAGTGGCAGGGGAAAATGAATCATTACATCTTTACTGACTCGGATGTAGCTGTAGTGGATGACCTAGGACAAATATTCAAGGATTACCCAAATTTTCATCTGGCTCTCACCTTCCGCAACAACAAAGAGCAACCTCTGAATTCAGGATTTATAGCAGTGAGGGGCACCCATGACGGAATTCAAAGGTAATAACATTGCATAGTTTGTAGTTTCATTGCTCTATGGTCTAACAGCTGCAATAGAACAGATATGAAGAAGAAATTTACGATTGTTTATTATTATAAAGTAATGCCAGATTCTATGATAAACTTCATAGAATTTCTCATATTGCACCTCGAAACTTAATGCCTTTATGGCATATCTTTTGTAAACCATAATGTCTCGGAGTAAAAGAGGAGCATGAACTAATAATAGAATATATTTGGTAAGTTGTCAAATAGCCTGTTTTCCTGAAATTGAGTTCAAAAAACATTTTTTTGTTTGCTGTAAATATGGATGGTGGTTTCTTTCCTTCGTATTGTGCTTTTTGTTTAAAGATTCTAGGACTGGAAATAATTAATTTGTTAAACGGTGAATTTTAAGGAAAATTACATTTTTTCAAACTTATCCCCTAACATTGGTTAGAAATAGTTGTTGTGTGATAATACCCAAGCAACTAAGAATAAAAGTAGTTACATGTTAGGAACTTCGTGCTACTTTATAGTCTAAACTCTAAAAGTAGAAATATGTATCTAATTTTGTAACAAACAAAAAATGAAAATATGTCTCTAATTTTGGGAACGAAGGTAGTAGTTACAAAATTGAGACAGCTGCTCCAACATAATCTGTTCTGTTGCTGTTTTCTGCATGGGCATGGACCCTACAATTGGGAGAGAACTTCAATGTCATCCTCTCTTTTCAGAAAGTGTTGGATTAAATGTCTGAAGAGTGGATTAGCACCTCTGCTTTAGACATTCTTGCAGTAGGGCCTACACAGTTCCAGCGTTTGACATGGCGTGGGTCCTAATAAGATGGATCTGCATTTTTCAGAAGAGTTCAACTAGAGGGTAAATCCAATAATGGAGACAGAGAATCTTTGCTATCAAGGACCACATTACTTGTTCTCTCATTCTGTTTAGCCTGTCAGATGAATTAAGTTTTTATTTTTATTTTCTCAAGTCCTCTCCAAACCTTTTGCTGCTTTCCAAATTATTAATTTTGCCTTTCTGAAGATGATTATGAAAATTTTGTTGCAGGGCAAAGGTTTTCTTACAGGAAGTGCTGAAAGTTTATAGTTCTAAATACATGAGGGCCTCCCGAATGCTTGGAGATCAATTAGCTCTTGCATGGGTTGTAAAATCTCACCCTTCCTTCGATAAAAAAAAATTTACTAGGCGAGAGGCATTTCTAGAGGAAATTGATGGTGCTTTAGTTCTTTTTTTGCCATGTGCTATTTACAATTGGACACCACCAGAAGGTGCTGGTCAGTTTCATGGGATGCCATTGGATGTTAAGGTACAATTTCATCAAGAATTATTAGCTTCTAGTATTAGTTTCTCACACATTTCTTGTCAATTGGTTGATATCTTGGTTAATCCTTTTGTTTGGTTTGGCTGTAGGTAGAAGATCAATTTTTAACTCCTAAATCTGGTTTTAACCCTGTATACAGGTTGTCCATTTTAAAGGGTCAAGGAAACGCCTTATGCTAGAATCTTGGAACTTCTTGAATTCCTTGTCATCTTCTAATATTTCGGATATGTTATGCCTCATTTTAAAGAGTGGACGGACAAAGTATGATTTTTAAGTTCAACTTCATGTAGTTTACTGCTATGCATTTGGATGAAGTTCAATCCGGAAAATGACCCAATTCTTATGGAGAAATTGGGCTGCAGCTTCTTGGTCAACGAGGTTGCTAATTTAGTGGCACCTAAATATCCTAGCGTGATTGCACACCCACTAGTGTCTACATGTCAATTGCCCACCCTTGCCGGAAAAGTTGCATCACTCTAGTTGGTACAAAGCTTTTACGGAAACAATACTATATAAACTTGTGCTGTCAAAGATGGAAATCCGTTCTTCAGAATATCATTTACTTTTGCAGTTAGGAAGTTCTACTCTGGTTAATAGTGTACATTGTAATTCTTTATCCAAGATTTTGATATCGTACATGATATTTAGTTGCTCTTTCGTTATGTATGCATTGCAAACTAGCTTTTCCTTAGAATTCCCTATTGTATGTGCATGGTACAAATATAAATTGATAACCTTACAAGGTTAAGGTTACAGGGAGGAAAAGATTTGTAGACATTGTACCTGGTCATCAGTTAAGTAGTTGCTTTTCTCTGTCTGTGGCTGGTCTAAATAGAGTTTCTAGCAAGTTCATAGCTTATTATTGTATTGGGTATAGAAAAAATTGTATTGTTAAATAGACTAGGGTGAATTTTTTATTTTTTTTTGCTAGTTTTAGCTGAAATCTTTAACACTCCTACCTTGGGCAGAAATGGATCCAAGACCTTTTACACCCAAAGTTTTATGAGTAGTTATTTTAGCATATAGCCAAGAGGGGCTTGGTAACTAGGATGAAGTTGGTGCTAACTTCACCCTAACCGTAAGAACTCAGAATTATAAGGAAAAGACTGAACATCAAACTTGACAACTCTGAAGAGTGTTTATGGGATTAGAGCATCTAAAAATACTCCTCCATTCAGCATTAGTGCTTTTGGTTACACAACGTTTGAGGGTGTGAAAAACAAAGGTTGTTGGAAGGTTCAAACCACAAGTTAACAGAAGCTAAAGTTAGACATCCCCAAGGACACATGCTATAATCCCCACTTTCCAACTTGCAGGCTATACAAATATTTAATAAAAATAAGGTCCAAAATCTTAAATAACTTTAAAGGAGTTTCTTTATATAAACTTCTGATGAGCAATTGCAATCTTACCAATTTTAAATACTCAGTCTTGAGAGGAAAAAATAATAGGGAAAAAAGCAGATTAAAAGAACGAAGTGCAACAGGAATGCCTTGTGATATCATCAAGAAAAAAAAAGGAATACCCCTACTCATACAGCAAATAGCAAACATAAAATTGAGAAAGACAAAATTATCAACAATGGTCTATGCATCTCCCCTGCACCTATGTAAAATCTGCTGCTTGATGTTTACACCTTTTAGCTTCATCAAAATGAAGTTTAGACATTAAAACAAAGTAATAAACTTTGCTATACATAGAGCTGATCTCAGGAAAACCTAAGCTTTCTAGGGTTTTCAGCAAGCGATATCAGATAATGATGTGCGAAGATTACAACAGAAAGGCAAAGGATAAGTCATAGAAGTAGGCAGATCACGTGGCAAGACCAGAGACGGTGTCCATATGTGAGGGTTCTAGTCGAGGGAGGAAGAAGAAACAACCTCTCTATTGAAGTCCCCATGTTTTGTAGAATTTCCCGAGTTACGTCATACAAAACTGAAAAACATATCCTAGACCTAGAAATGAGATGTCAACAAACATAACCTTTTTAAAATGTATCATAAAAGGAACAAAACCATCAAATTAGGAAATTTTAATAATAATTGAAGATTTCCAGAAAGCTCATAATCTTCTCTCTCTATTTTCCCCCACCTATTGACCAAATTGTGGTTAAAAGATATTGACTCCTTATGTCTAACAAATGTATTGCACCCAGATATAGCCTCATTATATCAAGAACTATAAATAAGACTTGAGCAAACAGAATATGGAGCACCCAAAAGTTTCCTGGAGCATAATATGAGCAAGTAATCCTGGGGGTTGGAAAGAATTTAAAAAAATAATTATTATTAGCTAAACTTTTCCACAGGCTTTATGTATCAAATGAGGATAATATCATAGCCATAGATCTATATCTAATCCATTATACAATGTACAGTTCCATAACAGTAAAAAATAATCAGTAAATAATAGCGGTCAAAAGAACCTTTGAACAGAATACTCACGAGTTTGCTATTGCTTTCCCTGTTGCTATATCATCAGATCAGGAAAACACAACCTAGAAGGAAAAAGTAACTCGAATTGTAACGATTTTCTAGTTGTAAGCGGTTAAACTAGACCTAAGTTACACTCTTCAATAGGTTTCAAATAAAAATGAGGATACTACCCTAGTGGCCTAGCCACAGACTTATAGCTAATCCACTCCATAATATATACCATTCCATAACAGTCAAAATAACCTGTTTGAACAGAAAATTTATGAGATTGAACGTCATTATTATTATTACTATTTTATAAATGAGGTTGCTTCTGATTTCCATGTTATTTCGTCATATCTGGAAACACAACCTAGAAAAAGGAAAATTAGCTTGGAAAGACATAATTGTCTCTCTTTATTGAGCTGTAAGAATTTCTAATCATACTGAATTACATTAGATCCAACTTAAAGATGTTCCAATCAATTACAAACTTAGAATTTGGTTCAAGTGACAGATAGGGAGGATAAGTGCGAGAATTATCATAGATAGCTTTCCAACAAAAACTAAAAAGGACCTTCCACAGTAACCCCAGCTATAAAATTATAACCATCAACTATAAACCCTTGAATGCTTTAACCTAGAAAAAAAAGCAGAAGGAAACAGGAAAAATCCATCACCCCTATCAATCATTTTTTCAGCATGACTTGAATCGTTCATTACAGCAAACAGTCACTTACTCATTATCAAATATCAACCCTAGGACCAAATATCCGAAAACATCAAGAAGCAACCAACTTATTGCAAAAGATTTTGGAGTGCTACTTCTACAAGCTTTTGGGACGCTACTTCTTTAAGCTTTTAGGAATACTACGCATAAGACTAGATTCAGTTTCCTTTGCGTAGAGAAGAATGTAGTTTAAGCAATAAGCACACATCGTAGGATGACTAGAGACACCAAGAACTAGGTCAAAGGGATGATCAGACTAAGGTATGTAACCTGTTACAAGCAGTTATTTCCTTTAATAGTAACTATGCCCATTTATTGCTCCACTTGATATTATAAGAACTTAACCTATCTATTTGAGGTCAACTACAAAAGTTAAATCTTTATAATGTACCTACCAATAACGCTGCGCCATAAATTAAGCATTCTTAGGATGATAAGTCTTGCCGGACAGGAATACTAGACCGGAAAATTGGACAGGTGAGATTTTTTTATTTTTTTTTTGCTTGCGACTCCAAAAAATGTATAGTATTTATTCCAACAGGAATTTTTATAAAATATAGTGTTTTAGGTATAATTTGGATACACATACAAAAATAGGGTATGTTTTTGTATAACCTTGTTTTTGTATGTGTATCCAAATTACACCTAAAACACTATATTTTATAAAAATTCCTGTTGGAATAAATACTATACATTTTTTGGAGTCACAAGCAAAAAAATAAAAATAAAAAATAAAAAAATCTCACCTGTCCAATTTTCCGGTCCAATTGACCGGTCTGTGTAGAAGGACCCTTCTTAGGAACATCCCCAGAACCACCACCTTGAAATTAAGAGAATGAACAAGTCAATGAAATTCTTGCTATTTCTAATTTCTTAGATACCACCCCATCTCACCAAACTGAAGTTGCCAAAGGAACTGAAAGAGCTGAAAATGATTTTACATCAGCACTTCTGAAAGTATATCTAGAAATAACCTCACCCTTAATATCAGTCGTTCAAATGTTCCATCATACTATGTGATGACGACTAAAATATCCTCTGCATCAACAAATTATGAAATCCACTTCTGATGTAAAGTTCAGAAAAGGAAAAAGCTGATGTATGTTACGCTTTAATAAGGGTTGAGGTATAATAGAAATCTGTCACAAACCAAAATGAATGCATTATGTAGCTGTAGCTATTCAAAACATGGAAACCATTAATAACCCAGAAAGTTTACTAAATATCGTAATTAGGTAACACATAAAAGTCAAACATTCATCAACAAACCTATAACAGCCAAACTATCAGGTGCTATTTTATTTGAATTTCAAAAAGATGATACAGGTCCACCAATCAGCAGATTGTTCTATCAGACATGGATTCTACAATGATAAAACTACAACAATTACAGTCCGAGAGTGAAAAACAAATGGTTCTGGGTTTCTTTTGATACAGATCACTATGACCAGAAAATAATGTCCACCAATCACAAAAATACTTCTTCACTTTTTCACCTTGGGATGTGACCTTCTTATATGACCTCGTCAAGATAAATATGAAACAGATATTTGCGGGAGCAGAAATAGATTAAAACAATCATATGAATCGAAATGAACAAGAATCAGAAAGATCCTACCACACAATTAAAAGAATGTATCACTGGTCACTCTTCTTTCCATTACCATAGTAACTGAGGTACCACCGAACAAATTTCTTCAACCCCGTCTGCAGATCCGTTGAGGGCTTATATCCAAGCTCTCTATGTGCAGAGCTGATGTTTGCATGCGTAAATTGCACATCCCCATTTCGTGGCAACTTCATTATTGATCTTTTCGCCTTCACTTTCAGCAACCTCTCCAAAATGCTCACAAGATTCGAAACTGGCACAGGCGAAGTATTCCCCAAATTAAACACCCGCAATTGAGCAGGGCCCTTCTTCTTCCCCCTACTACCAGTACTCTTCTGAGCAGTGTCCAATGATGCCAAACAACCCTTCACAATATCATCAATGTAGGTAAAATCCTAGCTACCGTGCCATGATTGGCAGCCTCAAAGATCGGAATCGACTTCCCTTTCAATATATCCCTGGTGAAGAAGAAATAAGCCATGTCAGGTCTTCCCCAGGGGCCATAAACAGTAAAGAATCGCAACCCAGTAAGCGAAAGTCCATATATATGATTGTAAGTATGTGCAATCTCTTCACCAGCCTTTTTGTAGCAGCATAAAGACTAGCAGGTTGGTCTGTTCTGTCTTTCTCTGAGAAGGGTACTTTAGTATTCAGTCCATAAACAGAACTGGATGATGCCCAAACAATTGCAGGCTGTGGATTTGCAGACTTGCAAACTTCAAGCAAACTAACGAGCCCAGCAATATTGCTTTGAACATAGGAGCTAGGATTCTCCATTGCATACCTAACACCGGCCTGCGCAGCCAAATACATTACATGGGTAAATGCCACAACCTCAAATAATTTCTTCAAAAGGGCCATATCATTAATATCCCCCTCCACAATGAACACACCGGAGCGCTCTAAAAGGGCCTGCCGGCCTCGTTTCAATGAGGGATCATAGTAATCATTGAAATTATCGAGCCCCAAAACTCCATCGCCACAGCGTTTAAGGGCAGCGGAGACATGGGTTCCGACGAACCCAGCCGCACCGGTGACCAGAACTGAGATCCCATTGCTGGACCGGACCCGAGCAGAGGACCTGACCCGTTTCTCCCAAGCTGGGCCGCCCCAAGAATATGTTCTGAGTGAACGGCGAGAGAGATCCGAGGGCAATGAGGAGGATGAAGACGGTGATCTGAAGAAGAAGACAAAGATCAAGCCCAAGAACACAAAGGACCAAAAGGTGAGCTTGGCAAGAGAAGAATGCCATCTCAATCTGTGAAAATAGGGAGACTTTTCCATCTTGAACTTTCCTGGGGTAGATGGGATATTATCAATGTGGGACATTTGCTTCATTAGTGATAATTTTCTTGGAAAATCTTGGAGTTTTGACCAAAACCCTAGATTATTTTCTCCCTCCTGCTGCTGATTTATTGGGGTTTCTTGAAAATTTTGGGCTAGGGTTTGGAGAAAGATTCTAACATTGTGTTTTCTGTTTTCCAAGAATGATGTTGGGGTTGAATGTGATACTCAAGATAAGAAAGAGAAAGCGAAAGAAAAAGGGTGTTGAGGTATTGTTGGCGGTGAATGATAATGGTGGTGAACTTTTTTTTTTTCTTCTTCTTTATTTATGGAATCTTCTGGTTTCTTGGAGGAAATTGTTGTCTTTGTTTGGTTAACTTTTGTGGGTATTTTTGTTATAGAAAAGAAAAAAGATTGAGACTTAGATGATTGATTAAGCAATGGATGACTTGGAGGTGGACTTTAATGGGGAGGGAGAGAAATGGGGTTTGAAGAATTTAAAAATGTTAATGGAGATTCAGAGTGGACTAATGGAGAACAAGAAAGGTCAATTGATGAAATGGGTTAATTCTAGTCCCCTCCAAACTAGGGTTTACCAACATTAAACCATGTTCTTGGTTCAATGGATGAGTAGTGGATAAATGATAAACAAGACCATCCACCCTTTGAATTTTGGCTATGATTGGCTGTGGAGGCCTTGAAATCCAGGCCTCCATTTCATTCAAAACCCTTATTTTTAACCAATTTTTTTGTGTGTGGGAGTTCTTTATTTAGGGTGAAGTGATTTAATTTTGGGATTTGGGTTTGGAGATGGTGTGGATGAGATTTTTAGGCTTATTATTAGGTACTCCTAGTTTTTACACCATTAAAATGTGGAGAGATTTATGGGGATTCTAATTAAACAGTTTTCAATAATTAATTGATTTAAGCACTTAATAAGTAGTACTACAATAAATAATTTTGAGAATAATGTATGTAGTAACATTAACCAACTTTCACTCATTGGAGCATCATTTATACTTGCAATGGAGTATAATCAGTCAAATATAATATAATACCATTTTCAATTGCATTTAATAAATTGAAATAAGGAACAGTAGATATTGTAATGGTAATAACATTTACACATATTTTTCCTCAAATTATTATGATATTCATAATTGTTTTCCAAAATTATACTACAAAAAATTAAAAGTAAATTACATGTAACTTGATGAAAATCTTAGTGCAATGTCCAGGTAAACATCATGCATCAGAATTTCATTCAAACTTGGTTGGATTTTCTTTTTTTGATTTTCATTTTCAAAGTTAAGACAGGTGTAAAATCACATATTCTTTTTTTTAAGGGAAGAATAAAAAAAATAAATCAATTTTATATCACTTTCTTCCCCATTCTTCCACACGTCAATCTGACTTCATTATTAACAAATGTTGTCTCAAGTCTTTGTCCTACCTAAATACAATGCACTATAACATTTTTTACATTATAATGTGAATAATGAATGATAGGGATACAAATGTAGCTATTTTTACTTGAAAGCTCATGAACAAAGGATAATTGATATGCCAATTACATCTTAGTAGTTAAGACTTGTATATTTAATTTTTAGGTCTCAGGTTTGATTTTTACTTGAGTTATTTTATTTTTTTATTAGAAGTTTATTTACTTTTATGTGAGAGCTTGTTTTGTAAAGCTTATTTCTTTTCATTTAGTGATGTTTGATTGATTATTGATATTATAATAATTCGATTCTTACTTAAGTTGATTTATTTCTTCCATTATAAGAAATTGTTTTTTATATCTGGTGGTGTATCATGACTTGCGTTGAACTAATTTCCACACCTCGAATAAGGCTTTTGAATGCGGTTTAAGTTTGTTGTATGTGATTTCTTTTATCGCGAGACTTATTTGTGAGTTTATTTATTTTCCTCATGTTTACTTGTTTACTTGATCCTTGATATTATAATAGTGATAATGTACTTAATTATGAAATTATATTGTATTTCTCAAAAAGTGGGATTTTAAAAAAAAGTAATTGATATTATATGAGCCATTCCTTGTGAGAATATAACCCATATAATTATTAAAAGATAAAGAAGTCAATTTTTTTTTACTGAACAAAATTTTCCTTGTATTAAAATTAGCATGGGTACCACAACTTCAAAATTTAAGGATATATTTTGTCCAAAAATAAAATTTGTCTCATGCTCATCTTTTTTGCCCAGTTAATAACAGCACCCTTGGAGATAGAATATTCTTAAGTTACCCAAAAAAATAGAATAGAATGTTCTTGTAGATACAATAGCATGATATGGAAAGTAGCTTAATTATAATGTTCTTCATTCTAATATAAAATTACCATAATGAAACTACATGTTAAACATAGTAAATATTTTTCACCACTATACTTACTGTTGGAAAAAACAAAACCATAACATTGAAGCAAATAAAGAAGACTATGCTTTTAAGAAATGGAGGTATTATATATGTAATGCATCACATGTTTCCCTCTGTAGTCCAACATTGTTAAAATTGATCATCCTTTTCTTTTTCTCTAGGCTATGTAATAAACAAAATTGAAATACAAGGTAAATATATAAAAAAAAAAAAAAAACAAGGACACATTTACAAAATTTATATCTAACAATTCACGTTTTTAAAATCAAAATACTGAATTTTAAAGTGCAGAATATTGAATAATTAATAAAAAAATTGTTTTTTCTGAGTGAGGTGTGTGGCGCTCCCAAAATAGGTATACATCACCCATCTTGAGTTGCCAAAATACATGGTACAAAATTCAAATACAAACTAATATCTGACGGTCGTATAAAATACGACAAAACATATGCTGTGAGTTTAAATACAAATATTGTCTTCTAGACAATATCCACTCTCAGAGTAAGTCCTCATTATATTTATTGTCACACTATTTAACAGAATAGTGAGGACTATTAGCTAATACTATCATTCGGATCATCACTCTATTCTCCGACTCG
Organism: Panax quinquefolius; assembly: GCA_020205615.1. NCBI lineage: Eukaryota > Viridiplantae > Streptophyta > Magnoliopsida > Apiales > Araliaceae > Panax > Panax quinquefolius. Next base: position 7,389,436 of record CM035158.1, read on the forward strand.
TCCCAGCTACGTTCTCATTTCCTGAAGAGAACAGTGAAAGAAAGGGTGAGCTCAACTAGCCCAGTAAGAAATATTATGACTAAGATAATGCAGAATAAATTATCATTAGTCTCCAACAATGTTAAACTGATAAAATACAATAGACATCAAGTTTAACTGCAGCGGAACAAGCAATCCATTAAAAGAGTCAAGTAGAGAATAAAATCTACTATCTTTTATGATTTAAAATATTTTTCATCACTTTTGTCATTTGAGACTCAAATTTTAATAAATAATCCACATCATCCCGCACTACGGCCAAGGATATTCATTAGGGTCACGACCACAAATTATCCATGCACACTGGCCGAGGATATTCGTGTATTCATCAATGGTCAGTGATCATGCCAACAATCGTCCATCAATGCACTACTGGCCAATGAGAACTTTTATCACATCATTTGTAACATTACTACCGCGATTACACCGAAAAATCCTCAGTCATAATCATACCAAGTCCATCTATTCACTACATGTGCCATGAGATGACTTTCGAAAAAAAAAATATATACATGAGGATGATGACAATGATATAAAAGTTCAATAAAATAAGTTCACGAATTAATTTATTTAGGAACTAATAACGTCCAAATTGTCAACACGATCATCGCTTTGTAGAGTAAAATTCAAGAATGCTCGGAAGAATATTTTCATGAAAAATCTTTGGATGAAGCGTAAATATCGAGGATATTCCACTAATTTCATGGAGTATAGAAGTGAAATTTTAACCAACCTGAGTATAATAACTAATGGAATAACAAAAGAAATTACCATGCATGCGGATTGCGCCGATGTAGGCGAGTTATTCAACAGAATAATAATAACGGAACCAGGTCGGATGAAATTCACACCGCAAGCGGGATGTTCCAAGCGAGAATAATAAGTGCGAAATAATAAATAATGGGAACCAGTAGGTGTAAAACACATGCACGAGGATATTCTAACGAGAATAATAAAAGCGGAATAATAAATAATGGAACGAGTCGGTGTAAAACACACGCATGGATATTCCAAATGAGAATAATAAAGGCGGAGTAATAAATAATGGAACCGAATTAAAGTAAAAACACATGAACAAGATATTCCAACGAGAATAATAAACGAGAATAATAGAAGAATGTCACCAAGTATAGGGTAGCAGCGTATCTGAGTTATTCCAATGAACAATAAAGAAATAGAATAACTGAAGTTCTCTTCTTGAATACAAAAGAAATAACACCCCTTACCGTAAAAGAAACTGAATATATGAAAAGAAAGTTAACAGACTTCTCTTCTTCTTTCTCTCTAAAATTTTCTCTCTCTAGAGTTGAGTGAATTCGTAAGAAAATAATGAAGGAATGAGCTTCTATTTATAGAAAAATGGAATGCATAGTAACTAACTCATGAACGGTCCAGATTGATTTACTTTAATCGAACGGTCCATATTTAAAGCAAAATCTTTTAAATAAAATATAATATATTATATATATTATATAAATATAACATGTACAGAGAAAAAGAATTCACGGGTGGAAACTGCATGACTCACCTCATCCCCCCTGCCAATTTTTTCAAACTTTACCTATATATATATATATATATATATATATATATATATATATAACTCATTCTTGCATTAATACTCCTTTCCGTGAATCTTGACTTCCCCCTTTCCCATGTTATCAAATTTCTTTCGTGGGCCCCACATATGGGCCCCCACCTTTATTATATCGAATAACTTTCCACCGATTATTTTGAAAAATGGGTAAATGGGGGTCCAACTAATAAGCAAAATTGAGTGGCTTCTCGCGTAAGCATTAATAATCAATACCGTGTGTCTTTCTTTATGCAACCACAGCGATATTCTTTGTACTTTTACTACCAGAAAGTAGTTCAACAAGATCAGCGATAAAACTTCCGCCGTTATTTCTATAAAATATTTTTGTCGTTTTCTCAATCCGACAATAATTCTGTTGTGGGGTCCACCAATGATTGCGTCGTTGTACGAATATTCCCTGCTAACACGAATATTCCCCAACCAATCGAATATAATATAACAACTTGCATACTTTGCAAAATTTATAAATACTACCCACAACTATAATATTATATCAAATTTATTCCATAATATTCAAAACTAATAATTATAGAAAATTAATCTTTATTTATAAAAGTTGGGGTCTTACAACCTCCCCTTCTTAAGAAATTTTGCCCTCGAAATTAGGGTATATACCTGGTATGTCGAAGAGGTAAGGATACCTTGATTTCATCTCAGATTCTAACTCCCAGGTCATTTCCTCAATATCGTGGTTTCTCCACAAAACTTTGACTTGAGGTATAACATTGGAGCGTAAAATATGTTCCTTCTTATCCAAGATTTGAGCAGGGAACCTCTTCATACGTTAAATCTTCCATTTATTTAAATCTTGGTTCTAACTTCGATAATGTGGTTTGGTCTTCCACATATTTACGTAACATGGATATGTGAAAAACGTTATGAACACGAGACATACTTGGCGGTAAAGCGAGTCTATAGGCCACAGTTCCTACCCGGCCGAGGATTAAAAATAGGCCAATGAATCAAGGATTGAGCTTTTGTAAGACCCCGAATTTTATAAAATAAAAGTATTCAATTTTTTTATTTTAGTAAATGGTTAAATTGATAAAGTTTAAAGTTAAGGGTGACATTTGAAAATTTTTCAAAGTAAGCAAATTGTCATAAAATACCCGGTAGTAAAAGTACAATAATACGCGCGGTTTCATAGTAGCACACAATATTAATTATTGATGCTTACGTGAGAAGTCTCTTAGTTATACTCCATTATTGCTACAGTAATTGCTGCATCATATCTCTCATATTATTGATTCAATTATTGTCACAGTATCATCTGTATAAAATGTTATTTTATTAAATCAATAATTGAGATGACAAAGTTATTCATATTATAAATTGTAATATTTACAATGTCTAGAAGTTCTGTCAAGGAGAGGTTTGGTCACCTAATTGCGCGCCAATAAGGAAAAATCCTTATTGGAAAGCCCCTCTTTCTGAGGAGCGACACGGTTGATAAATATTGTGAGTTATAATATTAATGATGAATGTTGTTAGGAGTTGAATTTGGAGACGCGGAAGTGATATTTGAGTCCGGAACGACGAAATTAGTAAAAATAGTCTATAAACACAAAATTTTCTGGAATTCACAATTTGGTCAAAAAGTCAACAGTTGACTTTTTCGGGAAAAGTCAAATTTCGAAATTTTAAAATTTATATTTTTGATAAAAATAGTTTCATTGTGTTGAAATTATTTATGTTAGTGAAAATCGACATTTATTTCGATAATAATTGATGTATGGAGGTTATATTGACCAATCGTGTATTTAACCGGATAAATGAGAAATTAATTGCTATTATTTCACATGATTATAACTATTTTTTCACATGGGTATACTATTGATTCACATTCTTGTTACTATTAGGGGAGTTGGTGCAAGATTGATAATACTTGCATGACTAAGTTAAAAATGAAGGTATAGATGGAGGTACTATACTGTAATTAATTTTTCACACGTTTAGAACTATTGAGTCACATGATTTACTATTGAGTCACATGTTTTACTATTGAATCACATTATTTACTATTAGGGGAGTTGGTGCAAGTTTGATAATACTTGTAGGACTAAATTAAAAAGGAAGAAAAAGAGGAAGGTATTATACTGTAATATTTCGAGCCCCAAAACGTGCAATTATCGAAACAATATTTTTTTATAAATAGAAGGTCATTCTTCTTCATTTCTCACCAATTCACTAAAGCTATAAAGCATTTATTATAGAGAGAAATTATAGAGGGAGAAGCTATAGAGAGAAAGAAGAAGAGAAGTCTGCTACCTCTCTACTCCAGTATTCAGTTTCTTTCTAAGGTAAGGGATATCATTATTGTGGTAATGGATATTATTTGTTGTACCCGTATGGGGTTTTATTCTTTCTTATTCATGAAGAGAACTTCTGTTATTCCATTCTTTATTATTCTGTTGGAATAACCTGTATACGCGGCATACCCTATACATAACTTGTATAAGTGGCATACCCTATACTTGGTGAAATTCTTATGTTATTCCATTCTTATTTATTCTGTTAGAATAACCTGTATACGCGGCATACCCTGTACATAACCTGTATAAGTGGCATACCCTATACTTGGTGAAATCCTTATGTTATTCCATTCTTTATTATTCTGTTGGAATAACCTGTATACGTGACATACCCTATACTTGGTGAAATCCTTATGTTATTCCATTCTTTATTATTACATTAGAATAACTTTGTATCTGTGACATACCCTATACATAACTTTGTATAAGTGGCATACCCTATACTTGGTGAAATCCCTATGTTGTTCCATTCTTTATTATTATGTTGGAATAACCTGTTTATGCGAAGTACCGCATACTTGGTGAAATTCTTTTATTATTCCGTTCTTTATTATTTGTTTTAATATCCTCGCTTAATGAATTTTACCTGACCTAGTTCCATTATTTATTATTTCGCATTTATTATTCTGTTGGGAATAACATGTCTATGCGGTCTCTATCGCATGCATGGTGAATCCTTCTGTTATTCCATTCTTTATTATTCTGTTGGAATAACCTGTCTATGTGGATTGCCACATGCATGGTGAATGATTCTTTGTATTCATTCCTTATTAAATTGTGGAAATGATCTGCTTACGTTGATTATAATGAGAGCCATAATAAAAGCGTTGGACTAATGAAAATCATGGGTATATATGGTATTAGTAAGTGTTATGATGAGTTATGTTGGTTAGTATGTGAAAACACGAAAGTTTCTTAGAAATCACAAAGAGTTGAAAATCAGATTTTGGTGAAAAACGTAACATGAAAGTCAATTGACCATATCTCCTATTATATTTTAAATTTTTGAGTGTGGTCAAGTCCTAGAGTTATATCTATGAGTTACCTAACTAATCCAAGTGGAATCACTGGAAAATGTGTTGTAGATTTTCGTGTGGACTGATTTTAGCAAAGGAGGCGGAAACTGAAAATTATGAAAAAGTTGTTGCCACGTTTTTGTAAGGGATGTTTCGGCCACTTAATTTATGAGAAAAATTCAGAACTTTTGGGACATGAAAGTACACGGTATATATTACCTCCTATCCAAAAATGAGCTCATTCTGACTTAAAATGAGCAAGTTATGACTATTTCAATATTTAGGTTTTTTCGACGAAAAATGCTATAACTGGAGTTCTATAACTCCGATGACCATAAAATTTAAACTGGAAGCTCACGTTAACATGTGTATGATTCTGCCAAGATTTGGGAATTTTTGGAGTTAATCTTGAGGTAGCTAATTTCTTAAGGAATTAATTAGAAATTGATTTTTGAAAAATAGTAAATAAATTTTAAAAATTCTGAGAAAAATATATGTTCAATATGGGACTATATTATGATAAATCCCAGAAAAGAAATATTTTTGGGACTGATTTGGTATTTTTCATGAAAATGGTTTAGTTACAAATATATGAATTAAATATGTTATGTGAAGTAACAAAGTTGAAAAATAGGATTTTGTGGCTTGGAAATCCTATATAAGGTATATGCATATTGTTGATGAGGAATTTGATCATTGGTGATGAAATCTTATGAGTATGAAATTCTTGAATGATTAAATGCATTAATTGGTAAAGTGTAAACAATTGAAATAAATTGTTTATAAGTTTAAGAAGTGATTATAACATTGTTATGATATTAACAATATTAGATTATGAATTTATTATGTGATTGATAATGTTTGGATAAATTTAAAGTCTTTAATATTTATCCTTATTTTCAGTTGATTAATGTTTATATCATTGTCATCATCCTCATGCTTATATGGTGATAAAAGATATCTTTGGCTTACGTGCGAAGATGGACTGATGATTATTGAATTGTATATCTTTGGCTTACATGCGAAGATGGACTGATGATTATTGAATTGTATATCTTTGGCTTACGTGCAAAGATGGGTTGTTGATTATTGGTTTTATTGTTGTATATCTTTGGCTTACGTGCAGAGATGAACTAGGTATGATTATGATCAGGGATTATTCGGTATAGACATGACCATTGATGATTTAATGAATATCCTTGGCCCATAGTGCAGGGATGATTCGATGATGCGGTTCATTTATTTTGATAAAAGTGATGAAAAACTTTTTAAATCATAGAAGATAGTATATTTTATTCTCTACTTGACTCTTCTAATGGATTGCTTATTCCGCTGCAGTTAAACTTGATGACTATTGTATTTTATCAGTTTAACATTGTTAGAGACTAATGATAATCTATTTTGCATTATCTTAGTCATAATATTTCTTACTGGGCTAGTTGAGCTCACCCTTTCTTTCACTGTTCTCTTCAGGAAATGAGAATATAGCTGGGACGAGTCGGGGAACGGAGTGACGGTCCAGATGATAGCATTAGTAGTCCTCACTATGGCATGACATGCAATATATAATTGTATTGAGGACCTAAGATATGTGTGTCATATTTTATACGTCACTTAATAATTGATTTTGGTGAGCAACAATAGGGTGATGAGAACCCGACCCTGAAAGTGTCAAAAGTGCACCGCAGTAAAATGAAGAGAACCTAAATCTTCTCGCGTCCCTTTGAAGACTTGAAATATTTGCTGCTGTACTTTATATGGCATGTATTAATTTGAGTTTGGATACTGTCTATGAGACAATATTGTATTGAAACTCACAGCTTAAATGTGGTCGTGTTCTGTACGACAGTTCAACAGTTGTATAGATGAAATGTATATTTGAATTTTGTACCATGTATTTGGCGACTCAAAATTGGGCGATGAATATCTAATTTTGGGGGCGTCACAGCTTTCCTCTCTTTCCAAATCTCATAACTCCTTTCCATGGAGTAACACGTAACAACACATGATCTCCTATATCGAATTCCACATCCTTTCGATGAAGATCAGCATAACTCTTTTGTCGATCTTGTGAGGTTTTTATACGTTGTCGGATCGTTTGAATCTTTTTCGTAGTCATACGTACCAACTCTGGTCCCAACAACGTTGCTTCACCCACCTCATCCCAGCATACTGGAGAACGACACTTTCTTCCATACAACGCCTCGAATGGAGCCATGTCAATGCTTGCTTGATAAGCATTGTTGTCAGAGGAAAACTCCACCAATGGTAAGAACTTATCCCAACTTCCCTTGAAGTCAAGGACACAGAGTCTTAATAAATCTTCAAGAGTTTGAATAGTCCTCTCTGATTGTCCGTCCGTCTGAGGATGATATGCCGAACTAAATCGTAAGTCCGTGCCCATAGCTTTTTGCAAACTAACCCAAAATCGTGAAGTGAATCTTGGGTCACGATAAAAAACTATGGATACTGGCATACCATACAGTCTTATAATCTCGTTTATGTATATACGAGCAAGACGTTCAAGTGTATAAGTTTCTCGTATTGGTAAGAAGTGAGCAGACTTGGTCAATCTATCAACAATGACCCAAACTGCATCAATGCCTTGAGAAACCTTGGGAAGACCAGTAATGAAATCCATGATAATGTGTTTCCACTTCCATTTTGGAATTTCAAGTGGTTGCAATGGACCTTTTGGTACTTGATGTTCCGCCTTGACTCGTTGACAAGTTAGACACCTTGAGATAAACAGCGCTATCTCTCTCTTCATATTGCTCCACCAAAATGTATGACGAAGATCACGGTACATTTTGGTACTCCTGAGATGGATTACAAACAAAGTGTGTTATGCGCTCCATCATGATTTTATACTTTAAATCGGGGTCATTAGGAACACAAAGTCCGGAGTTGATTTCAAGTATTCCTTCATCATCGATTCTTGCTTCCCAAGATAACACCTTTTGCACTTTCTTCCTCATACACATCGGTTCAGTCGTAGTTTGAGCGACTTTAACTTTATCAATTAAAGTCGGTTTCTACTCAGATATTCGCCATCATCACGTGGGTCCATGGAGTCTTTATATCTATCTCCATTCTTTGCAAGTCACACAAAATGGGCCTTTGCGTTGACAATATCGCACTCGTACCAGCATATGATCTTCTACTCAATGCGTCAGCTACCACGTTCGCTTTTCCAGGATGGAATTGAATGGTATGATCATAATCTTTCAATAATTCAAGCCAACGTCATTGTCGCATGTTGAGTTCCTTTTGAGTGAAGAAATATTTGAGGCTTTTATGATCCGTAAAGATCTCCACTTTCTCCCCATACAAGTAATGCCTCCATATCTTTAGTGTGAAGACAACAGCTGCCAACTCAAGATCATGAGTAGGATAATTCCTCTCATATTCTTTGAGTTTTCGTGATGCATAGGCTATGACTTTCCCATGCTGCATGAGAACACATCCTAACCCTTTGCCCGAAGCATCACTGTAGATGACAAATCCCTCCGAACCAGATGGTATTGTCAGAACAAGTGCTGAAATGAGTCTCCTCTTGAGTTCTTGAAAACTCTTCTCACATTCCTCGCTCCAACCGAACTTTGTATCTTTTCGAGTCATCTGAGTTAATGGAGTAGCGATTCGAGAAAACCGCCTACGAATCTCGATAATAAACCAACTAAACCGAGAAAGCTACGATTTGATCCATCGATTTAGGTTGCTCCCAGCTTTGAATAGCTTCAATATTTACTGGGTCAATAGATATTCCATGACTTGATTGTGACACCCCCAAAATAGGTATACATCACCTATTCTGAGTTGTCAATACATGGTACAGAAACAACTACAACTTTATTATTACAATAGTAAAACTGTGAGTTTGAATACAAATATTATCTTCTAGACAATATCTATACTCAAATAAATCCTCATCACATTTATTGATACATTATTTTACAAAATGGTGAGGACTACTAAACAATTCTTTCTAAAACCTTCATTCCATACCCAGAGCTTCGTACTCATTTATATTCTCGCCTCCACGAGAAGAAAAATGGAACAAAAAGGAAAGGGTGAGCTCAACTAGCCCGATAAAGAATATTATGACTAAGATAATATACAAGAAATTATCGTTAGTCTTCAACGGGGAAAAATCTAATAGAATCTGATAGACAACAAATTTTAAATCAATATTCGTAATGAAATAATAATTCATTAGAAGAGTTAAGTAGAGAATGCAAACTACTATCTTCTATGTATGAATTTAAAAGTTCATCGTCATCTTTTATCCCTGTAACATCAATCAATATACATACGGAATCAAATATTCATCTTTGCACTACTGAGCCAAAGATATTCATCGATTGGTCGTGTTCATCTAAACACTGTTCATCTTTTTGCACTACTACGAAAGATATTCTTCAGAAATCATTCATCTTTGCACTCTGTGCCAAAGATATTCAATAATATCATCATTTAAGACCGAGGATGATGAAAATATTTTTAAAGAAACGAATCCGGTGAAACAAAATGACAAGGATTAAGGATTAAGGATTCGTACTTTGTTTTATCCATGTCCAAAAAAATACCTCAAAAAATAATCATAGGGGTGTAAAATTCAAGAATGATCAAAACATGGATACAATCAAAGCTAGTATCCGAATAGATATTTTAGGCGAAAAGAAAAATTTTCATTTTTAAATTGAATAGTCTTAAGTATTAAGTGAATAGTGCCAGTATCGTGAATAGTCTTAGTATACGTGAATAGTAATCTCTCAAATGAAAAGATAGAAATTCCACAAAAAAACATCTTCACGCTTCGTGAATAGTAACTCATGAATAGTAACTCGTGAATAGTAACTCATGAATAGTAACTCGTGAATAGTAACTCATGAATAATAACTCATAAATAGTAACCCCGACATGAAAAAGTTCCAAATTTGATAAAAAGTTCAAACCAATATTTCAACATAATGATATTGAAGAAATAATATCATTTGAGAAGAAAATAACATCCCTTACCTCGAAAGATTAGTACTTACAAATGGAATAAGATGCAGTCTTTGAAGGAACTTGCTGCAAATCTAACAATACTCAAAGTATACTCACAAGAATACGCTCAATATATCGAGAGAGAAATAGAGAGAAACTTTGGTTTACGGTGTCTTTTCAATTCTAACCCAAGCACCCTATTTATAGGAAAATGCTTTAGAACACCAAAGTAGAAAATTGAATATAATATTAATATATTTTTATATTTTCTTTAGCCCACCTTAGACAACTGATCTCAGCCCATTTGAATCACATATGAGGCCAACTTAGTTGCAAAAACGTTTTCTCAAAATAATTAACTAAAACTCCCAAAATTAATTATTTCAAACTTGAACTTCAATAATTCATAATAAATAGCCCTTTTATCAGAAATTTCAAATCTCATGAGTTTTTATAGGAAATTCAATTCTCTACAACTTTGCAGAAGAAAGTTTTCCGAATTCCAAACAGAAATTGACCAAATCCACAAACGGTCGATTTTACTGTGCTATAATCAAATTTGATCGATAATTGTGTCCACCAACACACAAAACATGTGTTAAACATTTAATGCCACAAAAATACTCTTCCTCCTCATATACTCATATATCCCACATTCATTGTAAAAATATCATCGTTAATATATTATTAAAATAATATATTTAAATGAATTATTTTATCAGAAAAAGATAAAATATTAATTTTCAACAATTGTCACATTAAAAATTTTCTCCATCTATATCCTCATAAAATCAATATTTTCCTCATCATATAAATCAATAATTAATTATTCATAAATAATATTACAGAATCACATTATTGACAACCAGGCAGTTCCCAGGATAGAGGGGGCTTTCCAATAAGGATCTCTCCTTACTGGCGCGCAATTAGATGACCAAACCTCTCCTTAGACAGAACTTTCTAGACATTGTCAATAATGTTATCTAATATTATTCAGATAATATGAATTATTGCTCCGATAATGGAAAATACGGTGTAATGACAATTATTGAAACAACAGCAATATAAAATATCAACGTAGCAATTATTGAATCAATAAAATAAAATGAGCAACAAGAATTATCGTAACCATTATTGAGTAGTGCCTTCAATAATTGGTGTAATACTGCAGTGTCTTCTTGTCAACAACGCCATTCTTCGTGTTTTAACCACCGAGTATTCCAACAAAGTGTTACTTGAATAACAACTTCTGTAGTTATTTTTAAACAACTTATATTTGTCGTTTTCTTCATCCAATCGCTTTTTCCGTTATGGGCCCACACATGGTCGCTACCGTCGCATACGAATATTCCTCGGCGATCTGAATATTCCCACGACCAAACGAATATTCCCGACAACAATGAATATTTTATAACCACTTGCTTATTTTGAAATATTTGCGTATTTTACCCCTAACTATCCACATTAATCAAATCAACCCTTACTATTTCAAAATAATAAATAGAGAAAATTAAATTTCATTAATAATAAGTTGGGGTCTTACATTGATACCACGTGCCCAAGGAATGCTACTTCCTCAAGCCAGAACTCGCATTTCTTCGACTTGGCATAAATCTTATATTCACGAAGCTTTTGGAGTATCGACCTCAAGTGTTGTTTTTCATGATCTTTACGATTTTGGAATATATGAGGATGTCATCAATAAAGACGACCACAAAGTGATCCAAATATTTCCTTGAATACTCGGTTCATCATATCCATGAAGGCAAAGCAGGAGCATTAGTCGATCCAAAAGACACGACTAGAAATTTATAATGCCCGTCATAGGAGTTCGGAAAGTCTTTGGAATGTCATCGGTTCTAATCTTCATTTGGTGATATTAAGAACGAAGATCAATCTTTGAAAAGAATTTGGCTCCTTGTAATCGGGTCAAACAGGTCATCAATATGTGGCAATGGGTACCTATTTTTGATGGTGACATGATTCAACTCCCGATAATTAATACAAAGTCGCATACTCCCATCTTTCTTCTTCACGAATAGAACAGGAGCACCCCAAGGAGAAGTACTAGGATGAATAAAGCCAATGTCTAACAATTCCTGCAGTTGGGTCTTTAATGTGAGACCCTGAATTTTATGAAATAAAAGTATTCAATTTTTTTATTTTGGTAAATAGTTAAATTGATAAAAGTTTAAAGTTAAGGGTCATATTTGAAAATTTTTCAAAGTAGACAAGTTGTCATAAAATATCCGGTTACTATTCACTTTAGTATTGTTCACTCGGGTATTTAAGACACTTTTCGTGTCGGAGTACTATTCACGAATTACTATTCACGAGTTACTATTCATAAGTTACTATTCACGAGTTATAATATTAATGATGAATGTTATTAGAAATTGAAGTTATGTTCGGAGTTGAATTTGGAGACGCGGACGTAATATTTGAGTCCGGAACGACGAAATTAGTAAAAATAGTCTATAAACACAAAATTTTCCGGAATTCACTATTTGGTCAAAAAGTCAACAGTTGACTTTTTTGTGAAAAGTCAAACTTTGAAATTTCAAAATTTATATTTTTGATAAATAGTTTCATTGTGTTGGAATTATTTATGTTAGTGAAAATCGACATTTATTTCGATAATAATTGATGTCTGGAGGTTATATTGACCAGTCGGGTAATTAACCGGATAAATGAGCAATTGATTGCTATTAATTCACATGATTATAACTATTTGTTCACATGTGTGTACTATTGATTCACATTCTTAGTACTATTAGGGGAGTTGGTGCAAGATTGATAATACTTGCATGACTAAGTTAAAAATGGAGGTATTATACTGTAATTAATTTTTCACATGTTTAGAACTATTGAGTCACATGATTTTACTATTGATTCACATGATTTACTATTAGGGGAGTTGGTGCAAGTTTGATAATACTTGGATGACTGAATTAAAAATGAAAGAAAATTTGGAGGTATGGTACTGTAATTTGTCGAGCCCCAAAACGTGCAATTATCGAAACTATGTTTTCCTATAAATAGAAGCTCATTCTTCCTTTATTTTTCACCAATTCAATAAAGCTATAGAGCATTTATTATAGAGAGAAATTATAAAGGGAGAAGCTATAGAGAGAAAGAAGAAGAGAAGTCTGCTACTTCTCTACTCTAGTATTCAGTTTCTTTCTAAAGTAAGTGATATCATTATTGTGGTAAGGGATATTATTTGTTGTACCCGTAAGGGGTGTTATTCTTTCTTATTCATGAAGAGAACTTCTGTTATTCCATTCTTTATTATTCTGTTGGAATAACCTGTATACGCGGCATAACCTATACATAACCTGTATAAGTGGCATACCCTATACTTGGTGAAATCCCTCTGTTGTTCCATTCTATATTATTATGTTGGAATAACCTGTTTATGTGAAGTACCGCATACATGGTGAGATTCTGCTATTATTCCGTTCTTTATTAATCTGTCGGAATATCCTATCGGTGTGAATTTCACCTGACCTGGTTCCATTTATTATTCTGTTGGAATAACCTGTATACGCGGATTACCGTATACTTGGTGATGTCTGTTGTTATTCAATTCTTTAATATTCTGTTGGAATATCCTGTCTGTGTGTTTTACACCGGATCTGATTTCGTCTTTATTATTCTGTCTTTATTATATGTTGGAATAACCTATAAATGCGAAGTACCGCATACATGGTGAAATTCTTCTATTATTCTATTCTTTACTATTCTGTTGGAACATCCTGTCGGTGTGAATTTCACCTGACCTGGTTCCGTTCTTTATTATTTTGTTGAGAATAACTTGTCTATGCGGTCTCTATCGCATTCATGGTGAATCCTTCTATTATTTCATTCTTTATTATTCTGTTGGAATAACCTGTCTATGTGGATTACTACATGAATGGTGAATGATCCTTTATATTCATTCCTTATTAAATTGTAGAAATGATCTGGTTACATTGATTATGATAAGAGTCATAATAAAAGCGTTGGACTAATGAAAATCATGGGTATATGTGATATTAGTAAGTGTTATGATGAGTTATATTAGTTATTATGAGAAAACATGAAAGTTTCTTAGAAATCACAAAGGGTTGAAAATCAGATTTTGGTGAAAACGGAACATGAAATTCAATTGACCATATCTCCTAGTATATTTCGAATTTTTGAGTGAGGTCAAGTTCTAGAGTTAGATCTATGAGTTTTGTAGCATCTCCAAGTGGAATCACTGGAAAAGGTATTGTACATTTTCGCGTGGACTGATTTTAGCAAAGGAGTGCAAAGCTGCAAAAACAAAAAAAGCTACTGCCCATGTTTTTAAAAGGGATATTTCGGCCACTTAATTTGTGAGAAAAATTATGTCCTTTTTGGGACATGAAAGTATATGGTATAAAGTACCTCATGTCCAAAAATGAGCTCATTCTGACTTAAAATGAGCAAGTTATGACCATTTCAATATTTAGGTTTTTCCGACGAAAAATGCTATAACCGGTGTTCTATAACTCCGATGACCATGAAATTTAAACTGGAGGCTCATGTTAACATGTGTAAGATTCTGTCAAGATTTGGGAATTTTTGGAGTTAACCTTGAGGTAGCTAAATTCTTAAGGAATTAATTAGAAATTAATATTTAAAAAATAGTAAATGAATTTTAAAAATTCCGAGAAAAATATATGTTCATTATGGGACTATATTCTGCTAAATTCCAGAAAATAAATATCTTTGGGACTGATTTGGTATTTTTCATGAAAATAGTTTAGTTACGAATATATGAGTTAAATATGTTATGTGAAGTAACAAAGTTGGAAAATAGGATTTTATAGCTTGAAAATCCTATATAAGGTATATGTAAATTGTTGATAAGGGATTTGATCATTGGTAATGAAATCTTACAAGGATAGCATTTTTGAATGATTAAATGCATTATTTGGTAAAGTGTAAACAATTGAAATAAATTGTTTATAAGTTTAAGAAGTGATTAAAATATTGTTATGATATTAATGATATTAGATTATGAGTTTATTAAGTGATTGACAATATTTGGATAAATTTAAAGTCTTTGATATTTATCCTTGTTTTCAGTTGATTAATGTTTATATCATTGTCATCATCTTCATGCTTATATGGTGATAAAAGTTATCTTTGGCTTACGTGCGAAGATGGACTGTTGATTAATGAATTGTATATCTTTGGCTTACGTGCAAAGATGGATTGTTGATTATTGGTTTTATTGTTGTATATCTTTGGCTTACGATGCGAGAGATGGGTGGGTATGATTATGATCGAGGAATTATTCGGTATAGTTAATGACCATGATGATTTAATGAATATCCTCGGCCAGTAGTGCGAGGATGATTCGATGATGCGGTTCATTTCAAAGTGATAAAATTGATGAAAACATTTTAAATCATAGAAGATAGTAGATTTTATTCTTTACTTGACTCTTCTAATGGATTGCTTATTCCGCTGCAGTTAAACTTGATGTCTATTGTATTTTATCAGTTTAACATTGTTAGAGACTAATGATAATTTATTTTGCATTATCTTAGTCATAATATTTCTTACTGGGCTAGTTGAGCTCACCCTTTCTTTCACTTTTCTCTTCAGGATATGAGAATATAGCTGGGACGAGTCGGGGAACGGAGTGACTGTTGTGAGACCCCAAATTTTATGAAATAAAAGTGTTCAATTTTTCTATTTTGGTGAATAGTTAAATTGATAAAAGTTTAAAGTTAAGGGTCATATTTGAAATTTTTCAAAGTAGACAAGTTGTCATAAAATACTCGGTTACTATTCACGAGTTACTATTCACGGATTACTATTCACCGAAATTACTATTCACTCTAGTATTGTTCACTCTAGTATTTGGGACACTTTTTGTGTCGGAGTTACTATTCACGAGTTCTTATTCACGGAGTTACTTATTCACTTAATTACTATTCATGAGTTACTATTCAGTATCACGAACAAAATATTTTATGAAAATAACGGCGGAGGTTTTACTGAACAAAAATTTTGTGAAACTACTCGGTAGTAAAAGTAAAAGCTGTTGATGTCTGGCGTTGTTGCATAAGTAGCGTAAGTATTGCAGTATTGATTATTGATATTTATGTAAGAAGTCGGTCGGTTTACTCAATTATTATCGATTATTAATATGAATTATTATAGCGATAATGACGTTTTGTTTTAATTATTATAGTGATAATGACATGTTAGTGGGAGGGAACATCGATAATGACGTTTTGTTTTATTCGTAATAAAAAAGTAAACATCTTTTATATAAAATAGAATCTTTATTAAAGTTATTCATAAATAGAATATATTATATTTTATTATGCATAGTGTTGCATAGTTTTGTTTTTGCATAGTATTGCATAGTGATTGCATAGTAAAATGTTTTTATATAAATAGAATATATTATATTTTATTTAAAAGATTTTTCTTTAAATATGGACCGTCGATTAAAGTAAATCAATCTGGACCGTTCATGGATTAATTACTATGCATTCCATCTTCCTATAAATAGAAGCTCATTCCTTCATTATTTTCTTACTTAATTCATTGAAACTACAGAGAGAGAAATTATAGAGAAACTATAGAGAGAAAATTATAGAGAGAAAGAAGAAGATATTCGCTACTTCACTACTTCTATATTCAGTTCTTTTTACGGTAAGGGTGTTATTCTTTCTTCTTGAAGAGAACATTACGTTATTCCATTCTTTATTATTACATTGGAATAACTTATGTGTCCAGCATACCCTATACTTGGTGAAATCCATTATGTTATTCCATTCTTTATTATTACATTGGAATAACTTTGTATCTGTGATATACCCTATACTTGGTGATATTCTTATGTTATTCCATTCTTTATTATTACATTGGAATAACTTTGTATATCATGATTTACCCTATACTTGGTGGAATGACCAAGTATATGCGGTTCACCCAATACTTGGTGATCTTCTTACATTATTCCATTCTTTATGATTATGTTGGAATAACAGGTTTATCTGAAGTACCGCATACTTGGTGAAACTGTTATTATTCCGTCATTTATATTTTCGCCGGAATATCACATGCATCTTATATATGGGACTGGTTCCATCATTTATTATTCCGCATTTATTATTTTGTATTTACGATTCCGTCGGAATATCCCGTCGGTGTGAATTTCACCTGACCTGGTTCCATATTTATTATTCCGTATTTATTATTTTGTTGGGAATAACCTGTCTGTGCGGTCTCTATCGCATGCATGGTGAATCCTTACATTATTCGATTCTTTATTATTCGTTAGAATAACTTTCGCTTACATGTGGATT
Source organism: Panax quinquefolius (assembly GCA_020205615.1). Classification (NCBI taxonomy): domain Eukaryota; kingdom Viridiplantae; phylum Streptophyta; class Magnoliopsida; order Apiales; family Araliaceae; genus Panax; species Panax quinquefolius. The sequence goes on from CM035158.1 coordinate 7,406,732, forward strand.
ACCACGTGCATGGTGAATGATCCTTTGTATTCATTCCTTATTAAATTGTGGAAATGATCAGATATCGTGGATTACCGCATGACGGGTGAAAATTCATTTTGCGTTTTTATATATTCTTTGTTATACTCGGTTGGTTAAAGTTTTGACTTATACTCCATGAAACTAGTGGAATATCCTTGATATTTGCACTTCATCCAAATATCTTTTCATAGAAATATTCTTACGAGCATTCTTGGCTTTTATTTTACAAAGAAATATCATGTTGACAATTTGGATATTATTAGTTCTGGATAAATTAATTCTTGAACTTGTTTAATTGAATTCTATAACATTGTCATCATCCTCATGTTTATATTATGTTGAAAGTCATCTTTGGCTTACGTGCATAGATAGACTTTAGTATGATTATGACCGAGGATCATTCGGTATAATCATGAACTGTGATGTTATAAGTGGTGTGGTAAAAGTCTTCAGTGGCCTGTAGTGCATTGATGAACTGTGATGTTTATAGTATTGATGGACAGGGATTTTCGGTATAATCATGACCAGGGATTTTCGGTATAATCATGACCATTGATGATTTAATGAATATCCTTGGCCCGTGTCTGAGGATGATTAGAAGATGTGGTTTATTTATTAAAATTTGAGTTTCAAATGATTAAGTTGATGAAAACATTTTTTAAATCATAGAAGATAGTAGGTTTTATTCTCTACTTGACTCTTCTAATGAATTGCTTGTTCCGCTGCAGTTAAACTTGATTTTGTTATATTTTATCAGTTTAACACTGTTGAAGGCTAAAGATAATTTATTCTTCATTATCTTAGTCATAATATTTCTTACTGGGCTAGTTGAGCTCACCCTTTCTTTCACTGTTCTCTTCAGGAAATGAGAACGTAGCAGGAACGAGTCGGGGAACGGGGTGACAGTCCAGATGATAGCATTAGTAGTCCTCACTATTCTGTTAGATAGTGTGACAATAAATATAATGAGGACTCCATTGGGTATGGATATTGTCTAGATGACAATATTTGTATTAAAACTCACAGCATATGTTTTGTCGTATTTTACACGACAGCTGTATAATTAGTTGTATTTGGATTTATGTACCATGTAAGTGGCGACCCAAGATGGGTGACGTATACCTAATTTTGGGGGCGTCACAGTTGGTATCAGAGCTTAGGGATATGATCCCTGTCTAAGATGTGAGATAAGAACTAGGAGGGGAGAGACGGGGAATTCCTTCGCTAGTATGACCTACCTAAATTTATTTGTTATTTAATTGGTCGGTCAGAGTATAGGGATAATATTTGATATATTAATTAACCCTTGTTTTGTGACAGTGTTTGAGAATGGCATCCGAAAATCTTTGAGATAAGCAATGAAGCACATGAGAGCATTGATTCAAATTTCAAACAAAAGGTAACGACCAACAACACGATAATAATCATCTTTGGTGGCAGCTGCTATCGAACAATGATAACCATCGTGGGGAAATTATCATGTTAAGAATGGTAACCACTTTCGGTGGTAATCATGACAAAGATAATAGAAGTGGAAATTGCAAGAAGAGAAGGTCATTTAGCTCAATTTTTTTTGTGCACCAAAGTCAAGTCTAGTCTGGGGACGGTGGCACCAAAGGTGGATATGGACAAAACAAAGTCGTTGGTTTTAGGAAGTGCATTTTCATGACTACTCAAAAAGCGAAAGTAAACCGAAACGAAGTTAGCACGGGTTAGTTAATTATAAATTACGAAGTCTATACCTTATAAGATACCGGTTCTACCCATTATTTTATCTCTCTTGCTTGCGTTCAACGTTTAAATTTGACTCCGGAGAAGTTAGACTTTAACTTATTGGTTGAAACTTCGTTAGTAGGAGCCTTCGTTATCGCTACTATTTTTAAATCTTGTTTGATTCAAATAAACACTTTCACGTTACCTATCGATCTTATCTTTTTGAAAATACTTGCCTTTGATGTGATTTTAGGAATCAATTGGTTAACTACTCATCATGCTTTTCGTAAGGTTGTTAGCTTTTATATTCATAACCAACCTGTTGTGCGAATTCAAGTAACCAAACCATTAAAGTCAATCATTGTCATATCAAGCCATAAGTAAAGAGCCCCGATCCTTTCGTTGTTGACTTCCTTGTGTGGAATGAATCGAAGCAAGACTTTCTGTAGGCGACGTCGTGAATGAAGATGGCAAGTATATAGGTATCATTGTGAGGTGCTATCTAGGTTAAGGGATAGAAGTCACAGTTGGTATTAATGTGACGTACTATCCAAGTCTTGGATGAGAGTCACAATTGTGAATGATATTTCTATTGTTAATAATTTTCTTGACGTATTCTTGAAGACTTCCTAGCCTACCCTAGAGCGTGAAATCAAATTTTTTGTATTGACCCCAAAGACAAAAACCCATTTCTTAAACCCTCAAATATTTCTTCAACTAAAAGGATCTGTTTACGAGGATTATGATGAAAGTCATAATAAAAGCATTGGACTAATGAAAATCATGGGTATATGAAGTATTAGTAAGTGTTATGATGAGTTATGTTGGTTATTATGTGAAAACATGAAAGTTTCTTAGAAATCACAAAGAGTTGAAAATCAGATTTTGGTGAAAACGTAACATGAAATTCAATTGACCATATCTCCTATTATATTTTGAATTTTTGAGTGTGGTAAAGTCCTAGAGTTAGATCTATGAGTTACCTAACTAATCCAAGTGGAATTACTGGAAAAGGTGCTGTAGATTTTCGTGTGGGCTGAATTTAGCAAAAGAGTCCAAAGCTGCAAATTACAAAAATGCTACTTGCCCAGAAATTTTAGAGGGCTGTTTCGGCCACTAAATTTATGTGAAAAATTTTGGCCTTTTGGGACATGAAAATATATGTTATAAAGTACCTCCTGTCCAAAAATGAGCTCATTTCGACTTAAAATGAGCAAGTTATGACCATTTCAATATTTAGGTTTTTCGATAAAAATGCTATAATCGGAGTTCTATAACTCGATGACCATGAAATTTAAAGCGGAGGCTCACATTAACATGTGTAAGGTCCTGCCAAGATTTGGAAATTTTGGAGTTAAACTTGAGGTAGCTAATTTCTTAAGGAATTAATTAGAAATTGATTTTTGAAAAATAGTAAATGAATTTTAAAAATTCGAGAAAAATATATTTTCATTATGGGACTATATTATGCTAAATCCCAGAAAAGAAATATTTTGGGACTGATTTGGTATTTTTCATGAAAATAGTTTAATTCTGAACATATGAGTTAAATATGTTATGTGAAGTAACAAAGTTGAAAATATGATTTTATGGCTAGAGAATCCTATATAGAGTATATGCATATTTTTTTTGATGAGGGATTTGATCATTAGTGATGATATCTTATGAGTATGGCAGTTTTGAATGATTAAATGCATTATATGGTAAAGCGTAAACAATTGAGATAAATTGTTTATAAATTTAAGAAGTGATTAAAATATTGTTATAATATTAATGATATTAGATTATGAGATTATTAAGTGATTGATAACATGGGGATATTCTTGAATCTCGGATAAATTATATTATAAATGTTTAATATTTATCCTTTATCTCATTTGATTGATTCTTTATATCATTATCCTCATGCTTATATTATGTTGAAAGTCATCTATGGCACGTAGTGCATAGATGGACTTGGTATGATTATGACCGAGATTGTTGTTGGGTATAATCATAACCGTAATTGAAAACACGATTATCTTTGTACGTAGTGCATGGATAATTTGTGGTCGTGATCTTAATGAATACACGATTATCTTTGGTAGTAGTGCATGGATAATTTGTGGTCGTGATACTAATGAATACACGATTATCTTTGGTACGTAGTGCATGGATAATTTGTGGTGCGTGATACTTAATGAATACACGATTATCTTTGGCCGTAGTGCATGGATAATTTGTGGTCGTGATACTAATGAATACACGATTATCTTTGGTAGTAGTAGTGCATGGATAATTTGTGGTCGTGATCTTAATGAATACACGATTATCTTTGGCCGTAGTGCATGGATAATTTGTGGTCGTGATCTTAATGAATACACGATTATCTTTGGCCGTAGTGCATGGATAATTTGTGGTCGTGATCTTAATGAATACACGATTATCTTTGCACGTAGTGCATGGATAATTCGTGGTCGTGATAATAAAGAATATCCTTGGCACGTAGTGCGGGGATGATTCGATGATGTGGATTAATTATTGGTGAGTCTCGTGAATGAAATATTAATTCATGGATGTGTAAAAGTCATCTTTGGTAGTAGTGTATTGATAGACTTGGTATGATTATGACCGAGGATTATTGGTATAATCATGATCAGTAATTGAAAAACACGAATATCCTTGGCCGTGGTGCATGGATAATTCGTGGTCGTCGATCTTTATTAAGTGCTGAGTCTCAAAGCATTATTGGTTTTCTGATTTGTATATCTTTGCTTTGTAGTGCAAAGATGAATTGTTAATGAATATCTTTGGCGGATTGCGAAGATGAATTTAATATTTTTAACGATAAAGGTATTCAAGGTATCCTCACCTCTTTATCATACAGTACGTACCCTAATTTAGAGGCTGAAATTCCATAAGGAGGGAGATTGTGAGACCCCAAATTTTATGAAATAAAAGTGTTCAATTTTCTATTTTGGTGAATAGTTAAATTGATAAAAGTTTAAAGTTAAGGGTCATATTTGAAAATTTTTCAAAGTAGACAAGTTGTCATAAAATACGGTTACTATTCACGAGTTACTATTCACGGGTTACTATTCACCAAAAACTATTACTATTCACTCTAAATTATTATTCACGAGTTAGTATTTGGGACATTCATGCAAAATTTTTTGTAGTATTGTTCACTTTAGTATTATTCACTTTTTTTATCGAGTTACTATTCACGAGTTCTTATTCACGAATTACTATTCATGAGTTACTATTCAACTAGAACAAAATATTTTATGAAAATAACGACGGAGGTTTTAACCGTTAAAAGCTGTTGAACTACTCGGTAGTAAAAATGCGATGTCTGGCGTTGTTGCGTAGTAAGCACCGGTATTGATTATTGATATTTATGTAAGAAGTCGATCGGTTTGATTTCAATTATTATCGATTATTAATATGAATTATTATAGCGATAATGACGTTTTGTTTTAATTATTATAGTGATAATGACATGTTGGTGGGAGGAACATCGATAATGACGTTTTGTTTTATTCGTAATAAAAGCGAAACATCTTTTATATAAAATAGAATACTTTATTAAAGTTATTCTATAAATAGAATATATTATATTTTATTATCGATAGTATTGCATAGTGTTTTTGCATAAGCGTTTTGCATAGTATTGCATAGTGTAGCATAGTAAAATGTTTTTATATAAATAGAATATATTATATTTTATTTAAAAGATTTTTCTTTAAATATGGACCGTCAGATTAAAGTAAATCAATCTGGACCGTTCATGGATTAATTCTTATGCATTCCATCTTCCTATAAATAGAAGCTCATTCCTTCATTATTTTCTTACTTAATTCATTAAAACTCTAGAGAGAGAAATTATAGAGAAGTTTATATAGAGAAAATTATAGAGAGAAAGAAGAAGAGTATTACGCTATTTCACTACTTCTATATTCAGGTTCTTTTACGGTAAGGGTGTTATTCTTTCTTCTTGAAGAGAACATTACATTATTCCATTCTTTATTATTACGTTGGAATAACTTTGTATCTGTGGCATACCCTATACTTGGTGAAATCCATTATGTTATTCCATTCTTTATTATTACATTGGAATAACTTTGTATCTGTGATATACCTATACTTGGTGATATTCTTATGTTATTCCATTCTTTATTATTACATTGGAATAACTTTTGTATATCTTGATTTACCCTATACTTGGTGGAATGACCAAGTATATGCGGTTCACCCAATACTTGGTGATCTTCTTCATTATTCCATTCTTTATGATTATGTTGGAATAACCGATTTATCTGAAATCTGCATACTTGGTGAAACTCTGTTATTATTATTAGTCATTTATATTTACGCCGGAATATCACGCTCATGCTATCTGTAGGACTGGTTCCATCATTTATTATTTCGCATTTATTATTTTGTATTTACGATTACGCCGGAATATCCCGTCGGTGTGAATTTCACGACACGGTTCCATATTTATTATTCGCATTTATTATTACTTGGGAATAACACATTATGCATGCGGTCTCTATCGCATCACGCATGGTGAATCATACATTATTCTATTATTTATTATTACATTAGAATAACTCGCATGTGGATTACCACATGCGTGGTGAATGATCCTTTGTATTCATTCCTTATTAAATTGTGGAAATGATCGTGATCGTGGATTACCGCATGACGGGTGAAAATCCATTTACGATTTTTATATATTCTTTGTTATACTCGGTTGGTTAAAGTTTTGACTTCTATACTCCATGAAACTAGTGGAATATCCTTGATATTTGCACTTCATCCAAAGATATCTTTTCATGGAAATATTCTTACGAGCATTCTTGGCTTTTATTTTACAAAGAAATATCATGTTGACAATTTGGATATTATTAGTTCTGGATAAATTAATTCTTGAACTTGTTTAATTGAATTCTATAACATTGTCATCATCCTCATGTTTATATTATGTTGAAAGTCATCTTTGGCTTACGTGCATAGATAGACTTAGTATGATTATGACCAGGGATCATTCGGTATAATCATGAACTGTGATGTTATAAGTGGTGTGGTAAAAGTCTTCAGTGGCCTGTAGTGCATTGATGGACAGTTTTTGGTATGATTATGACCAGGGATTTTCGGTATAATCATGACAATTGATGATTTAATGAATATCCTTGGCCCGTAATACAGGGATGATTAGAAGATGTGGTTTATTTATTAAGCTGAGTTTCAGCGATTAAGTTGATGAAAACATTTTTTAAATCATAGAAGATAGTAGGTTTTATTCTCTACTTGACTCTTTTAATGAATTGCTTGTTCCGCTGCAGTTAAACTTAATTTTGTTATATTTTATCAGTTTAACACTGTTGAAGGCTAAAGATAATTTATTCTTCATTATCTTAGTCATAATATTTCTTACTGGGCTAGTTGAGCTCACCCTTTCTTTCACTGTTCTCTTCAGGAAATGAGAACGTAGCAGGAACGAGTCAGGGAACGGGGTGACGGTCCGGATGATAGCATTAGTAGTCCTCACTATTACATTAGATAGTGTGACAATAAATGTAATGAGGACTCCATTGGGTATGGATATTGTCTAGATGACAATATTTGTATTAAAACTCACATGACATATGTTTTGTAAGTATTTTACGACAATTTGTATAATTAGTTGTATTTGGATTTATGTACCATGTAAGTGGCGACCCAAGATGGGTGACGTATACCTAATTTTGGGGGCGTCACAACTGTCCAGATGATAGCATTAGTAGTCCTCACTATTCTGATAAATAGTGTGACAATAAATGTAATGAGGACTCCATTGGGTATGGATATCGTCTAGATGACAATATTTGTATTAAAACTCATAGCATATGTTTTGTCGTATTTTACACGCCAGCTGTATAATTAAGTTTTATTTGTATTTTTTACCATGTATTTGGCGACTCAAGATGGGTGATGAAAACCTAATTTTGGGGCATCACAGTTGGTATCAAAGCTTTGGGATATGATCCCTGGCTGAGATTTGAGACAAAAACTAGGAGGGGAGAGATGGGGAATTGCTTCGCTAGTATGACCTACCTAAGTTTATTTGGTATTTAATTGGTCGGTCAGAGTATAGGGATAATATGTGATATGATAATTAACCCTTATTTTGTGACAGTGTTTGAAAATGGCATCTAAAAATGTTGAGATAAGCGATGGAGCAAAATAATATGACCATATCGCTCTTGATGCGAGGCTAAGTTTTGCGGAGTTATCTCGGTTTGCATCCCATTTGGTCGATAATGAGGAGCGAATGACGCAAATATTTCTAAGAGGTTTGAAACCCTATATACGTCAATACCTCATCCTCATGTTTATATGATGTTGAAAGTCATCTGTGGCCTGTAGTGCATAGATGGACTTGGTATGATTATGACCAGGGATTATTCGGTATAATCATGACCGTAATGTTATAAATGATGTGGTAAAAGTCATCTTTGGCCGTAGTGCATAGATGGACTTGGTATGATTACGATGAGGATTATTCGGTATAATCATGACCGTAATGTTATAAATGATGTGGTAAAAGTCATCTTTGTTTGTAATAATGCATAGATGGACTTGGTATGATTATGACCGAGGATTATTCGGTATAATCATGATTATAATGGAAAACACGAATATCCTTAGGCCGTAGTGCGTGGATGGATAATTCGTGGTCGCGATCTTATTGTCGAGTCTCAAAGATTATTGGTTTCTGATTGTATATCTTTGGCTTTGTAGTGCAAAGGTGAGCTATTAATTATTAGTTATCTGATTGTATATCTTTGGCTTGTAGTGCAAAAAATAAATTGTTAATTATTGGTTATCTGATTTGTATATCATTAGTAGTAGTCTGTAGAGATGAATTTATTAGTATGATTATGAAGCGAAATTGTGATTTGGTATAACCATGATTTTTTGATGTTTGGTAAAGATAGGTGATGTAAATTATCTTCTTCCTAGGTGCGAAAAGGAATTCAGAATCACAATTATGATTATGAGTTATTCATATGATTGTGGACAGGAATTGTTGATTGATGTTATAGGGATATGGTCACCTTTGGCGGAGATATTAGTCAGAACTCAGGAGGAGAGACGAGTAATATACTTCGCTAGGTGTGACTTACCTAAGCTAAAATTTTACTTGATAAGTTGACAATTTGTGATATGTCAATTAACCTTTGTTTTGAAGGTATATTTTAGAATGATATCTGAAATACAGGAGATGAGCAATATGATACAGATGATATAACCGGGAAGGTACAATCCAAAAAGAAAGCAAGGTATTCTCATCTCTTCAAATATCAGGTACGTACGTAAATTTCGAGGGCGAAATTTCATAAGGAGGGGAGATTGTGAGACCCCGAATTTTATGAAATAAAAGTATTCGATTTTTCTATTTTGGTAAATAGTTATATTGATAAAAGTTTAAAGTTAAGGGTCATATTTGTAAATTTTTCAAAGTAGACAAGTTGTCATAAAATACCCGGTTACTATTCACTCTAGTATTGTTCACTCGGGTATTTGAGACACTTTTCGTGTCGGAGTACTATTCACGAATTACTATTCACGAGTTACTATTCATGAGTTAGTATTCACGAGTTACTATTCATGAGTTACTATTCACGAGTTATAATATTAATGATGAATGTTATTAGAAATTGAAGTTATGTTCGGAGTTGAATTTGGAGACGCGGACGTAATATTTGAGTCCGGAACGATGAAATTAGTAAAAATAGTTTATAAACACAAAATTTTCCGGAATTCACTATTTGGTCAAAAAGTCAATAGTTGACTTTTTCGAGAAAAGTCAAACTTTGAAATTTCAAAATTTATATTTTTGATAAAAATAGTTTCATTGTGTTGGAATTATTTATGTTAGTGAAAATCGACATTTATTTCGATAATAATTGATGTCTGGAGGTTATATTGACCAGTCGGGTAATTAACCGGATAAATGAGCAATTGATTGCTATTAATTCACATGATTATAACTATTTGTTCACATGTGTGTACTATTGATTCACATTCTTGGTACTATTAGGGGAGTTGGTGCAAGATTGATAATACTTGCATGTCTAAGTTAAAAATGGAGGTATGGTACTGTAATTTGTCGAGCCCCAAAACGTGCAATTATCGAAACTATGTTTTCCTATAAATAGAAGCTCATTCTTCCTTTATTTTTCACCAATTCAATAAAGCTATAGAGCATTTATTATAGAGAGAAATTATAAAGGGAGAAGCTATAGAGAGAAAGAAGAAGAGAAGTCTGCTACTTCTCTACTCCAGTATTCAGTTTCTTTCTAAAGTAAGTGATATCATTATTGTGGTAAGGGATATTATTTGTTGTACCCGTAAGGGGTGTTATTCTTTCTTATTCATGAAGAGAACTTCTGTTATTCCATTCTTTATTATTCCGTTGGAATAACCCGGATCTGTGGCATAACCTATACATAACCTGTATAAGTGGCATACCCTATACTTGGTGAAATCCCTCTGTTGTTCCATTCTATATTATTATGTTGGAATAACTTGTTTATGTGAAGTACTGCATACATGGTGAGATTCTGCTATTATTCCGTTCTTTATTAATCTGTCGGAATATCTCGCATCGGTGAATTTCACACGACACGGTTCCATTTATTATTCTGTTGAATAACTTTGATATCACCGGATTCTAGTATACTTGGTGATGTCTGTTGTTATTCAATTCTTTAATATTACGTTGGAATATCACGTGCGTAGTGTTTTACAGGACTGGTTAAAATCTTTATTATTCTGTCTTTATTATATGTTGGAATAACACCGTAAATCGCAAGTACCGCATACATGGTGAAATTCTTCTATTATTCTATTCTTTACTATTCTGTTGGAACATCATGTCGGTGTGAATTTCACCTGACCTGGTTCCGTTCTTTATTATTCTGTTGAGAATAACCTGTCTGTGCGGTCTCTATCGCATGTGTCAGGAATAAGCATGTGAATATTATTCCTATTTATATATGATTTGATTATGATATATATATGAATGAATATGCAAGTATGCTTGCATTAAGAAAAGCTGTAAAGTCCTCTGATAGATTATAGAAACATTTGTACAAGGACTTAGAATGAATTGATCAAATATGTTAGGTTGATCCTACATAAGCAAAACAGCTTTGTAAAGTCCTTAAAAAATGATGTACAAGGACTATAAATATAGAAAGATCAAGCATATTAGGTTGATCTTATGATGTAATAGATAAGCTTGTCGATAAATCGAAACTCGCACTGAAATCGTAGTCTTCCGGAAGAGTCAAGGAAAACTCAAGAACTATCAAGGCGTAATCGTAGTGATCGCAAGATAATAGATCTCAGAGTTCGTAGACTTCTAGGAGAGACGAGGAAGGATCGTAGTGTGTCGAGGAGAACTTCCTCGGTACGTAGTCTGGCCGAGGAAGTCGTGTTCGTAATCGTAGAGACGGTCTATCTAACGAAGTCGTAGAGTATCCGCCAAAGCCGAATCAAGAATCGTAGACTATACTCAGAGTCGTAGAGTCTACTAATCATATCAGAGGCAGAAATCGTAGTCGAGAAAGATCAGATAAAGACAACAAGCATAACGACAGAGAACGTAGAGTGTCAAGATCTGATCTCGAAGTCGTAGTGTCTGCACAGTCAAAGCTGAATCGTAGAGTGCAGAACTAAGACCTCAACAGATGTGCTCACAATGCCAAGGCAGAATCGTAGAGCAAGTACGATTCTCAATGAATGAGCACTCCCAGAATATCCAAATGAATGAAGCCTCTGATTGGCAATACAAAGATACATCTCACCAAGGAAATCAGAGGGCATTCAGCGAATGGCATACAAGCTAACAGAAGATCTAAGCACCAACCGAATCAGCATTAAGATTGAGTAGTGAAGCCATTTGAGATGAAGTCTTCCACAAGATGATCATAGGAAGACTTCTGTAACTGACAAAGTCAGCAAGTGCAGTAGCTGTCAAGTAGACAAAAGACAACGATCTTGAAGATGATCAAGATCGTAGTGTTTGCCACAACAAAGGAGAAACTGACGGAGTATACACAAAGATACTGGTCAGCCTCTGAATAACAAGGCTAAAGTGATTAAGCATTGTTTCAGTCCATTGATGATAAGTGAACGGGAGATCACAAGGATAAATCGAGCTGGACACGCCACAAATCTGAAGTGTCTTGTTATTCAGAAGGGGTCAGAGCAAGGAGTCAAGCCATCAGTATCTAAGAACAGTCAAAGCAAACAGTAGAGATGAAGCACTGCATAAGAGAAGGAAGAAATGTTCCACATTGAAGATCGAATGAACACTCTTCATGATAGTAGTGTTGTCTCTGTCAATCAACAACACTACGATCAAGTCCATGAAGATATGCATCATAATCGTAGAGTTCGAATAGCTGAAGACTGAAGCATTGGCAACGGTTCAATCTGAAGGGTAATATTCGGACAAGAGCCCATTAAGAGCCTCGATGTAAAAGGACAACCTCTGATCGAGAAATCAGAAGGAGGAAATAAAGTCTTCAACCTGCCCAAGATATCAAAGTGTCATACCTGACAGGGTTGGTGAAACAGTAGACTGCGGTGTCAGAAAGTCAGAAAAAGATGTCATGTCACATCTGCAGTCTACACCAAATAACTCGAGATCTGTGAAGCCATTTGAATAGCTTCCAACGGCTACTTTCCAATGGAAAGATTGGAAAGTAGTATAAATTAACAGAGCCTCAAAGATCAAGAGTTGCTGATGATTGTGAAGTGGTAGAATCGTTGAGTTGGTAAATGCTATAGTTGACTCTATGAGTTCCACCAAAAGATCAACTGAACAAGTCTTAGTGACAATAAGACTACCAAGGTGGAAGTGAAGCAGCTTTGAAGTAAAACTCAAACAGATCAAAGCTTCACTCAACAAAGATGAGAATGCCACTGAAGATGGCAGCCAAGCTGAGAGCCGAGAAGGCCAAGAAGATAGCATTCAAGAAAGTGGTTGAGCACAAAGAAGATAAGGAGAGCCACTCTACAAATCACCATGAACCGAAAGCTGAAACTGAACAAGTGCAGAACCACATCTGCAAAGTATTTAAGAAGGGTTCAGGGATTGCTAAATGCCAGTCGAAGACTACTAAAAGCACAGAGGCTTAGCAAATCCAGATGGTGATGGTGCATAGCTGACATCAGATAAAGATAAACTGAAAAGAGTAAAGATCAGCTGCACCAAAGAAGGTATAGTCCAGACTCGAAGTAGAATGCAAAGAGGACCACATCAAGTTGCTAAGTACAAAAGATGTTCAGAGCTAAATGACATCTTAGCAGCTCAGCACCACCAACAACAACTGCAACAATAAGAAGCCAGGGCCTGAGGGGTCCTTGTCCGGAGGGACTAAACAAAGTTCCAAGACTGCTGGGCTTGAAGAGTTCCTAGGGAACTAGAGGAGTTCCAAGGCTGCTGGCCTTGAAGAGTTCTTAGTGAGTTGAAGCTCCAAGGCTGCTGGCCTTGAAAGAATCTTAGTGATTCAGGGTGCTGCCCTTCCTTAGTGGAAATCCTGCTAGTTGAAAGCAGAAGAGTGGATTAGGAGCTTTAGTCTCCAAACCACTTAAAACTCCTTGTGTCTTTTACTTCATGTCATTTACATTATGTACATTAACTGCTATGTATGTTTTAACTGCTTACTATTGAACTAACTCTACGAACAATGTATGTATAATTATGAATATATCAATAAAGGGGATCTCTTACTTATTCCGCTGTGCTTGAAAAGGATTCTTATGTTTGTCATATGCTAATTTATGAGCAATGCAAAATAAACGAGAAAAGAATTTAAAATTCTAAGGATCTATTCACCCCCCCCTTCTAGATCTATTGTGCCTATTGGGAACTAACAACATGCATGGTGAATCCTTCTGTTATTCCATTCTTTATTATTCTGTTGGAATAACCTTTCTATGTGGATTACTATATGCATGGTGAATGATCCTTTATATTCATTCCTTATTAAATTGTAGAAATGATCTGGTTACGTTGATTATAATAAGAGTCATAATAAAAGCGTTGGACTAATGAAAATCATGGGCATATGTGGTATTAGTAAGTGTTATGATGAGTTATATTGGTTATTATGAGAAAACATGAAAGTTTCTTAGAAATCACAAAGGGTTGAAAATCAAATTTTGGTGAAAACGGAACACGAAATTCAATTGACCATATCTCCTAGTATATTTTGAATTTTTGAGTGAGGTCAAGTTCTAGAGTTAGATCTATGAGTTTTGTAGCATCTCCAAGTGGAATCACTGGAAAAGGTATTGTAGATTTTCGTGTGGACTGATTTTAGCAAAGGAGTGCAAAGCTGCAAAAACAAAAAAAGCTATTGCCCATGTTTTTAAAAGGGCTATTTCGGCCACTTAATTTGTGAGAAAAATTCTGACCTTTTTTGGACATGAAATTATATGGTATAAAGTGCCTCCTGTCCAAAAATGAGCTCATTCTGACTTAAAATGAGCAAGTTATGACCATTTCAATATTTAGGTTTTTTCGACGAAAAATGCTATAACCGGAGTTTTATAACTCCGATGACCATGAAATTTAAATTGGAGGCTCATGTTAACATGTGTAAGATTCTATCAAGATTTGGGAATTTTTGGAGTTAACCTTGAGGTAGCTAAATTCTTAAGGAATTAATTAGAAATTGATTTTTGAAAAATAGTAAATGAATTTTAAAAATTCCGAGAAAAATATGTGTTCATTATGGGACTATATTCTGCTAAATTTCAGAAAATAAATATTTTTGGGACTGATTTGGTATTTTTCATGAAAATAGTTTAGTTACGAATATATGAGTTAAATATGTTATGTGAAGTAACAAAGTTGGAAAATAGGATTTTATAGCTTGAAAATCCCATATAAGGTATATGTAAATTGTTGATAAGGGATTTGATCATTGGTAATGAAATCTTACAAGGATAGCATTTTTGAATGATTAAATGCATTATTTGGTAAAGTGTAAACAATTGAAATAAATTGTTTATAAGTTTAAGAAGTGATTAAAATATTGTAATGATATTAATGATATTAGATTATGAGTTTATTAAGTGATTGACAATATTTGGATAAATTTAAAGTCTTTAATATTTATCCTTGTTTTCAGTTGATTAATGTTTATATCATTGTCATCATCTTCATGCTTATATGGTGATAAAAGTTATCTTTGGCTTACGTGCGAAGATGGACTGTTGATTAATGAATTGTATATCTTTAGCTTACGTGTAAAGATGGATTGTTGATTATTGGTTTTATTGTTGTATATCTTTGGCTTACGTGCAGAGATGGACTGGGTATGATTATGATCAAGGATTATTCAGTATAGTCATGACCATTGATGATTTAATGAATATCCTTGGCCCGTAGTGCAGGGATGATTCGATGATGCGGTTCATTTATAGTGATAAAAATTGATGAAAACATTTTAAATCATAGAAGATAGTAGATTTTATTCTTTACTTGACTCTTCTAATGGATTGCTTATTCCGCTGTAGTTAAACTTGATGTCTATTGTATTTTATCAGTTTAACATTGTTAGAGACTAATGATAATTTATTTTGCATTATCTTAGTCATAATATTTTTTACTGGGCTAGTTGAGCTCACCCTTTCTTTCACTGTTCTCTTCAGGATATGAGAATATAGCTGGGACGAGTCGGGGAACGGAGTGACGGTCCAGATGATAGCATTAGTAGTCCTCACTATTCTGATAAATAATGTGACAATAAATGTAATGAGGACTCCATTGAGTATGGATATTGTCTAGATGACAATATTTGTATTAAAACTCACAGCATATATTTTGTCGTATTTTACACGACAGCTGTATAATTAAGTTTTATTTATATTTTGTACCATGTATTTGGCGACTCAAGATGGGTGATGAAAACCTAATTTTGGGGGCGTCACATTTAACTCCTGAAGTTCAATAGGAGCCATTCGATATGGGGCTTTGGAAATAGATTTTGTACCGGGTTCAAGGTCGATACAAAATTCAATTTCATTCCGGGGTAGGCCAGAAGTTTCTTGAAATACGTCAGAAAATTCATTAACTATAGAAATATCATTCAAAACTGACATATTTTTGTTTAGATCCGTGACATGAACTAAGAAAGCTTGACATCCGTTTTTCAATAAACGAATAGCTTTATGGCTTGAGATGACAGTGATTGATTTTAATGATTTGGTTGCTTGAATTCGCATAATAGGTTGGTTAGGAATATGAAAGCTAACAACCCTACGAAAATAATCAATTTTTGCATGATGTGTAGTTAACCAATCAATCCCTAGAATTAACTCAAATGCAAGTATTTTCAATGAAATAAGATCGACAGGTAACGTGCGGGTGCCGATTTGAACTAAACAAGACTTATAAACCGTGGAGGTAAAGAAGATTTCTCCCAACGGAGTTTCAACAGATAAGTCAAAGTCCAATCTCTCAAGAGTCAAATTTAAACGTTGAGCGCAAGTAGGAGAAATGAAAGAGTGGGTAGAACCAGTATCATATAAAGTATAAACTTTGCTAGAGTTTATGATTAGCTTACCCGTGATGACCTCGTTCGGGTTTCTTTCTTTCCGGGAGGTCACAACAACGCTTCTCCCTCAGACTACCGGCTTTGACTTTTTTCTCGGGGACTGACCTTTAGTGCTTCCATCCTAGTGAACTTGTCTTGGTGAATGACAAAATCGGGCTAGGTGACCTTCTCTTCCACAATTATAACATGCTTTGGACTGAAAGATCGCACAGTTTGGACCGATGTGTCCTCCCTTCACATTTGAAGCATATAATAGGTGGTCGTTCTCCTTCCTTCACAACTGGTCTTTGGTCTTTGCGTCTTTCTATCATTATTGAATCTCCTCTTCTTGAAATGTCCATTCTTCTTTGTTTTTGGCCTTGATTACCACAAAGTGGTTACCATTTTTGGCCCGTTGATTCCCTCCACGCTTGTTGTCACCACTTGACGACCGTTTCACTTTGGTATTATCATTTCTTGCACCGCTCTCTTTTGGTTAGGTTGACTCATTATCACGCTCCAATAACTGAGCCCTATTAACAACATCTGAATACAAACATAGTTTATGAGATATAAGATATTGCCGTATCTCAGGTTTCAAACCTCTTAAAAACATTCGTGTCATTCTCTCCTCATTATCAACCAAATAGGACGAAAATAGGGACAACTCGACAAACTTGGCTTTGTACTGCGACACGGTCATGTTATTTTGCTCCAACTTGATGAACTCTACCTCTTTCATGTGTCGAATACTTTCGGAAAAGTACTTGTCATTGAATAGTTCCTGGAACTTCTCCCAAGACATCTTTGGTCTGGCGGAGTTGAGTACGTTTCTGATTCCCACCGATGAATCCGCCTCTTGACGCAACATGAAGGTGTGAAGGGAACCTTTTGCTCCTCGGAGCATCCCAAGACATCAAATATCTTGTTGATCTGTTTAATCCACGTTTTCGCCTTAAGTGGTTTTGGCTCTCCAAAGAACTCCGGTGGTCCCAGTTCCTTAAACTACTTGGCGGTAACCATCCGAGAGTTTCCAGTGTTTCCACCTATATTTTGGACAGGAGCCGCTCTCGCCTGATGTTACATGAATTGCATGAAGCCTCAGAACATTCCATCGTTCATCATTTGGTCAGTGTTGTTGTTTGCCTGAGGATTGTCGCCTTCCTGATGCACATTATCCTGACAATTGATCTGTGGAGACTCAATGGTCTCCTGTGCTCCATAGATGTTGTCAACATTCTCGGATGCTATTTTCAAATACTGCCACAAAACAAGGGTTAATTAATATATCACATATTATCCCTATACTTTGACCAACCAAATAAATAACAAATAAACTTAGGTAGGTCATACTAGCGAAAGAATTCCCCGTCTCTCCCCTCCTAGTTCTTGTCTCACATCTTAGCCAGGGGATCATATCCTAAGCTTTGATATAATCGTATGGCGCCCCAAAATAGGTATACATCACCCATCTTGAGTCGCCAAATACATAGTACAAAATTCAAATACAAACTAATAATACAGCAGTCGTATAAAATACGACAAAACATATGCTGTGAGTTTAAATACAAATATTATCTTCTAGACAATATCCACTCTTAGAGTAAGTCCTCATTACATTTATTGTCACACTATTTAACAGAATAGTGAAGACTACTAGCTAATACTATCATCCGGATCATCACTCCATTCCCCGACTCGTTCCAGCTACGTTCTCATTTCCTGAAGAGAACAGTGAAAGAAAGGGTGAGCTCAACTAGCCCAGTAAGAAATATTATGACTAAGATAATGCAGAATAAATTATCATTAGTCTTCAACAATGTTAAACTGATAAAATACAATAGACATCAAGTTTAACTGCAGCAGAACAAGCAATCCATTAAAAGAGTCAAGTAGAGAATAAAATCTACTATCTTTTATGATTTAAAATGTTTTTCATCACTTTTATATCGTGAGACTCGAATTTTAATAAATAATCCAAATCATCCCCGCACTACTACCAAGGATATTCATTAGGTCACGACCGAGAAATTATCCATGCACCACTACCAAGGATATTTGTGTATTCATCAATGGTCATGATCATGCCAACAAGCATCCATCAATACACTACGGGCCAATGAGGACTTTTATCACATCATTTGTAACATTACTACCATGATTACGAAAAATCCTCGTCATAATCATACCAAGTCCATCTATGCACTACAGGCCACAGATGACTTTCAAAAAAATATATACATGAGGATGATGACAATGATATAAAAGTTCAATAAAATAAGTTCACGAATTAATTTATTTAGGAACTAATAACGTCAAAATTGTCAACATGATACTGCTTTGTAGAGTAAAATTCAAGAATGCTCAGAAGAATATTTCCATGAAAAATACTGGATGAAGCACAAATATCAAGGATATTCCACTAATTTCATGGAGTATAGAAGTCAAAATTTTAACCAACTAAGTATA
Organism: Panax quinquefolius; assembly: GCA_020205615.1. Lineage (NCBI taxonomy): Eukaryota > Viridiplantae > Streptophyta > Magnoliopsida > Apiales > Araliaceae > Panax > Panax quinquefolius. The sequence continues at coordinate 7,425,523 of CM035158.1, forward strand.
ATAATGAATGGAATAACAAAAGAAATCACCATGCATGCGTAGATTGTGATAGATAAAAGTTATTCCAATGTAGTAATAATAATAACGAAAACGAAGTCGTGAAATTCACACCCGATGTGATGTTCCAATGAGAATAATAAGTGCGGAATAATAAATAATGGAACCAGGTCCGGTGTAAAACACACAGACATGATATTCCGACAGAATAATAAAGACGGAATATTGGTTTGAACTTTTTAAAATGATATTATTTTCTTCAATATCATTATGCCGAAATATTGGTTTGAACTTTTAATCAAATTTGGAACTTTTTGTGTTGAGTTACTTATTCACGATACTCAGACTTTATTCACGTATACTGAAGACTATTCACGAATCACGACACTTTATTCATCGAAAAATAAAATTTTTCCTTTTCGTCCAAAATATCTATTATGGATACTAGCTTTGTTTGTATCCATGTTTTGATCATTCTTGAATTTTACTTGATTGTGATTATTTATGAAGTATTTTTGAACTCGGATTATTTAAAGTACGTAATCCTTAATATTTGTTCTTTTGTTTCCTTTGGATTCGTTTTCTTTAAAAATATTTTTCATCATCCCTATCCCTAAATGATGATGTTCTTGAATATATTTGGCCGTAGAGCAAAAGATGGTTGATTTTATTATGAATATCTTCGTCGTAGTGCAAAGATGAAGCAGTGTTGAGATGAACATGACTAATCGATGAATATCTTTGGCCTCAGTAGTGCAAAGATGAATATATGATTCAAGATGTGCATTGATTGATGTTACGAGGATAAAAATATCATTGATGGATCTGTTAAATTCATAGCTACTAGTAGATTTCATTCTCTACGTAACTTTTCTATGAATTATTATTTTTCATTGCGAATATTGATCTAAAACTTGTTGTTTATTATATTCTCTCGATTTTTCCTTGTTGAAGACTAACGATAATTTGTTTTATATTATCTTAGTCATAATGTTCTTTATTGGGCTAGTTGAGCTCACCCTTTTCCTTTTTGTTCCATTTTTCTTCTCGGGAGGCGAGAATGTATGAAAGTACGAAGCCTGGGGTATGGAATGATGGTTATAGAGAGAGTTGTTTAGTAGTCCTCACCATTTTTGTAAAATAATGTATAAATAATTGTGATGAGAATTTATTTGGGTATAGATATTATCTAGAAGATAATATTTGTATTTAAACTCACAGTTTTATTGTTGTATTAATAAAGTTGTAGTTGTTTTCGCACTACATGTATTGACAACTCGAGAATGGGTGATGTATACCTATTTTGGGGGCGCCACGGTTGGTATCGAGCTTTAGGGATATGATCTCCGACGGAGATCGGGAATAGAACTAGGAGGAGAGACGAGTAAATCCTTCGCTAAAGTGTGTCCTACCAAGCTTATTTTTAGTTAGTTGGTCAAGATATAGGATATTATGTGATATATTGATTTCTTAATTAACCCTTGTTTTATGGCAAGATTTGAGAATGTCAATCGAGAATATTAACGAAGTGGAGTAAATGAGACCGTGGAAACGCCTGACTCACCAACGAGGAGAACGCGTAACAGTCGACAATATTCCTCCTATGAACAACACCACCGAAAGCGAGATGATGAACGATGGGATATTTAGAAGCTTTTTGCGATTCATGCAAAAAATCGACGAGGAGACTCGTGTTCAAAATCTGAGGAGAAATGATAGCAATTCACGGGTTGTCACAAGCCCAAGCAGTTCAAAGAGTTGGGACCACCGCAGTTGGGAAAGCCGGATCCGATTAAAAGCGGAGATATGGGTCAAACAAATCACCAAGATATTCGATGTCTTGGGATGCACGGAGGAGCGAAGGTGCCATTCGCCACCTTTATGTTACGTCAGAATGAAAGATGACATTGGTGGAAATCATAAGCGTACTCCACCATAATTACCAAAGATGTCTTGGGAGACATTTCAGAAACTATTTAATGACAAATACTTTCCTGAAAGTGTTCGTCATATGAAGGAAGTGGAGTTTATTAGACTAGAGTAGAATAACATGATGGTGTCCCAAAGATGAGGCGAAGTTAAGCGGGTTATCCAGTTTGCACCTCATTTGGTGGAGAATGAGGAACGTATGACGCAGATGTTTCGAGAGGTTTGAAACCCTAAGATACGTCAAGATCTCATTTTTCATAAATTTTCTCTATTCGGATGTTGTCAATGAGGCTCAATTGTTAGAGCGAGATAACGAGTACGTTCAACCGAGGGACCACAAACAGGATCATACCAGAGATAGCAATCAACAAAACAACGATAACCAGCGGAGAAAGAAAAAGACGGACAAAAATGGTAACCACTCTGGTGGTAATCATGACCATGAAAATAGAAGAAGCGAGTCGGGGGGAGATTTTAAAAAGAAGAGATTTAACAATGACCATGTGAAGACGTCAACACCAGCAGCAACTGGTTCTAAGGGAGGAGAACGACCACCGGTCGTATGCTATAAATGCGGGAAAGAGGGACATATTAGCCCAAACTGCCCACAACAGTTCAAGGTAACTAATTGTGGAAAGGAAGGACATATCGCTAGAGATCAGACGATGCAGAATAAACCAAGTTAAAGGGAGCGGTGACTCAAAAGGTTGTCCCGGTAAAAGTCAAAGTCATCGGTTCTCGGAAGAAGCGTTTGTCGTGGATTGGTCAAAATGCGAGGAACCCAAACGAGGTGATCACGTAGGTGGTGAGCATAAATTCTTGTGAAGTTTATACCTTACTGATAATCGGTGCTACCCATTCATTTATCTCTCCGCTTGTGCTCAACGTTTAAACTCGACTCAGGAGAAATTAGACTTTGACCTATCTGTGGAAACTCCGTTAGGAGAGACTTTCATCACATCCACTATTTATAAATCTTGTTTGATCCAAGTTGGCACCATCGCATTACCTGTTGACCTTATCTCTTTAAAGATACTTGTTTTTGATGTGATTTTAGGGATTGATTGGTTAACTACTCATCATGCCAAAATTGATTATTTTCGTAAGGTTGTTAGTTTTCATATTCCTAAACAACCTGTTGTTCGAATTCAAGCAGCTAAACCATTAAAATCAATTACTGTCATATCTAATCATAAAGCTATTCGTTTATTGAAAAATGGATGTCAAGCTTTCTTAGCCCATGTTATAGATTTGAATAAAGACACGTCAAATTTGAATAATATTATTGTTGTTATTGACTTTCCGACGTTTTTCTCGAAGAACTTCCCGGCCTACCCCGAACGTGAAGTTGAATTCTTTATTGATCTTGAACCCGTACAAAGCCCATTTCTAAAACCCCACATCGAATGGCTCTATTGAACTTCAGGAGTTAAAGGTCCAACTACGGGGAGTTGTTGGACATTGGTTTCATTCATCCTAGTACATCTCCTTGGGGTGCTCCTGTTTTATTTGTAAAGAAGAAAGACGGGAGTATGCGACTTTGTATTGACTATCGAGAATTGAACCATGTCACCATCAAGAATAGGTATCCACTACCTCGTATTGATGACCTGTTTGACCAGTTGCAAGGAGCACAATTCTTTTCAAAGATCGATCTTCGCTCGGATATCATCACCAAGATTAGAATCGAGGATATTCCAAAGACCGCCTTGTAACTTCAGATGGGCATTATGAATTCTTAGTCATGTCTTTTGGATTGACTAATGCTCCTGCGGCTTTCATGGATATGATGAACCGAGTGTTCAAGGAATATTTGGATCAGTTCGTTGTTGTCTTTATTGATGACATCCTTATATATTCTAAAAGTCATGAAGAAATGCGAGTTCTGGTTTGAGGAAGTAGCATTCCTTGGGCACATGGTGTCAAAACATGGAGTATTTGTTGACCCTGTGAAGATTGAAGCAATACAAAGTTGGGAGCAACCGAAGTCGGTGACCAAAGTACGTAGCTTTCTGGGCCTAGCTAGTTATTATCGGAGATTCGTGGAAGAGTTTTCTCGAATCGCTACTCCATTAACTTAGCTAACTCGGATGGATACAAAATTCGTTTGGAGCGAGGAATGCGAGAAGAGTTTCCAAGAGCTTAAAAGGAGACTTATTTCGGCACCTGTTCTAACAATACCATCTGGTTCGGATGGATATTTTATCTACAGCGATGCTTCAGGCAAAGGGTTAGGATGTGTTCTCATGCAACGTGGGAAAGTCATAGCCTATGCCCTCATGACAACTTAAAGAATATGAGAGGAATTATCCTACTCATGATCTAGAGTCGCGATGGATTTTTGGCGCTTAAAGATCCTGGAGGCACTATCTATACGGGGAGAAAGTGGAGATATATTCAGACCATAAAAGCCTCAAATATTTCTTCACTCAAAAAGAACTCAACATGCGACAGTGACGTTGGCTCGAGCTATTAAAAGACTACGACCACACTATTCAATACCATCCGTGAAAAGCGAACGTGGTAGCTGACGCATTGAGTAGAAGATCATATGCGGGAACGAGTGCGATGTTGTTAACACAAAGGCCCATTTTGTGTGATTTACAAAAGATGATAATAGAATTCAAGACTCCGGGGACCCATGCAATGATGTCAAGTATACGTATAGAACCAACTTTAATTGAGAAAGTTAAAGTTGCTCAAGCCACGAATCTTGAGAAATGATGATTATGAAGAAGAAAGTACAAGAAGGTGCTATTCCAGAAGCAATAATCGATGAAGAAGGAATACTTCGAGTCCACTCCAAACTTTGTGTTCCTAACGATTCTGATTTGAAGTACAAGATCATGATGGAGGCACACAATACACCGTTTGCAATTCATCCTGGAAGTACTAAAATGTATCGTGATCTTTGGCATACATTTTGGTGGAATAATATGAAGAGAGAGATTGAAAAGTTTATCTTGACGTGTTTAACTTGTCAACGTGTAAAGGCGGAGCATCAAGTGCCAAAGGGTCCATTGCAACCACTTGAGATTCTGAAATGGAAGTGGGAACACATTACCATGGATTTTGTTACGGGTCTTCCTATGGTTTCTCAAGGCATAAATGTTATTTGGGTTATTGTTGATAGATTAACCAAGTCTGCACATTTCTTGCCGATACGAGAGACTTATTCCCTTGAACGTCTTGCTAGTATGTATGTAAATGAGATTGTGAGGTTGCATGGCATGCCAGTATCCATAGTTTCGGATCGTGACCCAAGATTCACTTCAAGATTTTGGGTTAGCTTGCAAAAAAAGCTATGGGCACGGATTTATTGATTGATTAAGATACCATCCTCAAACGGACGGACAATCAGAGAGGACTATTCAAACTCTTGAAGATCTATTAAGACTCTGTGTCCTAGACTTCAAAGGGAGTTGGGATAAGTATTTACTATTGGTGAAATTCTCCTACAACAACATCAGGCAAGTATAGGTGTGGCTCCATTTGAAGCATTATATGGACGAAAGTGTCGCTCTCCAATATGTTGGGATGAGGTAGGTGAAGCAACATTGTTGGGACCCGAGTTGGTAAGTATGACTACGAAAAAGATCCAATTGATTCGACAACGTATACAAAATGGTACAGGATCGACAAAAGAGTTATGCGGATCTTCATCGAAAGGTCGTAGAATTTAGTATTGGGGATCACGTATTGTTGCGTGTAGCTCCATGGAAGGGAGTTACAAGATTTGGGAAACGAGGAAAGCTCAATCCATGATTTATTGGTCCATTTCAGATTATTGACCGAGTAGGAAATGTAGCCTATAGACTCGCGTTACCTCCAAGTATGTCTCGTGTTCATAATATTTTTCACATATATGTGCTTCGTAAATATGTGAAAGACCCGAACCACGTTATTGAGTTAGAAACGGGATGAGATAGCCAAGACTTAACGCATGAGGAGGTACTGTCCAAGATCTTGGATAGAAAGGAGCATGTCCTACATGACGAAGGTCATACCACAAGTTAAAGTTTTGTGGAGGAACCATGCTATAGAGGAAATGACCCGGAGTTGGAAGCGAAAATGAAAGCGAGGTACCTCACCTTTCAAAACACTGTGTCACGCGACGTCAATTTCGAGGACGAAATTTCATAAGAAGGGGAGGTTGTAAGACCCCAACTTATTATAAATAAAATTAAATTTCCTTCATTTATTATTTTGAAATAATAAGGGTTGAATTGATTAATGTGGATAGTTATGGGTAAAATACGCAAATATTTCAAATAAACAAGTGGTTATAAAATATTCGTTTGGTCGTGGAATATTTCTACTTGTCGGGAATATTAAATGCAACCAGCGACAAATTTTGTGTGGGCCCCATAACAAAAAAGCGATTAGATAAAGAAAATGACAAGTATAAGTTGTTTATAAATAACGCACGTAGTTAGAATCAGATTATCTTTTGTTAAAATATTCGATGGTTAAAACACAATAAATACTTGCGGTATTGCACCAATTATTGATTCTTACGTAAGAAGGCATTACTCAATAATTTTTACGAAGAATTCTTTATTCAATATTTTATTTTATTGATTCAATAATTCTTTGCATTGATATTTTATATTCTTTGTTGTTTTAATAATTGTCATTACACAATTATTTTCCATTATCTGAGCAATAGTTCATATTATCTCGAATAATATTATTGGATAACATTGTTGGCAATGTCTAAAAATTACATCAAGGAGAGGTTAGGTCATCTAATTGCTGTAAGAGTAAGAAGAAATCCTTATTCGAAAGCCCCTCTATATCCCAGGGCATACGGTTGTCGAGATTGTGATTACGTAATATTATTTGTGAATAATTAATTATTGATTTATATGATGAGGAAAATATTGATTTTATGTGGATATAGATGGAGAAAATTTTAATGTGACAATTGTTGAAAATAAATATTTTATCTTTTTACGATAAAATAATTAATTTAAATATATTATTATATTTTAATAATATAATAATGGTGATATTTTTACAATGAATGTGGGATATATGAGTATATGAGGAGGAGGAGTATTTTGTTACTAAAAATATTTAAAACATGTTTTTCATGTTTGTGGACCCCATTCTCGACCGAAATTTGATTATAGCTTTATAAAATCGCTTCGTTTGTGGATTTGATCCAATTTCATTTGGAATTTGGAAAAACTTAAACTTATAAAGTTGTAGAAAATGAAATTTCCTATGGAAAGGACATGTGGTTCGAATTTTTCTGATAAAAGGGCTATTTATTATGAATTATTGAATTTCCGAAATTTCGAAATAATTGTTTTTTTGAAGTTTAAAATAATTTAAATAATTTAAATAAGAAAAACGTTTTTTGTGTTTGGTGGGCTACACAAACATGTGCAAAGTGCTGAGTTCAATTAACAAAAGTGGGCGTAGGAAAATTTTGTAATTATTATAATATTTTATTAAATTTTCTACTTTGGTGTTCTAAGCATTTTTCTATAAATAGGGTGCTTAGGTTAGAATTGAAAATTACACCAGAAATTGAAGTTTTCTCTCTCTTTCTCTCTCTATATATTGAGCGTATTCTTGTGAGTATTTTGATACTTTGAGTGTTGTTATACGGTGTAAGTTTCTTCAGCACTTTATTCAGTAGTCCAGCCAGAAGTATTATTCTTTCGAGGTAAGGGATATTTTTTTTTTAAAATGATATTATTTTCTTCAATATCATTATGCCAAAATATTGGTTTGAACTTTTAATCAAATTTGGAACTTTTTATGTCGGGGTTACTATTCACGTATACGGCACTATTCACAAATATGACACTATTCATCGAAAAATAAAATTTTTCCTTTTCGTCCAAAATATCTATTATGAATACTAGCTTTGTTTGTATCCATGTTTTGATCATTCTTGAATTTTACTTCAGTATGATTATTTATAAAGTATTTTTGAACTCGGATTATTTAAAGTACGAATCCTTAATATTTGTTCTTTTGTTTCACTGGATTCGTTTTCTTTAAAAATATTTTTCATCATCCTCATCCTAAATGATGATGTTCTTGAATATCTTGCTTTTGTAGTGCAAAGATGGTTGATTTTATTATGAATATCTTTGGTAGTAGTGGAAAGATGAGCAGTGTTGAGATGAACATGACCGGTGATGAATATCTCTTTGGCTCAGTAGTGCAAAGATGAATATATGATTCAAGATGTGCATTGATTGATGTTAGAGGGATAAAATAATTTGTTGATGGATCGTTAAATTCATAGATACTAGTAGATTTCATTCTCTACGTAACTCTTCTATGAATTATTATTTTCCGCTGCGAATATTGATCTAAAACTTGTTGTTTATTATATTCTCTCAGATTTTTCCCTGTTGAAGACTAACAATAATTTGTTTTATATTATCTTAGTCATAATGTTCTTTACTAGGCTAGTTGAGCTCACCCTTTTCCTTTTTGTTCCATTTTTCTTCCCAGGAGGCAAGAATGTAACGAGTACGAGTCGGGGTATGGAATGATGGTTATAGAGAGAGTTGTTTAGTAGTCCTCACCATTTTTGTAAAATAATGTATAAATAATTGTGATGAGGATTTATTTGGGTATAGATATTGTACAGAAGATAATATTTGTATTTAAACTCACGATTTTATTGTTGTATTAATAAAGTTGTAGTTGTTTTCATACCATGTATTGACAACTCGGAATGGGTGATGTATACCTATTTTGGGGGCGTCACACTTTGAGCGTAGTACAAGTTTTCTTGAGTATATCCTCGCCTCTACCATGAGTACTCTTCTTTCAAAGGTAAGGGATATTATTTGTTGTGCGTAAGTAAGGGGTATTATTTTTGTATTCATGAAGAGAACACATTATTTCATTCTTTATTATTCATTGGAATAACTTTTGATACGCTGGCTACCCTATACATGGTGAAATTCTTACATTATTCCATTCTTTATTATTACATTGGAATAACTTTTGTATACACTGCTACCCTATACTTGGTGAAATTCTTCATTATTTCATTCCTTATTATTACATTGGAATAACTTTGTATACGCTGGCTACCCTATAATTGGTGAAATTCTTCTATTATTCCGGTCTTTATTATTCATTTGGAATATCCCATTTGGCGTTTTTACGTGGGACTGGTTAAAAGTCTTTATTATTACATTGGTTGAATATCTTATGCATGCTTTTACACCGACTTGGTTCCATCTTTATTATTCATTGGAATATCACGTACGTGTGTTTCATGGGACTGGTTCCGTTATTTAGTATTCTATTGGAATAACTTTTTCTATACAATCGAAATCGCATGCATGGTGATTTCGTTGTTATTCCATTCTTTATTATTCTGTTGGAACATCCGCTTGCATGAATTTACTTTGACTGGTTCAATTACTTATTATTCTGTTGAATAACTCGTCATCTGCAAGTACCGCATGCATGGTGATTTCTTTTGTTATTCCATTCTTTATTATACTCAGTTGGTTAAAGTTTTAACTTCTATACTCCATGAAATTAGTGGAATATCCTTGATATTTGCGCTTCATCCAATATCTTTTCATGAAAATATTCTTCTGAGCATTCTTGAATTTTACTCTACAAAGAAGTATTATGTTGACAATTTGGACGTTATTGGATCCTGGACAAATTAATTTGTGAACTTGTTTTATTGAATTCTTATATCATTGTCATCATCCTCATGTTTATATTTTGTTGAAAGTAAATCGTGTTCTGTAGTGCATAGATGGACTTGGTATGATTATGACTGAGGATTATTCGGTATAATCATGACCGTAATGTTACAAATGATGTGAAAAAAATCCTCATTGGCCCGTAGTGCATTGATGGACAGTTTTTGGTATGATTGTTGTGAGAACCCAAATTTTATGAATAAATATTTAATTTTCTCGAAATATTTTTTTAAATTATGGTGTGGAATTGATATAATGTTATAGTTGTGGGTAGTATTTATAAATTTTGCAAAGTATGCAAGTTGTTATATAATATTCGTTTGGTGGGGAATATTCTTTTTGTTTAGGAGAATATTAAGAATGCAAGATAATCATTGGTGGACCCCATTAGCGGAAATAATCGTCGTAGTTAGAAAAGCACAAAAATATTTTATGAAAATAACTACTTCGGTAGTAAAAGAAAAGAATATGTCTGGCGTGGTTGCGTAGTAGCACACCAGTATTGATTATTGATGCTTACGTGAGAAGTCACCGGTTATCTTGCATTATTACTACAATAATTGTTGCATCATATCTCTCATATTATTGATCCAATTATTGTCACAGTATTATGTGCATAATATGTTATATTATTAAATCAATAATTGAGACTACAAAGTTATTCATATTATTAAATTGCAATATTTACAATGTGCAGAAGTTACATCGAGGAGAGGTTTGGTCACCTAATCATGGCGCGATAGGGAGAAATCCTTATTGGAAAGCCCCTCTTTCCGGGAATGACTGGTTGATAAATATTGTGAGTTATAATATTAATGATGAATGTTGTTGAGTTGAATTTGGAGACGGACATGATATTTGAGTCAGGAACGTCGAAATTAGTAAAAATAGTCTATAAACACAAAATTTTCCGGAATTCACTATTTGGTCAAAAAGTCAACAGTTGACTTTTTCGGGAAAAGTCAAACTTTGAAATTTTAAAATTTATATTTTTGATAAAAATGGTTTCATTATGTTGGAATTGTTTGTGTTAGTAAAAATCGACATTTATTTCGATAATAATTGATGTCTGGAGGTTATATTGACCAGTCGGGTATATAACCGGATAAATGAGCAATTGATTGCTATTATTTCACATGATTATAACTATTTGTTCACATGTGATACTATTGATTCACATTCTTGTTACTATTAGGGGAGTTGGTGCAAGATTGATAATACTTGCATGATTAAGTTAAAAATAGAGGTATAAAGGGAGGTACTATATTGTAATTAATTTTTCACATGTCTAGAACTATTGAGTCACATGATTTACTATTGAGTCACATGATTTTACTATTGATTCACATGATTTACTATTAGGAGAGTTGGTGCAAGTTTGATAATACTTGGATGACTGAATTAAAAATGAAAGAAAAGTTGGAGGTATTGTACTGTAATATTTTGAGCCCCAAAACGTGCAATTATCGAAACTATGTTTTCCTATAAATAGAAGCTCACTCTTCCTTCATTTCTCACCAATTCACTAAAGCTTTAGAGCCATTATTATAGAGAGAAATTATAGAGAGAAGCTATAGAGAGAAAATCTATAGAATAAGAGAAATTTGCTCCCTCACTACTCCTATATCCAGTTTCTTTCAAAGGTAAGGGGTGTTATTCTTTCTTATTCATGAAGAGAACTTCTATTATTCCATTCTTTATTATTCTGTTGGAATAACCTGTAAAAGTGGCATACCCTATACATAACCTGTATACGCAGCATACCCTATACTTGGTGAAATCCTTATGTTATTCCATTCTTTATTATTCTGTTGGAATAACATGTATGCGTGGTTTACCCTATACTTGGTGGAATGACCTATATATGCGGTTTACCCAATACTTGGTGATCTTCTTCTGTTATTCCATTCTTTATTATTATGTTGGAATAACCTGTTTATGCGAAGTACCGCATACTTAGTGAAATTCTTTTATTATTCTCTCGGAATATCACATCGCTTTGTAAATTTTACGACACGGTTCCACATTTATTATTACGCATTTAATATTACGTCGAATATCACATGTCTGTGCTTTTACGCCTGGGACTGGTTCCATTACTTATTATTACGCATTTATTATTACGTCAAAATATCACATCGATTGTGAATTTCACCGACACGGTTCCATATTTATTATTCATTGAGAATAACTTTTATGCTGTCTTGTCTCTATCGCATGCATGGTGAATCCTTCTATTATTCCATTCTTTATTATTATGTTGGGAATAACCTGTGTATGTGGATTGCCACATGCATGGTGAATGATCCTTTGTATTCATTCCTTATTAAATTGTGGAAATGATCTCAGATCGTGGATTCTGCGTGGCGGTGAAAATCCATTCATAGTTTCATATATTTTATTATACTCGGTTGGTTAAAGTTTTGATTTCTATACTCCATGAAATTAGTGGAATATCCTTGATATTTGCGCTTCATCCAGTATCTTTTCATTGAAATATTCTTCTGAGCATTCTTGACTGTTACTTTACAAAGAAGTATCATGTTGACAATTTGGATATTATTAGTTCCTGGATAAATTAATTCTTGAACTTGTTTAATTGAATTCCTATAACATTGTCATCATCCTCATGTTTATATTATGTTGAAAGTCATCTTTGGCTTACGTGCATAGATGGACTTAGTATGATTATGACCAGGGATCATTCGGTATAATCATGAACTGTGATGTTATAAGTGATGTGGTAAAAGTCTTCAGTGGCCTGTAATGCATTGATGGACAGTTTTTGGTATGATTATGACCAGGAATTTTTTGGTATAATCATGATCATTAATGATTTAATGAATATCCTTGGCCCGTAATACAGGGATGATTAGAAGATGTGGTTTATTTATTAAGCTGAGTCTCAGCGATAAAAGTTGATGAAAACATTTTTAAATCATAAAAGATAGTAGGTTTTATTCTCTACTTGACTCTTCTAATGGATTGCTTATTCCGCTGCAGTTAAACTTGATGTCTATTGTATTTTATCAGTTTAACATTGTTGAAGACTATTGATAATTTATTCTGCATTATCTTAGTCATAATATTTCTTACTGAGCTAGTTGAGCTCACCCTTTCTTTCACCGTTTCTCTTGAAATGAGAATATAAATTTGGGAGCGAGTGGGGAGCGGAGTGCGGCCCGGATGATAGCATTAGTAGTCCTCACTATTCTGTTAAATAGTGTGACAATAAATGTAACGATGACTGAATTTGAGTTTGTATACTGTCTATGAGGACTCCATTGAGAATGGATATTGTCTAGCAAGCAGTATTCTTGTTTAAACTCTCAGTTTATGTATTGTCGTATGTTACACGACATTTGTATAATTAAGTTTGTATTTGTATTTTGTACCATATATTTGGCGACTCAAAATAGGTGATGAATACCTAATTTTGGGGACGTCACAATTGTGGCTATGGATTCTCTTCGGCCAAGGGAGCAAAGATGAATTATTTTATGGCATGATCAGGACCGTTGATGAAAACACAATTATCTTTGGCCCGTAGTGCATGGATAATTCGTGGTCGTGATACTAATTAATATCTTTGGCCTGTAGAACAGGGATGAATTGATGATGTGGATTATTTATTAAGCTGAGTCCCAGCAATAAAAGTGATGAAAAACTTTTTAAATCATAAAAGATAGTAGATTTTATTCTCTACTTGACTCTTTTAATGGATTGCTTGTTCACCGCAGATTAAACTTGATGTCTATTGTATTTTATCAGTTTAACATTGTTGAAGACTAATGATAATTTATTCTGCATTATCTTAGTCATAATATTTCTTATTGGGCTAGTTGAGCTCAACCTTTCTTTCACTGTTCTCTTCAGGAAATGAGAACGTAGCCGGGACTAGTCGGGGAATGGAGTGACGGTCCAGATGATAGTATTAGTAGTCCTCACTATTCTGTTAAATAGTGTGATAATAAATGTAATGAGGACTTATTCTGAGAGTGGATATTGTCTAAAAGATAATATTTGTATTAAAACTCACAGCTCTCTTGTTGTATATTAAAGATTGTATTTATATTCTGTACCATATATTTGGCGACTCAGAATAGGTGATGTACACCTATTTTGGGGGCGTCACAGCTCATCTATTTATTAAAAAACCCAAAATTATTTATAGATTTGGACCATCTCTTCTTTGCCTCTCTAGCGCTAGTCATAGATATGAAAAAAAAAAAGAAGCTAAAAAAAAGTGAATGAATCATCTTCTTTGAGGTGTCATTTTTATTCTTCGAAGAATCCCGATGCACCTTACAATTCATCGGTAAGAGCTCATCTATTTATCCAAAAACCTAAAATCATTTATAGATCAACAGTATTAATTATGTTTGCAAAATAAGAGTGGCTTGGTATTTCCTAAATCAAATGTGATAACATAGTATTAATCAACTATATAATTGTTGATGCCTGAAACTATTTTGCTAAATTAGTTCCATGATTGTGTTCACTGCGTAATATGTTTGTGTGGATGATTTTGCTAACTATTATACTGTTTTGTTATTTCAATTGGTTTTGGAACCAAAATCGCACCAAATGAAACCAAATCGCACGGTTCAAAACCGTACCACACCAATCACAAACGGTTTCATGTGCGTCAAACTGCAACAAACCGCACCATGCTCATCCCTATAGAGTATAATGTTGTGCAAATGAATTATAAGGTGCATCAAGATTCTTTGAAGAAGATGATAAACAATGGGTTGTTGTATTAGTGCTACACATTTTTACTCTTCAAAGAAGATGATGAACAGTGGGAACTCAGATGAAGCAGATGAAATTTATTTTTGTAACCCTAATTTAATCCCCTTTTGATGTCTGATTTCTATTTAACGTGGATGAAATACTTTGAGTCGGATCGGGTGGGCTGGGTGGGCATGGGTATAATTGTTTTAATGGGTGGGCTATAGTTTCATTAGTTTGTGTGTACTCCATCCGTTACTTAATATAAGTCGTTTTAAAGAATTGTTGTTGTTCCTTAATATAAGTCATTTGAAAATTTCAAGTAAGCATTAATTGCTTACTTTCTAATATTATCCAAAGTAATAAATATAACTTTGGTTCTCTCACTATTTTTTTGCCCAATAAATAACACTTTCTTTTTTCAATACAAGGGCAATATAAATAATTGATATTATATTTAATGTTATACAATTATTTTCTTAATACTTGTGCACAACTCTAAAACGACTTATATTAAGGAACGAATGGAGTAATGACTAGGATTCAGTAAATATTTTTTTTCCACGTCACTTTTCCGTTCAAAAACTTAACCCCGCTGATAGAAATTCAAATTTTTGTTAGCAAAATAAAATACAGTGACTTGACTGTAAGAAAAAACGATTGAGTGACTCACTTGTAAGTTGACATAAAGTTTAATGACCAAAAAAATATTTAACCCACTTCAACTCTAGTGCTACATTTGGATTGGAGTAATGAATGTAGGAATGGAATGACTCATTCCTATGGAATGAAAAAAATTATGTTTGGTTGCGATTGGAATAGATTGAACCATTCTTATTTCTTCCAAATTTATGAATTTTATCATTTGAGAGAGTGAGAGTATAAAACAACTCATTTCAATTATAATTATCCCATTCCTTCGATCCAAACTTAGTATGACTAAGCTCATGTAGTAGAATAAATATAATGAGAGAGAGAGAGAGAGATACTGTTTCATATAAGATAATGACAGAGAGAAATCGAACTTGTTTTTTTCTAGTTAGTAATATCTTGGAAAGAAAATGAGTAAGCTTCAAGAAAAATAAGCCTTAACTTGAGCATCCCATCTCCATATTCATTATACTATCATTATAACCCCTCCAGCCATAATATATTATTTAATCACATGGCCTTATTCTTAATCAATCACAGTTGTATATACACCAGTGGCACTTGCTTAAGAATTTGCTTAAAGAATTTATTAGGGTACATTTTGAACTTTTTTCTTCTTTAGTCTGTGTCCAAACAACCTTGTATCTTTTTCTTGACTATTCAAAGAAGAGAAATTTATAATTTATTTATTAAATAAATTCAAGGAGTTAGAAATAAATTTCTATGCAGTAGCATGTGATAATATGAATAAGGGAACTGTTAAATCCACAACATAAAATGTTATTTCCACAACAAAAGTGTCGCTATAAATCCTATAGCTACAATTTTCACCGTCACTATACATCTACATCGACACTTTTGTTGTGAAAATAACAAAAAGTGTTGTAGATTTAACAATTCCCTATGAATAACTGTCATTCCCAGTTAGAATTCATTTCTTTTATTGAGATTCAACCAAAGGAAACCTGAAGACCAAGATCTGAAAGTAAGAACATAGAAAAATGAGAAGAAAATGGAAATGAAACTTTAGATCCATCTTATTTAAGCAACCATATAGAATAAACAGTGGCACAGATTGGAATCAAAATGGCTACATTTGCACTCACTGTTAATGAACATGTGAACAAACCAATAGACTTTCAAGTTAAAATAAAATTACAATCCTGTAAAGAACCAATTTTGTCTGGAAACATGATCTCAAAACATTGCAATTGATAATGAGAGGAAGTGAGATGTGTAAATCCCTTTTCTCCTTTCCATAAGCAACAATTTCTATGGTGGTAGATAGTCTCTTAAATACTAGCTCAGTCTTTCCATGTTTTTTTCTCTGATTTGTAATAAATGTAAAATATCTGTTCAATGCTTCGCGAATCTCTGGAGGACCTCAAAGTAGTCAGGGAAGGTTTTCCGAGTGCAGCCTGGATCCTTAATGGTGACAGGAACATCTGCACAGGCAGCAAGAGAGAATGCCATGGCCATCCGGTGATCATCATATGTATCTATGGCGGTCACGTTTAATTTCTCCGGGGGAGTTATTACACAGTAATCTGGTCCCTCTTCAACTGTTGCTCCTAGCTGACATGTTGAATCCAAATGTTAATGCAAGGGATAAGTGTTGACAAATTAGACTATGCCAGGAATTATAAATAGTTATATTGCTGCAAACCCTACCTTTCTGAGTTCTGTGCAGATGGCAATCATTCGTTCAGTTTCCTTAACTCTCCAGCTAGCAACTGAAAGAAGATAATAGAAAAGATCAACTTATGTTTATTGCTTAACTCAAGGAGAAGAATAAAACAAAAGGATTCCTATTCCCGTTTTATATTTTATGTGTTAATGTAGAAGGAAAACAATGTAATCTCCACATTACTTGCTGAAAGTTGGATTCATCAACTGAAAATTTGGAAACATAATCTTAGAGAAGTTTCCAACTCATCATGCTTACAAAGAATGTACTCACATCTCATGTTATTGTTATGGAATCCACAACAAACGCCATAAATATAATTGTTGAACACAACTTGACCCAAAATATACTTACTTTAACTAAAACTCTATCAAAAAACCACAAAAATAATATTGGTGCTTATGTGTGTGTATACGGATAGAGTAAATAATATTGATATGAACTATTAACAATATTATCAAGGACGGCATTATGTACATGATATCATTCCTATATTTCCTATTTTCTTTCCAGTTTTCATTCTCATATCAACAAGAGACTAAAACATACCATCTCTTATTGCTGTCGGGCCATCAGCAAAAAGTGCAACCACAGCAAGAGTCATGGCAACATCTGGCATTTTGTTCATGTTGACATCAACAGCACGCAAGTGTTTCTTTCCAAAAGAATCTCGAGGTGGCCCTCTGACGGTGACGCTATTCTCAGTCCAGGTTACTTCAGCTCCCATTTGCCCAAGAACCTCGGCAAATTTCACATCACCCTTCATTAAGAGGAAAAAAGAACGTGAACTTTTTCAATTTGTGAGAGCATGAAATGAAATACATAACAGAAAGCCATTCAAAATCTTCTGACAAGCTTGAGTAGGGTTTTTTGCCCCTGTAACTATCAGGTAGTTGAGAACTAAAGGAATTGGAAAAGAATATGCTAGTTAATCAAAAAAGTCAATACTGAACCCCGATAAGCCCAAAATCATGCCAGGAAAATAAATAGAAATCCTTTAATTTGGATTACCAAAAATTAGTCAGTGCACGGCCAATGCGATGCGCATGGGCTGCAAAATAGATAATCATTTTCTTCATTATGGGAGGTAGTAACTTCTTCATGTGGCTGGCTAGTTATTTTTCTTCCTTATAGTTTTAAAAAGTGTCAACCTAGTAAGCACACCAAACTTGGCAGTTGCCATTATAAGTAGTATAATTCGTAAAATGATATGAATATACTTATCTATGAATGTGTGCAATCCCACAAAATATAAAAACTATGCAGTGTTTTCAGTTTTCTACTCGTGGATTAAAGCCAGGTAAGTAATTTGAACTACAATGATTTATTTCATAGGAATGGAACGGCAACAAAGATGTCATGTTGGTGTGGACAATACCTGTAAGCTGCTTGTCCCACAACCTTCAACGGTGATGGTTCCACCAGTGATTGCTGCACCAGCTAAGAAGTAACTAGCACTTGAAGCATCACCTTCCACATAAGCTTTACCTGGGGACCTAGTCGATGTATCATTCCATTAGATTCTAATGTGATCAAGCTTCATAAACCTATGTTAACCAATGTAAGGAACACTTACTTGTATTTTTGACCTCCTTTGATCAAGAACCTGTCCCAGCTGTCACTATGCTCTGCGGTGACACCAAATCGTTCCATTAACTTCAGGGTCATCTCAACATAAGGTATGGAAATTAGTTTATCAATTATTTCAATCTCGATGTCTTCTAGAGCCAAGGGAGCAGCCATGAGCAAAGCAGTCAGGTATTGACTACTAACTGATCCAGAGAGCTTAACCTGTCAATGGAACAATATCCAAGCCTTATTGAGAAAAAACAATTTTTTTTATGGTATAAGAACAGTAAAAACTTCTGTCCATGATTTTTGAACAGTCACAACCACAGTTGTTCATATGCACACTGACAAGGGAAAACTGAACATGACATAAGGGATGCATAAATTAGATGGGTGAATTTTTATTTTGAATTCACATCTTTTTTCTCAAAATAAAACCAGCAAAATCCTAACTGGTTAAACAGATAGAGGTTCTATGTTAACAATGAGGATATCTCAATGATACAAGTAACTGGTATTTCATTGAAAGTTCTAGAACTTTAACTGGACAGTACTTAGGGTAAAATAGTATAGCTAAATTGACATCAAACTTTACCTTTCCACCGGGAAGGCCTCCTTTTGCAGCTACACGGACTGGGGGACAGTTTGTGCCAAGAAAACAATCAACATCTGCACCAAGCTGCTTAATACCTGTAACCAAGTCACCAATTGGCCTCTCCCTCATTCGGGGCACCCCATCAAGTATGTAGCTGAAGTATTATAGGTTTCACAGTCAGCAGAAGCATATAGACAGAGTAATAGCCATTAAAGAGTCAACAACAAAAGTAGTATATTTCTTTTGGGGATGTTGTTGTGCTGTTTTTTTTTGGGGGAGTGTGGAAGGAGAGAAGATCATTCATATTCCTAGCCATACGCTGAACCTATGAGGTGTTGAGTTGTCACATTAAATATGATGAGAGAAAACAATATGATGGTCATTTAACATCCTTCTGTAAAGGACAAAGGTAATAAGATTTATATTTTTTGGGATTGCATCTAACAGTCCCAGTGTCGTCTCTCTGACAACCACGTAAGAGAGGACAGAAGATTCCAGTTTTGTGATATAATTTATGTAGGTCAGAATGTCAAAAATCTATCAAAATTTCAGGCAATTTTTACTTTAGTATCAAATGGACCTCAACCAAATTTCAAGCTATTGCCAAGGAAACAGAACAGCAAGTTTCAAACATTCCTTGAAACAAGTATTGCAATAACAATAACACATTTATCTGAATATAACATTTTAACAAACCTTGAATTTCCCCCAGCAACAGTAAGTGCAGCAGTCAATGGACGCATTGCTGTTCCTGCATTTCCCAAAAAAAGTTGAATTTCATCTCTAGATTCCTTCCCCACTGGAAACAGACCAGAGGAACCTTCCACTATTGCTCTTTTACTTGCACCATCCTCTTCCACACGTAGGCCAAGCGTTCTCAAAGCACCAAGCATATAATGGACATCATCACTGTTCAATAAGTTGTCTACAACAGTTGTTCCCTAGAATAGTTGCAAGTGACAAGTAGAGTCCATTTAGATTGTTTTCACAGGAATGGTAAAACATGAAAGAATAATTAAGAAAACAAAAGCAATCATCTATCCAAAAAAGAATAACTGTAAAAGATGGGTCACACAATCTTCAAAGTTACATCATGAAACATTTCAAATTGCAAGGTATAAGGTGAAGTGTTAATAAGGGAGACACACCTTATTATAAAATAATTTTAGTTTGGCTTAAGTTCACATTGATTAATTTGATCATCCATAAATAGTCCAGGAAAAAGTTTTGAAACATTACATCATGCATGCTGTATCAACCAAACAGGGGATGGAGTCTGAGACGGATAACACAGCTTAGCTAAAAGTGCACTAAGAATTCCTCGCCCAGCTTGAATTGGGTGATCTTAGACATTACATATCAAAATTCTAGCACTTTAGCAGGTATGATTCAATGTTGATGCAATATTTTATTGCCTGACTAGTTCAAGTATGCCCATCTGTTTACTTCAAAAACACCAACTTCCTCCAAGTACCATGATTAAGGACAACGAATAACAAGAGCACAATTTGAATGTTCAATATTATGTTTTTACTTTGGAAGAAGCTTTAAGCATTTTTTATAACCAGTTTTTCACACAATCTTAGACAAACTCAAATATTTTCCTATACATTCTTCAAGGAAGTTATCACCGTTAACCTTAAAAAGGCCGTTTCTGTTTTAGTAAATTAAAAAACAAGGGAGAGGGGGTGACCCTATTAGGTGTTGGGAGTGGCTTAGCACCAACCAAACTGTTCCCTTGGAACAATCTGTGAGTCACTCTTTCCTAATCCCATGTGTTTTATTGACCTTTTACATTGCTAAAATTAATTCAAAGTCGGTGTTTATGATGCTCTTTCCTATCTACTCTTATATGCAGTTAATTAATTACATTCAAAACTTTACAAAGTATAAGATGTTTGGATGAAACACTCAAGTAATAGCCTCAAACATCTAACATGAGATCTACCCACATCAAAGCCAATATTTTTATTTACCCAAATAAAAAAATGTAGAACTCAACGCTACGGGATGCAAGACATGCACATCACGCAGGCTCAAAATTTAAGGCTGCATTCAGTAGTCTATTTATTAAGCTTCGTGGTAGCTGAGTAACTTCATCCCAACTATGCGTGCATGATGTCCTTGCATAAGATAAAGATCAAACCACAACACTCATTGTACATTAAAACGCAATAATCACCGTTTGAAGTCTACACTATATACATAGCTTCAAATTTGGAAAACAAAATTGAGCCATTTTATGTCCACAAAACACCCATGGCACATGCACCCTCAATAACATGTATAAAAACTGAACTCAATTAAAAAGGCTTCTACACAAAAAATATAATCACTCGGCTGTAGAAGACACTCGTCAGTTCCTACCTTCTATATTTTTTTCTAAATGTACTAAAATGCAGTCATTAATACCAATTTATTTATTTATTTATTTTTATAAAAACCAAATTAAGACCCCATCTTAAATTAATTACCCATTTTCCAAATATTGCATCCTCCAAGTTCTCCTTAACAATCCCCATTAAAAGCTTAAGACAGAATATATTGCATTCTCGTCTTATATAAATGAAATCCTAAAACACACGTAATCCGTATTATACATTTATAATGGTAAAAAATAATAATAAAAATAAAAATTAAGTTACCTCGGAGAGGGCAGCAAGAAGGAGAATCCTATTGGAAAGCGACTTGGAGCCCGGCAACTTGACCGTGCCTGAGATCTCTTTAATGGGTTGCAAGACAATCTCCGGCGCCGTTGACGGCTTCTCCGCGGTGGCCATTGAAGCTGAAACCTTCCATTGAAGCCTAACCGAAGGATTAAAAACAACCCTTTGATGGTACAACCCAGAAGAATTTGCCAAATCTCTCAGATTTGATCCAAAAGATATAGAATTTAGAGATTTGGGGGTCTTGGGCTTATTGATATTTGTACAAAAATGGGTACCTTGGACCCCTTTAGCCATGTTGCTAACATGCGCCATTTTCTCTCTCTTCTTCTCCCTCTGTGAAATGAGTTATCTCTCTTGTTTTGGGGTTATGGGGTACAATGATTTTGGGTTTTCTTGAGGTTTTTGAGCTTTTGATTGTCACCACCTACCTCTGCCACAAATGATGGACTGAAATTCAGAAGTTGATTTTGGGGTTTGGCGGGGTGATCATGTTATTTGGTCTCGACTATCACTTACCTCACCTACCCACTTCTGCCAATTATGGTTAATTATAAAAATAATTAATTATTAATATTTCTTTCCTTAAACATTAATACTTTTAACATTATTTGAAAAAAATTCAGCCATGTTTTGGTATGTAGAGTTCAAATTTTAATAATTTATGAAAAATGGTTATTTTTTAGAGTAAGGTAATATTTATAATTACATGTTGATGAAAACTTTAAACAAATAACATAATCTTTTATATGCAGCTATAATTTATTTTTTTTAAGGAATTGAACCTACGACTTCTCTTGCCAAGTTTTTTTTAAGGAATCAAACCTAAGACTTTTTGTTATTTTTACAATAAAAGTATCGCGGTAGATGTATAGCGACAGTGAAAACCGTTGCTATAGGATCTATAGCGACACTTTTGTTGTGGAAATAATATTTATATTGTGGATTTAACAATTCTCTACATTTTATTGTTATATTAATAATTTAGTATTAAAATAAATATAAAATAAAAGAGAATATATATTTAATATTTTAAAATTTTATAAATGAGGCTAAGAGAAAGAATGAAATGGTAAATGGTATAGACTATGAGTTGGCCTTCGGAAGTTGGCAACAAGTGTTAGCTCGTTTACAACCAAACCTACCCAATACCTACCCAATACCATCGAGGGCTTGTTTGGCTTTACATTGACTCACTTTCTTGCTCTTTCCAATCCTCCACCAACTTTATCTTTTATTTATTAGTAATTCTTTTTGATATTCCAATCCTCCACCAACCTTACCTTTAATTTATTTACTAGTAATTGTCTGTGCGCAACAAAAAATTAAATTAAAATTCGAAAAATACTATATTACCTAAAGATTTTTTATAACCTAAAATAACATACAATTGGATATAATAATTATCATAATTCACCAAACCTCCACAATAATTAATTTTTCTTTAAAAATAGATATCCAAAAAAATCTAAACCTGTTTACAAAACTTAAAAATAATTAATAACAATTTTCATAATTTACATACACCACCATAATAACAATTATTATTATTATTATTATTATTATTATTATTATTATTATTATTATTATTATTATTATTGTTGTTGTTGTTATTATTACTATTATCATAATTATTATTACTATTATAATAATAATTATTGTTATTATTTTGTTATTAATATTAATATTATTATAATTACTATTATTATTTTATTATTATTATTATTAAAATTATTACTATTATTATCATTCTTATTATAATTATAATAATAATTATTATTATTATTTTTCTTTTTATTACTACTACTATTATTATAATCATTATTATCATTATTGTTAATATTATTGTAATTTGATTTGAGCGGGAATTTTTAGGGGTGAATTTGATTTGGGCGGAATTTTTTAGTGTGAGATGAAATGTGAGCATTTAGATTAAGTTAAAAGAATTGAGATAAAATTTGAACCGTTCTTGTGGTTTGTTAAATAAAATATTCAAAATGGGTTCTGTTTTATTATATAGATATTATAATTATTTTATTATAATAATGTAAGACCCAGACTTTTATAAATAAAGATGAATTTTCTATAAATATTATTTTTGAATATTATGGAATAATTTGATATAATGTTATAGTTGTGGGTAATATTTATAAATTTTGCAAAGTATGCAGTGGTTATATTATATTCGATTGGTGGGGAATATTCGATTTAGAAGGAATATTAGTCTGACGGCTCAATCATTGGTGGACCTAATGTAATTATTGTCGGATTGAGAAAGCGACAAAAATATTTTATTGAAATAACGGTGAAAGTTTTCTGGTTGATCTTGTTGAACTACTTTCGGTAGTAAAAAAATACGAATACGTGTGGTTGCATAGTAGCTGCAGTATTGATTATTGATGCTTATGTGAGAAGTCACTTAGTTTGATTCCATTATTGTCGATTAATAATATGAATTATTATAGCGATAATTACGTTTTGTTTTATTAAGTATTATTAACGTAATAAAGCGAAACATCTTTTATATAAAAGCGAATACTTTATTAAAGTTATTTTATAAATAAAATATATTATATTTTATTATGCATAGTGTTTGCATAGTAAAATGTTTTTATATAAATAGAATATATTATATTTTATTTAAAAGATTTTGCTTTAAATATGGATAATCAGATTAAAGTAAATCAATGCAGATAGTTTCATGGATTAATTACTATGCATTCAATTTTCCTATAAAAGAAGCTCATTCTTCATTATTTTCTTACGAATTCTTTGAAACTACAGAGAGAAACTATAGAGAGAAAAGAAGAAAAGTATCTCGCTACTTCACTTTGCGATATTGATTCTTCTAAGGTAGGGAATATTATTTGTTGTACCCTATAAGGGGTGTTATTCTTTTGTATTCATAAAGAGAACTTCTTTTGTTATTCCATTCTTATTTATTACATTGGAATAACTTTTGTATCACGCTGGAATCCCCTATACTTGGTGATCTTCTTCTTTTATTCCATTCTTCTATTATTACATTTGGAACATCACATGCATGTGTTTTACAGGACTGGTTAAAATCTTTATTATTATTACATTGGAACATCACATCGTGTGTTTTACGGACTGGTTAAAATCTTTATCATTCATTGGAATATCCTATCGTGTGTTTTACACCGGATCTAGTTCCATCTTTATTATTACATTGGAACATCCCGCTTGGGTGTGAATTTCACCTAACTTTGGTTCCGTTATTATTATTACATTGGAATAACTTTGTCATGTGAAATACCGCATGCATGGTGATTTCTTTTGTTATTCCATTCTTTATTATACCGGGTTGGTTAAAACTTTGACTTTATACTCCATGAAATTAGTAGAATATCCTTGATATTTGCGTTTCATCCGATATCTTTTCATGGAAATATTCTTACGATCATTCTTGAATTTTACTCTACAAAGCGAAGATCGTGTTGTGAGGTTTGGAAGTTATTAGTTCTGAATAACTTAATTCTTGAACTTGTTTTATTGAATTCTTATATCATTGTCATCATCCTCATGTTTATATTTTTTTAAAAGTCATCGTGGCTGTAGAGCATGGATGGACTTGGTATGATTATGAATGGGGATTATTCGATTGTAATCATGGTAGTAATGTTACAAATGATGTGGTAAAAGTCCTCGATTGGTAGTAGTGCATTGATGGACGATGGTTAGCATGATCATGACCATTAATGAATACACAACTATTCTTGGCGTAGTGCGAGGAATAATTGTGGTCGTGATCTTAAAGAATATCCTTGGTAGTAGTGCGAGGGGTGATTCGATGATGTGGATTATTTATTAAAATTTGAGTCTCAAATTTATAACGATGATGAAAACCTTTTAAATCATAAAAGATAGTAGATTTTATTTTCTACTTGACTCTTTTAATGGATTGCTTGTTCATTGCAGATTAAACTTGATGTTTATTATATTTTATCGGTTTAACAATGTTGAAGGCTATTGATAATTTATTACGCATTATCTTAGTCATAATATTTCTTCTTTGGGCTAGTTGAGCTCACCCTTTCTTTCTTTGTTCTCTTCGGAAATGAGAACATAAATTTGGGACGAGTCGAGGAGCGGAGTAATGGTCGAGAGGATAGCATTAGTAGTCCTCGCTATTACGTGAAATAGTGTGATAATAATTGTAATGAGGACTCCTTTTGAGTTTGTATAATATCTAGTAGACAATATTTGTATTCAAACTCACGCGATTTATGTCGTATTGTACAGCAGTTATATTAGTAAGTTGTATTTAAATTCTGTACCATGTATCTGACTACCCAAGATGGGTGATGTATACTTAATTTTGGGGGCGTCACGGTTGGTATCAAAGCTTAGGGATATGATCCCTGGCTAAGATGTGAGAATAGTACTAGGAGGGGAGAGAGGGGGAATACCTTCGTTAGTATGACCTACCTAAGTTTATGTGCTATTTTATTGGTCGGTCGAGAATATAAAGATAATTGTTACATGTCAATTAATCTTTTGTTTTGTGGCGATGATCTGAAAATGACATCGAGAATGTTGAGAATAGCAATAGAGAGCAAAGCGATCGTTGATTCACCACATATCAATAATCGGGATAATGTGCATCGAGGAAGGCGACAATCCTCATGCAAACAATAACACTTGACCAAATGATGAATGATCAAATGTTGAGGCTTTATGCGATTTATGCAACAATGATGAGAAGCGACTCTGCCCAAAAGCGTGGGGTGGAAACACGAGAAAACTCTCGGCGATCACCGCTAAACAATTCAAGGAGCTGGGACCACCGGAGTTTAAGGGAGAGCCAAAACCACTTACGGCGGAAGCATGGATAAAGCAGATTACCAAGATATTTGATGTCTTAGGATGCTCAGGAGCAAAAGGTTCCCTTTACGCCTTTATGTTGCGTGGAGAGGCGGATTCTTGGTGGGAATCCAGAAAGCGTACTCAACTTTCTTGTCTTAAAGATATCTTGGGAGAAGTTCCAGAGTACATTCAACGACAAATACTTTCACGAAAGTATTCGCCACACGTGAAGGAGGTGGAGTTTATCAAGTTAGAACAAAACAATATGGCCAGGTAATGTCGCAATACGAGGCAAAATTTGCGGAGTTATCACAGTTTCGCGTCCCACTTGGTGGATAATGAAGAGAGAATGGCATGAATGTTTTTAAGAGGTTTGAAGCGAGATACGCGTCAACATCTTATTTCTCATAAACCGTGTTTGTATTGAGATGTTGTAAATAGAAAGCTCGATTAGTGGAGTAGCGATAACGAGTCAATATGACTAAAAGAAGCGGTGTGCAAAATTATAATACCAATGAGAGTAATCATGAGCGGTGACAACAAGCGTGGAGGAATCAATAAAGGCGAGATCTCGGTAACCGCCGGTGGTAATCGAGGTCCAAAACAATAAGAATGGACATTTCAAGAAACGAAGATTCAACAATGATGGAAAGACGTCAAGACCAAAGACCCGTTGTTAAGGAAGGAGAAAGACCACCTATCATATGCTTCAAATGCGGAGAAGAGGGACACATCGGTCCGAATCGTGCCATCTTAGTCAAAGCATGTTATAATTGTGGAAGAAGGTCACTTAGCTCGATTTTGTCATTTCACAGAAGACAAATTCAACTAGGATGGAGGCACCAAAAGTAGTCCCGAGAAAAGTCAAAACCGGTAGTCTGAAGGGGCGTTTGTTGTGACCTCCCAGAGCAAGGAACCCGAATGAGGTCATCACGGGTAAGCTTATCATAAACTCTAATGAAGTCTATACTTTATTTGATCATTGGTTCTACCCATTCTTTTATTTCTCCTACTTGCGCTCATCGATTAAATTTGACTCGGGAGAAATTAGACTTTGACTTATCTGTGGAAACTCAGTTGGGAGAAACCTTCATTACATCCATTGTTTATAAGTCTTGTTTGATTCAAATCGGTACCCTCACATTACTGTCGATCTTATTTCATTAAAAATACTTGCATTTGGCGTGATTCTAAGGATTGATTGGTTAACTACTTATCACGCAAAAATTGATTATTTTCGTAAGGTTGTTAGCTTTCATATTTCTAATCAACCT
Source organism: Panax quinquefolius (assembly GCA_020205615.1). Taxonomy (NCBI): domain Eukaryota; kingdom Viridiplantae; phylum Streptophyta; class Magnoliopsida; order Apiales; family Araliaceae; genus Panax; species Panax quinquefolius. The sequence goes on from CM035158.1 coordinate 7,453,158, forward strand.
ATTATGCGAATTCAAACGACCAAACCATTAAAATCAATCACGGTTATCTCAAGCCATAAAGCTATTCGTTTATTGAAAAGCGGATGTCAAGCTTTCTTAGCTCATGTCATGATTTAAACAAAATATCGTCGGTTTTGAGCGATATTTCTATTGTTAATAAATTTCTGACGTATTCCCAAGAACTTCTGGCCTACCCCAGGCGTGAAATTGAATTTTATATCGACCTTGAACCCGATGACAAAACCTATTTCCAAAGCCTCATATCGAATGGCTCTATTGAACTTCGTGGAGTTAAAGACCCAACCGCAGGAATTGTTAGACATTGGCTTTATTAAGTCTAGTACTTCTCCTTGGGGTGCTCTGCTCTATTCGTGAAGAAGAAAAGATGGGAGTATGCGACTTTGTATTGATTATCGGGAGTTAAATCATGTCACCATCAAAAATAGGTATCCATTGCCACGTATTGATATTTTGTTTGACCCGATTGCAAGGAGCCAAATTCTTTTCAAAGATTGATCTTCGTTAGGATATCACCAATTGAAGATTAGAACGTGACATTCCAAAGACGGCTTTCGGAACTCGATGCGGGCATTATGAATTCCTAGTCATGTCCTTTGGATTGACTAATGCTCCTCACGCCTTCATGGATATGATGAACCAGAGTATTCAAGGAATATTTAGATCACTTTGTGGTCGTCTTTATTGATGACATCCTTATTTATTCCAAAAGCCGTGAAGATCATGAGCAACACTTGAGGTCGACACTCCAAAAGCTTCGTGAATATAAGCTTTATGCCAAGTTGAAGAAATCGAGTTCGGCTTGAAGAAGTAGCATTCCTTGGGCGCGTGGTAACAAGTCGTGGAATATCTGTTGACCCAAGAAAGATTGAAGCTATTCAAAGTCGAGGAACAACCTAAATCGATGAATCAAAGTGCGTAGCTTTTCGGTTTAAATTGGTTATTATCGGAGATTCGTGGAAGGATTTTCTCGAATCGCCACTCCATTGACTCGGTGACTCGAAAAAGATCAAAGTTCGGTTGGAGCGAAGAATATGAGAAGAGTTTTCAAGAACTCAAGAGGAGACTTATTTATTTTTGTTACGACAATACCATCCGGCTCGGAGGATTTGTCATCTACAGTGATGCTTGAGCAAAAGGTTGGGATGTGTTCTCATGCAACATGGAAAAGTTATAGCTTTATGCCTCATGACAACTCAAAGAATATGAGAGGAATTATCCTACTCATGATCCGGAGTTAGCAAATTTATTATCTTTTAGACTTAAAATTTGGAGGCATTACTTGTATGGGAGAAAGTGGAGATCTTTACGGATCATAAAAGCCTCAAATATTTCTTCACTCAAAAGGAACTCAACATACGACAACGACGTTGGCTTGGCTGTTGAAAGATTATGATCATACCATCCGATACCATCACGAAAAGCAAACGTGGTAGGCGACACATTGAGTAGAAGATCATATGCAAGTATGAGTGCAATATTGTCAAATATAAAGGCCCATTTTGTGTGACTTGCAAAGGATGGAGATAGAGTTAAAGACTCGAGGACGCGTGTGATGATAAGCGAGTATCTGAGTAGAGCAGAGACTTTAATCGATAAAGTTAAAGGCGCCAAGTTCTGGACACGGAGGCGATGCGTATGAGGAAGAAAGTGCAAGAAGGTGCTATCACGGAAGCAAGACTCGATGAAGAAGGAATACTTGAGTCAACTCCGGACTTTTGTGTTCTAACGACCACGACGAAAGTATAATATCATGATGGAGGCGCCAACACACCATTTGCAATCCATCACAGGAGTACCAAAATGTATCATGATATTTGTCGTACATTTTGGTGGAGCAATATGAAGAGAGAGATAATATTTGTTTATCTCAAGGTGTCTAACTTGTCAGCGAGTTAAAGCGGGCATCAAGTACCAAAAGGTCCATTCAACCACTTGAAATTCCAGAATGGAAGTGGGAGCACATTACCATGGATTTCGTTCTACGGTCTTCTAAGGTTTCTCAAGGCATTGATGCGATTTGGGTCATTGTTGATAGATTGACCAAAGTCCGCTCATTTCTTACCGATCTGAGAAACTTATACACTTGAATGTCTTCTTCAGATGTACATAAGCGAGATTGTAAGAGGCGCATGGTATGCCAGTATCCATAGTTTTCGATCGAGACCCAAGATTCACTTCACGATTTTGGGTTAATTTGCAAAAAGCTATGAGGCGCAGATTTACGATTTAGCTCGGCATATCATCCTCGAAGACGGACAGACGATCGGAGAGGACTATTCAAACTCTTGAAGATCTATTAAGACTCTGTGTCCTTGATTTCAAGGAGAGTTGGGACAAGTTCTTACCATTGGTGGAGTTTTCCCTCAACAACAGATTATCAACAAGTATTGGCATGGCTCCATTCGAGCGTTGTATGGAAGAAAGTGTCGTTCTCAAAGTATCTTTGGGATGAGGTGGGTGAAGCAACATTGTTGGGGCCTAGGAGTTTGATGCGATATGACTCTGGAAAAAGATTCAAACGATCCGACAACGTATAAAAACCTCACAAAATCGACAAAGAGTTATCTTGATCTTCATCGAAAGGGCGTGGAATTCGATATAGGAGATCATGTGTTGTTAAGAGTTGCTCCATGGAAAGGAGTTACAAGATTTGGAAAAGAGAAAAACTTAATCCTCGATTCATCCGGTCCATTTTAATCCTCGATCGAGTAGGGCGTGGCTATAGACTTTTTTTCTGCCAAATATGTCTCGTGTTCATAACGTTTTCACATATCTATATTACGTAAATATGTGAAAGACCCGAACCATATTATTGAGTTAAGCCGGACGAAATAGCGGAAGATTTGGCGTATGAAGAGGTTCTGTTCAAATTTTGGATAAGAAGGAACATATTCTACGCTCGAGGTTATACCTCAAGTCAAAGTTTTGTGGAGGAACCACGATGTTGAGGAAATGACTTGGGAGTTAGAATCGAAATGAAATCAAGGTATCCTTACCTCTTCGACATACAGTCGTAACCTAATTTCGGCGAAATTTCATAAGAAGGGAGGTTGTAAGACCCGACTTTTATAAATAAAGATGAATTTTCTATAAATATTATTTTTGAATATTATGGAATAATTTGATATAATGTTATAGTTGTGGGTAATATTTATAAATTTTGCAAAGTATCACAGTGGTTATATTATATTCGATTGGTGGGGAATATTAGGTTTAGCGGGGAATATTCAGACAACTACTCAATCATTGGTGGACCTAATGTAATTATTGTCGGATTGAGAAAGCGACAAAAATATTTTATTGAAATAACGGCGGAAGTTTTTCTGGTTGATCTTGTTGAACTACTTTCAGTAGTAAAAAATCTGATGAATACGTGTGGTTGCATAGTAGATTAGCGCGGTATTGATTATTGATCTTATGTGAGAAGTCACTCGGTTTGATTCCATTATTGTCGATTAATAATATGAATTATTATAGCGATAATTACGTTTTGTTTTATTTGTATTATTAACGTAATAAAAGCGAAACATCTTTTATATAAAAGCAGAATACTTTATTAAAGTTATTCTATAAATAAAATATATTATATTTTATTATGCATAGTGTTTGCATAGTAAAATGTTTTTATATAAATAAAATATATTATATTTTATTTAAAAGATTTTGCTTTAAATATGGGTAGTCAGATTAAAGTAAATCAATCGGGATAGTTCATGGATTAATTACTATGCATTCTATTTTCCTATAAATAGAAGTTCATTCCTTCATTATTTTCTTACGAATTCACTTTGAAACTCTAGAGAGAAACTATAGAGAGAAAGAAGAAAAGTATTCGCTACTTCACTTTTGCCGATATTCGGTTCTTTAAGGTAGGGAATATTATTTTTGTTGTGCCGTAAGGGGTGTTATTCTTTTGTATTCATAAAGAGAACTTCTTTTTGTTATTCTATTCTTATTTATTACATTGGAATAACATGTATATGTGGAATCCCCTATACTTGGTGATCTTCTTCTTTTATTCCATTCTTTATTATTACATTTGGAACATCACATGCATGTGTTTTACAGGACTGGTTAAAATCTTTATTATTATTACATTGGAACATCACATGCATGTGTTTTACACAGGACACAGTTAAAATCTTTATCATTCATTGGAATATCTATCGTGTGTTTTACACAGGATCAGTTCCATCTTTATTATTACATTGGAACATCACATGCCGATTGTGAATTTCACGACTGGTTCCGATTATTATTATACTGTTGTAATAACTCGCATATGCATAAATATCGCATGCGTGGTGATTTCTTTTGTTATTCCATTCTTTATTATACCCATTTTGGTTAAAACTTTGACTTTATACTCCATGAAATTAGTAGAATATCCTTGATATTTGCGTTTTCATCCGATATCTTTCATGGAAATATTCTTACGATCATTCTTGAATTTTACTACAAAGCGATTATCGTGTCGACAGTTTGGATGTTATTAGTTCTGAATAACTTAATTCTTGAACTTGTTTTATTGAATTCTTATATCATTGTCATCATCCTCATGTTTATATATTTTTAAAAGTCATACACAGCCTACATAGAGCATGGATGGACTTGGTATGATTATGAATGGGGATTATTGATTGTAATCGTGGCCAGTAATGTTACAAATGATGTGATAAAAGTCCTCGATTAGTAGTAGTGCATTGATGGGCGATGGTTAGCATGATCATGACCATTAATGAATACACAACTATTCTTGGCCCGTATGCGGTGAATAATTGTGGTCGCGTAATCTTAAAGAATATCCTGGCCAGTAGTGCGAGGGGTGATTCGATGATGTGGATTATTTATTAAAAGTGAGTCTCAAAATTTATATGATGATGAAAAACCTTTTAAATCATAAAAGATAGTAGATTTTATTTTCTACTTGACTCTTTTAATGGATTGCTTGTTCATACCGCAGATTAAACTTGATGTTTATTATATTTTATCGGTTTAACAATGTTGAAGGCTATTGATAATTTATTCGCATTATCTTAGTCATAATATTTCTTCTTTTGGGCTAGTTGAGTTCAATTCTTTCTTTCTTTATTCTCTCGGAAATGAGAACATATTTGGGACGAAGTCGGGGAGCGGAGTAATGGTACAGAGGATAGCATTAGTAGTCCTCACTATTACGTGAAATAGTGTGATAATAATTGTAATGAGGACTCCTTTTGAGTTTGTATAATATCTAGTAGACAATATTTGTATTCAAACTCGATTTATGTCGTATTGCATACCTACAGTTATATTAAGTAAGTTGTATTTAAATTACATACGATATATCGATTACCCAAGAGATGGGTGATGTATACCTAATTTTGGGGGCGTCACAAATAATAATAATTATTACTATTAGTACTATTATAATAATATTTATTTTTAGTAGTACTATTATAATTATTATTTGTATTATTATTATTATTATTATTATTATTATTATTATTATTTATTTGTGTGTGTGAAAAAGAGAGGAGAGAAAGATTTTGTGCGTGAATATGAGAGAGAGTAGGGTGTAGGAGTGAATTTGATTTGGGCGGGAAGAAATATGAGCCTTTAAATTAAGTTGGAAAAATTAAGTTAGAATGAATCTGAACCGTTCTTGTGCTTTGTCAAATAAAAGATTCAAAATAATTTCTATTTTATTATATAGATTATTCTTTTTGATAGTTAACAACTTGTAGATATTACTAAAGGGAACTGATATTTTCGTAGTAATTTTTGATATTTTTGTATGTGAGATTCACTTTTTAACCGTATATTAATATTAGTTTGATTAAAAAATAGGTCCCACATGTAAAAATATTAAAAAGTATTGCGAAAATATTAATTTCATATTTGGTTAAAAGGTGAGCTCCACGGAAATCTAAAAATTATTGCAGAAATATTAGTTCTCATTATTAAATAATAGAGGATACATCTTTTGACAACCAAATTTTTTTAAAAAAAAATAGTAACATTCAGTTATTCAAGTCATTCAATCATTCAGTTTCATTCAGCTTTAAACAAACACTCCCTTAGTCTTAGTCTTATAAATAGTAACATTATAACCAACATTAACAATTATTTACCCAAAAAAAAACACAATGAATTCTCTACTTGAAACTTGAAACTTGAAACTTGAAAGAACCCTTTACGACCGGAATGGGACACAAAAGAACATGAGAGAGAGAGAGAATATGCTGAAATTTCCAGCATAATTCTTCACCAACATGGGTCCCTCACTTCCATTGCCCACACCAACCTTTCATCATCAACTTTAACAACAAAGATGTGTGATGTATTTAGTGAGGATAATCCAAACCTAAGGATGGGGGAGGAAAACAATTGTGGATAGGTTGGTAGGCTAAGAGGCAGAGATTCAACAACCACATGGTCATCAATGTGTACATATACCATGAAGTGATTAGATAGCCTTGGCCCTTTTAAATGGCTTCAATACACCATTCAATCCAATTCAGTAAGAAAAATCCACATATATCCTATTCAAATACCATCCTTGAAAATCTAATTCCAAGAAAAAGTACAAGAACTAGCTTTTTTCTGATAACTGGAAAAAAAAAAAAAAAACAAAAACAAACAAGAAAAAAAAATACTATAGGATTAATAGGCCCCAAATCATTTGTAAGCCACATTTACTAAACTCTCAGTTTGTTTTTGATTTATTCCATGAACCATTTTAACCAATATTCCAAAGACTGAGCTTTTTTCCAAAACCACCATTAAAACTAGAAACAAGCTCGACTTGCTTCTTAACTATCCTGAAAGATGGTACATTGTGGAGGAATATAAACATCACTAACAATCCAACACATAAAAGTACAAAAGTTGATACATGTTCAAGTATTGGTATACAAATTCATGAACGTTAATGAAATCTAATCTCTCTTTTGATCTCGATTCATTTTGCAGCCTCAGCTGCAGCGCTGAAGATAATGAAAAGCAACAAAAGAAAATTTCATCTTTGTTATTGTGAAATCTTAAGAGGTACTGAATCAAGATGAGTCTTTTAACAATGATTAGGTGTAAATTCTCCAACCCAAACTCCAAAAATACTAAGTTTCCGCTGAACTGACAGCCTCCAAATGGAATTCTGTAATGAAGCTCTAGATAAGTTCTTTAGCTGCTGCAATAATTGCCTCTACCGTAATGCCATACTCCTTGTATGTTTTTCCAGCTGGAGCACTTGCTCCAAACTTGTCGATCCCAATAGCTTTCCCTTCGCTTCCAACAAGTTTCCCCCAACCAAATGTTGATGCAGCTTCAATGCTAACCCTTGCAGTTACAGCTGCAGGTAGGACACTTTCCTTATAATCATCTGATTGCTCATCAAATAACTCCCAAGACACAAAAGAGACGACCCTAACTGCCTTCCCTTCCTTTCTGAGTTCATCAGCAGCTTTGGCTGCAATTTCCAATTCAGAACCGGTTCCAATCAAGATGACGTCTGGCTTGTTACCAGATGAATTGTCTGATATCATGTACCCACCTTTTTCAACTCCTTCAATGGAAGTTCCAGGAAGGTTGGGCAGCTTTTGCCTAGATAGGGCAAGGATTGATGGTCTCTTCCTGTTGAGGACTGCAACCTTGTATGCCCCAGCAGTCTCGTTTCCGTCAGCTGGACGGAGCATCAAAATGTTGGGCATTGCCCTGAAGCTGGCCAGATGTTCGATAGGTTGATGAGTTGGTCCATCTTCTCCCAGCCCAATTGAATCATGGGTCATGACATAAATAACTCCAGCTTCACTCAAGGCGGAGATCCTGATGGCCCCTCTCATGTAGTCAGTGAACACAAAGAAAGTTGCAGTAGTAGGGAATGAGGCCAGGGCTGTGGAGAGCAATACCATTGCAGATAGCTCCCATACCATGCTCACGGACGCCAAACCTGACATTACGTTCTTCTGGTGTACCCTTTTGGAAGTCCCCAAACATTTTCAGCAGGGTCATGTTGGAGGAAGCAAGATCAGCACTGCCGCCCAGAAGGCCAGGAAGAACCTTTGCAAGGGCATTCAGACATGTTTGAGAGAGATTTCTGGTGGCATCAGCAGGGCTCTCTGGAGTGTATGTCTGAGAAAGTGCAACATGGTTTTAGAAACACAGGCAAGACCGCTTCTTGTGATATATCATATATAGATATCACATCACTTATGAACATACATTACATAAAATATAGGAAGGAACTTTATTGTAGTTGTCCGCCTATTGTTTCTAAAACAAACAAGTGGGAGTGTTTTAAGCAAGAAATTTAATAGCAGGGATGCATTTAAGTGCTGAAAAATATCTATCTTTCTGAAGACAATATCTGAAGCACTACACTCTAATACGAAATGTGGCAAAGAAAGCATTCACATTTATTTTGAGAATAAGCCAAATCTTAAACAAAGACTGTAAGACATGATAAAGAGTAACAGAAGTGAACAAACTAATACTCACCGGCAGAGCTGTCTCCCAACCAGCAGGTAGCACACCAGTAATGATAGACTTTAATTCTATAGCTTCCTCTGCATACTTCTTTTCATACTCAGCAAACTTGGCATTCCATGCAGCTTCAAGAGAAGCACCTTCGGAGGTATGGCGGCTCCAATGCCTGCAGTGAAGAAAATGAAATGAAATCAAACATATTTTCAAGCAATATCTAGACATTAATCAATCCAGGAAGGAGAATAGAAAGTCCATACTGTTTCACATCCTCAGGTACATGGAAAGGCTCATAAGGCCACCCAAGGTTCTTCCTTGTGGCATCGACTTCCTTAGCTCCCAGGGCACTTCCATGGACGCTGTACGAGTTTGCTTTGTTAGGTGATCCAAAACCAATTGTCGTGGTCACCTGTAAGATGTGAGAACTCCACATAAGCATATACTCTGAAGTGAACTAATGTAAAAATGCTGGTATCTCTCTAGACACATACACCCATCATGAAATTAAAGGACAGAAAAACCTTTAGTTACTTTAAGTAATCCTCATTCCGAGGAATAAAGCCTTTACACTTACATGCACACTAAAAAGATCAAGGATACTTGAACAATTCAATAAAAGTTTTTGAACTAAATAAGCAAGCGTAAACATATATTACTGCTAAAATGAAAAGACACGAAAGTCATAATTCCTGAACTCTATGCAATGAAGATTTTATGCATTGAGTCGGTCTCTGACCTTGATTAAAGTAGGCTTGTCTGTTACAGCCTTTGCCTCCTTGATGGCAGCACGAATGTCATCATAACCTGTGTTACCGTTCTTCACCCAGATAATGTGCCACCCAAGACCCTCAAAACGGGTGTCAACACTCTCAGTGAATGCAATCTCCGTGTCACCATCAATGGAGATATGGTTGTCATCGTAGAAAGCAATCAGTTTTCCAAGTCCCCAATGTCCAGCAAGGGAACAAGCTTCATTTGCAATCCCCTCCATTTGACAGCCATCCCCAAGTATGACATATCTGAAGCATTTTAACATAAGGCCCTTCTACATACATGTAGAGAACTTAATAAACAAAAATTAACCTCAGAAGACATCTTACGTGTAATGGTCAACAATCTCACTGTCAGGTTTGTTGAAGCGAGCAGCCAAGTGCTTCTCCACAAGGGCCAGACCAACAGCATTGGCAATACCCTGACCAAGAGGACCTGCATACAATTAAAGGATATGCAGTGACAAAAAAATTATCTCCAATTCTAATAGCACAAGCAAGCATTAAAATATAACATTCAAGACAAGATTCTAACCTGTAGTGACTTCAACACCAGGGGTCTCAAAGTTTTCAGGGTGTCCTGGAGTTCTGCTCCCCCATTGACGGAAGGACTTCAAATCTTCTTCCTAGTATATAATTACATAACACTGTATTTATCAGAGAAAGGAAAATCTGGTTTCAATTCTATCCCAAATAATTAATTGGAAACAAGATTTGCCATTAAATTCTGTCTGACGTAGTTTTAGTTGATACATTAAAATCATAGTGGGTATATAAAAAACTAACTCATAAGCTATCTCCTATTAATCAATAACTTAAAAGTATAAAAAGAATATCTTTAATTCTAAATTGCCTTTGTTGCATCAGAAGAGAAATTATGGTAAAAACTTCTTGCTTCTCTCTCTCTCACACACAAAACACACCTTTGAGAATATATGACTAATTCTCTCTCCTTTTACCTCATAAGTTAGCCAAAAAACGCATCTTTTTCACATATCAAGCTATAAATACCCAGATCCAAAATAATGCAATTCATAAGTATATAAGACTCATACATGCATATGCATATATATATATATAGAAAGAGAGAGAGAGAAAAGCTGACCAGGACACTGTCATAACCAGCAAGGTGTAGCAAAGCATACTGAAGCATGCACCCATGTCCAGCGGATAAAACAAAGCGATCCCGATTAAACCAATACGGGTTCTTGGGGTTGTACCTCATCACCTCATCGTACAATATATGACCCATCGGGGCACACCCCATGGGTAAACCCGGATGACCCGAATTAGCCTTCTCCACTGCATCAATAGCCAAGAACCGAATCGTGTTCACCGATTTCTCCACCAATGAGGTCTCCGTCTTGTCGAGCGTCTCCACAACGGCGGCCCGGACTACCTGGCTGCTAGCGGCGGAGCTGCGGTGGCGAGAGGAGGATCTGAGGGAGGTGGAGAAAGTGGGTAGGTGAGAAAAAGAGGAAAGAGAAGAAGATGGGGTTTGTTGGGTAGAGGAATTGGAGCCATGGCGAGGAATTGAGCGGGAAAGGATGGCTTGAGAAAGAGTTAGAGATGCAGAAGCTGCCATGGCTGACAGTAGAGAGAGAGAGAGAGGTCTTGATAAAGTCTCCCCCTTTGTAGATGAGAAATGAGAAGCGGGTAAGGGAACGATAATGATGGATATTTGATCTGGGCCGTTTGTTAAGGGTAGGAAATGAATGCTATTCAAATTTTTATGAATTAAAATGTACTACATCCCAATTTTCAAATCTCCGTCTTTTTTCCTCGAGAAAAGTTGCAAAGTAGTACCACGTAATATTAACACTTTTTAGAGTTGAACATAAATATTAAAAAAATAATTATATAATATTAAATATTTATATTTAAAAAAAATTATTTATTAAATTAAAAACAACGAGAAAATTAAAGTTATATTTAATATTTTGACTAATATTAGAAACTAGGCATTTAATTCAAAATTTTAAAACGTTTTATATTAAGGGACAAAAATATTTCTAAAATATTTTATATTATTAAAGTCAGAGAGAGAGGGAGTAATAATTTATTTAAAAATTAATAAATTCACAATAGAAATATCTTTTCTTTCCTGTTCAGTATTGTTTAATATTAGGGGTCTCAAATTTTCGATGTATTTCAAATGATATACCGTAATATTGATTGGATAAATATGTTGTAATTAATTATATTTTATCTTATTTAATTTCATATCATTTAAAACAAAAAATTAAAGACCATTAATATTATTCTTTTTTTGGGTTGTTGAAAAACCCTCTGTCTAAACGAGGCTGTAAATATCGTTACAATTGATAATTGCACTATTATTTTCTTAACTTTTAAAAATAAGGTGAATTCAAGATCATCAAACTCAATTATGACAGTTTTAATAAGGTAAATCAAATTAGGACCCTTCATCAGAATAATTTCTAACCCTTCTCATAAAATATATACTAGTAGTAATTTACTATCCTTTTTCTAGTAACATATAAGGCTATAAAATGAGCAAATAGTTTGAGTTCGATTCGTACACGCTCGACTAAAACTTCAATTCTCGTGCTCGATTTGAAATATAAATATATAATAATTTAAATATGAGCAAATTTTAAAGTTCGATAAATTACTCGAACCTCTTCAAATTGTAATTTTCTAATTTGATACTCGGATCCGTTCGAAAAGTTCAAATTGCTCGAGGCTCGACTCGATAATTAAACGAGCCTCAATCAAACCTTATTTTATATTCAAAAAATTTTATAAATCAAATATAAATAACTCAATATTCGGTTCGACCCGATTCATTTACATATTTAATGGCATAAACTTAAAAAATAAAAGTTAAACCATTTATCGAGCTAAAACATGGCTTTATGGAAAAGCAATGGAGGTAGGTGGTCACTGTTGTTGGTCAACTTTAGCATTATGAGCATATTTGAAAATTGGTTAAATATGATTAGATTACTTGAGAAGTTTAGGCAATATAAGTATTCAAATGTCAAACTCAAACTCAAACTCCCAAACAAATCCACACCCCTTTAATATAAAGTATTTCTTGAGATTCAGAAGCCTCTAGTCAAATGACAACATTGGTCATAAAACAGATATCGTGATGCTAAGAGCATTCACAGTAATTTTCTTATTTCTATTCTTATTTTATAGTGTTATTATGTCATTCTACAAAATAAAAATTTAATTTTTTTTATTATACATTCAATAAATTCCTTATATTAATTCTTTAAATAATAAAATTTAAAAGTTCAAACATTCAGTTGTAATTATTTGACATTTGTATTGGTTACAACCTCTTGTTTTTAATTATAAAATCGCTATCAATTTATTAATCTTTTTTGAAGTATGTGATATTTTAAATTTAAAATTAATATAAATTTAATCAATACATATTGTAACTTATTTAGAAAAAAAATACTATTACTTATAAAATTTATTATTTTTATAATTCTTAACAAAATTATTAAGTTTGTGAATGCATCAAATCGAAGTTATAAAAATTAATAATAATTTTATAATTTTATAAAAAGAGAGTATAATTTATTAATTGTATTCCATTGTAAGATGATTTTTATTTTATTTTAAATTTTAAGTAATCTATGGAGTGAGTATTAAATGGATTATAGTTGTAAATGTACATAAGATCAATATTAACTTTTAAAAAGTTAATTTGTGATATTTTTAAATTTAAATTTAGAAAATAACAAATTTATAATTAATACTCCATCTGTCCTATGATAAAAGTCTTTATTACTATTTTGGGTAGTCCCATGTTAAATGTCTACTTTCCTTTAATAACCAAACTTTTACATATTTTTTCCTATTATGCCTATAACATTAACACTTTGTTTCTGAGTTTTGAACAGAAAAAAAAAAGAATAAAAAACTTAAATTAGAACTTAAAAGAAAAAAATAGAAAGTTAAAGTTTTCATTTGTGTTGTTTCTGAGTTTTTAATGGAAAAGAATAAAAAATTTACAATTGAGGACATGAGTTGTAATTTAAAATTAATTATATTAAAAGTTTAGGATAATATAGAAATTATAAAAATATTACTTATTCCAATTTCTTTTTTGTCCAAATCAGGCCAATTTTGGACGGAAAACTTTGGCAGAAAAAGTGGCCAAGTTTTCTATCCATTTCTTTTCTTTTTCGTTTATTAAAAAACTCAGAAACATAAGAATTGAAAAGAAAACTTAACTTTTCTGTCCATTTCTTTTCTTTTCTGTCCATTTTAAAACTCAGAAACAGAGCGTAAATATCTCATACTTTTTTTATTCTAATTCTCTCTAAATATGGAGAGAGAATATTTTGAATTGAATAGCTAGAAAGTCACTAGCTCACCTACATTGAAAATAATTAATGACATATTATTATGAATAATTTTATCATTTCATTTCTCTTCTTAATATGCCGTATGCGTGAAAAGTCCACCAGGATTTTTATCCTGGGACAGAGGAAGTAGTACTTTTATAATATTTATAATTATATGGACATAAATTAAATAAATTTATATCAATTTTAAATTTGAATACGTTTGAAATTAATTTTAAAAATAAGTCAATATTAATTTATAATTTGAAAATGAAGTAGTAAAAAAGTAATGTGACAATAATGTCAAGATGTGTATGATTGATGGGTTGTTCATTTAAATGAGGGTAGGAAATGTCATTTTGCATATATAGATAACGCTCTTTTGACTCCATCACCTCGGGAGTAAAATCCTATATAGAGATTAAAATAGAGACTTAAATAAGAATAAGTAAGGTTGTGTTTGATAAACCTGAGAATTAAGATCTGAATGAATATGATGTTTTAATAAATTAGTTCATCTAAATGGTTATGAGGTCTGAATTTAAAAAATTATTTGATAACTAAAAAGTAAGTTGTCTCTTAATGACACTATTTTCCCATTTTAAAGGGTAAAATTTAATTTAATAATTTTAAATATTCAATTTAATAAAAATGAGTGCTTAATATTATTAAATATTGTGACGGCCCCAACATAGGTATACATCACCTATTCTGAGTCGCCAAATACATGGTACAGAATACAAATACAATCTTTAATATACAACAAGAGAGTCATGAGTTTTAATACAAATATTGTCTTCTGATAATATCCACTCTCTTTAATAAGTCCTCATTACATTTATTGTCACACTATATTTAATGAATAGTGAGGACTACTAATCTTATCATCATCCAGACCGTCACTCCGTTCCCCGACTAGTTCCCGGCCACGTTCTCATTTCACGAAGAGTAATGAAGAAAGAAAGGGTGAGCTCAACTAGCCCAAAGAAGAAATATTATGACTAAGATAATGCAAAATAAATTATCATTAGTCTTCAACAATGTTAAACCGATAAAATACAATAGACATCAAGTTTAGCTCGCAGCAGAAATATTTAATCCATTAAAAGAGTCAAGTAGAGAATAAAATCTACTATCTTTTATGATTTAAAAGGTTTTTCATCACTTTTATCATTGGGACTCAAATTTTAATAAATAATCCACATCATCAACGACTACTGGCCAAGGATATTCATTAGTATTACAACCACAAATTATCCATGCACTACGGGCCAAAGATATTTGTGTATTCATCAATGGTCATACCAACAACTGTCCATCAATGCATTACGGGCCAATGAGGACTTTTACCACATCATTTGTAACATTACGGCCATGATTACAATCGAATAATCCTGTGTCATAATCATACCAAGTCCATCTACGCGCCATGTGCCACGAGATGACTTTCAACAAAATATAAATACGAGGATGATGACAATGATATAAGAATTCAATAAAACAAGTTCAAGAATTAATTTATTCAGGAAATAATAACGTCCAAATTGTCAACATGATACTTCTTTGTAGAGTAAAATTCAAGAATGCTCAGAAGAATATTTTCACGAAAAGATAATGGATGAAGCGCCAATATCAAGGATAT
Organism: Panax quinquefolius; assembly: GCA_020205615.1. Classification (NCBI taxonomy): domain Eukaryota; kingdom Viridiplantae; phylum Streptophyta; class Magnoliopsida; order Apiales; family Araliaceae; genus Panax; species Panax quinquefolius. The sequence goes on from CM035158.1 coordinate 7,468,382, forward strand.
TCCACTAATTTCATGGAGTATAGAAGTCAAAACTTTAACCAACTGAGTATAATAAAGAATGGAATAACAAAAGAAATCACCATGCACGCATGTATTTCAGATGTAGGCAGTTATTCCAACAGTAATAATAAATAACGGAACCGGGTCAAAGCGTAATACGCGACCGGCTGTGATATTCCAATGTAATAATAAAGAATGTAATAACAATGTAAATCACCATGCATGTGGTACTTCAGATGTACAAAGTTATTCCAATGAATAATAAATAACGGAATTGTGTCCCATGAAACGCACGTAGACAAAGATATTCCAACAAAATAATAAATAATGGAATAATGGAAGAATTTCACCAAGTATAGGGTAGATCACAGCGTATAAAAGTTATTCCAACGAGAATAATAAAGAATGGAATAATGTAAGTTCTCCTCATGAATATAAAAAAATAATACCCTTACCTTATAAAGAAGAAACCGGATATAGAAGTAGTGAAGTAGCGAGAATACTTTTCTTCTTTTCTCTATAGTTTTCTCTCTACAGAGTTTGGTGAATTAAGTAAGAAATAATGAAGGAATGAGCTTTATTTATAGAAGAATGGATGAATAAGAATTCAATCCATGGACGGTCAGATTGATTTACTTTAAACTAGACGGTCCAGATTGGTTTACAATAAATATAATATATTATATTTATAATCTAATAAAACGAATAACTTTATAAAAGTATTCTAATTTATATAAAAAGATTTTACTATGCAAATACTATATAATAAAATATAATATATTCTAATTATTGTCTAATAAAATAGATAACTTTATAAAAGTATTCATTTTTATATAAAAAGATTTTATTATTAGCTTAATAAAACGAATAACTTTATAAAAGTATTCATTTTTATATAAAAGTTTTTCTGCTTTTATTATATTAATAATACTAATAAAACAAAACTTCATCATCATTATTATTATTCACACTATTAATCGATCGGTCGTTCCCGTGAAAAGGGGCTTTTCAATAAGGATTTCTCCCTATCAAAGTAATAATTAGGTGACCAAACCTCTCCTCGCGTAACTTCTAGACATCGTTAATATTTCAAATAATAATATTAATAACTTTGTCATCTCAATTATAAAATATCAATAATAATTGAATCAATTAACGTGAGATACTATGCAACAATTACTGAAGCAATAATTGAACAAAACTGAGTGACTTCTCACATAAGCATCAATAATCAATACCGTGTGCTACTATGCAACCACGCATATTCCTGTACTTTTAACATCGGGTGTTTCAACAGTTAACGATAAAACTTCCGCCATTATTTTCATAAATTTTTTTTTGTCATTTTCTCAATCCGACAATAACTCCGTTGTGGGGTCCACCAATGATTGTCATTGTCATTTAATATTCCTCATTTTAAAACAAATATTCTCCCACCAATCGAATATTATATAACAACTTGTGTACTTTGCAAAATTTATAAATATTACCCACAACTATAACATTATATCAACTTCATTCCATAATATTCAAAAATGATATTTATAAAAAAATTCATTTTTATTCATAAAAGTTGGGGTCTTACAATCTCTCCTTCTTATGACATTTAGCCTCGAAATTAGAATGCGATGCACTGGTATGTCGAAGAGGTAAGGATACCATGATTTCATTTGATTCTAACTCCCGTGTCATTTCCTCAACATCGTGGTTCCTCCATAAAACTTTGACTTGAGGTATAACTTAGGCGTAGAATATGTTCCTTCTTATCCAAGATTTGAACAGAACCTCTTTATACGTTAAATCTTCCGCTATTTCAAATCTAAGATTAACTCAATAATGTGGTTCGGGTCTTTCACATATTTACATAATATGGATATATGAAAAAGCGTTATGAACATTTAGACATACTTGGCAAGAAAGCAAGTCTATATAGGCTACGATCCCTACTCGATCGAGGATTAAAATTGGGCCAATGAATCGAGGATTAAGCTTTCCTCTCTTTCCAAATCTCGTAACTCCTTTCCATGGAGCAACACGTAATAAAACACATGATCTCCAATATCGAATTCCACGTCCTTTTTCGATGAAGATCAAGATAACTCTTTTCATTTGGCCTTGTGAGGTTTTTATACGTTGTCGGATCGTTTGTATCTTTTTCAGTAGTCATACGTATTTAACTCCGGTCCCAACAACGTTGCTTCACCCACCTCATCCCAACATACTAGAGAACGACACTTTCTTCCATACAACGCTCGAATGGAGCCATGCCAATACTTGCTTGATAATCGCTGTTGTTGTAGGAAAACTCCACCAATGGTAAGAACTTGTCCCAACTTCCTGAAGTCAAGGACACGAGTCTTAATAAATCTTCAAGAGTTTGAATAGTCCTCTCTCGATTGTCGTCTGTCGAGGATGATATTAGAACTAAATCGTAAATTCGTGCCCATAGCTTTTTTGCAAACTAACCCAAAATCGTGAACTAAATCTTGGGTCTCGATCGTAAACTATGGATCTTTGGCATACCATGCAATCTTACAACCTCGTTTATATACATACTGAGCAAGACGTTCAAGTGTATATGTGGCGCCCCAAAATAGGTATACATCACCCATTCGAGTTGTCAATACATGGTACGTAAACAACTACAACTTTATTATTACAACAAGAAAGCGTGAGTTTGAATACAAATATTATCTTGTACAATATCTATACCCAAATAAATCCTCATCACATTTATTGATAAATTATTTTACAAAAATGGTGAGGACTACTAAACAACTCTCTAGAACCTTCATTCCATACCCGACTAGTACTCGCTATATTCTCGCCTCACGAGAAGAAAAATGGAACAAAAAGGAAAAGGGTGAGCTCGACTAGCCTAGATCAAAGAAGAATATTATGACTACGATAATATACAACAAATTATCGTTAGTCTTCAACAGGGAAAAAAATCTGAGAGAATACATTAAACAACAAGTTTTAAAGCAATATTCGCAGCGGAAAATATTAATTCATAGAAGAGTTACGTAGAGGATGAAATCTACTAATATCTATGAATTTAACATTCCATCATCATTATTTTATCCATGTAACATCAATCAATATTCATCTTGAATCAAATATTCATCTTTGCATTACCGGCCAAAGATATTCATCACTTCGGTCATGTTCATCTAAACACTGTTCATCTTTCAAGACTACTACTAAAAAGATATTCATCAAGAAATCATTCATCTTTGACCACAGCCAAAGATATTCAAGAATATCATCATTTAGACTGAGGATGATGAAAATATTTTAAAGAAAACAAATCCGGTGAAACAAAAGAACAAGTATTAAGGATTCAGTATTTAATTTATTTCATGTCCAAAAATACCTCATAAATAATCATAGTGGTGTAAAATTCAAGAATGATCAAAACATGGATACAATCAAAGCTAGTATCCACAATAGATATTTTACAGACCGAAAAGAAAAATTTTTATTTTCGTGAATAGTCTTAGTATTCATGAATAAGTGTCGATATCGTGAATAAAGGTCAGATACGTGAATAGTAACTCTACACAAAAAGTTCCAAATTTGATTAAAAGTCCGGATCAATACTTCAAAGATAATGATATTGAAAGAAATACTATCATTTTAATAATAATATCCCTTACCTCACAAAGACAGATTGGATCGAAAAAACTGGATACATGGTGAAAGGAACTTGCAGACAAGTATAACAATACTCAAAGTATACTCACAAGAATACGCTCAATATATCGAGAGAGAAATAGAGAGAAACTTGAGTTTACGGTGTGATTTTCAATTTAACCAAAGACCCTATTTATAGGAAAATGCTTAGAACACCAAAGTAGAAAATTAAATATAATATTAATATATTTTCACATTTTCCTTAGCCCATCTTAGACAAATGATCTCAAATTTCATTTGAATCTCGTATGTAAGGCCAACTTAGTTACAAAAAACGTAATAATTCATAATAAATAGCCCTTTTATCAGAAAATTCAAATCAAGCGAGTTTTATAGAAAATTCAATTCTACAACTTTGCAGAAGAAAGTTTTCCCAAATTCCAAACAGAAATTGATCGAAATCCACAAACCAAGCGATTTTCTGTTTATAATCAAATTTCAATAATAATTGTGTCCACTAACACACAAAACATGTGTTAAACATTTAATGCCACAAAATACTCTTTCTCCTCATATACTCATATATCCCACATTCATTGTAAAATATCATCGTTAATATATTATTAAAATAATATTTAAATGAATTCTTTTATCAAAAAGATAAAATATTAATTTTTAACAATTGTCACATTAAAATTTTCTCCATCTATATCCTCATAAAATCAATATTTTCCTCATCATATAAATCAATAATTAATTATTCATAAATAATATTACGAATCACATTATCGACAACCGTGCAGCTTCCAGGATAGGGGGGCTTTCCAATAAGGATCTCTCTTCATTGGCGGCAGCAATTAGATGACTCAAACCTCTCCTTGATGTAACTTTCTAGACATCATCAATAATGTTATCTAATAATATTATTCAGATAATATGAATTATTATAGATAATGGAAAATATCGTAGTAATGACAATTATTGAAACAACAAAGAATATAAAATATCAATGCAAAGAATTATTGAATCAATAAAATAAAATATCGAATAGTAATCATCGTAACCATTATTGAGTAGTGCCTTCAATAATTGGTGCAATACCGTGTTCTATCGCTGCAACAACGCCAGACATCGTGTTTTAACTAACCGGGTATTCCAATGTTGTTAATTCAGAATAACTACTGTAGTTATTTTAAACAACTTATATTTGTCATTTTTTCATCCAATCGCTCGTTATGGGGGCCACAAGGGTTTGCGTCGTCAGTATGAATATTCCCAAACGGTAAGAATATTCCACGACCAAACGAATATTCCCCGACAAAAATAAATATTTTATAACCACCTGCTTATTTAAAATATTTGCGCATTTTACCCATAACTAACCACATTAATCAAATCAACCCTTACAAATTAAAAGAAATAATAGAGGAAAATAAATTTCATTTATTAATTATTTGGGGTCTTACAACCTCCCCTTCTTATGAAATTTCGTCATCGAAATTGACGACGACGTACTGGTGTTTTGAAAAGATGAGGATACCTCGCTTTCATTTCCGCTTTCTAATTCCCAGTTCATTTCTCTATAGCATGATTCCTCCACAAAACTTTAACTTGTGGTATGACCTTTCAGACGTAGGACATGCTCCTTCCTATCCAAGATCTTGACAGTACCTCCTCATACGTTAAGTCTTGGCTATCTAAATGCGGTTCTAACTCAATAACGTGGTTTGGGTCTTTCACATATTTAAGTACGATATGTGAAACACATTATGAACACGAGACATACTCGGAGGTAACGCGAGTCTATAGGCTACATTACCTACTCGGTCCAAGAATTTCAAATGGACCAATAAATCGTGGATTGAGCTTTCTCTCTTCCCTAATCTTGTAACTCCCTTCCATGGGGCAACACTTGATAGTAGATATATGTAAGACCCCAACTTATTATTAATGAAATTTAATTTTCTATTTATTATTTTGAAATAGTAAGGGTTGATTTGATTAATGTGGATAGTTATGGGTAAAATACGCAAATATTTCAAAATAAGCAGTGGTTATAAAATATTCATTGTTGTTGGGAATATTCGTTTGGTCGTGGAATATTCGTGATCGCTTGGGAATATTCTACTGATTGCAAGCAGCCCATGTGTGGACCCCATAACGGAAAGCGATTGAATGAAGAAAACGATAAATATAAGTTGTTTAAAAATAACTGGCAGAGTTATTTACAGATTATACTTGTTAAAATACTTGGTGGTTAAAACACAAGAAGACACCGGTGATTGCACCAATTATTGATTCTTACGTAAGAAGGCACTACTCAATAATGGTTACGAAGAATTAATGCTCAAGATTTTATTTTATTGATTTAATAATTCCAAGATTGATATTTTATATTCATTGTTGTTTCAATAATTGTCATTACACAAAGATTTTTCATTATCGAAACAATAATTTATATTATCTCGAATAATATTATTAGATAACATTATTGGCAATGTCTAGAAAGTTCGTCTAAGGAGAGGTTTGGTCACCTAATCATGCGCCAAGAATGAGAGAAATTCTTATCGAAAACCCCTCTTCCAGGAACCGCACGGTTGACAATATTGTGATTCTCGTAATATTATTTGTGAATAATTAATTATTGATTCATATGATGAGAAAAATATTGATTTTATGTGGATATAGATGGAGAAAATTTTAATGTGACAATTGTTGAAAATTGAAATTTTATCTTTTTCGATAAAATAATTATTTAAATATATTATTATATTTTAATAATATAATAATGATGATATTTTTACGATAAATGTGGGATATATGAGTATATGTGGAGGAGGAGTATTTTTGTTACCAAAAATATTTAAAGCATGTTTTATGTGTCGGTGGACCCCATTTCTTGACTGAAATTTGATTATAGCTTGTAAAATCACCCGTTTATGGATTTCGGTTAATTTTTGTTTGGAATTTGGAAAAACTTTCTTTTGTAAAGTTGTAGATAATTGAATTTCCTATAAAAAGTCGCGAGTTTCGAATTTTTTGACAAAAGGGATATTTATTGTGAATTATTGAAGTTCTGAAGCTCCGAAATAATTGATTTTTGGAAGTTTAAAATAATTTAAATAACAAAAACATTTTTTGTGCAAGTCTTGTGAGGTGGGCTGTTTGGTGGCTGAGGTTTTGAAGCAAAATAAGTGTGTGTTAGAATAAAAATTATATATATTAATATTTTATTAAATTTTTTACTTTGGTGTTCTAAGCATTTTCCTATAAATAAAAGCTTAGGTTAGAATTGATAATCACACCGTAAATCAAGTTTTTCTCTATATTATCGAGCGTATTCTTGTGAGTATTTTGAGTATATTTTGAGTATTGCTATACTGGTGCAAGTTCAAGTCATAGCCTATATCCAAAGTGTTTCAATTTAGAAGACTTAATCTTTCGAGGTAAGGGATATTATTTTTTTTCAGTAATGATATTATTTCTTCAATATCATTATCTTTGAAATATCGATCGAAGTTTTTATCAAATTTGGAACTTTTGGTGTCGAGGTTCTTATTCACGATACTCTGAAGATTATTCACGATATCAGATTATTTATTCAATAATATTTACCTTTATTCATCGAAAAAATGAAAATTTTCCTTTCGGTCTAAAAAATATCTATTGTGGATACTAGCTTTGATTGTATCCATGTTTTGATCATTCTTGAATTTTACACCACTATGATTATTTTTGAGGTATTTTTGGACATGGATAAAACAAAGTACTAATCCTTAATCCTTAATCCTTGTCATTTTGTTTCTTTGGATTCGTTTCTTTAAAATATTTTCATCATCCTCGCCTTAAATGATGATATTATTGAATATCTTTAGCTTCAGTGAGTGCAAAAGATGAATGATTTTCGATGAATATCTTTGGCCGTGGCCCAGAGATAAAAAGATGAAATGTGATGTACATGAATAATTAATTAATGAATAATATTGGCTCGTAGTGCAAAGATGAATATTTGATTCTAGATGTATATCGATTGATGTTACGGGGATAAAAGATAGACGATGAACTTTTAAATTCATACATAGAAGATAGTAGTTTGCATTCTCTACTTAACTCTTCTAATGAATTATTATTTTCATTGCGAATATTGATTTAAAACTTGTCATCTATTGTATTCTATTAGATTTTTTTTCCGTTGAAGACTAATGATAATTTGTTGTATATTATCTTAGTCATAATATTCTTTATCGGGCTAGTTGAGCTCACCCTTTTCCTTTTTGTTCCATTTTTCTTCTCGTGGAGGCGAGAATATAAGCGAGTATAGTACGAGGTATGGAATGAAGGTTTCTAGAGAGTTGTTTAGTAGTCCTCACCATTTTTGTAAAATAATGTATCAATAAATGTGATGAGGATTTATTTGAGTATAGATATTGTCAGTAAGATAATATTTGTATTCAAACTCACGCTTTCATCGTTGTAATAATAAAGTTATAGTTATTTACATACCACGTATTCGACAACTCGTAATTGGTGATGTATACCTATTTTGGGGGCGCCACAATTGGTATCGAGCTTAGGATATGATCTCTGGCGGAGATCGGGGAATAGAATCAGGAGGGAGAGACGAGTAAATCCTTTGTTAGTGTGTTCTACCTAAGCTTATTTGTTAGTTGGTCAAGATATATAGGATATTATGTGATATATTAATTTGCTTAATTAACCCTTGTTTTTACGACAGTGATTTGAGAATGTCGATCGAGAATATTAATAAATGGAAATGAGACCAGTGGAGACGCTGTACTCACCAACGAGGAGAGCGTGCAACATCTTTGGCAATGTTCCTCCCGTGAACAATACCACCGAAAGCGAGATGATGAACGAGGGAATGTTTAGAAGCTTTTTGCAGTTCATGCAAAAATCGACGAGGAGACTCGTGTTCAAAATACAGGAGGAAATGATAGCAATTCATGGGTTGTCACAAATGCAAGCGATTCAAAGAGTTGGGACCACTGAATTTAAAGGAAAGCCCGATCCGATCATGGCGGAAGCATGGGTCAAGAAAATTACCAAGATATTCGATGTCTTGGGATGCACGGAGAACAGAAGGTTCCATTCGCCACCTTTATGTTCCGTGGCGAGGCGGACTACATGTGGGAGAGTCGTGAAGCGTACATCCATCCAACAAGCACTTTCAAGATGTCTTGGGAGACATTTCGAAACTATTTAATGACAAATACTTTCACGAAAGTGTTCATCGTATGAAGGAAGTGGAGTTCATCGATTAGAGCAAAACAACATGACGACGGTGTCTCAAAGACGAGGCAAAGTTTTTGCGAGTTATCTAGGTTTGCACCTCATTTGGTGGAGAATGAGGAACGATGACGCGGATGTTTCTTAGAGGTTTGAAACCCGATATACGCCAAGATCTCATTTCTCATAAATTTTCTCTCTATTCAGGATGTTGAAAGCAGGCTCAATTATTAGAAGCGAGATAACGAGTACGGTCAACTCGAGGACCACAACGAGGATCATACCGGAGATGGTAGTCAACAAAACAACAATAACCAGCGGAGAAAGAAAAAGACGGACAAAAATGGTAACCACTCTGGTGGTAATTATGGCCATGAGAATAAAAGAAGCGAATCGGGAGGAGATTTTAAAAAGAGGAGATTCAACAACGACAATGTGAAAATGGCAAAGACCAAAGAAGAATCGGTTCCAGGGGAGGAAACGACCACCGGTCGTATGCTACAAATGCGGAAAAGAGGGATATATCAGTCCAAACTTCCCACAATAGTTCAAGGTATGCTATAATTATGGAAAGGAAGGACATATCGCTTCGGAATCAGACGAGAATGAAACCTAGTTCAATGGGGGACGGTGACTCAAAAGATTGTCCCGTAAAAATCAAAGTCAGCGGTTCTCGGAAGAGCGTTTGTTGTGGTGGTCAAAATGCGAGGAACCCAAACGAGGTGATCACGGTTAAGTTTAATCATAAATTCTTGTGAAGTTTATACTTTACTAGATACCGGTGCTACCCATTCATTTATCTCTCCTACTTGTGCTCAACGTTTAAATTTGACTCCGGAGAAATTAGACTTTGACCTATCTGTGGAAACTCCGTTAGGAGAAACTTTCATCACATCCACTGTTTATAAATCTTGTTTGATTCAAGTTGGCACCATCACTTTACCTGTTGACCTTATCTCTTTAAAGATACTTGCTTTTGATGTGATTTTAGGGATTGATTGGTTAACTACACATCATGCCAAAATTGATTGTTTTCGTAAGGTTGTTAGCTTTCATATTCCTAAACAACCTGTTATTTAATTCAAGCAACTAAACCATTAAAATCAATCATCATCTATATCTAATCATAAAGCTATTCGCTTATTGAAAAACGGATGTCAAGCTTTCTTAGCCCATGTTATGGATTTGAATAAAGACACGCCAAATTTGAATAATATTCTGTTGGTAGTGACTTTCCGACGTATTTCTGAAGAACTTCCGGCCTACCCCGTAACGTGAAGTTGAATTCTTTATTGATCTTGAACTCGTACAAAGCCCATTTCTAAAATCCCATATCGAATGGCTCCTATTGAACTTCAAGAGTTAAAGGTCCAACTACAGAATTGTTGGACATCGGTTTCATTCGGCCCTAAGACATCTCCTTGGGGTGCTCTGTTTTATTCAGTAAAGAAGAAAGATGGGAGTATGCGACTTTTGTATTGACTATCGGGAATTGAACCATGTCACCATCAAGAATAGGTATCCTCTACCTCAGATTGATGATGACTGTTTGACCGATTGCAAGGAGCACAATTCTATTCAAAGATCGATCTTCATTCGGATATCATCATTTGAAGATTAATCGAGGATATTCCAAAGCGCCTTGAGAACTCCTGATGACGGGCATTATGAATTCTTAGTCATGTCTTTCGGATTAACTAATGCTCCTGCGATTTTCATGGATATGATGAACCGAGTATTCAAGGAATATTTGGATGGGTTCGTTGTTGTTTTTATTGATGACATCCTCATATATTCCAAAAGTCGTGAAGATCATGAGCACCATTTTAAATTTGGTACTCCAAAGGCTTCGTGAAAACAAACTATATGCCAAATTGAAGAAATGCGAGTTCGCTCGAGGAAGTAGCATTCCTTGGAGGCGCGTGGTGTCGAAACATGGAGTATCTGTTGATCCGGCGAAGATTGAAGCAATACAAAGTTGTGAGCAACCGAAGTCGGTGTTAGGTTTGTAATATTCATGAACGCAATTAAATTGCAAAAATAAGCGGAAACGTGTAAAAATCAGAGTTTAAAATTTTACAAACCATATACCCGGATCACCCTTTATGCACAATTATTAATTAAACGAAAAGATAAAGAATAAAATCATACCCTTGAAGATCGAGCTTCCTCAGGTACAAGTTCACCTCCAAATCCTTTCGCGTTCAATTTGAATCCACCGGGTTTGGTTCCTTCCTTTGATCAACGTTAGCCACCCATATGTTTGGCCTCTAGAGGTGATCCACCAAGGAAAAATAAAGATTCAAGAAGATGGGTGGTTGGCTAAACCCTAGTTTTTCTATCTCTATAGAAAAGGAGCGTACTCTCCAACTTTTTGGATCACAGTATATTTTGATATCGATATAAGACTCCTCTTATAAAGATATCGAGGTAACCTTATTTAATAAAATAAGGTATTATTTAATTAAACTCTTTTAATTAAATGGGCTCCCTAATCTTATTAAGGATAATTAATTAAACTCTTTTAACTAATTTTCCTCCTAATCCTATTAGGAATAAATGAGAGTATTTATATTAAATTAATTTCTAAACTCTTTTAGAAATTAAAATAATAATAATAATTGTAATAATATTAATAAGACTCCTCTTATTAATTTATATTTAATATTTCTAAAATATTAAATAATAAATATTAAGCTATTTAATTTATTCTATCATCATAGATTAAATTAAATATACATAACATATTATTACGATTATGCCATTAACTTCTTAAATAATTATTCTTCCTTTTATGGTGTGACCATTTAGGTTCTCCATATTAAACCAGGTTGTGAATAAATCAATTAGAACAATTCTAAACTTATTTAAATAAATAAATTAAACAATTAATTTATTTAAATAAATAATATTTATTCTACAATAGGATAAGTCTCCTAGCGATCAACGACTTTCCGGATAATATAGATTTCAACATTAATCATAAAAGAACCTTTGAGTAAATAGTTACTGCAGACAATTCAATCCTTCCACCATACAATGTCCCAATTAAATATAAGACATGGAATTCTTCGTCAAGTCTTATTTTATTTAATTATATGTATTTCGATCCTTAAATGCACAACTCAAATAATGCAAATTAGAAACTCCTTTCTAATTTCATTCGCTTGACCAAGGACTTGGGTTGTCATTTATCGAATCACATAGGACATTCTCTCTTTTAATAAGTGGTAGATTCTTTATTGATCATACATTATCTCCACGTATACAACTTATTATACCCAAGCATACCCTTTGATATACCCTAAGGGTCTTAAGGAATAAGTCAAAGTATAACTCATCATACACAAGATACTATGATGATCTCAAGTCCAAGGATTACTTCAGACTTACTATCACTACGAGAATTCTATTGATAGGCAAGTAAAACTCCATTAGGTATTCCTTAGCGAGCCACGTTCAGTGAACTTATTCTCTAATAAGCACCTACATACTTGCTTTAGTGTCTCCACACAAATGATCGTGAGATCAATCATCCTCATCCAATGAGAAAGCAACGTATGTACCAATCTATCCGGATTCACTAATCCCCAATTTAGTAATCCAATGATTGGGAACTATTTTAGTTTTAAGCTTTCTAAGAATTTAGATCTCATTAGAATGATCATCATCATTATTCTAAAAGCATTGCTTAAAACTATGGGTTTATCACATATTATAAAACAACATCATGTAGATAATTAAAAGCCTTTAATAAATTAATACTTTTTATTAATAAATGAATAAGATTGTTACAAAGTATATGCTTTATCATCAAACATGATTGGCTTGTGTGCATACTACTTTCAATCTCCCACACTGCACTAAAGCCAATCGTCATGGTATCTCATACTCTTCTTCTCTAAGTGGCGATTATCCTGTTTGTTGGATAAGCTTTAGTTAATGGATATGTAATGTTGTTCATGAGAGTCCACTATCTCTATAGTGATTTCCCATCTTTCAATGGTTCTAATAATCAAATGAAAGTGCCACAACACATGTTTAGATCTAAGATGAGACTTAGGAATTATTCTAGTTACGTAATGAACTTTTAATCCAAACAATCAACTTGCAGCCTTTATTTATAGCTATATACTTTGTCTTTATCACTAAACCAAAGAACTCTTTCTTTTGTTTGGAACCTTTCAAATTCATCGCACCACTTGTTCAAGGTAACCCTTTACCTTAAAGTGGATTTTTACGTCGTCTTTGTGCATTCGAAAAACTTGAGTCTGTTAAGCCCTCTAGTTTTAATTTAGACCCACCATGAATATGATCACATCCTTAGTGCTTGGGTTAAGCACTTTAAGATGTTTTTCAACGACTCATAGTGAACTTCTCCATAATATGGTGATCAACATCGTGTCTCGTACATTTCATTGCATGCATGATTGTCACTCATATGACTCTCTCTTTCGTGAGTCTGTGGGGACTATTAAAGAGATACACTCCATAGCCCATCGACATGAGACATCTCTTGAGTTTGCCATGCTAAACGACTTTAGCATCAAATGAATATACGTTCCTTGGGTTAAGTTGAGCATCCTTTTAAATCTATCTATATAGATTTGCATCCCCAATAATGATACTCTTCCCAAATCATTCATGGAGGATTGTTTAGACAACTTTATCTTTTCTTGATTGTAGCATTGGTATGTAATTCCTCATCAAGTAGTATATCAACATATAATACTAGAAATTTCACGACGCTCCCATCGACCCTTTTGTACACACTAGAACTCTTACCTCATCGTATGTAACTAGATCATCATCTTCTATGATCGTACCTCATCATCATCATCCATGATGAATCCATACCTCCTAGGTATCTTGAAGACTATTCCAGATTTATGATTGATTTGTGGTACAATAGTTCATCTACGAGTTCCTCTTATTTGACTTATAGTGTTTTGTGGATCATGAACTCTTCAAGATCTATAATCCTCCCACTAGCCCCTTCAATGATAAACATCTTTATCTTAGAAGGCAGCATATTTTGCAACAAACACCTTTTGCTAACTAAGATTATAGAACATATACCCTAAACTTACTTTAGGATGTCCCACAAATCGACACTTATAAAATCTTGTCCCAAGCTTATCCTTTGAAACCTTTTCACATAAGTTGGACAACCCCTTATCTTAACATACTTAAGATTAGGAATCCTCCCTGTTCATAACTTTTATGGAGTCTTCAAAATGGATTTTGAGGTTACCATTTTCGTAGATATGCAGCCATTTCTAGGACATTATCCTAGAAGGATACTGGAATGTCGGTAAAATCATTATGGACCATACCATGTCCAACAAGGTACGATTTTTCATTCAGATACATCAATCAATTATTGCGTATCAGGATGTGTCCATTATGAGAAAACCATTTGAGATGATCTAGAAACTTATTGCACAAGTATTTATTCCTTGATCTAATCAAAGAATCTTAATACATTGCCAATTTGTTTCACTTCTGAATTCTTTGAACCTTTCAAATAATTCACACTTGTATTTTAGCAAATACACACATTCAACTCTTTGAATGATCATCTCCTTTTCTTATTCTAATTTGTTCAATATGCAAAATTATTTTCATGTAAGTCAAGTATACAAAATTTATTAAGTAATATTCCAATTCTATACAAAACATTATTATTATAAATAGAACAACAATTGTTCTTAATTATAATACCAAAGATTTCATTGTCCAACAATAAAATGGAAATAATATTTTTAACAAGAACTGGAATACAATAACAACTTATTGACTTAATAGATTTTTCAGTAGGCATTGCTAAACTATAAGTTTCTATGGCTAATATGGCAACCTTTGTTACATTTTCCGCATTATAGGATTACTTATATTTGTTTAGCTTTTCTACTTGCTTGGTCCCTTCATAAATCTATATTTATGATAACCAAAGATTTATATCCAATATCCAAGTAGAACTTTGACTTAAAGAAAAATTTATTTTAAATCTTGAACAAAATTGTATTTGTAATCAAACTTCATTAAACTTCTTTGGTTAGCCCTTTGCAAGGTGCTTCTCATGATTTCTTTTCAAAGTGTCCATGCTTATTGCGGTGGAAGCAAACTCCTTTCTTAGCCATATCGATTTTGTTCTTATTATCCTTTGTTTACGCCTTTACATTTACCTTCTTTGAATCGTTCTTCTTTTCTCAAGATCCTTTGGCCCCTACCGTAAGACTTGATCTTTCTTGGTTGGAAAGTGACTCTCAACATTTTTCAATATGTTAAGCAAATCAATGAGGCGATATCTAGCTTGTTCATATGAAAAATTCACAACAATTGTGAAAGGAGTTAGGGAGTGAGTGCAAGATCAAATCTTGGCTCAACTCTCCATCCATGACAAAACCGGTTGTCTTAATTGATCAATCAAATTGATTATGTTAAGAACTTTTTTTCTGCATTATATAGTGCCATTGGCCATTCTTGATCGGAAGAGCTCCTTAGATATTTGATATCTATCGCCCTACTTTCCTCACCATCAACTACTTGATGTGCGGGGAATATAGTAGGAGCATCCATAGTTTCATCTCGATTTCAAGCTCGTTACTTTCATAGATGCGAGCATGATGCATTGAGCCATTTGTGCATCATCTTGCCACTTTCTAAAAGTAGCAATGTCTTCCTCGGAGGCATTATGCTCGCAACCATTGCGAGGATAGGCGTATTAAGGACATAAGATAACTTTTCACCACCATGAGAACTATTCTCAAATTCCTTAACCAATCCATTTAATTCGATTAGGTTAATTTAGCATCTAATATGCTTCGCAAAGTGATGATAGTAATTTAGACATTATAAAATTTCGTAAATGAATTTGTAATTAACAACATTTTAACATACATTCTTTTATTAATTACCAAAATAAATTAGGTCTTGTTTTAAATTGGCATCTCCCACTATTTTTTTCAAACTATATTACCTCACTTATATAGTTCGGGCAAAATCTAATTAAAGATTTGCTTTAGTGAGAATAAGGATCCCATTTCAAATGTATATAGTCTTGTGGTGACACAACAAACTATATATAAATAAATAGGTAGACAACTTTTGTCAATTACATCAACTATGCAACTCCTTTTATTTTGCCTCTTAGATTATTTTGATCAAGTGGTGGCACATCCGAATCAAAATTATCCAAGTTAAGTCCGACCTAGCACTCCATATATTCAAAAAGAAAAATATCATCCTTGTGGTGACACAACAAAACAATATTGTTCAATTTTCTTTATAAGCATCAAATGTGATAAATTAACATCTTAAATACTTAATATTTGCCTTGTGGTGACACAACAAACTCATATTAAATATTTAATACTCTATTAATTTTATCATGCTAGAAAGCTTGACGTTCGATATTCCAAATATCTTTGAACGCTTAGGACTTAATATAAAATTTGAGGGTTTGTTATTAAAATGTCTCATCTTGTTTAATAGCAAGCATTTACATATATATATAAAATACGCGTATATTAATTAACATGCGAAGCATGTTTGCATATAATATATAATATATATATAGTATAAGCATGCATATAGAATAATATATTCAACTGGATTGATTATGGACTTTTATTCTAGTTTGGTTCACTAGAGCCGTTTGTAAGACCCAAACTTTTATAAATAAAGATGAATTTTTCTATAAATATTATTTTTGAATATTATGGAATAAATTTGATATAATGTTATAGTTGTGGGTAATATTTATAAATTTTGCAAAAGTATGCAAGTTGTTATAAAATATTCGTTTGGTAGGGAATATTCTTTTTGTTAGGGAATATTAAATAATGGCTCAATCATTGGTGGACCCCACAACAAAATTATTGTCGGATTGAGAAAATGACAAAAATATTTTATAAAAATAACGGCGGAGGTGTTCTAGATTAAAAGCTGTTGAACTACCCGGTGGTAAGAAAGAAATGCGATGTCTGGCGTAGTTGCGTAGTAGCACTGCGGTATTGATTATTGATGCTTACGTGAGAAGTCACTCATTTATGCTCGATTATTACTTCTACGATAATTCTTTGCATCATATCTCTTATATTATTAATTCAATTATTGTCACGGTATCATCATCGTATAATATGTTATAGTATTAAATCAATAATTGAGGCGACAAGTTATAAATGATTAATAATTGTTGAAAGATTAAATATGTGTTGATGAAAAAAAAATGATTTGTAGTAAGTTTGATTATTTTATGGGGGCTCGTATGTCATCATCTAAGAGTCTCTTCGTCGATAGTAATTACCTTCGTCGATAGTAATTACCCTTGTGAATAGTATTTACCTTCGTCGATAGTAATTACCTTCGTCGATAGTAATTACCCTTGTGAATAGTATTTACCTTAAATCGATAGTAATTACCTTCGTCGATAGTAATTACCCTTGTGAATAGTATTTACCTTCGTCGATAGTAATTACCCTTGTGAATAGTATTTACCCGTCGATAGTATTTATTTACCTTCGTTAATAGTAATTACTTTTTACAGACGTCGAATCACTTGTCGTTTCACATTCTGAGCGTCGAACCGTCGTTTCACATTCTGGGCGTCGAAATCGTCAAGCCACTTGCCTTTTTACACGGCGGTGCTAAGCTAGAAATCTTCTATAAATAGAGGCCTAGGGCTTCATTATTTTCACAATTCATTCAAGCTATAGAGAGAGAAAGTATAGAGAGAATAAAGAGAAAGAAGAAGAGTATTTTATTCTACCTTCTTTGCGATATTCAATCTCCTACCAAATGTAAGGGGTGTTATTCTTTCTTATTCATGAAGAGAAGCTGTTGTTATTCCATTGCTTATAATTACATTGGAATAACTTTTGTATCGTGGTTTACCTATACTTGGTGACATTCTTCTATGATTACATTTGAAACATCACATGCGTGTGTTTTACAGGACCGGTTCCGTCTTCTTTATTATACATGTTGGAACATCACATGCATGTGTTTTACAGGACATTGGTTAAATCTTTATTATTTACTGTTGGAACATCACATGCGTGTGTTTTACAGGACTGGTTAAAATCTTTATTATTACTGTTGGAACATCACATGCATGTGTTTTACATGGGACACAGTTAAAATCTTTATTATTACGTTGGAATATCTATCACGTGTGTTTTACAGGATGCAGTTCCATCTTTATTATTACATTGGAACATCACAGCCGGTGTGAATTTCACGACACGGTTCCGTTATTTATTATTACATTGGAATAACACATGCATGCGATCTATCGCATGCATGGTGATTTCTTTTGTTATTCCATTCTTTATTATACCCGGTTGGTTAAAACTTTGACTTCTATACTCCATGAAATTAGTGGAATATCCTTGATATTTGCGTTTCATCGATATCTTTTCATGAAAATATTCTTACGATCATTCTTGAATTTTACTCTACAAAAGCGATATCATATTGATAATTTGGGCGTTAATAATTCTGGATAAAATAATTCTTGAACTTGTTTTATTGAATTCTTATATCATTGTCATCATCCTCATGTTTATATTTTTTTTTAAAGTCATACGTGGCTGTAGTGCGTAGATGGACTTGGTATGATTATGACGAGAGACTATTTGGTGTAATCATGGTAGTAATGTTACAAATGATGTGGTAAAAATCCTCGATTGGTAGTAGTGCATTGATGGGCCGATTGTTGGCATGATCATGACCATTAATGAATACACAAATATTCTTGGCCCGTAGTGCATGAATAATTGTGGTCGTGATCTTAAAGAATATCCTTGGCAGAAGTAGTAGTGCGGGGTGATTCGATGATGTGGAATATTTATTAAAATTTGAGTCTCTCGGCTATAATGATGATGAAAAACCTTTTAAAACCTAAAAGATAGTAGACTTTATTTTCTACTTGACTCTTTTAATGGATTGCATATTCATTGCAGATTAAAGCTGGTTGTCTATTGTATTTTATCGGTTTAACATTGTTGAAGACTATTGATAATTTATTACAGCATTATCTTAGTCATAATATTTCTTCTTGGGCTAGTTGAGCTCACCCTTTCTTTCCTTTGTTCTCTTGAGGAAATGAGAATATATTTGGGACGAGTCGGGAAGCAGTGATGGTCACGAAGATAGCATTAATAGTCCTCACTATTACGTGAAATAGTGTGATAATAATTATAATGAGGACTCCTTTTTGAGTTTGTATAATATCTAGTAGAGCGATATTTGTATTTAAACTCACGATTTATGTCGTATTATACCACGGCAGTTATGTTAGTAAGTTGTATTTAAATTACGTACCATGTAAGTGGCGACCCAAGATGGGTGATGTATACCTAATTTTGGGGGCGTCACGGTTATATATCGAGCTTAGGGATATGATCACTGGCTAAGATGTGAGAATAGTACTAGGAGGGAGAGGCGGGGAATACATTTGCTAGTATGACCTACCTAAGTTTATGTCTTTATTTTATTGGTTGGTCGGAAGATAGGGATAATTTGTTACATGTCAATTAACCTTTTGTTTTTTGTGGCGATGTCGAAAATGACATCGAGAATGTTGAGAATATGATGGGGCCTTGAGCGATCGTTGATTCACCACATATCGATAATCGAGGATAATGTGCATCGGAAGGCGACAATCCTCATGCAAACAACAATAACTTGACCAAATGATGAATGATCAAATGTTAGGAGGCTTTATGCAATTTATGCAACAATGAGCGAGAGGCGACTCTGTCCAAAAGCGTGGGGTGAAACACGGAAAACTCTCGGCGGTCACCGCATTAAACAATTCAAGGAGGCTGGGACCACCGGAGTTTAAAGGAGAGCAAAACCACTTACGGCGGAAGCGTGGATAAAGCAGTTACCAAGATATTTGATGTCTTGGGATGCTCAGGAGCAAAAGGTTCCCTTTACGCGCTTTTTATGTTGCGGGAGGCGGATTCTTGGTGGGAATCGGTAAAATGTACTCAACTTCTTTGTCTTGAAGATATCTTGGGAGAAGTTCGAGGAGGTACATTCAGCGACAAATACTTTCACGAAAGTATTCGCCACATGAAGGAGGTGGAATTTATCAAGTTGGAACAAAACAATATGGCCAGTGTAATACGATCTGAGGCAAAATTTGCGGAGTTATCACGATTTCGTCCCACTTGGTGGATAATGAAGAGAGAATGGCGCGAATGTTTTTAAGAGGTTTGAAGCGGGAATCGTCGACATCTTATTTCTCATAAAGCGTGTTTGTATTCGGATGTTGTAAATAGGGCTCGATTAGTGGAGCAGCGATAATGAGTCAACCTGACTAAAAGAAGCGGTAAGCAAAATTATAATACAATGAGAGTAGTCATGAGCGGTGACAACAAGCGTGGAGGAATCAAGCGGGCGGATATGGTAACCACGCCGGTGGTAATCGAGGGCCAAAACAATAAGAATGGACATTTCAAGAAAGCGGAGATTCAATGATGGTGGAAGAGCGTCGGCACCGGCACCCGTTGTTAAGGAAGGAGAAAGACCACTATCGTATGCTTCAAATGCGGAGGAGAGGGACACATCGATCAAGCTGCGTCATGCTTAGTCAGCGTGTTATAATTGTGGAAGAGAAGGTCACTTAGCTCGATTTTGTCGTTTCACAAGACAAATTGACTAGGATGGAAGCACCAAAGGCTATCCCGGAAAATTCAAAAGCCGGTAGTCTGAGGAGGCGTTTGTTGTGACCTCCCAAAGAGCAAGGAATCGAATGAGGTCATCACGGGTAAGCTTATCATAAACTCTAATGAAGTCTATACTTTATTTGATCTGGGTTCTACCCATTCTTTTATTTCTCTACTTGCGCTCATCGATTAAATTTGACTCAGGAGAAATTAGACTTTGACTTATCTGTGGAAACTCCATTGGGAGAAACCTTCATTACATCCTTTTTTTATAAGTCTTGTTTGGTTCAAATCGGTACCCTCACATTACATCGATCTTATTTCATTAAAAATACTTGCATTTGGCGTGATTACAAGGATTGATTGGTTAACTACTTATCATGCAAAAATTGATTGTTTTTCGTAAGGTTGTTAGCTTTCATATTTCTAATCAACCTATTATGCGAATTCAAACGACCAAACCATTAAAATCAATCACGGTTAAATCTCAAGCCATAAAGCTATTCGTTTATTGAAAAGCGGATGTCAAGCTTTCTTAGCTCATATCCTGATTTAAATAAAAATCGTCGGTTTTAAGCGATATTCCTATTGTTAATAAATTTCTGACGTATTCCCTGAGAAGAACTTCTGGCCTACCCCAGGCGTGAAATTGAATTTTGTATCGACCTTGAACCGGTACAAAACCTATTTCCAAAAGCCCATATCGAATGGCTCTATTGAACTTGAGGAGTTAAAGACCCAGCTGCGAGGAATTGTTAGACATTGGCTTTATTAGTCTAGTACTTCTCCTTGGGGTGCTCTCCCATTACTATTCGTGAAGAAGAAAGATGGGAGTATGCGACTTTGTATTGATTATCGGGAGTTGAATCACGTCACCATCAAAAAAATAGGTATCCATTGCCACGTATTGATGACTGTTTGACCCGATTCTGAGAGCAAATTCTTTTCAAAGATTGATCTTCGTTAGGATATCACCGATTGAAGATTAGAAGCTGGCGACATTCAAAGGCGGCTTTCGAACTTCGATGCGGGCATTATGAATTCCTAGTCGTGTCCTTTGGATTGACTAATGCTCCTCTTTGCCTTCATGGATATGATGAACCAAAGTATTGAGGAATATTTAGATCACTTTGTGGTCGTCTTTATTGATGACATCCTTATTTATTCCAAAAATAGTGAAGAAGATCATGAGCAACACTTGAGGTGACACTCAAAGCTTCGTGAATATAAGCTTTATGCGAGTTGAAGAAATGCGAGTTACGGCTTGAAGAAGTAGCATTCCTTGGCGCGTGGTATCAAGTCATGGAATATCATTGACCCGGCCAAAGATTGAAGCTATTCAATTTGGGAACAACCTAAATCGATGGCCAAAAATCGTAGCTTTCTCGGTTTAATTTGGTTATTATCGGAGATTCGTGGAAGGATTTTCTCGAATCGCTATTCCATTCCGACTTCGGTGACTCGGAAGATACAAAGTTCGGTTGGAGCGAAGAATGTGAGAAGAGTTTTCAAGAACTCGAGAGGAGACTTATTTCGGCACTGTTACGAGCAATACCATCGGCTCGGAGGATTTGTCATCTCTGATGATGCTTGAGGCAAAGGTTGGGATGTGTTCTTATGCGAGATGGAAAAGTTATAGCCTATGCCTCGCGACAACTCAAAGAATATGAGAGGAATTATCCTACTCAAGATCTAGAGTTGGCATTTGTTATCTTTGCACTTAAAATTTGGAGGCATTACTTGTATGGGGAGAAAGTGGAGATCTTTACGGATCATAAAAGCCTCAAATATTTCTTCACTCAAAAGGAACTCAACATGCGACAATGGCGTTGGCTTGAAGCTGTTGAAAGATTATGATCATACCATCGATACCATCACGGAAAAGCGAGCGTGGTGGTGGCGCGTTGAGTAGAAAATCATATCTGCAATCGAGTGCGATATTGTCGTATATGCAAAGGCCCATTTTGTGTGACTTGAAAAGGATGGAGATAGAGTTAAAGACTCGAGGGGACGCGTGTGATGATAAGCGAGTATCTGAGTAGAGCCGACTTTAATCGATAAAGTAAAAAGGCTGCTCGAGCTACGGACACGGAGGTGATGCGTATGAGGAAAAAAGTGCAAGAAGGTGCTATAGGAAGCAAGAATCGATGAAGAAGGAATACTTTGAGTCGACTCCGGACTTTGTATTTCTAACGACCACGATTTAAAGTATAATATCATGATGGGGCGCCTGACACACCATTTGCAATCCATCACAGGAGTACCAAAATGTATCATGATATTCGTCATACATTTTGGTGGAGCAATATGAAGAGAGAGATATTTGTTTATCTCAAGGTGTCTAACTTGTCAGCGAGTTAAAGCGGGCATCAGTACCAAAAGGTCCATTGCAACCACTTGAAATTTCAGAATGGAAGTGGGAGCACATTACCATGGATTTCGTTCTCGGTCTTCCTAAAGTTTCTCAAGGCGTTGATGCGATTTGGGTCATTGTTGATAGATTGACCAAGTCTCCGCTCATTTCTTCCGAAATCTGAGAAACTTATACACTTGAACGTCTTGCTTCGTATGTACATATAAGCGAGATTGTAAAGATTGCATGGTATCTGCGGTATCCATAGTTTACGATCGAGACCCAAGATTCACTTCACGATTTTGGGTTAGTTTGCAAAAAGCTATGAGCGCAGACTTACGATTTAGCTCGGCATATCATCCTCGAAGACAGACGGACGGTCGGAGAGGACTATTCAAACTCTTGAAGATCTATTAAGACTCTGTGTCCTTGATTTCAAGGGAGTTGGGACAAGTTCTTACCATTGGTGGAGTTTTCCTACAACAACAGTTATCAAGCAAGTATTGGCATGGCTCCATTCGAGCGTTGTATGGAAGAAAGTGTCGTTCTCCGGTATCTTTGGGATGAGGTGGGTGAAGCAGCGTTGTTGGGACCCGGAGTTGATACGTATGACTACGGAAAAGATTCAAACGATCCGAAATGACGTATAAAAACCTCACAAAATCGACAAAAGAGTTATCTTGATCTTCATCGAAAGGGCGTGGAATTCGATATAGGAGATCGTGTGTTGTTAAAGTTGCTCCATGGAAAGGAGTTACAAGATTTGGAAAGAGAGGAAAACTTAATCCTCGATTCATCGGTCCATTTTAATCCTCGATCGAGTAGAAGCGTGGCCTATAGACTCGCTTTCTGCTTGAAATATGTCTCGTGTTCATAACGTTTTTCACATATCTATGTTACGTAAATATGTGAAAGACCCGAACCATATTATTGAGTTAGAGCCAGGACGAAATAGCGGAAGATTTGGCGTATGAAGAGGTTCTGTTCAAATTTTGGATAAGAAGGAACATATTCTACGCTCGAGGTTATACCTCAAGTCGAAGTTTTGTGGAGGAACCACGATGTTGAGGAAATGACTTGGGAGTTAGAATCGAAATAAAATCAAGGTATCCTTACCTCTTGACATACCAGTCGTACCCACAATTTCGGCGAAATTTCATAAGAAGGGAGGTTGTAAGACCTGACTTTTATAAATAAAGATGAATTTTTCTATAAATATTATTTTTGAATATTATGGAATAAATTTGATATAATGTTATAGTTGTGGGTAATATTTATAAATTTTGCAAAAGTATGCAAGTTGTTATAAAATATTCGTTTGGTGGGGAATATTCTTTTTTTGTTAGGGAATATTAAATACTGATGACTCAATCATTAGTGGACCCCTAGCGAAATTATTGTCGGATTGAGAAAGCGACAAAAATATTTTATAAAAATAACGGCGGGAGGTGTTACCATTAAAGCTATTTGAACTACCCGGTGGTAAAAGAAATGCGATGTCTGGCGTGAGTTGCATAGTAGCACACGGTATTGATTATTGATGCTTACGTGAGAAGTCACTCATTTATATGATTCAATTATTGCTACATCATATCTCTTATATTATTAATTGATTATTGTCACGATATCATACGTATAATATGTTATAGTATTAAATCAATAATTGAGGCGACAAGTTATAAATGATTAATAATTGTTGAAAGATTAAATATGTGTTGATGGAAAAAAAAAAATGATTTGTGGTAAGTTTGATTGTTTTATGGGGGCTCGTATGTCATCATCTAAGAGTCTCTCTTCGTCGATAAGTAATTACCTTCGTCGATAGTAATTACCCTTGTGAATAGTATTTACCTTCGTCGATAGTAATTACCTTAAATCGATAGTAATTACCCTTGTGAATAGTATTTACCTTAAATCGATAGTAATTACCTTCGTCGATAGTAATTACCCTTGTGAAATAGTATTTACCTTCGTCGATAGTAATTACCCTTGTGAATAGTATTTACCTTCGTCAATAGTATTTACCTTCGTTAATAGTAATTACCTTTACCAGACGTCGAACCACTTGTCGTTTCACATTCTGAGCGTCGAACCACTTGTCGTTTCACATTACGAGCGTCCAAACCGATTCGTCGAGCCACTTGCCTTTTCACACGACAGGTGCTAAGCTAGAAATCTTCTATAAATAGAGGCCTAGGGCTTCATTATTTTCACGAATTCATTGAGCTATAGAGAGAGAGAAAGTAGAGAGAATAAGAGAGAAAGAAGAAGAGTATTTTGTTACTTACTGCTTTGCGATATTCAATCTCTACCAAATGTAAGGGGTGTTATTCTTTCTTATTCATGAAGAGAAGGCTGTTGTTATTCCATTGCTTATTATTACATTGGAATAACTTTTGTATATGTGGTTTACCCTATACTTGGTGACATTCTTCTATGATTCTGTTGAAACATCACATGCGTGTGTTTTTACAGGGACTGGTTAAAATCTTTATTATTCTACATTTGGAACATCACATGCGTGTGTTTTACAGGACTGGTTAATCTCTTTATTATTACATTGGAACATCACATCATGTGTTTTACAAGGACTGGTTAAAATCTTTATTATTACTGTTGGAACATCACATGCGTGTGTTTTACAGGACTGGTTAAAATCTTTATTATTACATTGGAATATCCTATCATGTGTTTTACAAGGATAAACCTTTTATTTTAAAATTAAAATAAACTTTTTATTTTAATTATATAATAATTAAGAATATATATATATATATATATATATATATATTCGTAATATATTATATATATAATATTTCCTTGAGTTGCCACGTGAATGCAGGACCCTTGATTTCCGTGCGCTAATTATATATATATATATATATATATATATATATATATATATATAACATACGGTTATCAAAAGCTTAATATATAATAGTTAACCACTTTCCAAAGAATCACGTTTTTTTTTTTTTTTTTAAGGGAATAACTATTATGTTAAGCTTCTTTTTTTTAAGGTTTTAGACGCAGCAAATTATGGAATTCGCGAAAAACGATTTTTTTTTTAAAATAAATTTTATACAATAAATTATGCCCAATTAAATTGTTCTAAACACATATCAATATACACATCAAATTAAAACAATTAATAATTTGCATAAAGGTTTGGCTCGATGCCAATTTATTAGGTTTGTAATATTCATGAAAGCTTGATCAAATTGCAAAATAAGCGGAAAGCGTGTAAAAATCGAGTTTAAAATTTTACAAACCATATACGGATCACCCTTTATGCACAATTATTAATTAAGCGAAAAGATAAAGAATAAAATCATACCCTTGAAGATCGAGCTTCCTCAGGTACAAGTTCACCTCCAAATCCTTTCGCGTTCAATTTGAATCCACCGGGTTTGGTTCCTTCCTTTGATCAACGTTAGCCACCCATATGTTTGGCCTCTAGAGGTGATCCACCAAGAAAAAATAAAGATTCAAGAAGATGAGTGGTTGGCTAAACCCTAGTTTTTCTATATCTATAGAAAAGGAGCGTACTCTCCAACTTTTTGGAATTGCGTATATTTTGATATCTGATATAAGACTCCTCTTATAAAGATATCAGGTAACATTATTTAATAAAATAAGGTATTATTTAATTAAACTCTTTTAATTAAATGGGCTCCCTAATCTTATTAGGGATAATTAATTAAAGCTGCTTTAACTAATTTTTCCTCCTAATCTATTAGGAATAAATGAGAAATATTTTATATTAAATTAATTTCTAAACTCTTTTAGAAATTAAAATAATAATAATAATTGTAATAATATTAATAAGACTCCTCTTATTAATTTATATTTAATATTTCTAAAATATTAAATAATAAATATTAAGCTATTTAATTTATTCTATCATCATAGATTAAATTAAATATACATAACTTTATATTATTACGATTATGCCATTAACTTCTTAAATAATTATTATTCTTCCTTTTATGGTGTGACCCTTTAGGTTCTCCATATTAAGCTAGGTTGTGAATAAATCAATTAGAACAATTCTAATCTTATTTAAATAAATAAATTAAATAATTAATTTTTAAATAAATAATATTTATTTCTGATAGAGATAAGTCTCCTAGCGATCAGCGACTTTCCGGATAATATAGATTTCAACATTAATCATAAAAGAACCTTTGAGTAAATAGTTTAAATACAATTCAATCATTCCACCATCTGATGTCCCAATTAAATATAAGGCATGGAATTCTTTGTCAAGTCTTATTTTATTTAATTATATGTATTTCGATCCTTAAATGCATAACTCCAAATAATGCAAATTAGAAACTCCTTTCTAATTTCATTACGCCTTATGCCGAGGACTCTTTGGGTTGTCATTTATCGAATCACATAGGACATTCTCTTCTTTTAATAGAAGTGGTAGATTCTTTATTGATCATACATTATCTCCGTATACAACTTATTATACCCAAGCATACCCTTTGATATACCCTCGGGGTCTTAAGGAATAAGTCAAAGTATAACTCATCATACACAAGATATCTTATGATGATCTCAAGTCAAGGATTACTTGTACTACTATCACTACATGAATTCTATTGATGAGCAAGTAAAACTCCATTAGGTATTCCTTAGCGAGCCACGTTCAGTGAACTTATTCTCTAATAAGCACCTACATACTTGCTTTAGTGTCTCCACACAAATGATTATGAGATCAATCATCCTCATCCAATGAGAAAGCAACGTATGTACCAATCTATCCGGATTCACTAATCCCCGATTTAGTAATCGATGATTGGGAACTATTTTAGTTTTAAGCTTCTAAGAATTTAGACCTCATTAGAATGATCATCATCATTATTCTAAAAGCATTGCTTAAAACTATGGGTTTATCACATATTATAAAACAACATCATGTAGATAATTAAAAGCCTTTAATAAATTAATACTTTTTATTAATAAATGAATAAGATTGTTACAAAGTATATGCTTTATCATCAAACATGATTGGCTTGTGTGCACACTACTTTCAGTCGGTGACTGAAGTACGTAGCTTTTTGTGCTTAGCTGGTTATTATCGGAGATTCGTAGGAGGGTTTTCTCGAATCGCTACTCATTTAACCCAGCTAACTCGGAAGGATACAAAATTCGTTTGGAGCGAAGAATGCGAGAAGAGTTTCAAGAGCTCAAAAAGGAGACTCATTTGCACTTGTTTACAACAATACCATCCGAATACGGATGGATTTGTTATCTACAACGATTCTTGAGCAAAGGGTTAGGATGTGTTCTCATGCAGCGTGGGAAAGTCATAGCCTATGCCTCGCGACAACTTAAAAGAGTATGAGAGGAATTATCCTACTCATGATCTAGAGTTAGCGGTGATCGTTTCAGCGCTTAAAGATATGGAGGCACTTATCTATATGGGGAGAAAGTGGAGATATATTCGGACCATAAAAAGCCTTAAATATTTCTTCACGCGCAAAGGAACTCAACACGTGTAAACGACGTTGGCTTGAGTTGTTGAAGATAACGACCACACTATTGATACCATCACGAAAAGCGAATGTGGTGGTGACGCGTTGAGTAGAAGATCATATGCGAGGAGCAGGTGAGATGATGTCAAGTATCGTATAGAGCCGACTTTAATAGAAAAAGTTAAGGTTGCTCGAGCCCAGCGAGCTTGGAGGCGTCGTATGAAGAAGAAAGTACAAGAAGGAGCTATTAGGAGCGAGAATTGATAAAGAAGGAATACTTGAGTCCACTCTAGACTTTGTGTTCTAACGACTACGATTTGAAGTACAAGATTATGATGGAGGCACCACAATACACCATTTGCAATCCATCTTGGAAGTACTAAAATGTATCGTGATCTTGACATACATTTTGGTGGAACAATATGAAGAGAGGGATTGCAAAGTTTATCTCGATGTGTTTAACTTGTCGGCGTGTAAAGGCGGAGCATCTAGTACCTAAGGGTCCGTTGCAACCACTTGAGATTAGAAATGGAAGTGGGAACACATTACCATGGATTTCGTTATGGGTCTTCCTTCGGTTTCTCAAGGCATCAATGCTATTTGGGTTATTGTTGATAGATTAACCAAGTCTGCTCATTTCTTGCCGAAATCACGGAGACTTATTCCTTGAGCGTCTTGCTAGTATATATGTAAATGAGATTGTGAGATTGCATGGCATGCCGATATCCATAGTTTTGGATCGTGACCCAAGATTCACTTCAAGATTTTGGGTTAGCTTACAAAAAGCTATGGGCACGGATTTACGATTCGATTCTAACATACCATCCTCAAACGGACGGACAATCAGAAAGGTGTAAGACCCCAACTTATTATTAATGAAATTTAATTTTCTCTATTTATTATTTTGAAATAGTAAGGGTTGATTTGATTAATGTGGATAGTTAGGGGTAAAATACATAAATATTTTAAAATAAGCAAGTGGTTATAAAATATTCATTGTTGTCGGGAATATTAGTTTGATCGTGGAATATTAAATCTTTCGGGGGAATATTAAATGCACGGCCTGCAGACCATGTGTGGGCCCCCAACTGGAAAAGCGATTGGATGCGTAAAACGACAAATATAAGTTGTGTGGCGCCCCCAAAATAGGTATACACCACACCCATTTTGAGTCGCCAAATACATGAGTATGAAACAACTTCTGACTTGATAATACAAATGTCGTGTGAAATACGACAATATATCTTAATGAGTTTAAATATAATATTGTCTTCTAAAAGACAATATCCACACATAAATAAATCTCCATCATAATTATTGATACATTATTTTACAAAAATGGTGAGGACTACTAAACAACTCTCTCTAGAACCTTCATTCCATACCCCCAGCTAGTACTCATTTACATTCTCGCCTCACGAGAAGAAAAATGGAACAACAAGGAAAAGGGTGAGCTCAACTAGCCCGATAAAGAATATTATGACTAAGATAATATACAACAAATTATCGTTAGTCTTCAACGAGGGAAAAATCGATAGAATCTGATATAGAAACAAGTTTCGGATCAATATTACATGGTGAAATAATAATTCATAGAAGAGTTACGTAGAGAATGAAATCTACTATAATCTATGAATTTAACGATCCATCATCAATATTTTATCCTGTAACATCAATCAATATTCATCTCAAATCAAATATTCATCTTTGCCTTCTGAGGCCAAAGATATTCATCAATCGGTCGTATTCATCTCAACACTGTTCATCTTTGCACTAAAGGCCAAAGATATTCATCGATCGGTCGTATTCATTTAAACACTGTTCATCTTTGCACTACGGGCCAAAGATATTCTTGAGAAATCATTCATCTTTTACTACTGGGCAAAGATATTCAATAATATCATCATTTAAAGGTGAGGATGATGAAATATATTTTTAAAGAGCGAATCCGGTGAAACAAAATAATGAGGATTAAGGATTAAGGATTAGTACTTTGTTTTATCCATGTATCAACAATACCTCAAAAATAATCATAGTGGTGTAAAATTCAAGAATAATCAAAACATGGATCTGATCAAAGCTAGTATCCGAATAGATATTTTAGAATGAAAAGAAGAAATTTTATTTTTAGGTGAATAGTGTAAGTATCGTGAATATCTTGAGTATCGTGAATAGTGTTGAGTATCGTGAATAGTAACTCAAACACCAAAAGATAGAAATTCCACAAAAACATCTTCACGCTTCATGAATAGTACTCGTGAATAGTAACTTCGTGAATAGTAACTCATGAATAGTAACTTCGTGAATAGTAACTCATGAATAGTAACCCAGAGCATGAAAAAGTTCCAAATTTGATAAAATTTCGGATCGACATTTGACGATAATGATATTGAAGAAATAATATCATTCTGAAAAAAAATAATATCCCTTACCTCAAAGAATCGATTGCCGGAAGGAAAGGTGGAAGTGATCTTTGAATGAAACTTATCTTTGAGCAATGACTCTCAAAGTATCTAAATACTCACAAAATACACTCGATAATATAGAGAGAAAGAAAACTTTGTTTACGGTGTGATTTTCAATTCTAACTTAGCCCTCTATTTATAGGAAAATGTTAGCATGGCAAAGCGGACTTAACTTGCAACTGACTGATGGCTTTACACGCTTTCTTATTCCACCCACCACATTTGAAAATTCAATTGAGCACATTTCTCACCAACCAAAAGTGGGGCCCCTGATTCTAGAATTTTCCACCAAAATCATTTATAACCTAATTTACGAATCGGTCACCTCTTAAAATTCATAATAAATTATCGCTCATTTTAACGGTTCAAAATTTGTGGACATATACTCAACTTATATATGTATTAACATATCCAAAAATTACAACGATCAGCGGTCGGATTAAATATTATAACTCACACTGATAAAGGCGTAATAACACAGATTTGATCTTTTAATACCTCCAATCAAAATAAAATACAAATAAAACATCTCGGCATTAATTCCTTCATTAATAACCACATAAATAAATCCATCATTTATATTCATATAAAATAAATATTTCCTTATCATATGAATCAATAATTAATTATTCACAAATAATATTCTGAGAATCACATTTATAATGACGAAATTTGTTCCGAGGAAGAGGGGCTTTCAATAAGGATCTCTCACTTCTTGGTAGCATGATTAGGTGACCAAACCTCTCCTTAGGCGAGAACTTTCTAGACATTGCCAATAATGTTATCTAATAATATTATTCAAATAATATGAATTATTGATGCGATAATGGGAAATCTTGTGCGTGACAATTATTGAAGCAATGATAATATAAAATACCATACTTGACAATTATTGAATCGATAAAATAAACTATTGAGCGATAACTCTTTGTAACAATTATTGAGTAGTGCCTTCTTACGTCAGAATCAATAATTCAACAATCAATACATGCAATAGTGTCTTCTTTCTTGTTGACGCGCGTATTCTTTGTATTTTAACCACGGGTATTCAACGGTCTTACTTGGTAACAATTCTGTAGTTATTTATAACCACCCAAACTTTGTCGTTTTCCTCATCCGATCGCTTTAGTTATGGGGCCCACACATGGGTTGCTTGCGTAAATACGAATATTCAAGCGATCTGAATATTCCACGACCAAACGAATATTCCCAGAAACAAAATGAATATTTTATAACCACTTGCTTATTTTGAAATATTTGCGTATTTAACCATACTATCCACATTAATCAAATCAACCCTTCTTATTTCAAAATAATAAATAAAGGAAATTCCTTTTTATTTAAAAAAATTTGGGGTTTCTGACCTCCCTCCTTATGAAATTTCGTCCTCGAAATTGGCGACGATACACAGTGTTTGAAAAGGTGAGGATACCTCGCTTTCATTTCCGTTTCAATTCCCGGTCATTTCCTCTATAGCATGATTCCTCCACAAAACTTTAACTTGTGGTATGACCTTTCTTGGCGTGGGACATGCTCCTTCTATCCAAAATCTTGGCGGTACCTCCTCATACGTTAAGTCTTGGCTATCTCGTCCGGTTCTAACTCTATAGCGTGGTTCGGGTCTTTCAAATATTCTGAAATACGGATATGTGAAACATATTATGAACACGAGGACATACTAGAGGTGCTTGTGAGTCATAGGCTACATTTCTACTCGGTCGAGAATTTGAAATGGACGATAAATCGTGGATTGAGCTTTCCTCTCTTCCCAAATCTTGTAACTCCCTTCCATGGAGGAGCGACTTCATGATAATCATGATCCCCTACACAAAATTCCCGTCCTTTCGATGAAGATCCGCATAACTCTTTTGTCGATCTTGTCTTGGTTTGTATCGTTGTCGAATCATTTGGATCTTTTCGGTGAGTCATACGTCTTAACTTCGGGTCCCAACAATGTTGCTTCACCCACCTCATCCCAACATATTGGAGAGCGACATTTTCGTCCATATAATGCTTGAATGGAGCTACACCTATACTTGCACGATAAGCTGTTGTTGTAGGAGAATTCTACCGATGGTAAATACTTATCCAAGCGCCCTTGAAAGTCTAGGACCACGAGTCTTAATATATCTTCAAGAGTTTGAATAGTCCTCTACGATTGTCCGTCCGGTTTGGGGATGGTATCTGCGAACTAAATCGCAAATCCGTGCCCATAGCTTTTGCAAAAGCTAACCCAAAATCTTGAAGTGAATCTTGGGTCGCGATCCGAAACTATGGATCTGAGGCATGCCATACTGACCTCACAATCTCATTCACGTCACATACTAGGAAGGCGTTCGAGTGAATAAGTCTCCGTGTCGGAAAGAAAGCGAGACTTGGTTAATCTATCAACAATAACCCAAATAGCATTGATGCCTTGAGAAAATAGTAGGAAGACAAAATGCTTGAAATCCATGGTAATATGTTCCCACTTCCATTCGGAATCTCAAGTGGTTGCAACGGACCCTTAGGTACTAGATGCTCGCCTTTACTACGTTAGCGAGTTAAACACATCGAGATAAACTTTGCAATCTCTCTCTTCGTATTGTTGCACAAAATGTATGTCGAAGATCACGATACATTTTAGTACTTCGAGGATGGATTGCAAATGGTGTATTGTGTGCCTCCATCATAATCTTGTACTTCAAATCAGTCGTTAGGAACCACAAAGTCTAGAGTGGACTCGAAGTATTCCTTCTTCATCGATTCTCGCTTAGGAATAGCTCCTTCTTGTACTTTCTTCTTCATACGCATCGACTCCGGATTTGGTGGCTTGAAAGCGACTTTAACTTTATCGATTAAAGTCGATTATACTCGTATATCATCACGTGGGTACCTAGAGTTTTCATCTCCATCTCTATTATTTATAAATTATCTGAAATTAGTCTTTGACAATATCGTACTTCGTGCTTATATCGATCTTCTACTCAACACGTCGGCTACCACGTTCGTTTTTTCGAGGATGGCATGGTCGAACATGTCTTTGAAATGAGTCTCCTCTTGAGTCCTTGAAGCTCTTTCCACATTCCTTGCTCCATTCGAATTTTGTATCTCTCTGAGTCACCATTTGCGATAATGGAATAGCGATTGAGAATATCCTTAACGAATCTCAGATAATAACCAACTAAGCTGAAAGCTACGTATTTCGATTCTTGACTTAGGTTGCTCTCATTGTGACTCATATCCCAATCTTGGATAGCACGTCACAATGACACTATCGATTTACTATCGCATGAATATGGCGTCCCTACAGAGAGTGCGGCAGGTGAATTCCAAAGGAAGTCACAAGATAAAGGCTCTCGGTACCAAATTCTATAGTTGAATTTTAACTCACGAAGTTGATAGGAGCCATTCGATATGAGTTTTAGAAATGAGTTTTGTCACAGGGTTCAAATTCGATACAAAATTTAATATCGGGCTTTGGGAGTAAGCGAAAATTCTTGAAATCGTCGGGAAAAATCAATAACAACGAGAATATTATTCAAATCGGCGTGTCTTTATTCAAATCCATAACATGGACTAAGAAAACTTGACATCAAGTAATAAGCGAATGACTTCATGGCTTGATATGAAAATGTTTGTCTCTGATGGTTTGATTGCTTGAATTGAATAACGGGTTGCTTAGGAATATGAAAACTATGACAACCTTACAAAAGCAATCAATTTGGCATGATGAGTAGTTAACCTTAAAATCACATCAAAAGCAAATATCTCTATAGAAATAAGGTTAACGGGTAATGTGATAGTGCTGACTTGAATCAAGCAAGATTTTTAAACAACGGATGTAATGAAAGTTTCTCTAATGGAGTCTCCATAAATAGGTCAAAGTCTAATTTCTCCGTAGTCGAGTTCAAGCGTTGGTAATGAAGAGATAAAAGAATGGGTAGAACCGATATCTAGTAAGGTATATACTTAGCTTGAAATTTATAATTAACTAACGTCTTAACCGTTCGGGTTCCTCGCATTTTAATTGGTCACGACAAGCGCTTCTTCAAGAATCGTTGACTTTGACTTTTTGGGACATCTTTTGAGTCACCATTCTCATTTGGATTTGGGTTTCGATATCGTCTGATCTCGGCGATATGTCCTTCTTTTCCACAATTATAGCATACCTTAGAAGGCTTTGAATAGTTTGACCTTATATGTCCCTCCTCTCCACATCTGTAGCATCTGGCGGCGATCGTTCTCTTCCCTAGAATTTGTTGATGGTCTTTGATCTTTGCTGCTTAAACGTCTTCCGTCATTGTTAAATCTTCTCTTTTAGATTGGACATCTCTTTCCATAATATCAGCGTCATGCGGCTTTTACCCATACATCACTCATTCTCACTCGTTCGGTTATTTCTTCTTTCATTTCGATTTGACTTTATCATCTTATACTCTGCGAAAAGAGTGCTTACATTCAAGCATCACATATCGGGTAACACAAGCTTGAATCGTTGCATCCTTTTGCTCCCATTTTGCTGCAATTCTTGATTTCTTTCTTTAACTCATGAATACGATTTTGCAATTCTACATTTTGATCATAAAATACCTCTAATAAACTCTCTTGGTACCTCTTCTTCCTCTTCTTCCTCACTCTCAATTTGTTACCTCTGCGACTATCTAAAAGGTCTATTATCAATTCTTCACTCACCACATGGATATCTCTAATTCTTCGCTTTGACATCACATTATCACATTTGGCGATTAGAGGTGTCTCACGATCTCATTCACTCCATTGTTAACGTTCCGGTGACCGTTCTTAAAAACTATCATAAAACAAAGGTTAATTAAATAAATTAACAAATCACATAATACCCTATATTATGACCAACCAACAAATAAGCTTAGGTAGGACACCTTAGCGAAGGTTTTACTCGTCTCTCCCCTCTAGTTCTATTCCCGATCTCTTGAGAGATCATATCCTAAGCTCGATACTAAGCGTACTTTCTGGACACCAACTTGTGTTGACACCTCACATTGATACCTATCGGTTTGCACCGCATGAGCAGGCGTCCCTACGGAGAGTGCGGCGGTGCATCCCCCATCAACGAAGTCACCATGAGAGGCTCGGGGCTCTTTTAACGGTCCATCATCAATATTTTATTTTTTAAATAAAAGGAATTTCCTTTATTTATTATTTTGAAATAGTAAGGGTTGATTTGATTAATGTGGATAGTTAAGGGTTAAATCAAATATTTCAAAATAAAATTTCAAAAAATAAGCGAAAGTGGTTATAAAATATTCATTTTTTGTCGGGGAATATTCGTTTGGTCGTGGAATATTAAATCTTTGTCGGGGAATATTAAATGCGACAGTAGCTTGACCGTATGTGGGCCCATGTGAGCGATTGGATGAAGAAAGCGTGAATATAAGTTGGTTAAAAATAGCAGGCGTAGTTATTCACAGAATTAAAATTTATTGGAATACCCGGTGGTTAAAATCTGATGTCTGGCGTGGTTGCTTGATGCTTTGCGGTATTACGCAGTATTGTTGAATTATTGATCCTTACGTGAAGGCCTTTACTCGATAATTTTCACGATGAATTCTTATTCGATATTTTATTTTATTGATTGATAATTCTTTGCGTTGATATTTTATATTATTGTTGTTCGATAATTGTCACTTACATGCATTATCTCCATTATCGGATCGATAATTCATATTATTTGAATAATATTATTAGATAGCATTATTGGCGATGTCTAGAAAGTTACATCGAGGAGAGGTTTGGTCACTAATTGCTTGGCGCCGATGAGGAGAAATCCTTATCGGGAAGCCCCCTCTTTCACAGGAGCGGCTGGTTTGTCATAATTGTGATTACGTAATATTATTTGTGAATAATTAATTATTGATTCATATGATAAAGAAATATTTATTTTATGTGGATATAAATGATGGATTTATTTATGTGGTTATAAATGAAGAAATTATTGTTGAGGTGTTTTATCGGTATTTTTCGCATTGGAGGTATTAAAAATTAAATCGGGGTTTTGAGATATATTTGGGGTTATAATTTTTAATCAAATGGAGTTGGATTGTAGTAATTTTTGGGTATGTTATACATACATAAGTTGAGTATATATGTCCACAAATTTTGAGCAGATTAAAAATCACGAATGATTTGTTATGAATTTTTAAGAGGTGTACGATTAGAAAATTAGGTTTATAATTGATTTTGGTGGAAAATTCTAGAATTGAGTGGGCCCCACTTGTGGTTGGTGAAGAAATGTGCTGAATTTTATTTCAAATGTGGTGGGTGGCAATAGTAGCGAGTAAAAAAGCCATCGGTGTGCAGTCGAAATGCTGCTTGGTGGGCTAACATTTTCTATAAATAGAAATTTAAGTTAGAATTGAAAATCACACGAAACAAAGTTTTCTCTCTTTCTCTCTCTATATTATTGGCGTATTTTGTGAGTATTTAGATACTTTGAGAGTTCTTTATTCGATCTACAAGTTTCATTCGACATCACTTGAGAGCCTTTCCTTAGAAATCTTGATTCTTTGAGGTAAGGGATATTATTTTTTAAGTAATGATATTATTTCTTGATATCATTATCTTTGAAATATTGATCGAAGTTTTTATCAAATTTGGAACTTTTTCATGTCGGGGTTCTATTATTCATGAGTTCTTATTCACGAGTTCTTATTAATGAGTTCTTATTCACGATTCTTATTCACGAGTCTTATTAAATGAAGCGTGAAGATGTTTTTTTGTGGAATTTCTATCTTTTTGTGTCGGATTTCTTATTACGTATGTATCTGGTCTTATTCACGTATCTGACCTTTATTCACGTATCTGACCTTTATTCACGTATCTGGCTTTATTCACCGAAAAATAAAATTTCTTCTTTTTGTCCAAAACATCTATTTTGGATACTAGCTTTGATTGTATCCGTGTTTTGATCATTCTTGAATTTTACACCACTATGATTATTTTTGGGGTATTGTTGGACATGGATAAAACAATCTACGAATCCTTAATCCTTAATCCTTGTCATTTTGTTTCCTTTGGATTCGTTCTTTAAAAATATTTTCATCATCCTCGGTCTTAAATGATGATATTATTGAATATCTTTGGCTTTGTAGTGCAAAGATGAATGATTTCTGAAGAATATCTTTGGCTGTAGTGCAAAGATGAGCAGTGTTGAGATGAACATGGTAGGTGATTAATATCTTTGGCTGTAGTGCTGAAGATGAAGATGAGCAGTGTTTAAATGAACATGAACATGACCAAGTGATGAATATCTTTGGCTGTAGTGCAAAGATGAATATTTGATTCGAGATGTATATTGATTGTTGTTACGGGGATAAAAGATAGGCGATGAACTTTTAAATTCATACATAGAAGATAGTAGTTTGCATTCTCTACTTAACTCTTCTAATGAATTATTATTTCATTGCGAATATTGATTGAAAATTTGTTGTCTATTGTATTACTATTAAATTTTTCCTGTTGAAGACTAACGATAATTTGTTGTATATTATCTTAGTCGTAATATTCTTTCTTGAGCTAGTTGAGCTCACCCCTTTTCCTTTTGTTCCATTCTTCTCGGGAGGCGAGAATATAAGCGATGCAGTCGGGGTATGGAATGAAGGTTTTAGAAAGGATTGTTTAGTAGTCCTCACCATTTTTGTAAAATAATGTATCGATAAATGTGATGAGGATTTATGTGAGTATAAATATTATACAGAAGATAATATTTGTATTTAAACTCACAGATTTCTTGTTGTAATAATAAAGTTGTAGTTGTTTACGTACCATGTATTGTGATTTCGGAATGGGTGATGTATACCTATTTTGGGGGCGTCGCGGTTGGTATCGAGCTTAGGGATATGATCTCTGGCGGAGATCGGGGAATAGAACTAGGAGGGAGGCAGAGTAAATCGCCCATTAGTGTGTGTCTACTAAGCTTATTTGTTAGTTAGTCGAGTATATAGGGATATTATGTGATATATTGATTTCCTTAATTAACCCTTGTTTATGGCGGTATTTGAGAATGTCGTGAGAATATTATGATGGAGTAAATGAGGCCAGTGGAGATGCTGTCTTTACCAGCGAGGAGAGCGTCTGTGCAAGTGGCAATGTTCCTCCTGTGAAACAACACCCCTTGGCGAGATGATGAGCGAGGGGATGTTTAGAAGCTTTTTGCGATTCATGCAAAATCGAGACGAGGAGACTTCGTGTTCAAAATCTGAGGAGAAATGATAGCGATTCACGGGTTATCACGACCCAAGCGATTCGAAAAGTTGGGACCACGAATTTAAGGAAAGCGGATCCGATCATGGCGGAAACATGGGTCGAACAAATTGCAAGATATTCGATGTCTTGGGATGCGGGAGAACGAAGGTTCCATTCGCCACCTTTATGTTAAAAGTGGCGGCGGACTCTTTGGTGGAGATGCGTGAAGCGTACCCATCGGTCCGCCTTTTCGGCGTGTCTTGGGAGGCGTTTGAGACTATTTAATGACAAATACTTTCACGAAAGTGTTCGTCGTATGAAGGAAGTGGAGTTCATTAGATTAGAAGCAAAAACAACGTGGCGGTGTCTCGATGCGAGGCAAAGTTTGCGAGTTATCGGTTTGCACCTCATTTGGTGGAGAATGAGGAGCGTGTATGGCGGATGTTTCTTAGAGGTTTGAAACGGCGTCGTCGGTATCTCATTTCTCGTAAACTTTCTCTTTATTAGGATGTTGTAAGCGAGGCTCGATTATTAGGCGAGATACTTGAAATGCGGTGTTGAGGACCATAACGAGGATCGTGCGGAGATAGCGATCAGCAGAATAATGATAACTGCGGAGAAAGAAAGCGAATGGACGAAATGGTAACCACTCTGGTGGTAATCATAGTCGTGAAAAGCGAAGAAGCGAGTCGGGAGGAGATTTTAAAAAGGAGATTTAACAAGCGACTATGTGAAGGCAGCGGTCTTGCGTGACAAGCTGGTTCTAAGGGAGAGAAGCGACCACCGGTCGTATCTCTCAAATCACGAAAAGAGGACATATCGGTCAAGCGCCCTGACGATTCAAGGTATGCTATAGTTGTGGAAAGGAAGGACATATCGCTTTCGAGATTATGCAGTGGCGAAACCTAGTTCAGTGAGGGACGGTGACTCGAAAAAGTATCCCGAGAAAAGTCGAAAGTCAGCGATTAGGGAAGGCGTTTGTTGTATTTGAGTCATAATCGAGGAACCAAGCGAGGTGATCACGGGTAAAAGCTATTTATAAATTCTTGCGAAGTTTATACCTTACTTAATCTGGGGTCTTTACCCATTCATTTATCTCTCTGCGTGTGCTCAGCGTTTAAACTTGACTCAGGAGAAATTAGACTTTGATCTATCTGTGGAAACTCGTTAGGAGAAACTTTCATCACATCCTTTGTTTATAAATCTTGTTTGATTGAGTTGGCACCATCACCTTACTGTTGACCTTATCTCTTTAAAGATACTTGCTTTTGATGTGATTTTAGGGATTGATTGGTTAAGCTACTCATCATTACCAAAATTGATTGTTTTCGTAAGGTTGTTAGTTTTCATATTCTAACTTGACTGTTATGCAATTCAATGACTAAACCATTAAAATCAATCTTTATCATATCTAATCATAAAAGCTATTCGTTTATTGAAAAGCGGATGTCAAGCTTTCTTAGCCCATGTTATGGATTTGAATAAAGACACGTCGAATTTGAATAATATTCTGTTGTTATTGACTTTCTGGCGTATTTTCTGAAGAACTTCGGTCTACCCCGAGCGTGAAGTTGAATTCTTTATTGATCTTGAACACAGTACAAGCCCATTTCTAAAACCCCATATCGAATGGCTCTATTGAACTTGAGGAGTTAAAGGTCAACTACGAGGAATTGTTGGACATCGGTTTCATTAAATCTAGTACATCTCCTTGGGGTGCTCTGTTTTATTTGTAAAAAGAAAAAGCGGGGAGTATCACGACTTTATATTATTATCGGGGAATTGAACCATGTCACCATCGAGAATAGGTATCCTCTACCTCGTATTGATGACTTGTTTGACCCGATTCTGAGGCGCAATTCTTTTCAAAAATCGATCTTAGATTACGGATATCATCAATTTGAAGATTAGGCGAGGATATTCAAAAGGCGCCTTGAGAACTTCGGTATGGGCATTATGAATTCTTAGTCGTGTCTTTCGGACTAACTAATGCTCTGCTGACTTTCATGGATATGATGAGCCAAGTATTTAAGGAATATTTGGATCGATTCGTTGTTGTCTTTATTGATGACATCCTTATATATTTCAAAAAGTCGTGAAGATCATGAGCACCGTTTGAAATTTGGTACTCGAAAGGCCCGTGAAAACCAACTATATGCCAAATTGAAGAAATCGAGTTACGGCGAGGAAGTAGCATTTCTTGGGCATATAGTGTCAAAACATGGAGTATCTGTTGATCCGTGAAGATTGAAGCAATCTGAAGTTGGGAACAGCAGAAGTCGGTGGTTGAAATCACGTAGCTTTTTTGGGCTTAATTTGGTTATTATCGGAGATTCGTGGAAGGTTTTCTCGAATCGCTACTCCATTCTTCGGCTAACTTCGGAAGGATACAAAATTCGTTTGGAGGCGAAGAATCACGAGAAAAAGTTTCAAGAGCTTAGAGGAGACTTATTTATTTTGTTACAACAATACCATCTGGTTCGGATGGATTTGTTATCTCTGATGATCTTGAGCAAAGGGTTAGGATGTGTTCTCATCTGGCGTGGGAAAGTCATAGCTTTATGCCTCATGACGACTTAAAGAGTATGAGAGGAATTATCCTACTCGTGATCTAGAGTTAGCGTGATCGTTCAGCCTTATTAAAGATATGGGAGCACTTATCATATGGGGAGAAAGTGGAGATATATTCGGATCGTAAAAGCCTTAAATATTTCTTCACTCAAAAGAACTCGACATCTTGGCGTGACGTTGGCTCGAGCTATTGAAGACTACGACCACACTATTGATACCATCTGGTAAAAGCGAGCGTGGTGGTGGCGCGTTGAGTAGAAGATCGTATCTTGGGAGCGAGTGCGATGATGTCAGTATCGCGTAGAGCCCGACTTTAATAGAAAAAGTTAAGGTTGCTCGAGCCAGGCAGGCCGGACGTCGATGCGTATGAAGAAGAAAGTCAAGAAGGAGCTATTAGGGCGAGAATTGATGAAGAAGGAATACTTGAGTCCACTCTGAGACTTTGTGTTCTAACGACTACGATTTGAAGTACAAGATTATGATGGAGGCACCTGATACACCATTTGCGATCCATCACGGAAGTACTAAAATGTATCGTGATCTTGACATACATTTTGGTGGAATAATATGAGAGAGAGATTGCAAAGTTTATCTCGATGTGTTTAAACACCCAGCGTGTAAAGGCGGAGCATCTAGTACCTAAAGGTTCGTTGCAACCACTTGAGATTAGGAATGGAAGTAGGAACACATTACCATGGATTTCGTTACGGGTCTTCCTACGGTTTCTCAAGGCATCAATCTTTATTTGGGTTATTGTTGATAGATTAACCAAATCTGCTCATTTTTCTTGCAAATCGGGAGACTTATTCCTTGAGCGTCTTGCTTTAGTATATGCGTAAATGAGATTGTGAGGTTGCATGGCGTACTGTATCCATAGTTTGGATCGTGACCCAAGATTCACTTCAAGATTTTGGGTTAGCTTGCAAAAAGCTATGGAGCGCAGTTTGCGATTTAGTTGACATACCATCCCCAAGCAGATGACGAGATGATCGAGAGAGGACTATTGAACTCTTGAAGATTTATTAAGACTACTGTGTCCTAGACTTCAGAGGCGAGTTGGGATAAGTATTTACCATTGGTGGAATTCTCCTACAACAAGCAGTTATCGAGCAAGTATAGGTGTGGCTCCATTGAAGCATTATATGGGCCGAAAATGTCGTTCTCGATATGTTGGGATGAGGTGGGTGAAGCTTGACATTGTTGGGACAGAGAGTTAATACGTATGACTCTAGAAAAGATCGAATGATTGACAAGCGTATACAAAGCGGCACAAGATCGACAAAAAGAGTTATGCGGATCTTCATCGAAAGGGCGTGGAATTTAATGTAGGGGATCGTGTATTGTTGCGAGTTGCTCCGTGGAAGGAGTTACAAGATTTGGGAAGAGAGGAAAGCTCGATCCACGATTTATTGGTCCATTTCAAATTCTTGATGAGAGTAGGAAATGTAGCCTATAGACTTGCGTTACCTCAAGTATGTCTCGTGTTCATAATGTGTTTCACATGCTCGTGCCGTAAATATGTGAAAGACCGAACCACGTTATTGAGTTAGAAGCAGGACGAGATAGTAGAAGACTTAGCGTATGAGGAGGTACTGTCAAGATCTTGGATAGGAAGGGGCATATCCTACTGTATGAAAAGGTCATACCACAAGTTAAAGTTTTGTGGAGGAATCATCTTTATAGAGAAATGACACAGGAATTGGAAGCGGAAATGAAAGCGAGGTATCCTCACCTTTTGAAACACAGAATCGTCGTCGATTTCGAGGATGAAATTTCATAAGGAGGGAGGTTGTAAGACCGAAATTTTTTTAAATAAAAGGAATTTCCTTTATTTATTATTTTGAAATAGTAAGGGTTGATTTGATT
The DNA here is from genome assembly GCA_020205615.1 of Panax quinquefolius. Taxonomy (NCBI): domain Eukaryota; kingdom Viridiplantae; phylum Streptophyta; class Magnoliopsida; order Apiales; family Araliaceae; genus Panax; species Panax quinquefolius. The sequence goes on from CM035158.1 coordinate 7,511,889, forward strand.
AATGTGGATAGTTAAGGGTTAAATCATAAATATTTCAAAATAAGCAGTGGTTATAAAATATTCATTTTTGTCGGGGAATATTCGTTTGGTGCGTGGAATATTAAATGCTTTGTAGGGAATATTAAATGCATGACAGTATGACCATGTGTGAGCCCCATGTGAGCGATTGGATGAAGAAAAAGCGACAAATATAAGTTGGTTAAAAATACTTGGCGTAGTTATTCTGAATTAAAATTTGTTGGAATACCCGGTGGTTAAAATACGATGTCTGGCGTGGTTGCCGCGATAGCACTGCGGTATTACGCGAGTATTGTTGAATTATTGATCCTTACGTGAAAGGCCTTTACTCGATAATTTTCACGGTGAATTCTTATTCGATATTTTATTTTATTGATTGATAATTCTTTGCGTTGATATTTTATATTATTATTTGTTCGATAATTGTCAACTGCGCATTATCTCCATTATCGGATCGATAATTCATATTATTTGAATAATATTATTAGATAGCATTATTGGCGATGTCTAGAAAGTTACATCGAGGAGAGGTTTGGTCACTAATTGCGCCCGATAAGGAGAAATCCTTATCGGAAGCCCCCTGCTCACAGGAGCGGCTGGTTGTCATAATTGTGATTACGTAATATTATTTGTGAATAATTAATTATTGATTCATATGATAAAGAAATATTTATTTTATGTGGATATAAATGATGGATTTATTTATGTGGTTATAAATGAAGAAATTATTGTTGAGGTGTTTTATCGGTATTTTTGCAGTTGGAGGTATTAAAAATTAAATCGGGGTTTTGAGATATATATTGGGGATTATAATTTTTTAATCAAATAGTTGGATTAATAGTAATTTTTGGGTATATTATACATACATAAGTTGAGTATATGTCCACAAATTTTGAGCAGATTAAAAATTCACGAATGATTTGTTATGAATTTTAAGAGGTGTCGATTAGGAAATTAGGTTTATAATTGATTTTGGTGGAAAATTCTAGAATTGAGTGGGCCCCACTTGTGGTTGGTGAAGAAATGTGCTGAATTTTATTTCAAATGTGGTGGGTGGCAATAGTAGCGAGGTAAAGCCATCGGTGGTGAGTCGAAGTCTGCTTGGCGGGCTAACATTTTTCTATAAATAGAAATTTAAGTTAGAATTGAAAATCACACGAAACAAGTTTTCTCTCTTTCTCTCTCTATATTATTGAGCGTATTTGTGAGTATTTAGATACTTTGAGAGTTCTTTATTCGATCAAGTTTCATTCGACATCACTTGAGCCTTTCCTTAGAAATCTTGATTCTTTGAGGTAAGGGATATTATTTTTTCGTAATGATATTATTTCTTGATATCATTATCTTTGAAATATTGATCGAAGTTTTTATCAAATTTGGAACTTTTTCATATCGGGGTTACTATTCATGAGTTCTTATTCACGAGTTACTATTTATGAGTTCTTATTCACGATTCTTATTCAAAGTCTTATTAAATGAAGCGTGAAGATGTTTTTTGTGGAATTTCTATCTTTTGGTGTCGGATTTCTTATTCATGTATCTGGTCTTATTCACGTATCTGACCTTTATTCACGTATCTGACCTTTATTCACGCATATCTGACTTATTCATTAAAAAAAATAAAATTTCTTCTTTTTGTCCAAAACATCTATTTTGGATACTAGCTTTGATTGTATCCGTGTTTTGATCATTCTTGAATTTTACACACTTATGATTATTTTTGGGGTATTGTTGGACATGGATAAAACAAAATCGAATCCTTAATCCTTAATCCTTGTCATTTTGTTTCCTTTGGATTAGTTCTTTAAAAATATTTTCATCATCCTCGGTCTTAAATGATGATATTATTGAATATCTTTGGCTGTGTGAAGTGCTGAAGATGAATGATTCTGAAGAATATCTTTGGCTTTGTAGTGCAAAGATGAGCAGTGTTGAGATGAACATGGTAGGTGATTAATATCTTTGGCTTTGTAGTGCAAAGATGAGCAGTGTTTAAATGAACATGACCCGGTGATGAATATCTTTGGCACTGTAGTGCAAAGATGAATATTTGATTCGAGATGTATATTGATTGTTGTTACTGGGGATAAAAGATGAGCGATGAACTTTTAAATTCATACATAGAAGATAGTAGTTTGCATTCTCTACTTAACTCTTCTAATGAATTATTATTTCATTGCGAATATTGATTGAAAATTTGTTGTCTATTGTATACTATTAAATTTTTCCTGTTGAAGACTAACGATAATTTGTTGTATATTATCTTAGTCGTAATATTCTTTCTTGAGCTAGTTGAGCTCACCCTTTTCCTTTTGTTCCATTCTTCTCGGGAGGCGAGAATATAAGCGATGCAGTCGGGGTATGGAATGAAGGTTTTAGAAAAGGATTGTTTAGTAGTCCTCACCATTTTTGTAAAATAATGTATCGATAAATGTGATGAGGATTTATGTGAGTATAAATATTATACAGAAGATAATATTTGTATTTAAACTCACAGATTTCTTGTTGTAATAATAAAGTTGTAGTTGTTTACGTACCGTGTATTGTGACTCGAGAATGGGTGATGTATACTATTTTGTTTAACTCTGCAACAAGCATCAATGGCTTTACTAATATAGAAGAAAGACTTTGTTGATATTTTCAATTCTATAGTGTAACATTTGAAAAATATCATTTGAAAACATAATTCACTCACCGAAGAACCATTTGAAAGTTCAATTGAGCACTTTCTCACCAAACAAATCCCACCAATTCTAGAATTTTCCACCAAAATCATTTATAACCCTAATTTAGTTGTGAATCGATTCAACTTATACTCTTAAAATTCATAATAAATTATACGCTCATGGCTTTTAACTCGGTTCAAAATTTGTGGACATATACTCAACTTATATATGTATAACATATCCAAAAATTACAACGATCAAGCGGTCGGATTAAATATTATAACTCATTTTTACAATTCAAAATTTGTACATAACACCTGGAGATTTGATCATATTTAATACCTCGATCCAGTCGGATTAAATAAAAATACAAATAAAACATCTCAAAGATTAATTCCTTCATTAATAACCACATAAATAAATCCATCATTTATATTCATATAAAATAAATATTTCCTTATCATATGAATCAATAATTAATTATTCACAAATAATATTACGAGAATCACATTTATGACAACCGGTCGTTCCCGTGAAAGAGGGGTTTTCCAATAAGGATCTCTCTCTCATGGCATGATTAGGTGACCAAACCTCTCCTTAGAGCGAACTTTCTAGACATTGCCAATAATGTTATCTAATAATATTATTCAAATAATATGAATTATTGATGCGATAATGGAAATCTTCATGCGATGACAATTATTCAAAGCAAGAATAATATAAAATACCAACGCAGCAATTATTGAATCAATAAAATAAACTATTGAGCATTAATCACTTGTAACAATTATTGAGTAGTGCCTTTACTACGTGCGAATCAATAATTCAACAATCTTGTCGCAATCTGGTAATGCTTTCTTTGTGCGACCACGCGTATTCGTATTTTAACCACCGGGTATTCCAGCGGTCTTAACGGTAATAACAACGCAGTTATTTATAACCACCAAACTTTTGTCGTTTTCCTCATCCAATCGCTTCCAGTTATGGGGCCCTACATGCGGTCGCTTGTCAGTCATACGAATATTCCCCGACAAAGACGAATATTCCACGACCAAACGAATATTCCCAAGCAAAATGAATATTTTATAACCACTTGCTTATTTTGAAATATTTGCGTATTTAACCCTTAACTATCCACATTAATCAAATCAACCCTTACTATTTCAAAATAATAAATAAAGGAAATTCCTTTTTATTTAAAAAATTTTTGGTCTTATTAGTTGTTTAAAAATAATAGCGTAGTTATTTACAGATTAATCTTGTTAAAATGCCGGTGGTTAAAACACACGAAGACACGGTATTGCACCAATTATTGATTCTTACGTAAGAAGGCACTACTCAATAATGGTTACGATAATTCTTTATTTAGTATTTTATTTCATTGATTCAATAATTCTTTGCGTTGATATTTTATATTCTTTGTTTGATAAATTGTCATTACACGGTATTTTCCATTATCGAGCAATAATTCATATTATTTGAATAATATTATTGGATAACATTATTGGCAATGTCTAGAAAGTTACATCTAAGGAGAGGTTTGGTCATCTAATTCTTGGCGCTTGATGGAGAAATCTTTATTGGAAAAGCCCCTCTTCTGAGGAAGCGCACGGTTGTCAATATTGTGATTACGTAATATTATTTGTGAATAATTAATTATTGATTCATATGATAAAAATATTGATTTTATGTGGATATAGATGGAGAAAATTTTAATGTGACAATTGTTGAAAATTGAAATTTTATCTTTTTACGATAAAATAATTCATTTAAATATATTATTATATTTTAATAATATAATAATGGTGATATTTTTACAACGAATGTGGGATATATGAGTATATGAGGAGGAAGAGTATTTTTGTTGCAATAAATGTTTAAAACATGTTAAACATGTCGGTGGACCCCATTTAATATTTGAAATTTGATTATAGCTTTTGTAAAATCGTACGTTTATGGATTTTGGTCAATTTACATTTGGAATTTGGAAAAACTTTCTTCTGTAAAGTTGTAGAGAATTGAATTTTCTATAAAAAAATTCGAGATTCGAGATTCAAATTTTTATTATGAATTAAAGGGCTATTTATTATGAATTATTGAAGTTGAAGCTCAAAATAATTGATTTTGGAAGTTTAAAATATTTAAAATTATTAATTTATTAAACGTTTTTTTTTTTTATATAAATTGTGCTTGGGTTGGAATTGAAAATAGAAAATGAAGTTTCTCTCTATAATTTATGTGCGTTTGAGTATGAGTATACTTAGTATTGCTATGCTATATATTATTCGGTCATGCAAGGTGTAAGTGTAGAAATCTTGTCTTTGTGAGGTAAGAGATATTATTTAAAATGATATTATTTCTTATATATCATTATGTTAAAATATTAAGTTTTTTTATCAAATTTGGAACTTTTGGTGTTGATTTACTATTCAAATTTTCATATAAATACTTATTCATCGAAAATGGTCTTAGAAATTCAAAATATCTATTGTGGATACTAGCTTTGATTGTATCCATCTTGATCATTCTTGAATTTTGAGGTATAATTATTTTTGAGGTATTTTTTTGGACATGGATAAAACAAAGTCTGATCCTTAATCCTTTCTTTCTTTCATTGGATTCGTTTCTTTAAAAAATTTTTCATCATCCCGGTCCTTAAATGATGTATATTGAATATTAAGTTGCTTATCTGATTTCTGAAGAATGAAGATGAATTTGAAGAATATCTTTGGCCCGTGTAGTGCAAAGATGAACAGTGTTTAGATGAACATGACCAAGTGATATTTTCTTTTTTATGAGTGCAAAGATGAATATTTGATTCAGGATATATATTGGTTGATGTTCTTGGATAAAAGATGAGCGATGAACTTTTAATTCATACATAGAAGATAGTAGTTGCATTCTCACTTAACTCTTCTAATTGAATTATTATTTCATTGCGAATATTGATTTAAAATTTTTGTCTATTGTGATTCTTATTAGATTTTTCCCTGTTGAAGACTAACGATAATTTAATATTATCTTAGTTGTAATATTCTTTTCATGGGCTAGTTGAGCTCAATCTTATCCTTTTCCTCCATTTTCTTCTCGGGAGGCGAGAATATGGATCGGGGTATGGATCTTTAGAAGTTATTTAGTAGTCCTCATCATTTTTGTAAAATAATGTGTCGATAAATGATGATAGCTTTGTATAGATATTGTCAGAAGATAATATTTGTATTCAAACTCACGATTTTATTATTGAATAATAATAAAGTTGTAGTTGTTTACATACCTTATAATGACAACTCGGAATGGGTGATGTATACTATTTTGGGCGTCAACATGGATCGAGCTTAGGGATATTATCTCTCCAAGGAGATTAGGGAATAGAACTAGGAGGGGATGAAGAGTAAATCCTTCCGCTAGTGTGTCTACCTAAGCTTATTTGTTAGTTGGTTAATATATAGGGATATTATGTGATATATTGATTTCCAATTAACCCTTGTTTTATGTGATGTTGAATGTCGTGAGAATATTCTGATTAGTAAATGAGGCCGTGGAGATGTTCATTTGCAGAAGATGAGCAGTGGTTTAGATGAAAGAGATAATGAACGAGGGGATGTTTAGAAGCTTTTGCGATTCATACGAAAATCGGAATTTTGAGACTTATGTTCAAAATCAATTGTAACCTGGGGCCTTTCGAATTTCCTTTATTTATTATTTTGAAATAGTAAGGGTTGATTTGATTAATGTGGATAGTTAAGGGTTAAATCATGCAAATATTTCAAAATAAGCAAGTGGTTATAAAATATTCATTGTTATTTGGGGAATATTCGTTTGGTCGTGGAATATTAAATCTTTGTCGGGAATATTAAATGCAATGGGTAGCGTGACCATGTGTGGGCCCCATGAAAGCGATTGGATGAAGAAAGCAGCAAATATAAGTTGTTTTAAAAATAGCGGCGTAGTTATTCACAGATTATCTTGTTGGAATACCGGTGGTTAAAACACGATGTCTGGCGTTGTTGAGCGGTAGCTGCGGTATTATTGCAATTATTGATTCTTACGTGAAAGGCCTACTCGATAATGGTTACGATAATTCTTTATTCGATTATTTTATTGAGTTAATAATTCTTTGCGTTGATATTTTATATTCTTTGTTGTTTGATAATTGTCATTTACGATATTTTTCATTATCGAAGCAATAATTCATATTATCTGAATAATATTATTAGATAACATTATTGGCGATGTCTAGAAAGTTACATAAGGAGAGGTTTGGTCACCTAATTGCGGCGGCGATGAAGAAGAAATTCTTATTGGAAAGCCCCTCTTTCTGAGGAGCACTGGTTGTCGATATTGTGATTACGTAATATTATTTGTGAATAATTAATTATTGATTTATATGATGAGGAAAATATTGATTTTATGTGGATATAGATGGAAAATTTTAAAATGACAATTGTTGAAAATTAATATTTTATCTTTTACGATAAAATAATTCATTTAAATATATTATTTTAATAATATAATAATGGTGATATTTTACAACGAATGTGGGATATATGAGTATCTGAGGAGGAAGAGTATTTTTGTGGCATTAAATGTTTAAAACATGTTAAACATGTCGGTGGACCCCATTTATTGGTGAAATTTGATTATAGCTTTTGTAAAATCGCTTGGTTTGTGGATTTGGTCAATTTCTATTTGGAATTTGGAAAAACTTTCTTCTGCAAAGTTGTAGAGAATTGAATTTCCTATAAAAACTCATGAGATTCGAATTTTCTGATGAAAGGGCTATTTATTATGAATTATTGAAGTTAGAAAGCTCAAAATAATTGATTTTTGGGAGTTTAAATTATTTTTTTATTAAGAAAAACGTTTTTTTGTTTTTTTTGGACATCATTAACATGTGTGGCTGGTGTTTTCAGAAAAAGGTGGGCTAAGGAAAATTTGTATAATTATATTAATATTATATTAAATTTTTACGCTTTGGTGTTCTAGCGTTTTCTATAAATAGGGTCTTGGGTTAGAATTGAAAATCACACGAAGCTGAAGTTTTCTCTCTCTCTATTTTTGGCGTATTCTTGTGAGTATTTTGAGTATACTTTGAGTATTGATATACGGTGCTGAGTTCATTATATCATTATTAAATCGAAATCTTGATCTTTTGAGGTAAGGGATATTATTTTTTTTTGTAATGATATTATTTCTTGATATCATTATCTTTGAAATATTGATCTGAAGTTTTTATCAAATTTGGAACTTTTTCATATGGGTTACTATTCATGAGTTCTTATTCATGAGTTCTTATTCACGATTCTTATTATTGAGATTCTTATTCACGATTCTTATTCACGAGTCTTATTAATGAAGCGTGAAGATGTTTTTTTGTGGAATTTCTATCTTTTGGTGTCGAGATTCTTATTCACGTATCTGACCTTTATTCACGTATCTGACACTATTCACGTATCTGGTCTTATTCATAGAAAAATAAAATTTCTTCTTTTGTCCAAAATATCTAATACGGATACTAGCTTTGATTGTATCCATGTTTTGATCATTCTTGAATTTTACACCACTATGATTATTTTTTGAGGTATTTTTGGGCGTGGATAAAACCAATCTGAATCCTTAATCCTTAATCCTTGTCATTTTGTTTCCTTTGGATTCGTTTCTTAAAAAAAAAAATATTTTTCATCATCCTCGGTCTTAAATGATGATATTATGGAATATCTTAAGTGCGAAGATGATATTATTAAGAATATCTTTGGCTGTAGTGCAAAGATGAATGATTCTGAAGAATATCTTTGGCGTAGTGTCTGCAAAGATGAGCAGTGTTTAAATGAACATGACCCGGTGATGAATATCTTTGGCTGTAGTGCAAAGATGAATATTTGATTCGGATGTATATTGATTGATGTTACGGGGATAAAAGATGAGCGATGAACTTTTAAATTCATACATAGAAGATAGTAGTTTGCATTCTCTACTTAACTCTTCTAATGAATTATTATTTCATTGCGAATATTGATTTAAAATTTGTTGTCTATTGTATTACATTAGATTTTTTCCTGTTGAAGACTAACGATAATTTGTTGTATATTATCTTAGTCGTAATATTCTTCTTGAGCTAGTTGAGCTCACCCTTTTCCTTTTGTTCCATTTTTTCGGGGAGGCGAGAATATAAGCGAGATGCAGTCGGGGTATGGAATGAAGGTTTTAGAAAGGATTGTTTAGTAGTCCTCACCATTTTTTTGTAAAATAATGTATCGATAAATGTGATGAGGATTTATTTGAGTATAGATATTATACAGAAGATAATATTTGTATTCAAACTCACAGTTTCTTGTTGTAATAATAAAGTTGTAGTTGTTTACATACCGTGTATTGACAACTCGAGAATGGGTGATGTATACTATTTTGGGGCGTCGCGGTTAGTATCGAGCTTAGGGATATGATCTCTGGCGGAGATCGGGGAATAGAACTAGGAGGGAGGAGGCGAGTAAATCCTTAGCTAGTGTGTCTACTAAGCTTATTTGTTAGTTGAGTCGATTATATAGGGATATTATGTGATATATTGATTTCCTTAATTAACCCTTGTTTTATGGCGGTATTTGAGAATGTCGTGAGAATATTAATGATGGAAGAAATGAGGCCAGTGGAGATGCTGTACTCACACCAGCGAGGAGAGCGATACAGACAATTTGGCAATGTTCCTCTGTGAACAACACCATTTGAGCGAGATGATGAGCGAGGGGATGTTTAGAAGTTTTTTGCGGTTCATGCAAAATCGAGACGAGGAGACTTCGTGTTCAAAATCTGAGGAGAAATGATAGCGATTCACGGGTTATCTGACCAAGCGATTCGAAAGTTGGGACCACGAATTTAAGAAAGCGGATCGATCATGGCGGAAACATGGGTCAAACAAATTACAAGATATTCGATGTCTTGGGATGCGGAAGAACGAAGGTTCCATTCGCCACCTTTATGTTAAAGTGGCGGCGGACTCTTGGGGGAGATGCGTGAAGCGTACCCATCGGTAGCGCTTTTTCGGCATGTCTTGGGAGGCGTTTGAAACTATTTAATGACAAATACTTTCACGAAAGTGTTCGTCGTATGAAGGAAGTGGAGTTCATCAGATTGGAACAAAACAACATGGCGGTGTCTCGATGCGAGGCAAAGTTTGCGAGTTATCGAGGTTTGCACCTCATTTGGTGGAGAATGAGGAGCGTATGGCGCGGATGTTTCTTAGAGGTTTGAAACGGCGTCGTCGATATCTCATTTCTCATAAATTTTCTCTCTATTCGGATGTTGTAAGCGAGGGCTCGATTATTAGGCGAGATACTTGAGTACGGTGTTGAGGACCCTGACGAGGATCGTATCGGAGATAGCGATCAGCGAGAATAATGATAACTGCGGAGAAAAGCAGAATGCGGACAAAATGGTGGTAACCACTCTGGTGGTAATCATAGCCGTGAAAATAGAAAAGCGAGTCGGGAGGAGATTTTAAAAGGAGATTTAACAACGACCGTATGAAGGCAGCGGTCTTGGCGACAAGCTGGTTCTAAGGGAGGAGAAACGACCACCGGTCGTATCTTCTAAATCACGGAAAAGAGGGACATATCGGTCAAGCGCCCCCGATTCAAAGGTATGCTATAATTGTGGAAAGGAAGGACATATCGCTCGAGATTATGCGATGGCGAAACCTAGTTAATGAGGGACGGTGACTCGAAAAAGTATCCCGAGAAAAGTCGAAAGTCAGCGATTAGGGAAGGCGTTTGTTGTATTTGGTCGTAATAATCGAGGAACCAAGCGAGGTGATCACGGGTAAGCTATTTATAAATTCTTGCGAAGTTTATACCTTACTTGATCTGGGTGCTACCCATTCATTTATCTCTCTGCGTGTGCTCAGCGTTTAAACTTGACTCAGGAGAAATTAGACTTTGACTATCTGTGGAAACTCGTTAGGAGAAACTTTCATCACATCCTTTGTTTATAAATCTTGTTTGATTCAAGTTGGCACCATTACCTTACATTGACCTTATCTCTTTAAAGATACTTGCTTTTGATGTGATTTTAGGGATTGATTGGTTAACTACTCATCGTACCAAAATTGATTGTTTTCGTAAGGTTGTTAGTTTTCATATTCTAACTTGACTTTGTTATGCAATTCAACAACTAAACCATTAAAATCAATCACTTTATCATATCTAATCATAAAAGCTATTCGTTTATTAAAAAGCGGATGTCAAGCTTTCTTAGCCCATGTTATGGATTTGAATAAAGACACGTCAAATTTGAATAATATTCTGTTGTTATTGACTTTCGGCGTATTTCTAGAAGAACTTCCGGTCTACCCCGAGCGTGAAGTTGAATTCTTTATTGATCTTGAACTGGTACAAAGCCCATTTCTAAAACCCATATCGAATGGCTCTATTGAACTTGAGGAGTTAAAGGTCAACTCTGAGGAATTGTTGGACATCGGTTTCATTAAATCTAGTACATCTCCTTGGGGTGCTCTGTTTTATTTGTAAGAAAGAAAAAGGCGGGAGTATGCGACTTTGTATTGACTATCGGGAATTGAACCATGTCACCATCGAGAATAGGTATCCTCTACCTCGTATTGATGACTTGTTTGACCGATTCTGAGAGGCGCAATTCTTTTCAAAAATCGATCTTAGATTACGGATATCATCAATTTGAAGATTAAAAGCGAGGATATTCAAAGGCGCCTTGAGAACTTCGGTATGGGCATTATGAATTCTTAGTCGTGTCTTTCGGACTAACTAATGCTCTATGACTTTCATGGATATGATGAGCAGAGTATTTGAGGAATATTTGGATCGATTCGTTGTTGTCTTTATTGATGACATCCTTATATATTCAAAAGTCGTGAAGATCATGAGCACCATTTGAAAATTTGGTACTCGAAGGCCGTGAAAACCAAACTATATGCCAAATTGAAGAAATGTGAGTTACGGCTTGGAAGTAGCATTCCTTGGGCGCGTGGTGTCGAAACATGGAGTATCTGTTGATCCGTGCGAATTGAAGCAATCTGAAGTTAGAACAAGCAAAGTCGGTGTGAAATCGTAGTTTTTGGGCTTAATTTGGTTATTATCGGAGATTCGTGGAAGGGTTTTCTCGAATCGCTACTCCATTAACTTCGGCTAACTTCGGAAGGATACAAAATTCGTTTGGGCGAAGAATCGAGAAAAGTTTCAAGAGCTTAGAGGAGACTTATTTTATTTTGTTCTAACAATACCATCTGGTTCGGATGGATTTGTTATCTGATGATGCTTGAGGCAAAGGGTTAGGATGTGTTCTCATGCAGCGTGGGAAAGTCATAGCCTATGCCTCATGACAACTTAAAAGTATGAGAGGAATTATCCTACTCGTGATCTAGAGTTAGCGGTGATCGTTTTCTTGTTAAAAATATGGAGCACTATCTATATGGGAGAAAGTGGAGATATATTAGGACCATAAAAAGCCTTAAATATTTCTTCACTCAAAAAAGAACTCGACATCTGGCGTGACGTTGGCTCGAGCTATTGAAGACTACGACCACACTATTATTGATACCATCACGGTAAAAGCGAGCGTGGTGGTGGTGGCGCGTTGAGTAGAAGATCATATCACGAGGAGCGAGTGCGATGATGTCAAGTATCGCGTAGAGCTGACTTTAATAGAAAAAGTTAAGGTTGCTCAAGCCCGCAGGCCGGGGTGATCGTATGAAGAAGAAAGTCAAGAAGGAGCTATTAGGGCGAGAATTGATGAAGAAGGAATACTTGAGTCCACTCTAGACTTTGTGTTCTAACGACTACGATTTGAAGTCAAGATTATGATGGAGGCACTGATATCACCATTTGCAATCCATCTGGAAGTACTAAAATGTATCGTGATCTTGACATACATTTTGGTGGAACAATATGAAGAGAGAGATTGCAAAGTTTATCTCGATGTGTTTAACTTGTCAGCGTGTAAAGGCGGAGCATCTTGTACCCTAAGGGTCCGTTGCAACCACTTGAGATTAGGAATGGAAGTGGGAACACATTACTATGGATTTCGATTACGGGTCTTCCTACGGTTTCTCAAGGCATCAATCTTTATTTGGGTTATTGTTGATAGATTAACCAAGTCTGCTCATTTCTTGCCGAATCACGGAGACTTATTCCTTGAGCGTCTTGCTAGTATATGCGTGAATGAGATTGTGAGGTTGCATGGCATGCTGTATCCATAGTTTGGATCGTGACCCAAGATTCACTTCAAGATTTTGGGTTAGCTTGCAAAAAGCTATGAGCGCGGATTTGCGATTTAGTTGACATACCATCCCCAAGCAGACGGATGATCGAGAGAGGACTATTCAAACTCTTGAAGATTTATTAAGACTCTGTGTCCTAGACTTCAAAAGGTAGTTGGGATAAGTATTTACCATTGGTGGAATTCTCTACAACATGAGTTATCGAGCAAGTATAGGTGTGGCTCCATTGAAGCATTATATGGGCCGAAAATGTCGTTCTCGATATGTTGGGATGAGGTGGGTGAAGCAACATTGTTGGGACAGGAGTTAATGCGTATGACTCTAGAAAAGATCAAATGATTGACAAGCGTATACAAGCGGCACAAGATCGACAAAAGAGTTATGCGGGATCTTCATCGAAAGGGCGTGGAATTTAATGTAGGGGATCGTGTATTGTTGCGAGTTGCTCCATGGAAGGAGTTACAAGATTTGGGAGAGAGGAAAGCTCGATCCACGATTTATTGGTCCATTTCAAATTCTTGGCCATAGAAGTAGGAAATGTAGCCTATAGACTTGCGTTACCTCAAAGTATGTCTCGTGTTCATAATGTGTTTCACATATCGTACTTCGTAAATATGTGAAAGACCCGAACCACGTTATTGAGTTAGAAGCAGGACGAGATAAGCAGAAGACTTAGCGTATGAGGAGGTACTGTCAAGATCTTGGATAGGAAGGAGCATGTCCTACTGGCTGAAAGGTCATACCACAAGTTAAAGTTTTGTGGAGGAATCATCTTTATAGAGAAATGACACAGGAATTGGAAGCGGAAATGAAAGCGAGGTATCCTCACCTTTTGAAACACAGTGCGTCGTCGATTTCGAGGCGAAATTTCATAAGGAGGGAGGTTGTAAGACCCCGTAATTTTTTAAATTAAAGGAATTTCCTTTATTTATTATTTTGAAATAGTAAGGGTTGATTTGATTAATGTGGATAGTTAAGGGTAAAATCATAAATATTTCAAAATAAGCAAGTGGTTATAAAATATTCATTGTTGTCGGGGAATATTAGTTTGGTCGTGGAATATTAAATGCGTCGGGAATATTAAATGCGACGGTAGTATGACCATGTGTGAGCCCCATGTGGAAAGCGATTGGATGAAGAAAGCGACAAATATAAGTTGTTTAAAAATAGCAGGCGTAGTTATTCACAGATTATCTTGTTGGAATACCGGTGGTTAAAACACGATGTCTGGCGTTGTTGCGCGATATTGCGGTATTGCACCAATTATTGATTCTTACGTAAGAAGGCACTACTCGATAATGGTTCTGATAATTCTTTATTCGATATTTTATTGAGTTAATAATTCTTTGCGTTGATATTTTATATTCTTTGTTGTTTGATAATTGTCATTTACGGTATTTTTCATTATCGAAGCAATAATTCATATTATCTGAATAATATTATTAGATAACATTATTGGCAATGTCTAGAAAGTTACATCTAAGGAGAGGTTTGGTCACACTAATTGCTGGCATGATGAAGAAATTCTTATTGGAAAGCCCCTCTTTCACAGGAGCGCACGGTTGTCGATATTGTGATTACGTAATATTATTTGTGAATAATTAATTATTGATTTATATGATGAGGAAAATATTGATTTTATGTGGATATAGATGGAGAAAATTTTTAAAATGACAATTGTTGAAAATTAATATTTTATCTTTTACGATAAAATAATTCGTTTTAAATATATTATTTTAATAATATAATAATGGTGATATTTTACAACGAATGTGGGATATATGAGTATCTGAGGAGGAAGAGTATTTTTGTGGCAATTAAATGTTTAAAACATATTAAACATGTCGGTGGACCCCATTTATTTATTTGAAATTTGATTATAGCTTGTAAAATCGCTTGGTTTGTGGATTTGGTCAATTTCTATTTGGAATTTGGAAAAACTTTCTTCTGCAAAGTTGTAGAGAATTGAATTTCCTATAAAAACTCATGAGATTGAATTTTTCTGATGAAAGGGCTATTTATTATGAATTATTGAAGTTAGAAGCTCAAAATAATTGATTTTTGGGAGTTTAAATTATTTTTTTAAGAAAAACGTTTTTGTATTTTTTTTGGACATCATTAACATGTGTGGCTGGTGTTTTGACCAAAAAGGTGGGCTAAGGAAAATTTAATATAATTATATTAATATTATATTAAATTTTACGCTTTGGTGTTCTAGCGTTTTCTATAAATAGGGTCTTGGGTTAGAATTGAAAATCACACGAAGCTGAAGTTTTCTCTATCTCTCTCGATATTTTGGCGTATTCTTGTGAGTATTTTGAGTATACTTTGAGTATTGATATCGGTGCGAGTTCAAGTTCATAGTTTATTCAAATTATTATTAATTAGAAATCTTGATCTTTTGAGGTAAGGGATATTATTTTTTTTTGTAATGATATTATTTCTTGATATCATTATCTTTGAAATATTGATCTGAAGTTTTTATCAAATTTGGAACTTTTTCATCATATGGGGGTTACTATTCATGAGTTCTTATTCACGAGTTCTTATTCACGAGTTCTTATTCACGAGTTCTTATTCATGAGATTCTTATTCACGATTCTTATTACGAGTACTATTATTATGAAGCGTGAAGATGTTTTTGTGGAATTTCTATCTTTTGGTGTAGATTCTTATTCACGTATCGGCCTTTATTCACGTATCTGACACTATTCACGTATCTGGTCTTATTCATAGAAAAATAAAATTTCTTCTTTTGTCAAAATATCTATTACGGATACTAGCTTTGATTGTATCCATGTTTTGATCATTCTTGAATTTTACACCACTATGATTATTTTTGAGGTATTTTTGGGCGTGGATAAAACCAAATACGAATCCTTAATCCTTAATCCTTGTCATTTTGTTTCCTTTGGATTCGTTTCTTTAAAAAAAAAAAAATATTTTCATCATCCTCGGTCTTAAATGATGATATTATGGAATATCTTTGGCTTTGTAGTGCAAAGATGAATGATTTCTGAAGAATATCTTTGGCAGTCAAAGATGAATGATTCTGAAGAATAGTTTGGGCGTAGATGAAGATGAGCAGTGTTTAAATGAACATGACCCGGTGATGAATATCTTTGGCACTGTAGTGCAAAGATGAATATTTGATTCGGATGTATATTGATTGATATTTACGGGGATAAAAGATGAGCGATGAACTTTTAAATTCATACATAGAAGATAGTAGTTTGCATTCTCTACTTAACTCTTCTAATGAATTATTATTTCATTGCGAATATTGATTTAAAATTTGTTGTCTATTGTATTCTATTATATTTTTTCCTGTTGAAGACTAACGATAATTTGTTGTATATTATCTTAGTCGTAATATTCTTCTTGAGCTAGTTGAGCTCACCCTTTTCCTTTTGTTCCATTTTTTTTTCTCGGGAGGCGAGAATATAAGCGATGCAGTGTTTAGGTATGGAATGAAGGTTTAGAAAAGTTGTTTAGTAGTCCTCACGATTTTTTGTAAAATAATGTATCGATAAATGTGATGAGGATTTATTTGAGTATAGATATTATGCAGAAGATAATATTTGTATTCAAACTCACAGTTTCTTGTTGTAATAATAAAGTTGTAGTTGTTTACGTGCCGTGTATTGGCAAATTTCGAGAATGGGTGATGTATACCTATTTTGGGGCGTCTGCGGAAAAAGGGACATATCGATCCAAGCGCCCATAACAGTTCAAGGTATGCTATAATTATGGAAAGGAAGGACATATCACTCGAGATTTATGCAGTAGCGAAACCTAGTTCATCGGGACGGTGACTCGAAAAGACTATCCCGAAAAGTTAAAAGTCAGCGATTAGGAAGAGCGTTTGTTGTATTTGGTCAAAATCGAGAGAAACCAAGCGAGGTGATCACGGGTAAGCTATTTATAAATTCTTGCGAGGTTTATACCTTACTTGATCTGGGGTGCTACCCATTCATTTATCTCTCTCTGCATGTGCTCAGCGTTTAAACTTGACTCAGGAGAAATTAGACTTTGACCTATCTGTGGAAACTCAGTTAGGAGAAACTTTCATCACATCCCTTGTTTATAAAACTTTTTGATTCAAGTTGGCACCATCACCTTACCATTGACCTTATCTCTTTAAAAATACTTGCTTTAGATGTGATTTTAGGGATTGATTGGTTAACTACTCATCATGCCAAAATTGATTGTTTTTCGTAAGGTTGTTAGTTTTCATATTCTAACCAACTTTGTTATGCGAATTCAAGCAACTAAACCATTAAAATCAATCAATGTCATATCTAATCATAAAGCTATTCATTTATTGAAAAGCGGATGTCAAGCTTTCTTAGCCCATGTTATGGATTTGAATAAAGACACGTCAAATTTGAATAATATTCTGTTGTTATTGACTTTCGGCGTATTTCTGAAGAACTTCCGGTCTACCCCCGAGCGTGAAGTTGAATTCTTTATTGATCTTGAACACTGGTACAAGCCCATTTCTAAAACCCCATATCGAATGGCTCTATTGAACTTGAGGAGTTAAAGGTCCAACTACGAGGAATTGTTGGACATCGGTTTCATTCGTCTAGTACATCTCCTTGGGGTGCTCTGTTTTATTAAGTAAAGAAGAAAGGCGGGAGTATGCGACTTTGTATTAACTATCGGGAATTGAACCATGTCACCATCGAGAATAGGTATCCTCTACCTCGTATTGATTACTTGTTTGACCCGGTTGCAAGGGCACAATTCTTTTCAAAATCGATCTTAGATTACGGATATCATCGGTGAAGATTAGGCGAGGATATTCCAAAGCGCCTTGAGAACTCGATATGGGCATTATGAATTCTTAGTCGTGTCTTTCGGACTAACTAATGCTCCTGCTGACTTTCATGGATATGATGAACCGAGTATTGAGGAATATTTGGATCGGTTTGTTGTTGTCTTTATTGATGACATCCTCATATATTTCAAAAGTCGTGAAGATCATGAGCACCATTTGAAGAAATTTGGTACTCCAAAGGCCGTGAAAACAAATTATATGCCAAATTGAAGAAATGCGAGTTACGGCTTGAGGAAGTAGCATTTCTGGGCGCGATCAGTGTCAAAACATGGAGTATCAAGTGGACCGGCGAAGATTGAAGCAATATAAAGTTGGGAGCAACCGATGTCGGTGGCCAAAAGTGCACGTAGCTTTACAGGTCTGGTGGTTATTATCGGAGATTCGTGGAAGGGTTTTCTCGAATCGCTACTCCATTAACTTCGGCTAACTCGGAAGGATACAAAATTCGTTGGAGGCGAAGAATGCGAGAAGAGTTTTCAAGAGCTTAAGAGGAGACTTATTTATTTTGTTCTAACAATACCATCTGGTTTGGATGGATTTGTTATCTGACGATGCTTGAGGCAAAGGGTTAGGATGTGTTCTCATGCAGCGTGGGAAAGTCATAGCCTATGCCTCGCGACAACAAAAGAGTATGAGAGGAATTATCCTACTCATGATCTAGAGTTAGCGGCAATCGATCGTTTTCGCTAAAGATATGGAGGCACTTATCTATATGGGGAGAAAGTGGAGATATATTAGGACCATAAAAGCCTTAAATATTTCTTCACTCAAAAAGAACTCAACATCTGGCGGCGGCGTTGGCTCGAGCTTTTGAAAGACTACGTCCACACTATTGATACCATCACGGAAAAGCGAGCGTGGTAGGCGGCGCGTTGAGTAGAAGATCATATCTTGGGAATGAGTGCGATGATGTCAAGTATCGCGTAGAGCCAACTTTAATAGAAAAAGTTAAGGTTGCTCGAGCCCCAGGCCGGAGGTGATGCGTATGAAGAAGAAAGTACAAGAAGGAGCTATTCGAGCGAGAATTGATGAAGAAGGAATACTTGAGTCCACTCTAGACTTTGTGTCCCTAACGACTACGATTTGAAGTACAAGATTATGATGGAGGCACACAATACACCATTTGCAATCCATCTTGGAAGTACCAAAATGTATCGTGATCTTGACATACATTTTGGTGGAACAATATGAGAGAGAGATTGCAAAGTTTATCTCGATGTGTTTAACTTATCAGCGTGTAAAGGCGGAGCATCTAGTACCTAAGGGTCCGTTGCAACCACTTGAGATTCGAAATGGAAGTGGGAACATATTACCATGGATTTCGTTCACGGGTCTTCCTACGGTTTCTCTCAAGGCATCAATGCTATTTGGGTTATTGTTGATAGATTAACCAAGTCCGCTCATTTCTTGCGATACGGAGACTTATTCCTTGAGCGTCTTGCTAGTATATGCGTGAATGAGATTGTGAGGTTGTATGGCATGTACTGTATCCATAGTTTGGATCGTGACCCAAGATTCACTTCAAGATTTTGGGTTAGCTTGCAAAAAGCTATGGAGCGCAGATTTACGATTGATTCGGCATACCATCCTCAAGCGGACGGACAATCGAGAAGGACTATTCAAACTCTTGAAGATTTATTAAGACTACGTGTCCTAGACTTCAAGGTAGTTGGGATAAGTATTTACCATTGGTGGAATTCTCCTACAACAACGATTATCGAGGCAAGTATAGGTGTGGCTCCATTTGAAGCATTATATGGGCCGAAAGTGTCGCTCTCCAATATATGTTGGGACGAGGTGGGTGAAGCAACATTGTTTGGGACCGAGTTGATGCGTATGACTACGGAAAAGATCCAAATGATTCGACCAAGCGTATACAAAGCGGCACAAGATCGACAAAAGAGTTATGCGGATCTTCATCGAAAGGGCGTGGAATTTAGTATAGGGGATCGTGTATTGTTGCGAGTTGCTCCATGGAAGGAGTTACAAGATTTGGGAAGAGAGGAAAGCTCGATCCACGATTTATTGGTCCATTTCAAATTCTTGGCCAAGAGTAGGAAATGTAGCCTATAGACTCGCGTTACCTCCGAGTATGTCTCGTGTTCATAATGTGTTTCACATATACGTACTTCGTAAATATGTGAAAGACCGAACCACGTTATAGAGTTAGAACCAGGACGAGATAGTAGAAGACTTAGCGTATGAGGAGGTACTGTCAAGATCTTGAATAGGAAGGAGCATGTCCTACGCTATGAAAAGGTCATACCACAAGTTAAAGTTTTGTGGAGAAATCATCTTTATAGAGAAATGACACAGGAATTGGAAGCGAAAATAAAAGCGAGGTATCCTCACCTTTTGAAACACACCGTACGTCGTCGATTTCGAGGACGAAATTTCATAAGGAGGGAGGTTGTAAGACCCCAACTTATTATTAATGAAATTTAATTTTCTCTATTTATTATTTTGAAATAGTAAGGGTTGATTTGATTAATGTGGATAGTTAGGGGTAAAATACGCATAAATATTTCAAAATAAGCAAGTGGTTATAAAATATTCATTGTTGTCGGGGAATATTCATTTGGTCGTGGAATATTAAATGCTTTGTCGGGGAATATTAAATGCTGACAGTATGACCATGTGGGCCCATGTGAAAGCGATTGGATGAAGAAAGCGATAAATATAAGTTGTTTAAAAATAACGGTAGTAGTTACAATTAATCTTGTTAAAATACTTGGTGGTTAAAACACGGTAGCACACGGTATTGCAATTAATTATTGATTCTTACGTGAAGGCACTACTCAATAATGGTTACGATAATTCTTATTCGATATTTTATTTTATTGATTCAATAATTCTTTGCGTTGATATTTTATATTCTTTGTTGTTTGATAAATTGTCATTACACGATTATTTTCCATTATCGGAGCAATAATTCATATTATTTGAATAATATTATTGGAAAACATTATTGGCAATGTCTAGAAAGTTACATCAGGAGAGGTTTGGTCATCTAATCTTGCTTGATGAGGAGAAATCTTTATTGGAAAGCCCCCTTTTGAGGAGCTGCACTGGTTGTCGATATTGTGATTACGTAATATTATTTGTGAATAATTAATTATTGATTCATATGATGAAAAAATATTGATTTTATGTGGATATAGATGGAGAAAAATTTTAATGTGACAATTGTTGAAAATTGAAATTTTATCTTTTTACGATAAAATAATTCATTTAAATATATTATTATATTTTAATAATATAATAATGGTGATATTTTACAACGAATGTGGGATATATGAGTATCTGAGGAGGAAGAGTATTTTTTTTGCAATAAATGTTTAAAACATTTTAAACATGTTGGTGGACCCCATTTATTATTTGAAATTTGATTATAGCTTATAAAATCGCTTGGTTTATGGATTTTGGTCAATTTTTGTTTGGAAATTGGAAAAACTTTCTTACGCAAAGTTGTAGAAGAATTGAATTTCCTATAAATTGTCCCGAGATTCAAATTTTACGCAAAAGGGCTATTTATTATGAATTATTGAAGTTCAAAGCTCAAAATAATTGATTTTTGGAAGTTTAAAATATTTAAAATTAGAAAACTTTTTTTTTGTTGTTGTTAGTCTTGTGTAGTGAAATTTGGTTGATGGTGATGTTGGGCAAATTAAGTGTGCATTGAAATATATATATATATATATATTATTAATTTATTAAATTTTACGCTTTGGTGTTCTAAGCGATTTCCTATAAATAGGGTGCTTAGGTTAGAATTGAAAATCACACAGAAGCTGAAGTTTTCTCTCTATATTATCGGCGTATTCTTGTGAGTATTTTGAGTATACTTTGAGTATTGCTATATCGGTTGCAAGTTCAAGTCATAGCTTTATATCCAGGTTTTCAATTGTAAGAAATCTTAATCTTTGTGAGGTAAGGGATATTATTTTTTCGTAATGATATTATTTCTTCAATATCATTATGTTGAAATTTTGATCTGAAGTTTTTTTATCAAATTTGGAACTTTTGGTGTCGAGATTCTTATTCACGTACAAAGACTATTTATTCACGTATCTTTTATTAATGTCTTATTCACGAATCGTATTACTATTCATGAAAAATGAAAAATTTTCTTTTAAGTCAAAATATCTATTGTGGATATTAGCTTTGATTGTATCCATGTTTTGATCATTCTTGAATTTTACACCATTATAATTATTTTTGAGGTATTTTTGGACATGGATAAAACAAAGTACGAATCCTTAATCCTTAATCCTTGTCATTTTATTTCCTTTGGATTCGTTTCTTTAAAAATATTTTCATCATCCTCGGTCTTAAATGATGATATTATTGAATATCTTTGGCTTGTAGTGCAAAGATGAATGATTCTGAAGAATATCTTTGGCCGTAGTGCAAAAGATGAGCAGTGTTTAGATGAACATGACCAAGTGATGAATATCTTTGGCTGTAGTGCAAAGATGAATATTTGATTCGAGATATATATTGGTTGATGTTACGGGGATAAAAGATAGAGCGATGAACTTTTTAATTCATACATAGAAGATAGTAGTTTGCATTCTCTACTTAACTCTTCTAATGAATTATTATTTCATTGCGAATATTGATTTAAAATTTGTTGTCTATTGTATTCTATTAGATTTTTCCTGTTGAAGACTAACGATAATTTGTTGTATATTATCTTAGTCATAATATTCTTCTTGGGCTAGTTGAGCTCAACCTTTTCCTTTTGTTCCATTTTTCTTCTCGGGAGGTGAGAATATAGCGAAAGTGCGAGTCGGGGTATGGAATGAAAGTTCTAGAGAGAGTTATTTAGTAGTCCTCACCATTTTTGTAAAAATAATGTGTCAATAAATGTGATGAGGATTTATTTGAGTATAGATATTGTGCAGAAGATAATATTTGTATTCAAACTCACAGTTTTATTGTTGTAATAATAAAGTTGTAGTTGTTTACGTACCATGTATTGACAACTCAGAATGGGTGATGTATACCTATTTTGGGGGCGTCACAAAAAGATCCCCAATACTAAATTCTCGTGCTTTCGATGAAGATCCGCATAACTCTTTTGTCGATCTTGTGCCGTTTTGTATCGTTGTCGAATCATTTGGATCTTTTAAAGTAGTCATACGTACTCAACTCGGGTCCCAACAATGTTGCTTCACCCACCTAGTCCCAACATACATCTTGGAAGCGACACTTTTCGTCCATATAATGCTTTAAATGGGGCCACACCAATGCTTGCCTGATAACTGTTGTTGTAGGAGAATTCCACCAATGGTAAATACTTATCCCAATTCCCTTTGAAGTCTAGGACATAGAGTCTTAATAGATCTTCAAGAGTTTGAATAGTCCTCTCTGATTGTCCGTCCGTTTGAGGATGGTATGCCGAACTGAATCGTAAATCCGTGCCCATAGCTTTTTGCAAGCTAACCCAAAATCTTGAAGTGAATCTTGGGTCACGATCCGAAACTATGGATACTGGCATGCCACTCAATCTCACAATCTCATCTACGTCACATACGAGCAAGGCGTTCGAGGAATAAGTCTCCGTGACGGCAAGAAATGAGCGGACTTGGTTAATCTATCAACAATAACCCAAATAGCATTGATGCCTTGAGAAACCATAGGAAGACCCGTAATGAAATCCATGGTAATGTGTTCCCACTTCCATTTCGGAATCTCAAGTGGTTGCAATGGACCCTTAGGTACTAGATGCTCCGCCTTTACACGTTGACAAGTTAAACACATCGAGATAAACTTTGCAATCTCTCTCTTCATATTGTTCCACCAAAATGTATATGAAGATCACGATACATTTGGTACTTCCGAGATGGATTGCAAATGGTGTATTGTGTGCCTCCATCATAATCTTGTACTTCAAATCAGTCGTTAGGAACACACAGTGCAGAGTGGACTCAAGTATTCCTTCTTCATCGATTCTCGCTTCCGGAATAACACCTTCTTGTACTTTCTTCTTCATACGCATCAGCTCCGGGTCGGTAGCTTGAGCAACCTTAACTTTTTCTATTAAAGTTGGCTCTATGCGTATACTTGACATCATCGTACTCGTTCCTGCATATGATCTTCCACTCAACGCGTCAGCTACCATGTTCGCTTTTCCAGGATGGTATTAAATAGTGTGGTCGTAATCTTTCAACAACTCGATCCAACGTCGTTGCCGCATGTTGAGTTCCTTTTGCGTGAAGAAATATTTGAGGCTTTTATGGTCTGAATATATCTCCACTTTCTCCCCATATAGATAGTGCCTCCGGATCTTTTAGCATGAACGCATCGGGCCGCCTTGACTCTAGATCATGAGTTGGATAATTCCTCTCATACTCTTTGAGTTGTCATGAGGCATAGGCTATGACTTTCCCACGTTGCATGAGAACACATCCTAACCCTTTTTACGAAGCATCGTTGTAGATAACAAATCCATCCAAGTACCGGATGGTATTGTTAGAACAGTCTTAGAAATGAGTCTCCTCTTAAGCTCTTGGAAACTCTTCTCGCGTTCTTTGCTCCAAATGAATTTTGTATCCTTCCGAGTTATTTGGGTTAATGGAGTAGCGATCGAGAAAACCCTTCCATGAATCTCGATAATAATAACCAACTAAGCCCAAAAGCTACGTGCTTGATCACCAAACTTGGTTGCTCTAACTTTGTATTGCTTCAATCTTGGCACGGATCAATAGATACTCCATGTTTCGACACCACGTGCCCAAGGAATGCTACTTCCTCAAGCCAGAACTCACATTTCTTCAACTTGGCATAAAGCTTGTTTTCACGAAGCCTTTGGAGTACCAGCTTCAAATGGTGCTCATGATCTTCACGACTTTTGGAATATACGAGGATGTCATCAATAAAGACAACAACGAATTGATCCAAATATTCCTTGAATACTCGGTTCATCATATCCATGAAAGCCGCAGGAGCATTAGTCAATCAAAGAAAGACATGACTAAGAATTCATAATGCCGTCTGGGGAGTTACAAGGCGATCTTTGGAATATCCTCGATTCTAATCTTGGTGATGATATCCGAGCGAAGATCGATCTTTGAAAAGAATTGTGCTCCTTCAGAATGGTCAAACAGATCATCAATACGAGGTGAGGATACCTATTCTTAATGGTGACATGGTTCGATTCTCGATAGTCAATACAAAGTTGCATACTCCCTTCTTTCTTCTTTTCTGAATAAAGCAGGAGCACCCCAAGGAGATGTCTTAGGGACGAATGAAACCGATGTCCAGCAGTTCTTGTAGTTGGACCTTTAACTCCTCTGAAGTTCAATAGGAGCCATTCGATATGGGGTTTTAGAAATGGGCTTGGTACTAGGTTCAAGATCAATAAAAATTCAACTTCACATTAGGGGGGTAGGCCAGGAAGTTCTTCGAAATCGTCGGGAAAGTCGATATCAGCGGAATATTATTCAAATCTAACGTGTCTTTATTCAAATCCATAACATGAGCTATGAAAGCTTGACATCCGTTTTTCAATAAGCGAATAGCTTTATGATTAGATATAGCGGTGATTGATTTTAATGGTTTAGTTGCTTGAATTGCATAACAACGGGTTGGTTAGGAATATGAAAACTAACAACCTTACGAAAACAATCAATTTTGGCATGATGAGTAGTTAACCAATCAATCCCTAAAATCACATCAAAAGCAAATATCTTTAAAGAGATAAGGTCAACAGGTAAGGTGATGGTGCCAACTTGAATCAAAAAAGTTTTATAAACAGTGGATGTGATGAAAGTTTCTGCTTTCATCGCATCAAAAATTTAGTGTGCGTTGGAAAAATATATATATATATATATTATTAATTTATTAAATTTTCTGCTTTGGTGTTCTAAGCAATTTCCTATAAATAGGGTGCTTAGGTTAGAATTGAAAATCACACCGTAAAGCGAAGTTTTCTCTCTATATTATCGGCGTATTCTTTGTGAGTATTTTGAGTATACTTTGAGTATTCTTTATCGGTGCAAGTTCAAGTCATAGCCTATATCAGGTGTTTCAACTAAATCTTGTCTTTGTGAGGTAAGAGATATTATTTATTTCGTAATGATATTATTTCTTCAATATCATTATGTTAAAATATTGATCCGAAGTTTTTTTATCAAATTTGGAACTTTTTGGTGTGTGAGTTCTTATTCACGTATCTGAGACTATTCACGAATCGACATTATTCATCGAAAAATGAAAATTTTTCTTTTCGTCCAAAATATCTATTGTGGATACTAGCTTTGATTGTATCCATGTTTTGATCATTCTTGAATTTTACACCACTATAATTATTTTTGAGGTATTTTTGGACATGGATAAAACAAAGTACGAATCCTTAATCCTTGTCATTTTGTTTCATTGGATTCGTTTCTTTAAAAATATTTTCATCATCCCCGGTCTTAAATGATGATATTATTGAATATCTTTGGCCCTGTAGTGCAAAGATGAATGATTTCGAAGAATATCTTTGGCCCGTAGTGCAAAGATGAGCAGTGTTTAGATGAACATGACTATTGGTGATGAATATCTTTGGCACAGTAGTGCAAAGATGAATATTTGATTCAGATATATATTGGTTGATGTTACGGGGATAAAAGATAGGCGATGAACTTTTTTAATTCATACATAGAAGATAGTAGTTTGCATTCTCTACTTAACTCTTCTAATGAATTATTATTTCATTGCGAATATTGATTTAAAATTTGTTGTCTATTGTATTCTATTAGATTTTTCCTGTTGAAGACTAACGATAATTTGTTGTATATTATCTTAGTCATAATATTCTTTCTTGGGCTAGTTGAGCTCAACCTTATCCTTTTGTTCCATTTTTCTTCTCGGGAGGCGAGAATATAATAGCGAAATGCAGTCGGGGTATGGAATAAAAGTTCTAGAGAGAGTTATTTAGTAGTCCTCACCATTTTGTAAAATAATGTGTCAATAAATGTGATGAGGATTTATCGAGTATAGATATTGTCTAGAAGATAATATTTGTATTCAAACTCACAGATTTTATTGTTGTAATAATAAAGTTGTAGTTGTTTACATACCATGTATTGACAATTTCGGAATGGGTGATGTATACCTATTTTGGGGGCGTCACGGTTGGTATCGAGCTTAGGGATATTATCTCTCTGGCGGAGATTAGGGGAATAGAACTAGGAGGGAGAGCAGTAAATCCTTCGCTAGTGTGTCCTACTAAGCTTATTTGTTAGTTGGTTAATATATAGGGATATTATGTGATATATTGATTTCCTTAATTAACCCTTGTTTTATATGACGATGATTTGAGAATGTCATTTGAGAATATTAATGATGGAGTAAATGAGACCGAGTGGAGATGCTGTCTTTACCAACGAGAGAGCGTACACAGTCGGCAATGTACCTCCGTGAACAACACCTTTGAAGCGAGATAATGAGCGAGGGATGTTTAGAAGCTTTTTTGCGATTCATGCAAAATCGACGAGGAGACTTCGTGTTCAAAATACAAGAGGAAATGATAGCAATTCACGGGTTGTCACGACCAAGCAGTTCAAAGAATTGGGACCACCGAGAATTTAAGGAAAGCGGATCCGATCATGGCGGAAACATGGGTCAAACAAATTACCAAGATATTCGATGTCTTGGGATGCGGAGGAACAGAAGGTTCCATTCGCCACCTTTATGTTTAATGGCGAAAGGCGACTCTTGGTGGGAGTGTAAGACCCGTAATTTTTAAATAAAAAGGAATTTCCTTTATTTATTATTTTGAAATAGTAAGGGTTGATTTGATTAATGTGGATAGTTAAGGGTTAAATCATGCAAATATTTCAAAATAAGCAAGTGGTTATAAAATATTCATTATTGTGGGAATATTCGTTTGGTCGTGGAATATTAAATGCGGTCGGAATATTAAATGACTACCAGCTTGACCATGTGTGGAGCCCATAACGGAAAGTGATTGGATGAAGAAAGCGACAAATATAAGTTGTTTTTTAATTAGCTCTGGCGTAGTTATTCTGAATTATCTTTGTTGGAATACCCGGTGGTTAAAACACGATAATCTGGCGTTGTTGACATGAGCATTACCAGTATTGCACCAATTATTGATTCTTACGTAAGAAGGCACTACTCAATAATGGTTACGATAATGCATTATTCGATATTTTATTGAGTTAATAATTCTTTGCGTTGATATTTTATATTCATTGTTTTTGATAATTGTCATTACACGATATTTTTCTTTATCGAAGCAATAATTCATATTATCTGAATAATATTATTAGATAACATTATTGGCAATGTCTAGAAAGTTACATCTAAGGAGAGGTTTGGTCATCTAATTCTTGCAGCAGATGAGAAAATTCTTATTGGAAAGCCCCCTCTTTCAGGAGGCGCACGGTTGTTAATATTGTGATTACGTAATATTATTTGTGAATAATTAATTATTGATTTATATGATGAGGAAAATATTGATTTTATGTGGATATAGATGGAGAAAATTTTAAAATGACAATTGTTGAAAATTAATATTTTATCTTTTTCGATAAAATAATTCGTTTAAATATATTATTTTAATAATATATTAATTTGGTGATATTTTTACAACGAATGTGGGATATATGAGTATCTGAGGAGGAAGAGTATTTTGTGGCATTAAATGTTTAAAACATGTTAAACATGCTCATTGGACCCCATTTATTATTTGAAATTTGATTATAGCTTTGTAAAATCGCTTGGTTTGTGGATTTGGTCAATTTCTATTTGGAATTTGGAAAAACTTTCTTCTGCAAAGTTGTAGAGAATTGAATTTCCTATAAAAACTCGCGAGATTCGAATTTTCTGATGAAAGGGCTATTTATTATGAATTATTGAAGTTAGAAGCTCAAAATAATTGATTTTTGGGAGTTTAAATTATTTTTGTTAAGAAAAACGTTTTTGTATTTTTTGGACATCATTAACATGTGTGGCTGGTGTTTTGACCAAAAAGGTGGGCTAAGGAAAATTTGTATAATTATATTAATATTATATTAAATTTTACGCTTTGGTGTTCTAGCATTTTTCTATAAATAGGGTCTTGGGTTAGAATTGAAAATCACACGAAGCTGAAGTTTTCTCTCTTCTCTCTCGATATTTTGAGCGTATTCTTGTGAGTATTTTGAGTATACTTTGAGTATTGATATACGGTGCAAGTTCATTCGGTAATTATTCGGTCAATCTTGCTCTCTCTTGAGGTAAGGGATATTATTTTTTTTTGTAATGATATTATTTCTTGATATCATTATCTTTGAAATGTTGATCTGAAGTTTTTATCAAATTTGGAACTTTTTCATGTGGGGTACTATTCACGAGGTACTATTCACGAGTTACTATTCACGATTCTTATTCACGATTCTTATTCATGAGTTCTTATTCACGAGTTCTTATTCACGAGTACTATTCATGAAGCGTGAAGATGTTTTTGTGGAATTTCTATCTTTTGGTGTGAGAGTTACTTATTCACGTATCTGGCCTTTATTCACGATATCTGACCACTATTCACGTATCTGGTCTTATTCATAGAAAAATAAAATTTCTTCTTTTCGTTCAAAACATATATTACGGATACTTAACTCGATTGTATCCATGTTTTGATCATTCTTGAATTTTACACCACTATGATTATTTTTGAGGTATTTTGGACGTGGATAAAACCAATACGAATCCTTAATCCTTAATCCTTGTCATTTTGTTTCTTTGGATTCGTTTCTTTAAAAATATTTTTCATCATCCTCGGTCTTAAATGATGATATTATGGAATATCTTTGCTTTGTAGTGCAAGATGAATGATTTCTGAAGAATATCTTTGGCAGTAGTCAAAAGATGAGCAGTGTTTAAATGAACATGACGGTGATGAATATCTTTGGCTGTAGTCAGTAAAGATGAATATTTGATTCGGATGTATATTGATTAATGTTACGGGGATAAAAGATGAGCGATGAACTTTTAAATTCATACATAGAAGATAGTAGTTTGCATTCTCTACTTAACTCTTCTAATGAATTATTATTTCATTGCGAATATTGATTTAAAATTTGTTGTCTATTGTATTCTATTATATTTTTCCTGTTGAAGACTAACGATAATTTGTTGTATATTATCTTAGTCATAATATTCTTTTCTTGAGCTAGTTGAGCTCACCCTTTTCCTTTTGTTCCATTTTTCTCGGGAGGCGAGAATATAGCGAGTACGAGTCGAGGTATGGAATGAAGGTTTAGAAAGGATTGTTTAGTAGTCCTCACCATTTTGTAAAATAATGTATCAATAAATGTGATGAGGATTTATTTGAGTATAGATATTGTACAGAAGATAATATTTGTATTCAAACTCACAGCTTTTCTTGTTGTAATAAAGTTGTAGTTGTTTACGTACCATGTATTGACAACTTTCGAGAATAGGTGATGTATACCTATTTTGGGGCGTCACATATAGCGTATAATAGGTGGTGGTCGTTCTCCTCCTTAGAACCGATTCTTCTTAGGAGAATCGTCGTCTTCATATGGTCGTTGTTAAATCTCTTCTTTTAAAATCTCCTCTGACTCGCTTCTTCTATTTTCATGGCCATGATTACCACCGGAGTGGTTACCATTTTTGTCCGTCTTTTTCTTTCTCCATTGGTTATCGTTGTTTTGTTGAATCGCTATCCGGTATGATCTGGTTGTGGTCCCTCGGTTGGCCAGTACTCGTTATCTCGCTCTAATAATTGAGCCCTATTTACAACATCTGAATAGAGAAAATTTATGAGAAATGAGATCTTTGGCGTATTAGGGTTTCAAACCTCTAAGAAACATCCGCGTCATCGTTCCTCATTCTCCACTAAATGAGGTGCAAACACAGATAACTCTGCGAACTTTGCCTCGTCTTTGGGACACCGTCATGTTATTCTGCTCCAGTCTAATAATCTCCACTTCCTTCATATGACGAACACTTTCAAGAAAGTATTTTTTGTTGAAAAGTTTCAAGCGTTTCCAAGACATTCTAAGTGCAGTGGAAGTGGGTCCGTTCATAGACTCCCACCGATGATTCCGCCCGCCCACGGAACATAAAGGTGGCGAATGGAACCTTCGTTCCTCCGTGCATCCCAAGACATCGAATATCTTGGTAATTTGCTTGACCCATGTTTCCGCCGTGATCGGATCCGGCTTTCCCTTAAATTTCAGCGGTCCCGACTCTTTGAAGCTTTGCTTGTCATTGTGATAAACCGTGAATTGCTATCATTTCCTCCTATATTTTAAACATGAATCTCCTCAAATGCGATTTTGCATGAGCTAAAAAGCTTTTAAACATCCCCTCGTTCATCATCGCTTTCGGTGGTGTTGTTCGCGGGAGGAACATTGCCGACTATTGCACGTTCTCCTCGTTGGTGAGTACCAAAGGCGTCTCCACGGTCTCATTTTCCAATCATTAATATTCTCGATCGACATTCTCAAAATCGCTCATAATAAAACAAGGGTTAATTAAGGAAATCAATATATCACATAATATCCCTATATCTTGACCAACTAACAAATAAGCTTAGGTAGGACACACTAGCGAAGGATTTACTCGTCTCTCCCTCCTAGTTCTATACCCCGATCTCCCCAGAGATCATATCCCTAAGCTCGATACCATTTGTGGCGCCCCAAAATAGGTATACATCACCCATTACGAAAGTTGTCAATACGTAGTACGAAACAACTACAACTTTATTATTACAACAAGAAAGCGTGAGTTTGAATACAAATATTATCTTACTGACAATATCTATACCCAAATAAATCCTCATCACATTTATTGATACATTATTTTTTTACAAAATGGTGAGGACTACTAAACAACTCTCTCTAGAACCTTCATTCCATACCCCGACTAGTACTACTCATTTACATTCTCGCCTCACGAGAAGAAAAATGGAACAAAAAGGAAAAGGGTGAGCTCAACTAGCCCAGTAAAGAATATTATGACTAAGATAATATATACAACAAATTATCGTTAGTCTTCAACAGGGAAAAAAATCTGAGAGAATACATTAAACAACAAGTTTTAGAGCAATATTCGCAGCGAAAAATATTAATTCATAGAAGAGTTACGTAGAGGATGAAATCTACTAATATCTATGAATTTAATGATCCATCATCATTATTTTATCCACAGTAACATCAATCGATATTCATCTTGAATCAAATATTCATCTTTACTTCTAGGCAAAGATATTCATCGATCGATCATGTTCATCTAAACACTGTTCATCTTTGCACTACTGACCAAAAGATATTCATCAAGAAATCATTCATCTTTGCTTTCTGAGCCAAAGATATTCAAGATAATATCATCATTTAGGGGTGAGGATGATGAAAATATTTTAAAGAAAATGAATCGATTGAAACAAAAAAACAAGTATTAAGGATTAAGTATTTGACTATTTCATATCAAAATACCTCATAAATAATCATAGTGGTGTAAAATTCAAGAATGATCAAAACATAGATCAATCAAAGCTAGTATCCCTGATAGATATTTTGGACGAAAAGGAAAAATTTTATTTTTACGTGAATAGTCTTAGTATTCATGAATAAGTGTAAGATATCGTGAATAGTCTTAGTATCGTGAATAAGTAACTTTCGGCACAAAAGTTCCAAATTTGATTAAAAGTCCGGATCAATACTTGGCGATAATGATATTGAAAGAAATAATATCATTTTAATAATAATATCCTTACCTCACAAAAGCAAATTACGGTGAAAAAGCTGGATACAGAGGTGAAGAGAACTTGCACTGTGATATAACAACATTCAAAGTATACTCACAAGAATACGCTCGATATATCGAGAGAAATAGAGAGAAACTTGGGTTTACGGTGTGATTTTCAATTCTAACCTAAGCACCTATTTATAGGAAAATGCTTTAGAACACCGAGTAGAAAATTGAATATAATATTAATATATTTTCACATTTTCCTTAACCCACCTTGAACAACTGATCTCAGCCCATTTGAATCACATGTGAGGCCAACTTAGTTGCAAAAAACGCGTTTTCTCAAAATAATTAACTAAAACTCCCAAAATTAATTATTTGAACTTGGAACTTCAATAATTCATAATAAATAGCCTTTTTATCGGAAAATTGAATCTCGCGAAATTTTATAGGAAATTCAATTCTCTACAACTGCGGAAGAAAGTTTTCCAAATTCCAAGCAGAAATTGATCGATATCCACAAAGCAAGCGATTTTACTGTTTATAATCAAATTTCGGTCGATAATTGTGTCACCAACACACAAAACATGTGTTAAACATTTAATGCCACAAAATACTCTTCCTCCTCATATACTCATATATCCCACATTCATTGTAAAAATATCATCGTTAATATATTATTAAAATAATATATTTAAATGAATTATTTTATCGAGAAAAAGATAAAATATTAATTTTCAACAATTGTCACATTAAAATTTTTTCATCTATATCCTCATAAAATCAATATTTTCTCATCATATAAATCAATAATTAATTATTCATAAATAATATTATAGAATCACATTATTGACAAATGTGCAGGTTCCCAGAGATAGAGGGCTTTCCGATAAGGATCTCTCCTTCTTGGTGTATGATTAGATGACCAAACCTCTCCTTGAGCGAACTTTCTAGACATTATCAATAATGTTATCTAATAATATTATTCGGATAATATGAATTATTGCTCAGATAATGGAAAATACGATTGTAATGACAATTATTGAAACAACAACAATATAAAATATCAATGCAGCAATTATTGAATCAATAAAATAAAATATTGAGCGAATTAATTCTGTAACCATTATTGAGTAGTGCCTCAATAATTGGTGTATCACAGGTATCTTCTTGTCTTGACAACGCGTATTCTTCGTGTTTTAACCACGGGTATTCCAATGGTGTTAATTGGTAACAACTACTGTAGATTATTTTTAAACAACTTATATTTGTCATTTTCTTCATCCAATCGCTTTCAAGTTATGGGGAATACACAGGTTGCTTGTGCGTAAATACGAATATTCACGAGCGGTAAGAATATTCCACGACCAAATGAATATTCCCGACAAAAATAAATATTTTATAACCACCGCTTATTTAAAATATTTGCGCATTTTACCCATAACTAACCACATTAATCAAATCAACCCTTACTAATTAAAAGAAATAATAGAGGAAAATAAATTTCATTTATTAATTATTTGGGGTCTTACAGTATATATTTCTCGTATAGGTAAGAAATGAGCAGACTTGGTCAATCTATCAACAATGACCCAAATTGCATCTATGCCTTGAGAAACCTTGGGAAGACCAGTAACGAAATCCATGGTAATGTGCTCCTACTTCCATTCTGGAATTTCAAGTGGTTGCAATGGACCTTTTGGTACTTGATGCTCCGCCTTAACTCGTTGACAAGTTAAACACCTTGAGATAAACAGCACTATCACCCTCTTCATATTGCCCCACCATAATGTATGTCGAAGATCATGATACATTTTGGTACTCCCAGGATGGATTGCAAACGGTGTGTTGTGCGTCTCCATCATGATTTTATACTTTAAATTAGGGTCGTTAGGAACACAAAGTCTGGAGTTGACTCGAAGTATTCCTTCTTCATCGATTCTTACTTCCGACATAGCACCTTCTTGCACTTTCTTTCTCATACGCATCAGCTCCAGTGCGTAATTTGAAAGCGACTTTAACTTTATCGATTAAAGTCGGTTCTACTCGTATATTCGCCATCATCACGTGGGTCCCGAGGTCTTTATCTCTATCTCCATCCTTTGCAAAGTCATACAAAATGGGCCTTTGCGTTGACAATATCGCTTTTCGCATGCCGCGATATGATCTTCTTTCGATCAATGCGGCTACTATCACGTTAAACTTTTCGAGGATGGTATTGGATGGTATGATCATAATCTTTCAGCAGTTCAAACCAGCGTCATTTGTCGCATGTTGAGTTCCTTTTGAGTGAAGAAATATTTGAGACTTTTATGATCCGTAAAGATCTCCACTTTCTCTCCATACAAGTAATGTCTCCAAATTTTAAGTGCGAAGACAACAGATGCAACTCTAGATCATGAGTAGGATAATTCCTCTCATTTTCTTTGAGTTGTCGAGAGGCATAGGCTATGACTTTCCCATGTTGCATGAGAACACATCCTAACAGAGGCATTCCGGGCCGACTACAAGACTACGACTACAATACAAGTCATGAGCGATAGCGAAGCCAAGTCGAATAGGCTTTTTTATTTTGAAAGCCCCAAAACTAGCTATCTTATAGCAGAATAACCAACGCAAAGCCTACTCAACTAATCTCATAAGTAAAGGCACATTAGCATCGCAACTAATAGAAAAACAACTACTAGACTAGACTAGTAGTTGAGTGCTTTGTTGTTCGGATCTTGGCCAGGGTCCAGAGCTTCCCAAGCTCTATCTTTGTTGGGGAACTGCGCAAGGTCTTACCTTCTTGATTGACTATATTTGAGTCTTTAGAGTACTTTGGGATTATATTCCGGCAAGGTTTGTGTCTTGTGGTAGGGGTGAATATTGAGACCCGATGTTGGTCCTGCAATGAAGAAAGGTCACTTTAGTTTTGAGTGCCCATAAAAGAAGGGCAAGGGAAAAAGCCGTGATGATCGGGAAAAGGTAGTGTTGGTCACTCTTATGGCCTGTTGCCAACAATTCAGATAGTTGGTGGATCGGGTCCTTGCCCACATGGAAGAGCCCCTGGGGTCACCCCGAGGAGACGAACATAATCGCCTGACGGTTATGCCACGATGCCCCTTAAAGTCTATATGCGATGGATAGACTCCTGTAACCATGACATATTTGCTATTTGCTTAATTTCTTTCTAAAAGAAAGGAACTGGTTAATTACACAAAAGAAAAAAGTCTTTTTTTACGAGGTATAAATAAAATGCCTATTTTTTTGTTACGAAAGTCCTTTTTTTTATAGAAGGTCATCTCCAAGTCAAGAAAGGTACGAATTCTCCACTTGTTTTCTGCTTTCTAAATAGGGTTCAATATCTACACAATTGGAAGGCGAATAAGAGGGTCAAAGGGCCAATTCTCTCGAAGATAAGAAGAGTCAAGAGCATCTCTCTCTGCGTGCTCGCCCAACAAAGAACATGGTTGATCCTCATAATTGAGGGCAAGGCCCAGCACCCTTTCTAACCTTTTATTAGTACACGAGTTCGAATTCATTCTAGCAATTAACATTGCCTTGAACCGAAATTCGAGACTCTTGAATCAGCTACTTTCTCATCTGCTCTTTCATTCCCAGGTTTAACTCTCTCAATCCCAATGCAATGGATCAAAAGGAGAAAGCATTAGCAATTACAGGTAGAAAGACTGCAAATGCAATTTATACTAGATCTCAAACCGAAAAGTGCTACCGGAGAATGCTTTTAGACTACATTACACCAGGCCTTTGCTTGATAGTAGTCGAGATGGTCGAATTGAACCTTGGAAAGACCCTACGCACCTTCAAAATGACCTAGTTGTCCCAAGGCGGATTCATCCCAGGATAGAGGCAAAGCGAGTCAAAGGCCTCACCTCGGCGGGATAGAGGTTGCTCACAGGCGGAAGAAGAAGTCCGTTTTCCACAATTTTTTCCATCCCTCTATGTAAATAACCCAATATTGGTTCACAGTCAATAACATCTTCACCATCTAGACTAACAATGAGTCGAAGAACACCTCGATTCTCCCCAGATTGGGGGATCGCCTTTGACCTACCCGACATGCTCTTTACTTGACTTCTTTTTTTTTCCTCAATCGTATCTCCACGAGAAGAAAGCGAGGGAGAAGACGAATTTTCACTCCCAAGCCAGCAATTAGAAAAGAGAGTTCACCCCTAGGGTCGAAGAAGGGGTGTGCTCTCGTTCACCTTTTTTTTTACTAAAAGTCCACTAAAGAAGAGGACTCTTTCCTTCCTATTCTCAATTCGCGGACTAGTCCTGACTTTAGGGAAAAAATAAG